>CAVLJG010000009.1:22833522-24070497 GCA_963669975.1 Acanthoscelides obtectus
TTGGCTGGATAAAACATTTTAAATTCCCAACTTCCAAACAGAATCACAAATATATATATATATATATATATGTAACTTGAGACGTGGTCATTGTCGTCTAGACCAGTTAGGTGAAAAATAAAGCTTCCGCCTTTAGTTGGGTACTTCCACAAAGTTCAAGCAACGAGGACTCTTTATAGTTTATTAGTCTCTGGTTTTCAATGGACTTTGCCATCTTCATCGGGAAATTAGTATGTGAGATTATTGCTAAATGTTATTAACGGTTAGGTTGAGGGAAACATTTAGTAGCCTGGTGAAAGCGGATACATGGTACATTCGTTAAAATTAATATAAAATACGCACAGCTGTATGAAGATGACAAAGTTCATTGAAAGCTAGAGACTAACAAAGTATATATATATATATATACAGGGTGGCGCATCGAAAACGTAACAGTCGCATTTACTGGCAGCTCAGTTTTTTTTTTGAAAAACGCTCGGACCCGTCGATTTTGTTTTCGAGGGGGGCACAAGTCTGGCAAAAGATCACGTTAGCACCTGCAGCCCCCTAAGCGGGGGTGACACCAACCCCAAAATCTTAAATGCAAAGGGGGGATCGAGTGATACCTTATTTTAAAGGTCTTTCAATTCCCTTTATAATGATATAAAATTAATGTACTTCAGTTCAGTAATTTTAAAGATTAATTGATTTAAAGCTTAAATAAAACTAATACATCATCATTAGTGGAGATCAATACATTTGGCAGCAAAGTAATTTAAAAATGAAACTGACCCGTTAGACACGTAAATGTTGAAAATGGCTACCATGCAATAATAGAGATTTGGCTCAAAACGTTGCCGCACATTTTGCAATATTTGAGGAATAATTTGAAGGCACTCATTCACAATTCTTTGTCGCAGGTCTTCTAATGATGTTGGCTGAGTACCATAGATTTTGCTTTTTAAATGTCCCCACATAAATAAACCAAAGATGATAAATCTGGCGATCTTGGGGGCCATTCAATGGCACCTCTTCTACCAATCCATCGATCTGGAAACGTCTGATCTAAATATTGTCGAACACGTAATGCGTAATGTGGTGGGGCACCATCCTGTTGGAACATCAACCTATTCGCAATGTACCGCCGATCATTCTGATTTTCAATTATGGCTGTTAATGCAGGATCTATGGCGTCTTCCAGTAATTCCAAATACATTTCACCGGTCAAATTTCCAGATAAGAAAAAGGGACCAACTAAATGATCGCCAAAAATACCAGCCCAATCATTTATTTTTTGTGGCTGCTGTGTATGAACCTCATGATAAATTCTGGGATTAGAATCGGACCAATATCGGCAGATCCATTTACTACGCCATTTAAGAAAAAGGAACATTCGTCAGAAAAGCAAGTGTTGAATAGAAAATGTTCATCGTTTATAATTCGTTCACTCATATCTTCACAAAATTGTAATCGCCGATCAAAATCGTCTTCATTAAGTTCTTGTACCAGGTGAATTTTATACGGATGAAAACTATGGGTCTTTAGAATTCGTTGGACAGTACGTCAACTAACACCACCACAGTCTCCAATTTGTGGGTACTTAACGTAGGATCTACATAAACTTGCCCTAAAACCCCACTTCTATTGCTCCGTTCCTTATGGGATTTTCAATGTTGCGTTTTTTATTGGCGACTGACCCAGTTTCCCGAAATTTAGCTACAAGTTCTAGAACATATTTTCGATGCACGTTACTGTTCTCATGTCGCTCATTAAATATTTCTGCTGAACTATTAGCGCACTGATTATTTCCGAAAAATATTTCGATAATTTCAACTCTTTCTGCTGTGGAATATACCATGGTTAATTTATGCAATAAAGCGTTACAAGTTATTTTAGCAACAAAGTTTGGTCAAATCAATCGCAAACTATGTACTAAATTCCTAGAGAAATAACTTTTTTGCCACAAAAAAACGCTCCAATAGCTATTTTCAACACAAAATGATACACAAACCATGGGCTTAGTGAATAAAAGCATTTACTTATTAAGTAACTTCTTATAGTCAAATTTCTTCTGATAGTAGTACACACTAATCTGATGTACCTATTAAAGTCTACTTTAATCTTTAAATCAATAAATCTTCAAAACTACTGAACTGAAGCTCATGTATTTTACATCATTATAAAGGGAATTGAAAGACCTTTAAAATAAGGTATCACTCGACCCCCCTTTCCATTCAAGATTTTAGGGTTGGTGTCACCCCCGCCCAGGGGGCTGCACGTGTTAACGTGATTTTTTGCCCAACTTGTGCTCCCCTCGAAAACAAAATCGACGGGACTGAGCGTTTTTACAAAAAAAAATTGAGCTGCCAGTAAATGCGTCTGTTTCGTTTTCGATGCGCCACCGTGTATATATGTACGTATATGTATTTGTGATTCTGTTTGTAAGTTGGGAATTTGAAAATATTTTTTGCTGTGGATCGACAAGTCGCATCATACAGCCGACATCATTGTCCACAAAGCACCCTGGTAATTATGGACGTAACCATAAATAATGAAGAATTCGACGAGGATGACCTTATTCCTCTGGAATAAAATCTAAACAGCCCAACAAACAGTTACAAGAACCAATATTAGAGAGTTTTAGCAGTCACAAATTTGGTGCCGTAAGCGTTAAAAGGACGTCATTTTACATTAAAGTCTTAACCTCTTTTTTATTGTCAGTACGCATTGCGATTCGCAGGTATTACTCTACATTTTCATGATGCTATCAGCCTTAACACCTAGTTCAAGTGAAAGGTAAATGTATCCCAGCGTTAGGCCTTAACTCCGAGATAACTATGACGGTGCAAATACTAACTCGAAATTAGCGCCAAGCCTCACTTTAACCCGAACCGGAGCAAACCACCGTCAGTGTAGCTGCTCGTGAATTTTGATCAGGATCAGCGCTGTATACAGGGTTATCCAAATTAAGTGTCCACCATTAGTAACTTTGTTAATAGTGAAATACAAAGTTTTTTGAATTAGCAACTAGTAGTATTTTTAACGCTGGTAAAAATGAGAAATAAAAAAAAACAATTGAGAGTCGTTATTTTGATTTTTTTCAGTAAAATAACATTTTTTTAAATGGAAACCCCTGTATATTATATTTTTTTCTGTTAAAGCATCAAATTTTAAACAAAAAAGCTTACAATAACTTTTCTCCTAGGTTACAAATTGTTGAAGTTATGGCCTCCAATCTGAAACAATTAAATTGTATCGACAAACTTTATTTTCAACATCAACTTATAATCTTACAAAATACAATAACAATTTTTTTTAAAGAAGATGCTCGAAAACACCACCTTGTTCTTCAATACATTTTTGGGCACGTTTTTCAACTGCTCGAACTGTGTTAAGTATGGTCCTACCATCTATCTGGGTTATCTTTTCCCTAACTGCAGTCTTTAACGCGTCAAGGTTATCGTACCTTCGCTTGTAAATTTGGTTCTTTAAGTAACCCCACAAGAAGTAATCAAGTGGGTTAGATCTGGTGATCTGGGAGGCCACTGTATTGGGCCATTTGTTCCTATCCACTGATCATTAAAAGTAGTACTTAGAAAATGATAAGTACCTCTGGAGTTGTGGGCAGGTGCGCCATCTTGCTGAAAATGCAGATGATGTCTACTTATAAGATCCAATTCGTCTAAGAAATTAGTCAGAATTTCTGACATAAATTCCACATATCTTTCACCAGTTAGGGTTCCCTCATAAAAGAACGGGCCAACAATTTTTGAACCAATTATACCGCACCAAACGTTGAAAATGAAACGAACTTGTGGGCCTCTTGGATGTACTAACAAAAGATTTTCTCTTGACCAATAATGGTGGTTTTTTTCTATTAAACATTCCAGAATTTGAAAAATTTGATTCATCTGTCCATAAAAGGTAACGAAAGTTATTTACATTTTGGCGACAGAAGCTAAGATACCAATGGCAAAAAACAAGTCTTCTCTCTGGATTCCCTGCCAAAAGCGTTTGAACTGGTCGGTACTTATACGGAATAAATTTGTATTTTTTTAAAATCCTTTGAACAGTACCATAACTGAAATTAGAGTCCTTGAGAATATCTGCTATTGAATTCTCACGATAAGCTTCAAAATATCCAATAACTGCAATTTTCCGTGGCCTCGCTTATTATGAATTCTTTTTTTGCCCTTGTTTTAGCAAAAACATTTTCGTTGCCCCTAAATTTTCGATAAAGTCTCAGAAAATATCGTTCATACGGTTGAATGCGAGCGGGATATAATTCACTGTAGTATTTATTCTCTTGCTCTCAAGGAGGATTTTCTGCACACTAAATAGCATTCTAACATATCACACTTTTCTTCATGGGAGAACATTTTTCTTTAAATTAATGACACAATAAAGCTTATAAACAAGTATTTACACTAATGTTTGACATTATTTGATTTATCATTGTTTTCCAAAGCCTTCTAGTTGCGAGTATGTCCAGTTTAACAATTTGTCGCTTATCTTAATGCTGTCAAATCGCGAACGCCATGTTGTTTTCATAGCCGTCTTAATATTATAATACTGCAAATAATTAAAAATATTTATCGTTATTTTGACTTTATTTTTGACTTTAGCGGAAAAGTCATTATGAACTTTTTGTTTAAAATTTGATGCTTTAACAGAAAAAAATATAATATACAGGGGTTTCCATTTAAAAAAATGTTATTTTACTGAAAAAAATCAAAATAACGACTCTCAATTGTTTTTTTTTATTTCTCATTTTTACCAGCGTTAAAAATGCTACTAGTTTGCTAATTCAAACAACTTTGTATTTTCACTAATAACAAAGTTACTAATGGTGGACACTTAATTTGGATAACCCTGTATACTGAAGAGAATCTGACTTTTGGTGTGATTAACTCAATAATCGACAATTTCTGTGCGTAAATTCGACAAACTGGAGCCTTAGCAACATATTTCTACCCGCAAAATTCCCTGTTACTAGATATGTTCCTAATTAGCCAAATGAATAGCAACAAGTAATAGAATGAACTAACTTAGCTGTTGGAAACATGTCTTTGATCTTGTGCAACTCCATATCATTGTCAAATGTCATCATCTCAATTCCAACTTCTGCGGCATACTTCAAATGACTCAACTTCTTCGTAGGATGTGCGTAAATGATTTTGTTTGGAGGAACACCCAGAGAAAGCATTTTCTTGATCTCTTCTTTCGAAGCACAGTCAAAACCTGACTTCATGGCAACCAAGGTTTCAAGCACCAACCTATGTGGATTGCATTTTACAGCTGCAATAGAATAGATCCAGTTTAAAATTTTACATTTTACATGTATATACATAAAACTTTGAGTGACGATCAAAAAATGATTTTGGCGAAGCTTCGAAAATCTGCATTTACATAGCTGTATTGGCCTAGTGGCAGGAAGGTGAATCCTGGCAACTGGGCCATCTTTGGAAGTTTTTCTGACCCTGAGTGTACTAACATTCTTGTCCACATGCTTCAAAATGTAGTGGACTCCTAATGAAGGTCAGAATGTCTGACCACTCCGCACAGGTATTTTGTAAAAAACCTATAAAACGTCAAAAAAACCAATAAAATGTCATCTTGCAGACTAGGTAGATTTTAGGGTGGAAACAGTCATTCTTCGTTTGCTCACTATTCCTACGCATTGCCATTTCCTTCTAGCTATAGTATGCAACTTTACAGTTTAGACCGCCAGTAATGCCATATCTGTACCAGATTTTACATAACATAAAGCCGAACATTGATGACTGAAGCCCAATGACGTTTAGGCAACAGTATTACTACAAAACGAGTTCCCAACATGTCCATCAGCTAGTGCTATGTTAAGATCTTGTAGAAAAACTTACAGAATTTCACAAAAGCCAATATAATGTCAAAAAGTTGACATAATATCACTTTTCAAGATACGTAATACCCGTGCCGCTGAGTATGTAACTACATCATTAATGTTCATTGTTCCGAATATCTCAGCAATATGCGGGGCGAATGCCCAGAATGTGGAACATTGTTTTATTGTCCTCCAAGCGCATGGGGCATATAATGGGTGATTTTTTTGCTAGTATCTTTTTGGCAACACTATTTTTGACATATGACGCGTGAATCGCGTCTTGTGTCATTGTCAAACTTGTTCAGTTTGGTCTATAATTTAACCATGAATCGACGTACGAACGAACAACGCTTGCAAATTATTGAATTTTACTATCAAAATGCATGCTCGGTTAAGAGAGTGCATCGAGCACTGCTTCCAATTTATGGGCAATTTGGTCGGCCTACTGAGGGAGCTATTCGGAAGCTTGTGACTAAATTTCGAACCTAGTTTACATTATTGGACATTAAACCACCAACACGCAGACGTAGATTGAGGACTGAAGAAAATATTGCGGCTGTATCCGGCAGTGTTAGTGATGACCGTGAAATGTCGATTCGCCGCCGTTCGCAGCAATTGGGCCTCTGTTACTCCACTACGTAGAAAATTTTGCGACAGGATTTGGGTGTAAAACCTTATAAGATACAGCTGGTGCAAGAATTGAAGCCACACGACCTCACACAACGTTTCCAATTTGGTGATTGGGGGCTGGCAAAGTTGGACGAAGATCCACATTTTTATCGAAAAATTGTGTTCAGCGACGAAGCTCATTTCTGGTTGAATGGGTACGTTAACAAGCAAAATTGCCGCGTCTTGAGTGAAGACCAGCCAGAAGTATTGCAAGAGCTACCAATGCATCCCGAAAAAATCACTGTTTGGTGTGGATTATGTGCCGGTGGCATCATCGAGCCGTACTTCTTCAAAGACCACAATGGCCGGAACGTAACTGTGAATGGCGAGCTGGACTTGGCTGACATGTGGTTTCAACAAGACGGTGCCACATGCCACACCGCACACGAAACAATGGCCCAGTTTATCTCACGTTTGGGGCCCGTCAATTGGCCGTCTAGATCGTGTGATTTAACGCCGTTGGACCATTTCTTGTGCGGCCATGTTAAGGCTAATGTCTACGGTGATAAACCAGCAACGATTGACGCACTGGAAGACAATATTGAAGCATTTATTCGTGAGATACCGGCCGATATGTTGGAGAGAGTGTGCCAAAATTGGACCTTGCGCATGGGCCATCTAAAGCGGAGCCGCGGCCAACATTTACATGAAATAATCTTTAAACATTAAATTATATCGACCGTTCTATCGACTCAAATAAAGATTTAATCGTTTTTTTCAAATTTTTTGTGTTTTTTTTTTAAATCAAATCCTATACCTCTTAAAAAATCACTTTTTAGAATTTATTTTCACTCTTAGAAGGTACAAGTGACTGCTCAGTCTACAGTCGCTGGTGATGACTCCCACTAAAAGATGAGAGATTTTCTACCTGTGTCAGAGCCTATGAACCTATTAGCCTGCCTGCAGTCATTAGTCTCTCAACACACTTTTTCCAGGACCCTATACCCAGCCTAGACTCGGAATTAGAAGTGAACTTGTCCTTGGAGATTCTACTGCCTTCAAGGTTACTTAGCTCACATGTTTGGGATGCTGGTGCCCCGACTACATTATCCATGTTCGATGCCGTTCAGAGGGCTGTCCGACTGATGTAGGAGTCTTCTCTGGCGGCGATCTAGTTCTCTTCTACCGCTACGCCAATGGGCTTTACTCCTTGGAGCTCTCATCCATACTGCCGCCACGCGTGCATCCACAACTATCTGTTACAATCCGCTTTTCCCAGTTCGACTAACCTTAGGCAGTTCAAAAATCGGATTAACAGACCGGACCAGCCGCGGCGCACTGGCATTTAGGCTTCCGCCTGCGCGGCAGCTTCGGTGTAAAAAAACGTTTCCAATAACGTCAACAGCCACGGAAGGAATTGTCCACATCGTACCAGTTATCCCTAGTGCCTCCAATCTTTGAATCTTGGCAAGCTTGCGGGTGACCGAAGTCTTTTCTAGGCTACCACATCAAGTGGCACCGTCGTCTAGAACCAATGCAGGACTTAGTCCCCAAGTCATGTCTACCTACCTCTGCCACATGGTTACTATCGATTTTTTTGTAAATATAGTCGACATGCCGTATTGGAAAAATTGCTCCCAAAAATAGTTTTTATAATATCGTCGGTATCAAGCGGCCACAATGGTGACTCGGCTGTCAGCGCGAACTGAGATACTTCACAGTTCCATTAGATAGCTGCTGGTAGCTTTGGTAATAGATGACACATTGTGCTGTCATATTTCGATATACTTTATACCTCAGATAGAGAATTCGTTACCCTGATTTTGTTCATTTTCCTACCTAGAAACGAAGCCTAGAATGTGTTGATTCATGGGCTAGGTGACATGGTGTCAGAAAGCTTCTGACAGATAAAAAAATATGCTAAAAAATTCATTTTCACCCAGAAGGAAATGATTCCCCAAAATCAGTTGTACCTCAAAAAAATACTCTATTATAGAGACTATTTATAGGCTAGGTGGCATGGTGTGAAAAGCTTCTGAAAGGCTGGCAGATAAAAAAATATACTAAAAAATTCATTTTCACCCCCAAGGAAATGATTCCCCAAAATCACTTGTACCTCAAATAAATACTCTATTATAGAGACAATTTATAGGCTGGGTGGCATGATGTGAGAAAGCTTCTGAAAGGCTGGCAGATAAAAAATATGCTAAAAAAATTCATTTTCACCCCCAAGGAAATGATTCCCCAAAATCAGTTGTACCTCAAAAAATACTCTATTATAGAGACTATTTATAGGCTAGGTGGCATGGTGTGAAAAGCTTCTGAAAGGCTGGCAGATAAAAAAATATACTAAAAAATTCATTTTCACCCCCAAGGAAATGATTCCCCAAAATCACTTGTACCTCAAAAAAATACTCTATTATAGAGACAATTTATAGGCTGGGTGGCATGGTGTGAGAAAGCTTCTGAAAGGCTGGCAGATAAAAAAATAGTTGTTAGCACGTTTAGGATGAATTCGTAGCGTACAAAGTAATACAACAGAATACGGCTCTGTCTACCTGTAGTTGACGGATCGATCAGAATTGCGTGTCATTTGTCGATATGGATAATTCTGAAATATTACTAGATAATCAGCTGTTATTTTACTAGTGAAAATGACAATAGGCTTGGCTCCTTCTAGTATATTCAAATTCGTTGGTTATGTCCATCGGAAGATTCAGAAAGGTGGCAAAGAAAAAATGTTTTTCCTGCCATTTTCCAATATTCTGGGCGGAAGGGAAAATACATTTATGAAGTAGCAAAATGAAACTTTGAAAAGACACAAACAATCTAAAATACTTTTCATCCAATCTCCTTTTTGAGCTCCAAATGATAATTATTTTTGAAGCTCCTATATAATTAGTACACGTAGGCTTTCACTGCCGGTTGCTTCTTTCGGACTCGGACGCCGTGGGCTGGAGCTTACATTTCCAAAGCTTTCGGCTACAGCTGAGGCAGGCATCTGCATAGATCAGTCGATCGCTTAGACCTAGATTGCAGCGCCACTGATGATAGCTACCGCAGTTGCAGCCGAAAACTATGGAAGTCCATCCCACAGTCTCTAGGCCCGAAAAAAGCAACAGAAATCACCCTATATAATTGTCTTCCCTATGCACTGTGTATAGATTATTCTAAATATATTAACACAGATGTTTTTAAATAATCATCTATACCTTTCAAATCTAAGATTTTTCGTAAGTAATCGAAATAATGCATGTTAGTCTAGTGTTGGCACATCGGTTTTACGCAAAAAAATGAAACAGAGATTTTGCCAAGCTAGTAGACTTTGGCATGAAACATATGAATCAACTCGAACCGACAATATTTATGGCCAGACTAAATGGATATTTTTTTGTTGCTCATACAACCTACTCACCGTAATAAGTTTCAATCCTTGGCATTGCCCTTTTCCAATAATTATACTTCTTTACAATATCGCTCACGTCACAAACGTAAAACGCATCTTCAACGTATCCACTTCGTACGATTTTCTTAATAACATCTTTAACAGAAACACTGGGCTCTGTTACCTGGATACGAAACAGATCTTGGTGAGTTTTGCACATTTTACTGTTGCTCCAATTTTTCTCTCTTATCTGAGCAATTTATGTATGTATGTGATTCGTCTATTACTGAACAATTGGTGTCCTTTTATATACAATGTTCTAAATATCACAGATGTGTATAAAGGGGGGTCTAGGGGATCCGAATCACGAATTCAACCGAAACTATTAACTAGTTCATTTGCTAAGTATTCTAAAAACTAAATAAAGTATTATCTCCGGATCACAACTTCAACAGAAACTTTTAATTAGTTATTTCGCTAACTATTCTAAAAACTAAACAAAGCATTACCTTCCAATCTTGCATTAACGTCAATTTCATGAGAATCTTTTATATTATACATATAAAAAAATCAATTTCGAGTCAAGCATTTTAAAACAGAAGCGGAGATATCCTTCAAATTTGGTATTGTTTTAATGTATTTCAAATTTCATATGATAAGTTGTTTAAATGTTTGGTATCTGTTTATTTGTTCATGGATATTATAAACCTTCCATATGGAAAATATAGCGACGTCCATGCTATATATTAAAGCATCTATGAGTGCTTAGATAAACTAGATAAAGAGCTTTTGCCACTTACTGTGTTGATTCTAGAAGTACGTATGTATATCTTGTTGGCTACCAACTTAGTTATACTAGTAACACGTATCAATTAATATTGAAATTTGCATGCAGAACATTCCAGCTTGAAAAATGTATGTTTGTTTTGAAGCTGTTCAATCTGAAGCCTTTTGTGGCAGCCACAGATTTTTCAAATTCAAAATCGTGAAAAACCACCAAAAACATTGGTTCGCCAGGAACCGAGGCACCGTTTATGAGATTTAAAGATCTGTGAACTCTATGGAACTCTTCTACTCTGATGCGCCATATATTATGTCTACACCGACGACCGCTCAGTATTGAAGGATTGATTTATGCGATTTATACACTTATACAAGGCGTGTCAAAAAACTGCTAGTGGTTTTTGTCCATGAGGAACTTAAAGTTTGTGTACAACACAATTGCATGAGAAGTCAGAAAAGAAGTTAATAGAATTGATCCATATAACCCAAAGACATTCCGGTTTGCTCAATGTCAATGTCAAAGTATGCCAGCGAATCCGAACAGTAGTGGTCGTAATTTTTATCTTCAGTTATGAATAATATCTAGGCAATTATTCACCACCTATGCAGTAGTGAACTTGACGGATATTTTTAACGTGATTTCCCCAGAAAGTATGCTTCACGATCATGAAATTCCAGTGAGTGTATATTGACAAAGATGTTACAGTTTTGTAGTGGTATAAGTGTAACGCCAACAGAACTATTGATTTTAAAATTTCCCAATTTTCTTCCTAGTCAACCTCTGCATCTGTTTCCTGCTCAACTTCTCCCACTTTGAAGGGCTAACAGTCTACGGGGCTATAAATTAAGTGATGAGACTTTTTTTTAATATCTTCATTCAAATACATATAATTGCAATTTCATATTGTCACCCGAAAAATAATTTCCTTCTGAAGCCACACATCGCTGGAGACGGTTCTTCCACTCCTCATAGCAGTGCTGGAACCAGAACCAGAATTCATGGTAGGTAATACTGGTGACGTTTATGAAGCTATTTTACAATATTTGGAAAACATTGTTAAATTTTCTCAGGAAAATCCAAGAATTGATGTTATATCTGATGTTGAAATTGTACCTCCTCATCAATCAGATGACGAAAAAACGCAAAAGAAGCTGAAAACAGTAGTATTCCAATTCACGATGTTATCATCAATCAATGGAATACATGTATTTAGAGGTTGATAAAATAAAGTAATTGTAAAGCATGAGCACAATATGAGCCATAAAATAATTGAAGGCAATATTCCTTTAGAAGATAATGCTCAATTAATATTTAATTTCATGAACGACTATTTAAAAGATATTATATGTATTTTGATGATGAACGATTAATTAAATATTTTACTGATGTTTATACGGAATTTTTCAGTACAGAAATATTGAAACTCATTAGATGTACCAAACTTGTAAATACAGTCAGCAATTCATAAGAACCATTAATGATGAACGATTAATTAAATATTTTACTGATGTTTATACGGTATTTTTCAGTACAGAAATATTGAAACTCATTAGATGTACCAAACATGTAAATACAGTCAGCAATTCATAAGAACCATTAATGATAATGAAAATACATCACAAGGGTAAGAAAAATGGCCCTAATCTTATGTACCGTTAGTGTTAACAAGTATATCCTCAAAACTATTTGAAATAGTTCATATGGATACCTTCTTTTATGATGGCAAAAGTTATATAGCTTTAGTTGATACATTTTTAAAACTTGCGCAAGTTTTTCAAATACTTGCTATTAGTGTACCTGTATGTGAAGCTTTAACAAAATATTTCACTTGTTTTGGCACACTACAACATTGCAGGGAGTGAAAAAAAGTTTAACAATGAGACAGTCAAAGAACTGTTAAAAATTCATAAAGGAAAAGTTCACATAACTACTCTGCAACACCACGAATCCGATAGTCCTGTAAAACGTTTTCGTTCAACCCTTATAGAAAAATTGCGTGTATTGAAAGAAAATCATCCAAATGATTACAATTTCATAAATTATGGTTTAACAGGTTGCAACAGTTCTATTTAAAAATTTGTCAAATGTATAATGTCATTAAGCAAGGAATGCAGTCAGAGAAATAAAAATCCTAAAGATAGGAATCAGAAACATGATAAGTTTATTGGACTTTATATAATCACAACACTACTTGACCATCACAAAGTCGAAATGCGAAATAAAGAAGGAAAAATGGAAATCGTACACATAAAGGAGCTAAGAAAACCTCATTTGTACCACCTAGACAATGAAAACTTGGAAAATCCTTCTGGCTCTTCTTCCCACGATTCTAACGCTGGAAATTAAAGTTACCAAATTGTCGGTTAACTCTGGCATATTACCTTTCAAGCTCGAAACTGCAAAAATAGTTAGTAGAAAACATATATTTCTGCATAACATTCACGTAAATGAATTAGAAAATATATACTTCAATTTTAACTCCTCCTTACAGGAAAATAACTACATTTATCAAACAGTCTTGATTAACCAATATGATCAATTATACCCGATGATACAGGAAGTAAAAGATAAATTTCAGGATCTTTTATTTAGAAACAACAATAGACATACTCGTAAGAGAGGTTTGATCAATGTAGGTGGATCAATTAGTAAATGGTCATTGGGCTCACTAGATTCAACAGATGGTGAACGATACGACAAAGCTTTTCAATGATAACCAACTCCATACCAAGGACGAATTTTGCTTGTGATAGCAAATTCTATCGGGTTTGTGATAACCTTGGAACAGCATTGGAAGAATGCACATGACAGTTTAGGAAATCGCCGAAATACCATTTTTCATTAATAACAGATGGAGATTAGATTTTATCTATGCGAGACCAGCGTTATATTTTGTTTGGAATAGCAAATACCATCTGGTTCGTGAGATCAATGTAGCAATATAGCTCTTTCATGATCGATGTCTGGTTGTGGCACCTTATTCCAAGCAACTTGAACTTAGTAGGAAAAAGATCTTATGAAAATAAAAGGTACCCACAAATCCTGAAGCAAAATATTCCTGATCACAACACGGAAATTAAAATCATTATACCGTTACACCTGAATCAAAACAAAACTGTAATGACACAAGAAAATACCTTTTTAAGAATATTAACTTATCGAATCTTGATGTAAAGGTTGAGTTGAAAATTCTACCGCAATAGTTACACAATTTTTGCGGAAGTATCTGACGAAGTCTACAGAGACACTCTTGAAAAGAAGGATGCGGAAGTACTTCTGGGGTGACAGAGCTTGTCTGTCTACGACGATAATGAAATCACACAATGCAGAAAATGTCTGAAATTCGGACATACAGCAAGAAAATGTAGGAATGTTTCAACCTGAACAAAATGTGGAGATGGACATGAGATTGACTTGTAAATTCATTCTTTCTAAATATATCAATTGCATAAATTCTAGCAGTAAGTATAAGAAAACAAATATTTTTCAAAAATAACGTTATGAGAATTTAATTTTTTACCTTTTATATTTTTTAAAAAGCTTTTATATAATGAATCAGTATATTAGGGATATAAACTACACACATTTTGAAACGGCAGTTCAGAACAGAGCTTTCGAATATAATGCGTTAGATGGAATTTGAACCCTGAGGTAGCGGCTGCTATAATAGAAATTGTCGCACGCAGGGATGCGCGCTTGGTCTCTACTGGACAGTACAGCAACATGAGTTGTTCATTTACTGCAAGTGGCAATACTATCTCCTCTAGGTTTAAAGAAGGGGAAGGGCACGTGCTGGCAGATATTCGCATTTAAAAAAAGAACTCAGGAATACAGAAAACTTGCTCTTCGGTGTAGGTCAGACCAAGTGAGTCAATCCTAAATAGAAATCAGATAAATATGAACCGCAACTTCTTAAACCTAGCAAACGCGTTCGATATGGAGGATCACTCGCAACTATTGGAAACTTTATATGATGCAGAGATTAGAGGAAACGCTCAAAACCTTATGAGAATTTACTTTTTTATAGAAAGCAATATGTTATTATAAATGACTACATAAGTTCAGAGAAAACTATGACTTACGTTTTACCACCAGGGCAGTTTTAGAGCCGTTATTTTTTACTGTGTACGTCAATACCCTACTCAGCTTCAAGTCATCAGGCACAATAATATGTTTTGTGCAGATGACACATTGATACTTTGTTATGTTCCGGTCTCGTCGAAGTGAATACTACTCTTGTAGTACCCTCGTAGCTTACCAAACCCACAAGTTCAAAGCGCGCACGCAGTGAAGAGAAATCACCATCAGGTAATTGTCGACTAACCAATATGTTTTAGGTGTAAGTTAGGTGAATGTTAGTATGGATGCCTCTCCGGCATTGCAGACTGTGCCTGACATGACGTTTGACATAAAGTTCTGACACTGTCGCTTGGGATAGCAACCTGGACCTAGCTTTTAATAGTTGCATACCAAGAACGAACAAAGACGTTTGGGATAACGTGGAAGCATTGGACTCGGTTGCCTGGAAATCAACAAGGACCTGGCTTGTAATAGTCAGCTCCACACCAAGGATGAACGAAGACATTTGAGATAACGTTGTAACATTGGACTCGGTTGCTTGGGATAGAAACGTAGACCTAGCTTGTGATAGTCAGCTCCACACCAAGGATGAACGGAGACATTTAGGATAACGTTGTAACATTAGACTCGGTTTGCTTAGGATAGCAACATGAATCTAGCTTGTTATAGTCAGCTCCACTTCAACGACAACTGAAGACGTTTGGGATAACGACTCAACACTGAACTCTGTTGCTTGTGACGGTAACTTGTACTTAGCTTGTAATGACTAAGATCCTACGACAAATAATAATTCTGAAAGCGTTTGGGTCAACGTAGCAACAAAGTATGGTCAGCAATCTCTTCTCATTTGCCTGTGATAGAAAATTTCCCCTGGTTTGTGATAACCATGGAACAGGACTGTAAGTTGAGAATGGCAGGCTAGGAAATCGTTAAGGTATATTTTTCCCTTATTACCAGATAGAGATTAGGTATCTTATGCGAGGTTAGCGTTATATTTTGCTTGTGATACCATATTCTATCGGGTTTGTGATAACCTTGGAACAGCGTTGTAAGACTGCACATTACAGTTTAGGAAATCGCCGAGGTACCATTTTTCATTAATAAAAGATAGAGATTAGGTTTCATCTATGTGAGACTAGCGCTACATTTTGCTTGTGATAGCATATTCCATCTGGTTTGTGATAGCAATGTAGCAATATAGCATTTTTCATTGATAACTGATAAAAATTGGGTACTTCTATGTTAGACTAGCGCATCGACTTGCGTTACATTTTGCTTATGATAGCAAAATCCACCTGGTTGGTGATAACTATTATAACAGAACGTGACCTGTTAGAAAACCATCAAAGTACTAATTTTCAGTAATAATGGAGATAAGACATCATTATGCCCGATTAGCGTTACATTTTGCATAGGTGGCAATCGAACAGCAGGGCGCTCTGGATTGTGATTGAGGTGTATTCTGTTTCAATAGATGACGAATCACCACGATGATGCGGCGACCTTTGTATAATTAATGTTCACGCATTGTTCCAAGGCGGAAATTTCAAGGGCAGGTCTTGTTGTTAACGATAGATGAATAAATTCTGTACTATTCTAGCCACCTAAGGTGAACCCTGAGGTAGCGGATGCTATAATAGAAATTGTTGCACGCAGGGATGCACACTTGGTCTCTGTACAGCAACATGTGAGTCGTTGATTAACTGCAAGTGGCAATACTCTCTCCTCTAGGCTTAAAGAAGGAGGAGGGGCGCATACTAACAGATATTCACGTTTAAGCAAAGAAGATTTTTTTTAAGCTTTCTTCTCCGTCTTTTTCGGCAAAAGAACAGCTTGGATATTAGGGAGAACTCCTCTTTGAGCAATTGTGACGCCTGAAAGCAGTAAGTTCAATTCTTCGTCATTTCTGATGGCCAATTGCAGATGACGTGGAATAATACGGATCTTTTTATTGTCGCGAGCAGCGTTGCCTGCCAATTCCTTCATAAGCTTTTGCACGACAGAGTGGATGCACCAGAACTTCTCCAGAGGTTAAATTTCTATATTCCACGGTTAAATACGAGAAGAACTCTAACTTTCTACTGCAGTACCTCCCGTACAAATGTATTATTTTATTCTCCGCTACATTCTATATGCAACAATTATAATTCCATAGCAGACTGTTCTGACATTAATTTTGATTGTATCAGTAAGATCGTGTCGAATTTCAGGTACTATTATGATAGCTAGTTCTATTTTTTAAATTAGTTTTAGGTATACATTACATGTATGAATTATAAGTAAAGTTACCATGATATTGTCCTTTAATTGGAATAGTTCTGTTGGGCAATAATGTATAAATAAATAAATAAATAAATAAATAAATAAATAAATTCCAAAACTTCAGCGGCCAAGTATTCCATAACGGCCGCTAGATATACGGGAGCTCCGGCACCGACGCGCTCAGCATAATTCCCTTTTCGCAATAACCTGTGGATACGACCGACGGGAAATTGTAGGTTGGCCCTGCTGGATCGGGACTTTGCCTTTCCCTTAACTTTACCGCCTTTTCCCCGTCCTGACATGTTCAATTTGTTAATCTGCTAAACGAACGACGTCGACTATGAACTTGCAAATGCATTGATAACTTGCTCTTCGGTGTAGGTCTGACCAAGTAAGTCAATTCTAAATAGAAAGCAGATAAATATGAACAGCAACTAAAGGCCAAAAGGCCGGACAAGGTACTGAAAACATCAGCCATCACCGATTATCGCAGATGAAGTACGTAAATCTGCAGGGAGATTGACGCGTATTCATCATAATGACAGAACTTCAGGAGTGCCGCTAAAGTCCTGAGTTGGATTCGAGTGGTCACTTGCCATTCACATGGCGACTGGTTCAGCACCCTGCCATAGCTGAATCTCATTAGTCCATCTATGAACTACCGACATTCGATAGTCTCTCAATTGCTTGAGTGCGGTGTTATGAGTAAAAAAGTTGAGCTAACTAAAAATCAGTGCTTATCTAACTTTTTCTTGCCCCCAAGTCTGATGAATCAATACGTTTGATTCCTTACCTCAAGACACTTTGTCTATTTATAGGGATAGAACACTTAAGTAAGGATGCTATTGAACTGGGATCAGACTTCTCCGTAGAGATACTTTCTTAACGAATCTGGATTTGGAATATGCGGAGATTTTGGTACCCATTAGTCGGAGTTATAGAATATTTTTCAGATTCATATTCATGGGTCAGCCCTTCCAATGCAATGATGTAAAGTTTAGGGTAAATTGTGGCCCTCATGAGTTCACAAAGTTAATAAAACCATTTCTGGCATACCTTAAGGAAAAATTGGGCACGTTTAGACCCTCTATTGAATTGTGGCAGAAAGAAAGTATCTTTACTTGAGCGGGCGAGGCAGACATTAGTAAACCTATGTTAGTAAGGGCAATAATGGACAGCAAACAAGACAGAGCCCAAAAGTTTGCGGTAAGTGTCGGGATCTTGGTGTCAGGTTGTCTTTCATTTCGTTACAGCCAACTATACACAAACTAGTGAAATTTCTTGCCATGTAAAATTCTCAAGGGAATCTTAACGCTACTATACCACTAACAAAAACATAACTTAAGGTCTGTGTCAGCTGGTGCTCAAAGAAACTTTTAGTTGTATAATTTCTCGGGCTGGGACATTCGTTGGTCAGGGCAAAAGTCTCATAGATTTTGGTCACCCGCGAAGAAGATCCCGCATGCTAATTATCTAGAACCACTGGCAGTTTTCTTCTGTTGTGAATGTTTTGCTCCCGAATTGATAATGCGACAACTATATCCTACACATAGATCAATAGAATGGGGAGCTTCTAGTTTCCACGTCTGGACCAGGTTGCGGAAGAGCTATGGCAGTTGTGTAAAGAGAGAAATCTCACTGCCCTCGAGTCAAATATAAAATGTATAAGGAATACTGATACAAATGCGCTTTTGCGACAGTGGGACGGAGTTGGAGCTACACCAGTCACCGTCCTGTGTTCGGTGTTTCTGAAATTTCGCTCCTAGAAGTAACGCAAAGGCCTGATGGAGGGAGTCAGGACGCCGTTCCCACTAATTCTGAAGCTTACCGTGGATCAGCATCTATAATGCATCATGTTATTGTGGGCTTAGATTACGGCGGTGGGACCTTTGTCGGAATGAAATTCATGTCTGTTTTTCTACCATGAAATTTCTCACCTTACAGTGAGATAAGAGATAGATATAATTGTTTGAGTTATCAGTCTTTTACCCAAAATTCTACTAACGATGCAGGCATAAGATGGTTTTTGAAGGGCATTTACAGGCTGATGCCATCTCAAGCGAAATATAGATACTGTGGTTATTCTCAACCCAACAAAGGGGTTGCTGGTGACGTCTGTAGACATTCGGATGAGGAAACAAGCAACACTGCTAGCCCTAGTGTCAGGTCAGAGTGTTCAAGCTAATTGAAACAGGCAACATCCGGATCGGGTTGCATAATATTGAAATCGGGATTTCTCAGTTTTTGAAAGTCTCGGGGCCACTCATGAGGCAACCAGTTTTAGTTTTACCGTATTTTCCGCCCAAATATCTGTGCAGTTAAAGTATTTATTTGTCAATGTAAAGTAACTTTATCATGGTGCCCTCTGCTCTCAGATGGATAAAGTCAGTTTCAGCAATCAGTCATCTAGATGAGTCATAATTGACAGCCCATATTACATGAAATCCGTCTACCTTTGCGCCGACTAAATTATAGTAGGCTCAGGCTCGCGGCGGGCTGGTGCGTGTTTTCTGAGACACCTCACAAATATCTTATGCCAAACAATATCTTTGCTCAAGCGGCATTTGAGGTGAACCAAGTCTCCACACCTTAAACATAACTATCTTATTACGTTATTTGCTCGTTACCATGAAACAGATGGTAATTTTTGTTGCTAAAAACCCTAAGTTGATTTGTTACAATGGAAATGTACATTTAGTGACACATACATTGCGTACAATTTGTGTAATGGTGTCCAATCTATCGTTTACTATTGCAGAGCGTTAGTAGTATGTTGTTGCAACTCGCTTTGAACATCTACAAGTATTTACTTAGACGTGACCGGAACATAATTACATGATCAAAAGAACTTACCTGTTAATGATGTTCGATCATAATTATGTGAAGGTCTCGTCGAGGTAAATCGCTGTCTCCCTATGTATCACCCAATTGTTGCAACAACTTGACTTTGAAGAAAATGATGTCTGTAGGCGGTAGGCAGGTAGAGTGGCGCGGTGCCGCTTACCTTCGCTGCGTGCGCGCTTTGAACTCGTGGGTTTGGTGAGCTTCGAGGGTACTACAAGTAGTATTTACTTCGACGAGACCTTCACATAATTATTATCGAACATCACTTACAGGTAAGTTCGTTTGAGCATGATATTCTAATAGCAATTCCAGATTGATGTAGACACAAATATTTAACAATTAATTTTCAGAAAACCATGTATATGCCTTTCACAAACCTTCACCAGTTATTTTCCTAACAAGTGCGGAAAGTGATACTTTTCCGCATATGACGACATTTGCACGAACGAGGCAAAGCGGAGTTAGGGCAAGCCGTCAATGGCGGAAAATACACTTTCCGCAAGTGTTAGGTATAATGGCAGAAAAACTAAATGACCATCATTTACCTCTTTACAAATTAAATGTGACAATACAGTAATACTCTCACACATTCAACCGATAAGACTAAACATTTAGGTGTTCATTTGGATCCTCATTTGAAGTGGAATTTTTATGCTGATCATAGAGCAACTAATTTGTTACGATTATTATATAAATTCAAGTACCTCGCTAAATATTTAGATAATGAGACAGTGAAGATGTTATAATCACGCACTTATTGAATGTCGTCTCAATTATGCCATATTAGCTTGGGGTGGTCGTTTACCAATCCATTTAAAAGTAAAAAATGATACAAAAGCAATTTTTGAAACGGCCAAGTCTATATCCATCTGACATGTTACATTCCGAAGCGGTCATACTTGATCTTAGACAACTCTTTTTTACGGTGTTGTTATCAGTCTATTCAAAAATAAAACTAACCTTATTTCATTGGATCACAAATATGAAATAAGAAGTGTAATCGAGAATATTAAAAGAACACCATTTACAGTAAAAAATGTAGGTTAGCGTTAGTCGGGGCAAGGGCTATACGCGGCATTTCAGCAGGGAGATTTACAGCAGAAATGACTGGATTTGTTGGTGAAACGGGAAGAATACCCTTTTCTGCTTTCCTTGTATACTTTTCGGCGGTGACAAAGCGTGGACGGAGGTAGGTGTTACAGATTTAGTGCACCTGAGTGAAAAAATTAAGAAGCATGAAAACTCTAAAACACATCTTCATAATTCGATGGAATTGGCTTTATTGAAGACTGTTAACATCAGAGCTCAGTTAGATTCAGCATATTGGAGAAATATACAACAGCATAATGATACCGTTACAAAAAACAGGTACGTTCTATCAAAAATAATCGATTGTATAAAATTTTGCGGAGCATTTGAATTGGCGCTACGGGGCCACGACGAAACCGAGAGCTCTCAGAACCCGGGAATATTTCTTGGACTGATTTTTCTGCTGAGCTTGATACAACCTTAAGCGAACACATAAAAAATTCTTCAATATTTAAAGGAACTTCGAAAGACATACAAAACGATCTACTGGATTGTATTCTTGATGTTTGTCATGAAGAAATAATAAAACACGTTAACAGAGCCCCGTATTTGGCGATAATAGCAGATGAAACAACGGACATTTCAGGAAAAACAAAACTGGTAACAATTTTCAGATCCGTATTTAACGGCGAACCGGTAAAACGCTTTTGGAATTATATGAATCCCTAAAAATGTGACGCTGATACTCTCACAAGACATATTTTGAGCATTGTAGATCCATTAATAGGAAATTTCCCTAACAAACTGATTTTACAAACCTATGATGGGGCCGCGGTAATGAGCGGACATAATGCTGGAGTACAGGCAAAAATTAAACAAAGATATCCATTTGCTCACTATGTGCATTGCTATGCAGTTAAACCTAATTATGTCCCAAGCTGCTTCCGCAAGTGCTCAAGTTCGGGTGTTCTTTGGGGATTTGAAAGATATTCCGAGATTTTTTAATAATTCTCCTCAACGCGTAGAGGTACTGAACAGAATTGTAGGGAAAAAAATTCCCCAAGGAGCAACAATTCGTTGAAATTTTAATATTCGAACAATAAATGTAATGTTTGAGAACAGAAAATCACTCATTGAATGCATGGAAGAAATATAAGAAAATTTCACTAATGAAACCGTTTGCAAGGCAGCTTACGGTATTCGCCGTATGTTAAACGATTCTGCTTTCGTGTTTTGGTTGACATTTTTTCATCATGTCATGCCTCACGTTGACATCTTGTTCTAAAGCGGCTATCGATAATTTTGAAAAATGTATTGTCGATGCGAGAAATAAAATTGATGACATAATAAATGAAGCCAAAAGTATTTGCACTGAATCCCAAGGCAACAAAAGGAGACAACGTAATAATAGCAGTCACGATCACCGAGTTGACGCATTAGAAGTATGCGACAATATAATGAATTCTGCAAATGACAGATTTCAATTCAAAGGTCATTTGGTAGCCAGATCCCTTTTTTTCCCCGAACACTTTGGAGAATACTCTTTCCTGATGACAAGTTGGAAACTACCTGCTTGGCTTATCCCGAATTTGAAAAAAGTCGTTTAAAGACAGAGTTGTCTCTTATTTATGTACGGAATGATTGCCGAGATTTACATGGAGTTTTGTCTCTTTTGAAATTTTTGATACAAAACACTAAAAGAAACAAAAAAGCTATTAGAAATTATTGTTACAACTCCTATGTCAACATCAGAGGCTGAGCGAAATTACTCAACATTGAAAATAATCAAGACTTTTCTTCGTAATACTATGACCCAGGATCGCCTTACAGCGTTGTCGATGCTGTGCATTAAAAAGGAATTTATTTCGACCATGGAAAATTTCAACAGGTGAAAAATTTACAAGTTGTATTCGTATACGGTCTACACAATCATGAATTAATAAAAGTGACGTTAGTATCTGTCTTGCTGGTACTACGTAAAATGACACTGTTCGTGTCTCCATCTAAGAAAAAGTTGAAATTTGTAATAATGGGAACTAAAATATCATCACAAATGTAATGATTCCGATTTTTTTTAAGCCTATAATTTGAGTACACGATTTTTATTATATTTTTCTAATAACTACATATTATGACTTGGCCTATCCCCCGTTTCCGGCTTGACGTCGACTTTTGGGACACCCTGTATGTATACCGCATAAGAGCAGAAGAGTATCATAGAGTCCACAATCTCTAAATTTTGCTTGAACAACTGTTACAGATTCTCTACAATCTTTAATCATACTAGATGAAAATAGCCCCGGTTTGCGAAATATGTAATTGTAAAGATTTCATTGATGCAAGTTAAGGGGGTATTTAAAACATGGATGCAAAGAATAGGTACACCAATTTTTTTGGGAAAACTTTTAATTCGACAACAAAGAATGAGAAAACGTGTTTTTTGGGATTCAATCGAAAGTGTTCTAAGTAACGAACAAACTCTTCAAATAGGATTTTTAGGTATTTTAGAGACCTAAAAAAAGATCCGACTAATAGCAAAAAGCTTATTTCCGAAAACCTAGGCAAAATGCAGGTTTTGACACTTGTCGGTAATGCGGCGATAATTTCATCAATCGAGCTGTAGACAGGGAAAAGACAAGTCAGATTTTTGCTCCTAGAGGTGGCTACAGACGCAATTGCAAGCTTGCCCAGCAAGCTTATTCAATCTTTTTGTACAAGTATGCACTATTTGCCTTTGTCTCTTGAATCATCTTTGATTCAAAAGCAGGATACGATCATCAACGGACGCCAACTTGTGCAAGCTTGAAAATCTTGAGTACACACGTACCGTTTTGCTTGCGCAAGCGCCTAATTCAAGCATGCATAATTAAAATCTATTCAATTCTCAAGCTGCTTGTACAAATACAAAGCTTGCATCACATTTCCCTACAGACATTCAAGCGTGCTTGTACAAAAAGCATGGTGGACAAGCTTGTAGTTGTGTCTGCAGCCACCTTTAAAAAGTGCTGCGAGTGAAGCAGAAGTAAATAGCGGCATACCTAAGAGGTTGGAAAATACGAACCCTAGTGAGAGTTTGACAGCTGCAGAGATTGAAAGACACACCGAAAAGGAGAGGCTGCACCAAATCGTCGCTGACCAGGCAGTTCAAATCAAGAAACTGACGAAATGCGTGGACAATCTCAATGCCCAGGTTTTTAGCCTTACTACTTCTAAATCAATTCATGTCCCATGATGACAGCTCTATTAAGTCTCCCAAGAGAAGACACAACAGCCCTACCTCACTTACAGATACAGAAGACGATAAACAGGGGAGTAAAATTAACGAATATCTTTACCATCCGACTAACAAATCCCCAATCAATACCAATTCAATGGACATAACACCGACTGGGGCATGTTACACCTGTTGTGCTGCGGGATGCGGCAAAGTAGTGTACTGTCAATTACTCGTTTATCAGTCTTGGTAATTCGTCTTTTCAGAGAGGAAAATGTTCCTCACCATACATTTTCTTTGCCCTCTGAGCGGAACATCCACGCTGTTATCAGAGACATCCCAGCGTCAAGTCCTGAGCAGGAAATCAAAGAGGAGCTAGAACTATATGTACGTATATACTCCCCTCCACGTAATTGACTTGAAGCGCAACGTGCCGCGTGCCCATGCCGTTGGTGGTGGTGATCCTGCATAAAACAGAGAAGTCACAGCAAGTGTTCAACGAACATGAACTGCTGGTGCTCTCTATCAGAGTTGAGGTTCAAAAGAACTCTCGACTCATTGGGCAGTGTCACCGCTGTCAGAAGTATGGACACGCGCAATCGTATTGCACTGCACGTCCAAAATGTCTCAAATGTGCTCAAGACCACATGACATATCTGTGCCCTCAAATAGGACAAGAGGCACGCAGGGCAGCTGTGGAGGGAACCATCCGGCCAACAGTTCTACCTGTAGAACTCTCGCACATCCACGGTCCTGAGGGCAGAAGACAAGCTGATGCTATAGAACGACAGTTCTCTCCCAACTATGATCTTGATAATGATCTCGTAACATCCGTCAGGAGATAGCTTAGGGCCAGCGGCGTCAGTGATCCCGGTGCCGCTATTAGTGACTCTTCCTCGGGAGATTCTTTTTCGGTATATTATTCAACTGAAGAGTTCCATGGCACATCAGTGGCACCTCTAGAGATCCCGCATTGCACACCAGCAGAGCTTCAAGGTCATACTGATGTCGTCAAGGTGCGTAAAGCACCAAGCGAGGATCACTAATAAGGCGCTGAAGCTGCTTTCTCGGAAGTCCTTGACTGATCTCGTGGCTATTATCAATGCCCTGCTAAGGACCCAGTACGTCCCATCGGCGTGGAAGACTGCGGAAGTTATAATGATTCCAAAGAAGGTGGTTCGATATTTCCCCAGTACTATCGTCCCATTAGCCTATTGTTTGCTCCATCTAGGCTCGCTGAAAAGATGATTCTATGAAAATGCAATTTGGATTTCGGTCTGATCATAGTACATAGTTACAATCGGTTAGGCTTGTGGAGCGAGTAACCAGGTGCTTGACCCTTAACGAAAGTACTGGTTTCTTGCTTCCGGATGTCTCGAAGGCATTTGACAAGATGTGGCACAAGGGCCTTCTTTATAAACTAATTCAAAAGGGCTTTCCATTTCGTCTCCCAAAACTTTTTAAATCCTTCCTTTACTCACTTTTCAAGCATGATGTCCCTTGCCTAGCGACTGTGTAGTCTATCTATATGCTGATGACCCTAACTTGGTAGCCCTGTCGAGTTCCGGGAATTTGGTTCACGACAGGTTACAAAGTGCAGTGGATGAGGTATTGGAAAGGGCAGATCGGTGGCTAATCAAAATTAATTACTCGAAAACGCAGGCTATCTATTGTACTAAAAAACGTAGAAGAACAATCCTTGCTATTATTGTTTTAGTTATTCTAGAAAAACTCCATGAGGATTTCAACGTCGGCCCCTTGTCCCAAATTATGTAACTACTGTCTACTTATGATGGACATCCTGTATAATTATTTACTTTAAATATGTTAGTGTATACGATAGGGATTTGACTAGAGACTAGAGCAATTAAAACTGTCAAGATTATACTGAATGACTTCAAGTGTTATCTCAATGACATACGACCTTGAACAAATTCAATTCAGTAAATTGGGTGATTATGACCGCGGTGATTCTAGCAACAACGGCCACCCAGCAACAAACGGTAGTCCCTCTTCTCGCCAGCGGCCGCGTCGTGCTGGACAACCATCGCGCGTCGCAACAGCAGCGAAGCCGGCGCAGCGTAAGCAGGCGGTGCGGCACCGTCTTCCCATGTAAAACGGTGTTATAGTATCTACACATAATTATATACATTGTGTGTTGTCAGTGTTATCACACTATCTATTTCATTCCGTGGCGGGGGCATATTAAGCCTACCAGAGGGAGCGAAAGTTACCTATACGAAACGCACATGGAAATTTGAAAATTAAAATTCTCAATGTTTCTTCAAATCAACACCACTTTTTTTTTCACGAAAATCAATGCTACAATGCATCCTTTATATCCGGGATCGATTACATCTCGTGGCCGGGGCATATTAAGCCTACCAGAGGGAGCGAAAGTTACCTATACGAAACGCACATGGAAATTCGAAAATTAAAATTCTCAATTTTTCTTCAAATCGACACCACTTGTTTTTTTCACGAAAATCAATGCTACAATGCATCCTTCATATCCGGGATCGATTACATCTCATTAAGCCTACCAGAGGGAGCGAAAGTTACCTATACGAAACGCACATGGAAATTCGAAAATTAAAATTCTCAATTTTTCTTCAAATCAACACCACCTTTTTTTCACGAAAATCAACACAATCTATTTAGCTAATAAGTTAGCGCTATTCATTGGCATTTATGTACACTGTCAAACATTTCAATATCAAGCTAAAAAGTGTTGATTTGGTCAAAAGCAAAACAGTGAAAAAACATAACCCGGGCCTGCATTTTTTAACCGTCCATCTGTACGTAACTTCTATTTTAACGAAATCGGTTTAATAGCGCCTGGGATATGCGATCTTAAAGATTTGGCGTGTTTAAATAAACCACCCTGTATATCCCACAAACTTCAAGAAGAACTTTTTCATTTTAAGATAATGGTCTCGGTCCATACTACCTACCGTTTCACCATGCCCCCCAGTATTAGGACAGACCGAGGGGCTCCCTTCCCCACTTGCCTATACTTGTTATTGAGAGAGATTTGAAATATATTATAGCGGGGAGACAGTTATTACAGAGAATCGTTGGAAAATATAAAGCACTGGCAACGGCGCGCCTCTTCCTTTGAGGCATTCCCCGCCTGCCACGCGTAGCATTCTTCGGCTAAAATTGAATCATCTTCAGTGTTGCCGGTTTGCCAGTAACTACTGACATTTGCCTGGAATGTGGGAACGAATTTTCCAGTAGTACCGATACCCTTGTGCAATTTTCTGGTTTTTCTACATAGCGTCATGCGGTGAGGTCGTCTCGTCACGTGATTTTCGAATTCAATACTGTTAAACTGATTTACGTTGCTTAAGCTGCTAAACATAACATATTTGAAGAAATGCAAATATATGATTAAAAAAACAAAAAAGGTACAAAACATGTATTTTGATAATTAATTAGCACTTTTCATTGCCTTATTTTGTACATATTGAGAAAGTGAGAAAAATCGAGTTCGGTCCGTCTACTTTTACATTACTTTTAGGTAAGCATGCTATCCTGCAAAATTTCAACGGTACTACGCCTAAGATATGCGATATTCAATATAATAATATTGACGTGCTAAGCTATCGGTAAAGACTGAGTTAAGAATTTGACTCGGTAGAAGAAGCCAGTCAAGGTTTTGTTTGTCTACTGTCCCTCTATTCACATGTTCTGCTATGTGTGCTACGTATGGCTGCCACAAACGTATGCATCAATGAAACGAGTTGTTCTTTACGAATGAATTTGGGACATAGAGTGCATGTATATGGGTGTTGGGTACGTATGCAGTTTTGGGGTTCCAATGTTCCACAAAAAAATCATAAGCAAATCACAAAATGATGAAAATAAACAATCCAAACAGTGGAAAATGTCATGCATGATTTGGAAAATATGACGATATTGAGATAAGCATGAAGATGTAGACACAACGTTCTTGAAAATTAACAAAATGTACCTATACGAGTACTCCCCTGACGTGCTCCATTCCCAACTGTCACTACAGTCATCAACAAATCTCTGTATTTGTAACTACAACCAAACCAAACCAAACCAACTTTGCGTTCCTGAAAATTCTAGCGAGGATTTTTTTTTTAACAAAATGAATGTGTCACAACAATTTACACATTTTTTTCTTATGTTTGTTCTCGATTGGAATGTTGCTCCAAGATAGTATTTCCTTCGTTGTATGAGAGATTTAGCCATATTTTGCCCATTTTCAAATTGCACACTGAAGGTGATGGATAACCAACTTGTAACATATTTAGATAAACGCAACTAGAGGAGGACAACAATGGGATATACCGCTGTGCTATGACCTTCCTGAGATGTTTTGCCTACCGAAATGACACCACCTCTCGAAGAAAGTTTGGAAGGTTTTTCAATACAAATGTTTGTATATTGTCTGTGAGATTATCAGTGTGTGAATGTTGTTTACTATCTTGTTTTATTTATCATTTTGTTACTATATATCTCTGTATATACATAGCTGCTATCTTGACGATTTTTGTACAAGATTTAAAAAATGAATTATTAAGACGTCTATGTGAAGAGTATAATACCGATTAAAATCTGTGAATTATTGTTGTTACATTCATTCTGCTCCTGAAGAACAATACTCGCTCGAATATTCATGAGCCCAAAATTAGAGGATAAAGCAGATATGGTTCTTGTCCTGACACTGTATTTCAAAAGGGTAGAGCGTGAAATTATCTTAAACTTAGTCATAAGTTTTATTTTTTTTCGCCACTGTAGGATAAACGGAACCAATGACGATACAAAAAAATGTGAACTTGGCTCAGAAAGGCAATCGATTTCTATAGAAATTGATGAAAAACGTTTCGACTTCGTACAGGAATTACGACAGTTACGAGAGATGCAAAATTGGTGGCAAAATATTCCTTTGCGTCTAACACTTCAATCACTGTATATCTTGGCATGATTAAAAAACCAGATTAAAGAGAAAATGCGGTTCTTGGTAATGGAAAGCATTGCGGTCTAATTGCCAACTGGAGTCACACCACAGAGCGGCTCAAAGTTGTGGTAATGAAACATCATTTTGATTTACCCTGTACAACGAGTCACCGTGGCTACAATCAAGAACTCAAACTTACACAATAAAGCTAATGAGTGTATCTACGGCCTGCCGGAGTAATAATTGGAATCGGGTAAAAAAGTTATGACGTTACGATTTTGACTAAAAGTTTACTTGTCTTTAATTTGAACCTGAGTGTACTATATTTGGCAAACTCCTCAACCGAAAGTAGTCTATGTCGTCGGCACCCATATTGTGTATAATAATCGCTATGATAGTGATCTGACCGTCAAAGAGACAGTTATATTGAAGTTTTTGTTTTGGCTGATAAGATTGAAATCTCAATTTCACGGGGCTATTGACTACTTCCGCTTGAAGCAAACTTGTCAAGATAATCTGCCTCAATAAACTGGTGGATAGTTGCTTTGCAACATGGAAAATTTTACCCAAATTCAAATCTCGATCTTTTCGGAAAGGAAAGAGATATCGAGTTGCGGTATTCGGGAGGTTTCTGACCAACTCTTTGAGAACACGTACGGGCATCGGTATCCACCAAAATATGTGAATTCACCGAAAGGTACCAAAAGTTGATAGTTTGCGAGATGGAGGGTATCAAAGTTACAATTTTTTTTTTTTATGGCCAAACTTCTAGTCTAGAGGGTGCCACTTACAGCACTATTTCGGTAAATAACTTATCATAACTTTTTTGTGCTACCCTGTATACAACAACTGACCAAAAAATCTTATTTTCTCGTATTTCCACAACAAAAAAGGTTTACTTGTTAGAAGTGTCTAAAGCTAATAGTTTTCGAGATATTTGTTTCTAAAAGTTCCAATGCATTATTTGTACCATGATGATAGAACATTTTTATAACATAATATAACATCTGTGTAGCGTTGCTATGGATGGCAACAAAACTAATAAACGGCAATAATAACTAGCGTTTTTCTGGGTTCTTTTGGGTGTGGATTAAAACACTGGATTGCACAAAAAGAAATGCACTAATTTATTTACCTGTATCTTGACTAGATATAACATTTATGTACACCACTAATTCCTATGTCGCGCCACTGACTGGACTATACTCCACTCTGCTCTACTCTGGTGTACTCTGTACTCTCCTTCCATCTCCCGTGCGTCGAACTATATAGTCCCCATTGCTCATTCGAGAAAGGTCTGGTGAACCACAAAGCGGCATCTAGAATATTCAAGGTCACTTCGCGTCGAGCCAGAAGGCGAGTCACTGGTATGGTCCTCAACAGATATCGCCACCGAAGGAGACTGGCACGGTCCCCAACAGAGATCGGCCATGAAGCTCTGGCGAGTATTTATTATCGTCACAGTATTATTGCATGAGGATTTTCGTCTGCATAAATGTGAAGATTATGCGAGTTAATGGGCCCATCCCTTCCAAATACTGCTTCCTGCTCCAAAAATGATATTAACGGAGTGAAACCATTGTCGTGGTCAAGCTTCCTTAAGAGCCGAGTACAAAATTCTACCACTGCGGGTTCATCATCTGCGCTCAAACCATGTACTTTTTGCAGGAATAGTTGCTCTTGAAAGTAAAACGAAGGAGTACCCTTTCATCCAGAACCTTGAATGATAACTTACGGCAAGACTGTGGAATAATAGCATCCAATCGTACTGTAAGAAGAACTTTAAATTCTAATTTGTTAAGGTATGTAAATTTGCTCGGTACTTTTTCAAAGTAGCATTTCCTCCAGAGCACAGCGTCGCGTCAAGTGTACCCGACTCTTGAACAATTATATAGTCACCAGTTCCAATGGAGCCTATACCACTCTGATGGTAGGGTCTTTCTTTAGAGGCAAGCTGGGGAACAATATGATGGAGAAAATATGGCTCCACAAGAGGCATTTGGTGGAGGTGGCATTCGTGTTTGGGCTGTAGTTATGCACAATGGTAAAACCGAACCTTTTATTTCAAAGATGACAGTGTAGCAGTGTATAGGGACAACATTTTAAATAATATTGTTGTACCTTTTGCACAAGATTTTGGAGATTTTATCTTCATCGATGATAACGCCAGGCCGCACAGAGCTTGTACGGTTATAAACTTTTTAGCAGAAAATAATGTTACATTATTGCCTTTGCCATCAAAGTCTCCAGACCTAAACATAATTGAGCAAGTAAGGGCTCGGCTAAAATGTTTAGTGCGTTCCAGACAAAATGCTCCTCAAACAATGGTTGATCTGTCTAAGGGCATTCAGGAAGAGTGGGAAAACGCATCCATAGAATTTATTAATAACCTTCTGGAAAGTATGCCACGAAGATGCCAGGCTGTGCTCGATGTGCGGGGTGGCCCTACAAGGTACTAACAATATTGTTTAAAATAACTGTTGCTGTTTTGTAAAAACTTAGTTTTTGTCATGAATAGGTATATAACTAATGTTCAAATTTTTGTATTCTAAAATGTTATTGTTAATGTTAATCAACAAATTCTTTGATATTGTTTGAAAATAGAGTCTATTCTTGTTGGAAAACATCTCCACTGAAGACGCGTACGTCAATGCTGACTGAGAAAGATAAAAAATTTCAGATAAAAGATAAATAGCAGTGTTAGCCGTCATCATAGCATTTTGAAAAATAAAAATGATTTGCACTACCTACTAAACCAAAAAATGCTTTTGGTGTTACGCCACTAGAATACACCCCTATATTAAGGGTATTAACTTGGATTTGTTCATGAAGCTCTTTAATTGTATCGTAAAATTTATAAACTCTGTTTAAATAACATAATGTCAAAGTAGCAAATTTGACTGCACGCCACTCGAGGCAATAACGTTCAATAAGTGCTTCAATCTTTTCTCGAGCTCGAGAAATTCGACTTCATGTAACAGCATGAGAAAAAATACCCATTCTCAAGAGAAACCCCAAAAACATCCCTTTTTTAGGGATAAATGTGACACTTTTTGAAAATTTGATAATTTGAGCTATAGCCATCTTCCGAAAAAATTAAGAAATTCCTTTTTTTAGGATAGTCCAAAGATCAAAAAGATGCATAGAAAAATTTCCAAGATCAAAAATTGGGAATCTGATGTAGTTCCAAACTTTGCTAAAAAAACTTGTCTTCCTTTGCTCACCCTGTATAAGTGGATACATAAAAAAATATACCTGTACGTATTCTCAAAGACTTGGTTAAGAACCTTCTGAATATCGCAAGTCGATATCTCTTTCCGCTACGAAAATATTGAGATTCGAATTTGGGTAAAGGGTTAATCGGCCTGGACTATTTGGTTTAATCCACCAGAGGACATTGACTACTTTTATTTGAAGTGTTTGCCTGATAAGCTGGCATGGTTAACTTCACTACTCCAGCTTGAGATGTTGGAGATTTTGGAGATATATATATATATATATATATATATATATATATATATATATACAGGGTGACTTCGAAGTTGAGTCATTTATTTTAACAGTGAGTAGATCTGATCAAAAGAAATGTGTTTTTCATTTAACATTTTTGGGGGAGTCTTTACAAATTGCTGCCGCGGAATCACGGATTTATGCGGATCGGTTTCCCAATCAAGTGCAACCAACCCCTCGTGCCTTTGTTAATGTAGTACAAAGGGCTCGTGAATCAGGTGACTTAAGACCTCACAGGGGAGGGCATGCCGGTGCTCCAAGACCGCACGATCAAATACAGGTCGGCACTGAAATACTTGTCTGGAGGATACTTTATAAAACAAGGTAACATTTTTTTTTAGTTTTTTTTATTTTTACACACATATTTTGGTTTATCTTCCTTCTACAATCATTATCTGAAAATTAATGACTCAACTCACCCTGTATATATATACATATATATGTGAGCAGTAGTCATTGCTAAAGCCAACGACCAGTTGGGCACAAAATACAATTAATTGTTAATTGGGAAATTGGCAAATTTTTAGGCTTAAGTTGACTCTTTGGACGATAAAATCAAGCTTTCGGCATTCTCTATGGAGCCTTCATCAGGATCAATATCGTAGAGTACCTTTGCCAGAACAATTATTTTACTTTTAATAACAAAGTGTTTTCACAAACACATGGTTGCCCCATGGGCTCTGTGTTGTCTCCAATTTTGGCAGAATATGTAATGGATGACCTGCTTGATGTTGTTATTCAAGTTTTGCCATACAATCTAATTTTCATAAAAAAGTATGTGGACGATATTATCGTTTGCCTTCCTTATTATAGGGTGGATGATCTTGTTGAAATTTTTAACAGTTATGATCCCTACATCCAGTTCACCATCGAAAAAGAAGATGACAATCAATCTGTTCCCTTTTTGAATTCAAGATTGATTCGCACCAATGACAATATATTACTGGTAGACTGGTACAGGAAACCAATTTCTTCCGGAAGGTTCCTGAACTTCAGGTCTTACCACGAACTTAAAATAAAAATAAACCTGGTGAATCAAATGAAGAACAGGGTTATAAAAATCTCTGACAGTACTTTCCATCTTTCCAATTTAAGGAAGCTTTCAGCCTTAGTTATCAACAATGGCTATTCGAAGTATTTGGTTAACAGAATCTTGTTCAGCTCTCCTCCGAATATTTTGCCAATGACGAATAACAATAGTGAAAATGAAACACTGTTCAGTCCAACCAGACACCCATGAATTCTTCAACCAATGAGAATAATAGCACTACAGTGGTTGCTTCTATTTCCAGAGTTAATTATGTTGTCTTGCCATACATCAAAGAACTAACACCAAAATTGATCAGGCTGTATCATTCCTTTAATTGTCGTTTTGCTTGTAAATCAGTGCTCACAGTCAACAGCTTGTTGTCCAAAATGAAGGATAAGGTTCAGTTGCTTGATTCAACCAACACTGTCTATCGCATCAATTGCAACAACTGTAATTTAGTTTATATAGGCCAAACTTCTAGGTCACTGAAAGGGGATAACTTCACACAAAAGTGACGCCAGATTACATCGAGAGAGATGTGCTTTGGCATCTCATATTAACAACACAGGTCATTCTATGAATTATGGCAGTATTGAGGTTCTTGATAAAGAAAAAAGACTCTCAAAATGTTTATTTTTAGAAATGTCCCACATTTTCATGACAGATCATTGCATGAATGAAAAGGCTGATGTTAAGCAGCTCAGTGTCATTTATTCCTACCTGTTGAATTGCGAAAAGCTAGAACGTCTACATATCCAAATCGAACCAACATCGTCACAAAATTAGAATACATTCCCCATTGCTATCCTGGTAATTGAAATTTCTCACTCACAATCTTTAATATAAACTCACATAACCCATCTTTTCAAGGTTGTATCACTGTCTCACATTCGTACGCTCATATGAACTACACATTTTCCAAAACAAATTAATTCAGCATTTTAGTAATTTGGGTGGAGGTTTACCGAGCGTCCCTCGTATACTTCATACCCAAATTGGACAATGAGGTTTATAGTTCCACGGTCCGTCGCGTCAATCACTTGTCATCTGTCGACGCATTATCTTGTCTTCTCACTTTTAATAATTTTTAATACGTTCGGGTGTATTGATATTTACAAGCCCAATGCCTCCGTCCTTCTGTTTTTATACTTATTACAAGTTCTATCTTCTCTACGTTCGTTTTGAAACACCTTGTGGCTGCAACCTCAACGACGAGTAAGTTGTTTGACAATTTAAATCTTTCCTGTTTTCTTTGATAGCATCACAATTGTGTTTTCAGAAACCTGATGAAAGCTCCATAGAGAATGCCGAAAGCTTGATTTTATCGTTAAAAGAGTCAATTTAAGCCTAAAAATTTGCTAATTTCCCAATTAACAATTAATTATATATATATATATATATATATATATATATATATATATATATATAGATGAAAAAATTAAAGCTCCTGCCTTTTGTAGGGTACTTCGACAAAAATGTTAAGCAAAGAGGGCTCTTTATACTTTATTAATCTCTCTAGCTTTCAATGGTCTTTGCCATCATCATCCGGAGCTGCAATAACATTGAGAAGAATAGCAACAATTGTGCAAAATGAATTTTAAATTAACTTACAGCAGTATATGAGGATGTTGCTAAATGTTATTCATGTTCAAGTCCTCACCTACTACAGTAAGTTAATTTAAAATTCATTTTGCACAATTTTTGCTATTCTTCTGAATGTTATTGCAACTCCTGATGATGATGGCAAAGACCATTGAAAGCTAGAGAGATTAATAAAGTATAAAGAGCCCTCTTTGCTTAAAATGTTTGTCTAAGCACCCAACAAAAGGCAGAAGCTTTAATTTTTTCATCTAACTGGTCTAGACGACAATGACCACGTCTCAAGTTATATATATATATGGTGGACTATACAGGGTGTTTTAGAAGGACATGTCAATATGTCTATGGTAGAAAGTACATACATCAAAAAATAATAAAAAAAGTTCGTATAAATATGGGCCCAAAGATGTTCCCTACCGAAGTTTTATTTACAAAATTAAATAAGTATTAGTTTAAAATACTAAAAAACACACTTTTATAGCTAATCGAACTAATAATAAGTTTATATTACAGTACTAGATGGTCGAACAATCAACCATAATTAATGACAAAATAAAATTATAATAAAACCTAAGTTATTAACAGAATAATTCAGAGTAAATAGTGTGGGGTGCTTGATATATTAAATGTTAAAAACATTCTATTGGCAATTATCTATGAGAGGAGAGTTATGCAAATTTTTTAAAATTAAAGTTAAATTTTATTATAATTTCATTTTGAGGTCATTAATTATGATTGTTCGACCATCTACTAGTGTATATAAACTATTTGTAATTAAAAATTATTTTTTAATTTTTAGTTAGGTTAGCTATAAAAACGTGTTTTTAGTTTTTTGAACTATTATTTATTTTTAATTTTTTTTAGTTCGAATTATCAATTAGTTTTTTGTGGACATGTCATGATAGTGCATTATCATGGGTCCTTGATACGTGTGCGAAGTTTCAGATTAATCAAACTTTTAGCATAATTGGTGAAAATTATGCTCAAAGAATCCGTTACATACATACCTAAATACATACATACATACATACATACATACATACAGGTCAAGCTAATAAAATCGTGTTAAAAAATAATAAAAGGTATACCACAATCTGCCGTCCGTGAGGATGGAACTCACGACTCCTGGTTTACAAAGCCAGTGCTCTGCCACTTGTAGGTGCTGTACTCGTAAAGCGGCATTTGAAATCCGTGGCTTTTTATTAACATCTGCTTTTTCAGAATTTTTGTTATAGATAAGGATAATGGAAAACTATTACCAAATTATTGCATTGTCATCGGTCCTTGATTCGTGTGCGAAGTTTCAAATTAATCAAACTTCTGATAATTTCAAGGACTACCTAGAAGAGTCTCTTTTTTTAAATAACTTAGGTTCGGCAACACCAATGTATGACGTATTATACATTTTTGGAATCAGAATTAAAAACTCTATGTATCTGTACAAAAGTACAATATGGCGCATAAAAAAATAAAGTTGATCCTGGAGGACAAGGGACGAAACGTGATATTGCAATTCTAATTATGCCTTCTTGTAGAAGAGAAAAAGAGGCAATATTAACGTGCAATTTATTTTGAAACCCCACTACAAATGAAGTCAGGAAAAAAAATAAGCTGGTTTTGGGAAAATTCGGTTATTTCTGTCTCTTTGAGGAAGTATTCTGAATTTCGAAGGTTTCTAAGCGGAATTTTGTTGATTACCTAAATACACAACTTTGCCCCCATTTGAGGGACTCCGTATCTCTTACAGTTTCCGAGATCCCAATGGTGAGGGTCGAATTTGAAACATGCGGTATAGTTTTTTTACCTATTAACCCTGCCGGATATGGTGGATCACTTCTAAGATCGCCAAGACTCAGTTGAAAGTATTTTCTTTCACTAACAAACAGGGCGACATATCCAGTGTGTCCAGTAAAGTGCGACTCTGGAAGGAATAATAGTGTCTTGGTGATGTAGACGTACCAATATGGTGAAGTGCATGGTGAGATGATCTGCTTCAATATATCTGTGCCTTTTGTCTTTAGGTTATAGTCACTGCAAAGTCGGTGACTTGTCTTCAGTCTGTCCCGTCCACAGGTCACGACAAGTCTTAGCGGAAGCTCCACTATTGTGCACATGCTGCATAGGTGAAAGTTGTGGATTAAAACTATCCGTTATATAGAATCAATTATTTATTTTCAAAAATAGTTTGTATCAAATTTGCTTGGCTTCATCAGACCGGTGAGATAATTTTCTGGATAATCTCCTGTAGCAAACTTTTGTTTGGACATTGGCCGTTTTGCTGCCTCTGTGAGAAATTTCCTAAAACGGTGAAAATAGTCAGTTGATACAATGTAAACGCCATGAAGAATTTAAATTTTCTTCTTTGTTTCATTTGTCCAGAAAGCAATATTTTTAACTCACATGAAGCTTATCTCAATCAATTTAAGATGGAATTATGGTAGTTGCCGTCATAACCTTACATTATCGAAAGGTAGAGGGTGAATCAAATATAAACGGTAATTGTGCGATTATCCTTTCTAGATTAAGTTATGTTCATGCGGGACCCATTTGCTTAACTTCCACGTCTTTCCTAGCTGATGAAGATGCAAACGAATAATTGCAGGACTCACTCTGAACATTTCTGCAAGTTCTTGGCACGTTCTCCTAGAATTTGCGTCACAACCTGTCGAAGATCCTATCGATCAACAACATCCATGGCAATGTGCGTATACAGCAACCGCACGAACTTATTTGGTTACCTGATACACCTGATAGTACGGGGAACTGCTATATCTCTTAACAGGGCAGACTTCTCTTTTTTGTCGATGTCAGGCCTGTGGTATGTGCCTATCTTATTATTATTATTATTTCCTCTTTTTCGGTTCAGCAACACTGGCCGTCACAACAGCCATGACCGAGCAGTAGTACCTTCGGCTGTTGCACAACGGATTATAATGAGGTTTTTAACCAATGAAGGCATTAAACCGTCATGATCGACGCCCAAGGACGAGCCTTACCGGTGACAATATTCGTGCCGTTTGAGAGCTTATTGAATGTGATCGCCGGATAACCGTGGCACAAATTTCATCAGAAGTGGGTATCAGCTATGGAAGTCTTCAATCTACAATCACTGATCAACTCGGTTTCGGAAAAATTAGTGCTCGATGGGTTCCGAGGTTCTTGACCAAAAACCAAAAACAGGGCAGGTCGGAGATCGCTGGAAGGCGATTCCAGCGAAAAGGGGATGATATCCGTTGTCACGTCATTCGATTATTAAAGAGGGTAAATTAAATATTGGGTGGAACAGGTGTCATGCATATGAGCTTATATCAGTAGTTCGTTACTATAGGCGCTGTGAATATGGGCATATTCAAAAAAGTTGTAGAAATCAAACAGTCTCTCCTCTTTGCGCTGGTAGTTATGATATGAAGCCTTACAAAAACAATTCATGATATTGGATTAATTGTGCAAATGCCAATAATAAACAGAATAAAGGCCTTGATCTATGTCACGGTGTGTCGGATAGCAAATGTATATATTTTTTTAAAGCGTATCGTGACGTGTGATGAGACGTAGGTATATCATCATCAAAACTAGCCAGTAGGAAGTGGCGAAGAAAGGACGAAGGTTGTCCAGTAAAGGCAAAGACTTGCCTCTCTGCTGGAAAAGTCCTTACAACGATTATTTTTTGACTCGACGGGACTGTTACTGATCGATTTTCTACACGATCAACGTACGGTGAATGCAGCTTACTACTGCCAGTTGTTACGGTCTCCAAAAGCCGCCTATTTAAACAAAAGACGAGCCATGCCCATTAGGGATTTCATTCTCCTCCATGACAATGCCAGGCCTCACACCGCGGCTTTGACAAGCGATACACTGGGATTGATCCTGTCAAGGGGATGACCAGGCGGAAGCACACTGAAGCGTTAGAAACTAAATTAAAAATCACGTTTCGACAAGTTTTCCATATGCTATGTAGAACCTTAAAATTAAGTTTGATCAACGAAGTTCGGCTATACAAGATCGTTAATAGACCACCGATCACTTACGCAAGTACGGCTTGATGTTTTCTCGTCAAAACGCATTTGCATAGTCTGACAGCTTTGCAGAATCTTGCGTACAATCCCTAACGCCCCATGGTATATCTCCAATAGACCCTTCACAGAAGCCTTGACATCGGTTATTTAAGGGACTACATCGGACAAGTGCAGCTGACGTTATAGTCAAGCGGAATACCATAGCAACATTTTGCTGCGCGAGTCAGTAGACTACACAGGCGAGCAAGTTCGCAAGCACACAAGGCCGCGGCTCGCACTGTGTACGTTACTCTTTCTCCTTCCTTGCTTTCTTCTTCCTCTTTTTCTTCCTGACTTTGTCTGGTATATGGGCAACCAAACCTGACAGACCTACTGACTTACAATACTTCAACCAAGAGCAAATGTCCTGCGGACCGCTCTGACAGACAATGAAGACTAGAAATGGGCTATGAAACCATTGAACACCCTGCTTATAGCCCCGACTTGTACCCCTGTGACTATCTTTTGTTCGCGCCCTTGGATAAATCACTGAGAAGAGAACGATTTGATAAAGACGTCGAGGAGCACGTCCGCAATTGGCTTACACTTCGCCCTCAAACTTCCTATGAACAGGGAATACTGAAACTTCCAAATCGGTGGCAGGACACTGTATTGAAAAATCATAAAACAATAATAGGATTATAAGGTTATTCAATAAACGTACAAAAAATAGCGTTTATATTTGATTTACCCTCGTTATCTTGCCATTTAGAAACAGATTCATAGAGCCTCCTTGAGGCTTGATGCTTCCTTTGAAACAATGGATCTCTCCTTGGAAACATTGAAACAAAGACGCTTTCTTGAGGATCGTTCATAAGAGGATTTTAGTTTTCATTTCATAGTAGGCTGTAACACTTGAATCTAGCATTTTGATGTTAAATTGGGACGATTTGGTTTATCAATAAATAATGAAAAATAATTATGTGTTCGCTTCCTTGAATTACAGCACAATCATAGAGAAGGCAAAAACTGAATATAGGCAACCGGTTGCACCGAACTACTCTGCTGCTGCTAAGTGGGTTTTTTCAATGATACTTTTAGTCCAGAATAGATAAAAAAAGATGAAAAAAAGTTTAGCAGATTCTGAAAATTTTAAATGGAAAGAAGTTGAGTCTCTCTAATGACAAATACGAGTACATAAAAAGATACAGCCAGATATGCGTTGTTTTGTATGAATACCAATTTTGTGTTTTAAGCATTAAAATCGATAAACAATTAAGCTAAATACGGAGCTTTTTAGCAATATTGAATAAATGTTTATAACTACTGCAATAACAATTATGAATCGCTAAACATTTGTGAAAATGAAAATAAAAATCATTGGCGTTGATAAGTGTGTTAAATTTCAGCCAGATCAGTTTAATAGTTTATGTAAAAAGCTAACTGTTTACCCCAGAGACAAATTATTTAAACAACTGTTCTTGTCCAAGATATGGCCCTAGAACATTTTAAAAAGTGAAATAGATTCTTGAGGGTTTTAGTTTCAAGAATTTAGGCAAATAATTAATTATTTATTTCAAAAATGATGTTAAAAATAGCCATTTTTATAGTTGTACAATAACTCCCTAATTTTTCAATATAATTTGTTTTAACAAGTTGATCTGGATAGGTGGTTGAAACACGCATATTTTTAACAAATCTTCTACGACCAATGGGCGCTAAAATATTTTTTTTAATCTCCTTCCTTTATCAACATTAAGACTCGGAATTTTCACATATTTTAATCAAGGATCTTAATTTTACGATACAATTTATAATTTTAATATTAAAAAATAGGCACCCGAAGTGAAGGTGCTCGCGTAAGTATTTCCAGGAAACGTGGTGGGGGAATCAGCTCTAGCTCGATTTAGTTTTTGAAATTGAGTCTTCAAATCGGCACGCGGTGCAAAATTTTGCATTATCTCGGCTTCTAAGCAACTTAGAGCCTTTTTTTAAGTTGGGGCAACTCGTCGAAATAATGACATCTGGCACGTTTTCATTATAATGGAAAATCGGGAAAACCCGGAAAACTTAACACGTTGTATTCTTTAAAATTGAATTACTATGAAATAATTTATATTTTACAATGAAATTGTTTAAACAATTCATGATTCAGTTAATTGGTATACTCTTAACAAAATATGAGCCCCTTCTCACTTCAGTTGGCCCAACTATCTATTGAAATCTTAGTTTTTTTCTTATCAAACACAAATAATAAAAATGTAGCAGGGTGTTATAGGTTTAAAATATTAACAATGAATATTTTGATAATATATAGTAGAAAACACCAACTTTATCACTCCCAGTCAATTACAGCATATCAACCTATTTTCATTTCAATGCAAAATAAGTCTATAACGCATAGGTGGCTGTGAAAAATAAAAGCCATGTCAATTGTTTTTATTAATCACAGCTGTCAGAACACGTTTAAACTAGTTTTGGGTAGTTAAGGTTTTCAAAATGGGTAGAGGAAAGGTTATTAGTGAGAAAATTCGGTTACTGATAAGTAATTAAATTTTTTAATTCTGGGAAATCAAACTCAGAAATTGCAACTTTGTTAGACTTATCGCGGTACAGTGTGAGAAATATTGTTAGAAGATATAACGTAACTGGTTCAGTTAATATTAAGCCACGATATGTAAAAAAAAGTAATACGAGTATCACAAATGCCGACCGAAGAGCATTAAGAAGAATAATCGTGAAAAAACAGGCGTGTCAATTATTTACAATTAAGTGCTCTATGGAGTGACGCTGTTGGAAGGAGAATTTCGAGGTCCACAACTCATAGAGAGGCCCACAAACTGGGATTTAGAACTTGCAAGGTAAGTTTTCTTATAAAAAAAGTGAAGTAAAAACCCTAAAGACGCACAACTTGTTTATATGCCAAAGAAAAGCCACTATTAACTCCACTGCAAAAGAAAAATCGGAAAAACAGAAAAGTGAAATTTCCAGCACCCATTATGGTCTGGGGCAGTATGTCATCAAAAGGAGTAGGAAAACTTCATTTTATTGATGGAAATGTGGATACAAACAAATATTTGGCAATTTTAGAAGAATCGCTTTTGCCAGTGATGGAAGAATGTTTGACATCCGGCCAAGATTTTGTGTTTCGGATGGAAGAAAATAATGTACCACTTTTGAAATGGGTTTCTAGCAGTCCAGATCTGTCACCTATTGAAACTTTGTGGCACGAGATGGAAAAGGTTCTACGACAACATCCTGCTCGTACAATCACCGAACTGAGACAAAAGCTTCAAGAAATATGGGATTGTTTTACACCAAATTTTTGCCAAAACTTGGTTAACACTATGCCCCAAAGAATTTCAGCCGTAATAAAAAATAAACGTGATTTTACCCAATGGTAATCTTTTAGTTGTTGCTTTGTTAACTTCGCGCATTTATTCGCACATTGTTTATTTGTTCAGATGTTCTATTAGTTATAGGTCTAAGTGATTTCAAATATGTATTTTTTACGACTAGAGTGTATCTAAGATGTTTTTGAGAAAATAAATTGTTTTAGAAGTAAATAGTTTCGTCATGTTTAGTTTATAAAGGCATATTTTGGTACAAATCTTGAAGTGGGCCAACTGAAGTGGGAAGGGGATCGTATACTCTAATAAATTGTAAAAAATACTGATTCACATTTGTCTTTTTTCATTTTTTCATTTACATTTATTTTATTTGCATTCGTTTTGTTTTAGTAATTTCGAGTCTTAATGTTTATAAACAGGAACATATGAATTCTGGCTTCTATTGGCCGTAGAAGGTTTTCTTAAAATGTGCATTTTTTAACCACATATCCAGATCAACTTGTTAAAATAAGTTATGTTGAAAATGATGTAGTTATTGTAAGTGCTTATAACTATAAAAATGTATATTTTACTATCATTTTTAACAGCAATTTTGAAATAAACAATTAATTTTTTGCATAAGTTCTTGAATTTGAAACCAACGATAATCGATTTCACATTTCGTCGGCTTTCTCACGAAGTGTCCTAACCAACGGTTAGTGAATTTTACAGGAGAGCAAGAAAACGAAATCAGCGTGTTGTTGATTGAGCATTGAATGTAAAATTTCCGAATTGAAAATTCACGTGTATTAGCCTATATTCATTGTGAATCATATGCCGTTTCAATATTTGCGGAAGCTTATCAAGCTATTTTGGAAAAAAAATGGAAAACGCACGTAGGTCACTTCGTGAGAATTTTCAGAAGATTTTTGTCAGACAGAGCTAAAATATATTTTCATTGAAGTTCTGGTTATTATAATTTTTTAAGATATACAGAATTTGTTTCATTTACTTATAAGCAAATAATCACATTTCCAGCCAAGGGGGCGATTATCTCAGAAAATTTGTTGATTGTTAAATTTTTTAAGTAATCGTTGGTCTGCTGACAGCAAAGTTTATGTAAAAAAGTTCAGATCGACTTTTGAAGTTTGGCTACCCCCTAAAATATTTTCCTCAATGTCCATGACTAAAATTGATGTAGATTATGACAAAAATCTTACGTGATTAGATGAAGAAAAGAACTCGAAACGTCAAACCAATTTTTATTGAAATAAAAACTAAAAGAAAAGCAACTGAAATATTATATTTTGACATATTACCAGCAAATGTTGATGTGTTGTGATACACAAAAAAAGGCAAAATTATCAACAATTCATTCCGTTTCATGGGCCAAATTTTGTAAAAGTTTTGGAATTCTGGTAAGCGTTCAACTAACTGGCGTTTTTCGGATTTTACATAACGAAATTAAGTCGGAGTACTTCTTTTTTGTTATTTTTAAGTTGTTCTAGTTTAATATCATTTATATTATTACTATTTCCCATCAGCCTTTTTAACTCAATACTGTCGTAACTAGTATCGTGGTCGCTAGACTTAAAAAATATTTTGGTGGGCGTGTCTTTTATTACAATAAACTCCGTTTAATATTTTGCCCCTCCTCAGCTTGCCGTGTGGACAATATTCTTAAATCTTTTGAAAGTTTCTTGAAGTCAAAAAATTCATTGGGAATTACTAAATAAGGTTGACGTTTTCTGGCGAATCAAAAAACCGGATAGAGTTATGAGGGTTCAAGAAGATCTCCAACTCCCGTTATCGCAGTATGAGTGCACTGTGAGCAGATTCTCCCTCACTTTGGCCGTGATTTCACCACCGAGGAGCGTATACTAACAAGGATTATTGGACACTAAGGGACTTATCTTCATTTAGGTCTCTTCGTGTGAATCATAAATTTACCTTTGCAGATAAGACACCCAGGGGCTAACGGTGTGTTGCCCACACTAATAGATATAGTTATGCTTCTTCGTCAGATTAACCAGCATGGAGTAATACACCTATATGCAGGTTATCTCAATTTTTGATATTTTGTCAGTTAGAACACTTCGTGAGAAGGGCGACGATTTGTAGAACGTTCTAGAACCATAACTTGGGCAAGAACAGTTGCTTAAATAATTCGTCTCTGGGATAAACAATTAGCCTTTTACCGATTACCGATTACCTTTTAACCGATCCGGCTGGAATTTAGCACACATCTTAACACCAATTAACACCATTCTCACAAATATTCAGCCATTTGCAATTGTTATTGCAATATTCATATTTCTAAAAAGTTCCGAATTTAGATTTATTGTTTATCGATTTAATTCTCAAAAACAAAAATTGAAGGTATTTTTGTGCTATAAAGTTTCCAGTTTACCGATTACTTATATTTAATTTGAAATTTATATAAGCAAAATACTGAATTTTGAGATTTTCCCATTATTTATAAAAAACAACGCCTATCTGGCTGTATCTTTTTATGTAGATACTTGTCATTGGATAGACTTTCATTTAAAACTTCGAGATATCTGCTAAACTTTTTTACACGAAATACCTATTTTTTTCTCTGTGGTCTGGGATATTTAAATTTATTTTTTCATAGTCACACATTATAATTTATAATATACAAAATTTGGGTATAAAATATGTTTTTTTTTTGTAAAATACTGTAGTAGTTGAATCTGACAGACGTGATCTACAATATGCAACCAGCAGAGCAGTTCGGTGCATCTGGTTGCCGATATCAAGTTTTTACTTCTCTATGATTGTGTTGTAATTCGATGAATCAAACATTATTGTTTTGCATTGTTTATTAATATTTAGCAAGAATAAACCAAATCGTCCTAAACAGATACGGCCAGCAAAGAAAAATATTTCTGAAATCGATGACAGCTTGTGATGACAACTGTTATAGCCTACTGTGAAATGAAAACATAAATCCTCTCTCAAGAAAGCGCCATTGTTTCAACGATTTGTCCAATATTTCCAAGCAAGTCTCAAGTCTCAAAGAAGTTCTATAAATTAATCTGACCCTTAATCTTGCCTAAATTGCTGTTCATGTGTATACGTTGTTGTAGTTCTGCATTATAATATTTTTAAGTGTTAAAAATGTTCAGTATGCTTGCGCTCTCTTCCCTAATAGAAGACGTTTTGCCATCTGGAGTTTTTCGACAGCATCAAAGTTTGCAAATAACGGTAATGTTAATACCCACCAATCTCTTCTGTTAACAATCCCATGTACATGTGGTAGTTCGAATCCATTGAAATCTGATGCTATCGATAGAGAGTAGGCTCCGATTTCTTCGAAAGCCACCCAATCTCCAATCGCTAGCTCGGGAAGAAGTACCGTCTCGGGGGAGACCCGATCGGAACCATCACAGGTGGCGCCCCAAACTGTACTTGGATAAACTGGTGCTCCTTTAGCTTCTTCGACGGGAGCTATCTTAACGTACAGGTCGTAGAGACCTTTAACAAATTAAACAAAACGACTCTTAACATACCGAGTGACAAAAAGGTTAACATCTACGTATGTTTATCCGATCTTAATAATTTTTGGCATATATGTTCAGTGTCCCTTACTATGATTCGTCAACTGACTGCAGAAGCTGGCTCAATAAACGGTTGAGTATCCACGATTTCTTATACACTCAATGACACGCCTGGGCATCGTGCTGATAAGGTAGTCGATATCCTGTTGGGGTATGTCATTCCAGGCTACTGCAACTTCGTAAGAGCTGCTAAAGTCTGTGGAGCCTGCGACCTACTATGTCCCAGACATTTTCAATTGGAAATAGATCAGGCGATCGCAGTGGCCAAGGTAAACGGTTGATGCGATGTTGATCCATGAAGGCTAACGGTGCTCTGGCAACATGCGGTCTGGCATTGTCTTGCTGAAAAATCGGGTTTTGGATGTGTTTAGGTTCTCATGAAAATTAGTGGTGATCTGCTACCATAAGCAATAGCACCCCATACCATAACTCCCACGGTGTGGTGGACGTGGCGCTCTCTGTCAAATTGTGGGTCACGTCTTTCATCACGTCGCCTTCTCACTTTTGCCCGACCATCGTGCATCCCCAGTCAGAAGCAGTATTCGTTACCAAAGACCACCCGATTCTATTTCTCTAAACCAGAACAAATGGTTACGCCGATGTTCAGCTGAGAGAGGTAGCACCCCTCTCAAAGTCACCAGGGGACACCCGGCGAGTTCTACGCACTCTAGGCATTCTGAGCAATCACAAAAGGGCATCTGAATAAGCTACACGAATTAACCGTAAATGCACGAAAACTGAATGCTTCTTTATCAGCAAACAATACACGCAGCCACCACAAAAACTTAACCAAAAAACCTGACCATTTTATCACTTCTTGTTGTTCATGGCAAGATACAGGGTTTGTCCGGAAAGTAATAGGACTCATTTTCTTCCGCCATGACTGTACTTCGGAGCGAGCACTTGGAGAGTCAGGACAGGCATTTTCGTGCGACGTGTTTCTGTGAGTGGTGCAAGCCGAAAATGCAGCGTTCGTTAGAGCAGAGGTACGCGATTAAATTCTGTGTGAAACTCGGTAAATCTGCGACAGAGACGTTTGATATGATCAAGCAGGCTCACCCAGGTGTTGCTTTAGCAAGAAGTGGTGTGTTTCGGTGGCACCAGGCCTTTTTGGAGGGCCGGGAAGAGGTCGCTGATGAAGACCGTGCTGGAAGACCTTCGACTTCGACAAACACCGATAATGTGACTCGTGTGCGCAAAGTTTTGAACTCAGACCGTCGACTAAGTATTCGTTTAATTGCCAAGATGTTAAATTTACCAAAATCTGTGGTTCATGACATTGTGACACAGCATTTGAACATGCGCAAGATGTGCGCGAAGATGGGCCCAAAAGTGCTCACTGACGACCAGAAATTGCGGCGAGTGGAAGTGTGCCAAGAAAATTTGAACATGTGAGAAAGTGACCCCCAATTTTTGAATAACGTAATCACAAGTGACGAGTCGTGGATCTTTGAGTATGATCCCGAGACAAAGAGGCAATCTTCCGAGTGGCACACGACGGCATCTCCTCGTCCAAAAAAGGGAAGAATGAGCAAATCCAAAGTGAAAACGATGCTCATTGTCTTTTTTGACATCAAAGGCATCGTCCATCATGAATTTGTTCCTCCTGGACAAACCGTCAACGCCAAGTTTTACGTGGAAGTGCTCAGTAGACTCAAACGAAGGGTCAGTCGGGTCCGACAAAATATAGCAGCTGACTGGAAGTTGCACCACGACAACGCCCCGGCTCACACCGCCTTTTTTGTGACCGACCAAGGCCGGCATCCCAACGCTTCCGCAACCACTCTACAGCCCAGATGTGCCCCCCGGACTTTTTTTTGTTTCCTCGCCTGAAAAGGCCGATGAAAGGCAATCATTTTGAGACGACAGAGGGGATCCAAGCAGCATGCACCGCGGCTCTCAAGGCAATTCCGGAGAATGCCTTCCGTGACGCCTTCAATGCTTGGAAATCGCGCTGGCAGCACTGCATCGACGCAGAAGGAGCCTATTTTGAAAGTTTTTAAAGAATTGTAACGATTATCTCAATAAATTTTTTTAAATCGACTCAGTCCTAATACTTTCCGGACAAACCCTGTAAATCGATATGTAACAAATCCTTGAATTCTAATAAACATACGTAGGTATGTCACTTTTTTGTCACTCAGTATAATCAGGATATCTCTAGTTTTGAAGTCGCCATTTACATCGTAGGATTCGTAAGTAAGTCTATAAAAATAACATCAATACACAAAGCTTCGAGTCATTGAACAATAGTATTACAGACAGACAGTAGAAGGTATTTTAAAAAACAGTGCCTTAGTGAACGTGTGATCAGTTGGGTCAGAAAGTTCGAGTCTACAGGTCCGACACTGAATCAGAAACCATGGTCAATACGAACAGAGGAAACTGTAAGCGAAGTTGAGGAGACATCCGTACCGCGCGATCCCCAGTTATCCCGAAAGAGATCAGCTGAAATCGCCATATGAAGAACATGTTTAAGGCATAGTTCGGCAAAAGATCTCAAATTTCACCTATCCAAAATCCAATTAGTGCAGGATGACCACCATCTACGCCATGCTTTTGCCGAAACAATTTTAAAGCATCTTGAATGATTTCAACAAGATGGCACGGCATCCCATACAGGTAAGGAGCCTTTAGCAGTTATAAACGAAATGTTTAGTGGAAAACTGATATCGCGACACAGGGACATTCCGTGGTCTCCCCGGAGTCCAGGTGTCACGCCACTGGATTTTTTCTCTGGGGATAACTCAAGAGCCGCGTTTACGCCAATAAACTAACGACAATTGTCCAGCTCAAAAACAACATTCACAAGGAGATGTCTGCTATCCCACGAGCAATGAATCCCATGTGTCTTCTTTATTGAAAATATAAATTATCTTCCGTACGCTTTGTAGATTTTTTCCATGATTTTTTAAAATCCGCTCAACCTAATGGCCCACCCCGAGATGTTTTTTGGATGTTATGTGACATGTCAATCACGAAAAACAAAACAAATAATCGTTTAAACTCAAATATATGAATGTGAAGTTATTTTATTGTCAAGTAGTTTCTAAAAATATTAAGCTACTTGACTTGATAAATCCCCAAACACGACTCCAGTAATCATTGAAGATTACCCATTGTCGGTTTATAGCTCACAGGACTCCGAACTGTGTTACGCTTGACGCCAGTGATACGGTTGGCGCCAAGGCGTCAAAAAACAAGTGTCGTATAATATGTAATAATCAGTCTTTATCAAACATTGTCAAGATTTAGCTAAAGAAAACTAAATTAGAACTACAGTGGTCTCTTAAGAACAAAATAATGTATTTTTGTTTCCAACATTTTATAAAAAAAAGAGACAACAAAACAAAAGTAACAACTTATGGTCTATTGTGATACGGTTGGCACCAGTGATACGCTTGGCGCCAAGGCATCAAAATGCTATGTCTTTTACACAACCTGCTGGGCAAGGTGATGCGTTACTACAGAAGCGGGGGGCCCCAGATATGCCGCCTAAGGTAAGTATGCGCACTGGATGGTGAAACATAAACCAGTGATCTTAACCTAATGGCTAATGTTACAACAACAAATCGGGTGCTCTATATTCCAGGTGTCCCAGGAACCTGAAGTTTTACACAAATAAACCCTACACAGCCTAATCTGACCTGCAATCCCTGGAATCACCTGTTGGTGTCAACCAGCCCTCAGATGGTCAAATGTATGCATGCAGCAGGAAGCAAAAGACGTTGAAGTAAAGAAGAAACAGAATAAAGAAAACGAAAAAGGCATAGGTGTAGGGTGGCCTTTAATGTAAATGGAAATCTCCCAATCTGAATAATCCCACAATACTAGTGGTACGCCTATAGCACTTATAATTGTGAAGATTTCTCTTTTTCAGCTATTTTCCGGTACCATATCCGCCTTTGCGTAACAGACGCTCCGTTCGGTACCGAAAATTTGCAATGGCGATCCCTTTTCTTTTTTTCCTTGTTGCCCGCGTCTCGCGCCTGACATTTCCACGCCAGTTGACATGCTATCATTCTCACCTTTGACAGTGACAGCCGACTTGATACCTGTCCGCAAACTTCATTGCTAATTGCTCTTAAGGTTATAAAATTGTAAACAATGACTAGGGTGGCTTCAGGGGCACTGATTTATGAAAGGAAACAAGTAATTTGACTTCAACAGTGTGAGTTAAGTATCTGCTACTTATGAAGTTTTGTTTCAGACTCGTTAGGGCAGGTCCACCAGAAGGGAGCGAATCAACAGGTGAAAACAGGAATGAAAATGCTATGTACAATGTATATACCCCTATACACAATAAATTTTAGCAAGGGCATGAGATCCATATATTCTTATCTATCTATATCGTATCTTATGAACTAGCAAACGAGTAAGTAGTAGAGAACCATCTAATTCGTAAAATCTCTGCAGCTATAACTTACAACAGAAAAAAGGTCGTAACAACTGTGAACCCTTCTGAAGATGCCAACCACTCGTGCTGGCGAAAATATTTTACGGCCGCGAAAGCCTTTCGCATTTCATAGTTCATTTCGTTTTATTTTTATGAATTATTCCATTTCTGACATTCACTATCACACTACTTCGTTTGCGCATTTGCAGTGATATTTTCAACGAAATCGAGTAGAGATTCATCAAGTCAAGTAGCTTGATATCTTTAGAAACTAAGTGACCTCAAAATATAATTTCTTGAAACGTTAATACTTGATTTGATCTTTTATTGTTCTACTTCACTTGAGGTCAAGAATTTTCAAACTACTTGAAACTTGATGGCAAATTATATTTTTGTTCAACTAAAGACCTTCAGTGATATTTATTTGTACAACCGATGAGCCGTATTTTGTATTTTAATGCAAATAATCACTAGTGGTGGAAAAGGCATGAAAATGTATTTCAAAATATAGTTTTAATGGAAAAAGCTTTTTTATCGACATCACAGTCCATTGAAACAATTTTTTTCAGGGCTGCACTGAACATTACGGAACCCCGCAACAGATTAAGCGATACATCCGTTAGGTCCATCATGTGTCAAATTTGAGCTTACAGTTTTAGCATTCTCTTATTTTTGATACGATGAACATAATATTTTGTTCAATATGTACTGTTTACTTTGTAACTTGTCAGAAAGTCTTTCCGTTGTATATTTATAATCTACGAGTACGACGACTGTCCAGCTCTCGTATTTATATTAGAAAAATTATCAAGTAATATCAAAACTACTGGAATTTAGTACCTGACGTAGAAACTGCTTGGCTTGATTCACATTGCTAATATCTAATACTTGTCTTGAGCTTGACTTAAGTCAAGTAGCTTGACAATCGAATCAATTATTGAATCCATAAAAACAAGTAAGCTGCATGAATATATTACGTACCTATGATAATAGAGTTGAATACACTGATGTCCACATAGTACATTCTGATCAGTTCGCTACCATTTTGACTAGGCAGACATCTTTTCGAATGGATTTGCGTCACTAGAGTGAACGCCGATATCACAAAATACTGGCCTGGCTCTGCTATTATCTTTATAGACGGATCCGGGAAGTATTGATCTATGAATTTATTGACAGCTATCCCAACCTGCAAATTCAAAAGACTATACTGCCTTACTCAGGTTTTTTAAATTCGGACGCAACAACATTTCTTTAATGATTACAGTACAAAACATATTGATCACGTTATATAACAGAAATAGTTATTTTTCCCTTTTGTCAAATATTTCGTTTTACAAGGGATGTCTATTAAGTTTTGCATATAGAAACATAGTAGGCTGCGCGGATCGAACGTCAGTACTGAATCTTGACCTCACTCTTTAGTAAACTTAAATTCAATACGTGCAGTGTTCTCACTACAGTGCATTTTTAAGTGTCACGAAGTCATTAGAGAAATGGAACTCAACTGAGAACATTTTCGCGCCATAATTTATTACAACAATGCCTTGCTGAGTTACTGTCTGTTTTCGGCAACGAAGCGCCACCTCAGTCGACAATTTCCCATTGGTATGAAGAATTCAAACGTGGACGGGTGAGTCTTAGCGACGATCCCAGGGTGGGTGCACTTAAAACGGCAGATAGACATGTGACATATCGCGAGATTGAGGCGTCCTTGAAGATCTCAATTCAAAAAATTTTACATGAAGAATTAGGAGTAAGAAAATTAGTTTCTCGTTGGATACCCCACCTGTTGACTGAAGAGCAGAAAGCAGCCAGGGTTATTTGTTGTCAAAAAACGCTTGACCGTTTCAATTCCGGAAACTCAAAAAATGTGTAGAGCATTGTTGGTGGTGATGAATCGTGGATTTACTGTTATGAACCAGAAAATAAACGACAGTCGGCTGTTTGGGTGTTCCAAGGTGAAGAAAAGCCAACAAAAGTGATCCGTTCTCGAAGTGTTTCGAAAAAGATGGTCGCGACATTTGTGTCAAAAGCGGGTCATATTGCAACAATTCCTCTTAATGAGCAAACAACTGTTACTGCGGATTGGTATACCACCATTTGTTTGCCAAAAGTCATCACCGATTTCTTTACTTTCCCGAAAATTAAAAACAGACTGTGGTCAAAGGTTCCAGTCACTAGAAGAAGCAGTTGACGGATTCAAAAATGCCGTTTTGGATCTGCCAGCAAACGTGTGGAATAAGTGCTTTGAAAATTGGTTCGAGCGCATGCAGATGTGTATTAATCTTCGTGGAGAATACTTTGGAAAACAATAAAGTCATTTAAAATTACCTACCGTGTTGTTTTACTTCCATATGAAAAACTTAAAAGACATCCTTCGTAATTACATTTCCTAAGCATAAAAGCAGTAAACCAATTTATCAAAGCCAAATTGCGGTAGTCTTCAAACTATACTGGTTTTATTCTCTGCATGATACAAGCACTGCCTTTTTACCCTTGTACCTATTACGATGTTTACTAATTTAATTTTTTTATGCAATAACCCTATTATTTGTGAATAATATGTATGTATCGTTATAAATAATTACTTTTGCTCCGGAAGAATAGTTTTCAGTTTATATAATTTTTTATTTTTGTTGAATGTAACACTGGTCAACACTGGTTTTGCCACACGAACTTTGACAGCTAATTTTGTTTTATCAGTCTACCCTCATTATTATATGACAGCTGTCATATGTCTATTAGCCTCATATTTGTTGTGATACGGTAATACTCATAACTAGTACTACGGCAGTAAATTAACAGAAACGCTTACAAGTAAATCCTTATAAAAATATTTGTTGTTGAATTTGAACACTTTTTTGTGATTTATTAACCCTGTGAATATGTCAAGGAAGTGTAATAATGATCCTAACTCTTTTTGTTATGTCTGCGGAGAACTAACATTCAAATAACAACGACGAAATTTTACGAATCTTGTGTTCGAGTGTTATCACCAATGTTTTGGTTTTTCTGTCGCCCATCAAGACAAATCCTGGGCCCCTCATGTCTGTTGCATAACGTGTGTGAAAAATTTAACTGACTGGAAGAAAGGTGCACGACCTATGCCGTTTGCTGTACCCATGATATGGACTGAACAGCGAGATCACGTTGTTGCACTATTACTTGGACTTCAGCTGGGTTATACAAAGTTTTGCTGCTTTTTATGTGAATGGGATAGCCGAGACAGAACTAATCACTATATAAAAAAAGCATGGCCTACGCGTGCATCATTAGTTCCTGGGCAAAAAAACGTAAAGTATTTACCCCTTGTACAGCCAAATAATGTGCTTCTACCACCATTGCATATCAAATTAGGATTAATAAAAAATTTTGTGAAGGCAATGGATCGCAATGGGAGTGGATTTTTGTATCTAAAAGAAAAATTCCCTAAAATAAGTGATGCAAAGATAAAAGAGGGTATTTTTGTTGGCCCTCAAATTAGGGAGTTAATAAAAGATTCAAGATTTGAAGAAAAATTAAGCGATTTAGAAACATCTGCATGGAAGGCTTTTAAAAATGTTGTTGCAAATTTTTTGGGTAACCACAAGAGTGACAGCTACAGAAAGTTGGTTAGCGAGCTATTATTGTCATATCAAGCATTGGGTTGCAACATGTCACTTAAGATCCATTTTTTAGACTCGCACCTGGATTTTTTTCCTGACAATTTAGGGGCTGTCAGCGACGAGCACAATGAGAGGTTCCATCAGGACATTTCTAATATGGAAAAGCGGTACCAGCGCAAATGGAGCCCAAATATGTTAGCAGATTACTGCTGGACAATTAAAAGGGACCAACCAGAAGCTAAATATTCAAGAAAATCTTAGATTATTAAGTCATTTATAAAAAAACATAACTTTTGATTTACGAGATCTGTGTTTTTTCTTAATATTTTAAATTACTCAATAGAATAAAATCCTTGTCTAGCAAATTTTTTTCAACTGTTTATTTTTTCTTACAATCACCAATAAAGTAAAAAATATCAAAAAAGTCCGTGTGGCACGACAAAGTTAAAATTTTGTTGACCAGTGTAATTATTACATATATATGTAATTATATCATTTTAAATTGAATTATTAGATCTTGAAGTGGTTTATCTTATGCTATTTATATGAATTTCAGTATGAATAACTTATATGAAAATATAATACAATTCTACATTAGCGCGTTCTTGCTTTGAAAAAATAATATGAATAAATACGAAAAAAGGAAGTAAATTTATTTTTGGAGATGTTACTGCTTTTGGATTTACGGCAATTAAAGACCGAATGTCATTTATTTCAGTCCTCAAGAACAATTATAACCTGAAATCATATTCAAATGACTCCCTATAAAGTCATAATAACACTATTATTTATTTAGTTCCAAAAAATCCAGAATGTATTACTTGATTTTCTGACTTCTATATTTACACTTTACTGCCTTTTACTTAAATATGGCAGTATAAGAGGTATCACAATAGGTTTCACACTTTGATACTAATATGATATGGCATTTTTTTTCGACAAAACCAAAAAGTAAATTCTGAGTGATTGTCTATAAAGGAGGAGGAGCAAGGTCCGAACAAAAATTTCGCTCAAAAGTTGTGAGGTAATTTTTTGCACAACATACTAACCTAATTTTTCACGCGCTGTCCTTATAATGTAATATGATACTACATCTGATATGGAAGTTCGTCTTCCTTTAGAAGTGTGTGTGTATTTTAAAAGAAACGTTCACTCGTATTTTTTCTCTTTTAGCCATAGAATACAAAGTTACCAGTAGAAGGTGTAACTCGCGAAAAAGCTTTTGATCTTCTGACTTCTAAAACTGACATTTTTCGAAGAACTCGGATCCTTCTTATAGATGCGTCACTTGAAGTGGTCCCGCACTTTTTGTTGCTTTATACAGGGTAGTGCTGTCGTGTGTACGAAATTGTTTGTAATGACATTGAGTAATTGTATTTATACAAGATGATTCATGCCATTATTGTTTTTATAGCATGGACAATGGATGACAAATATCCTTTGCTTGAAAAATTGCGAGTAAAAGTCACTGACTGGTGATGATTAATCTGTCTTCTTTATCATTACGTAACCGCTGTGTCGATTTTGCCAAAACTTGCAATATAGTGTATGGACACAAATTTGGAAAAATGGGTATAGGGGCGCTGAGATAAGTAAAAAACAAATCTCTTATCTGTAGTTTTGGTAAAAAACGGAATAAATTATAGAAAATAACGAGGAAGAATTCCACCAATTCCGAAACATATTCAACGAAGCTCCGAAAAGGCACTATCAAGCCTCCAAATTGATCATGTGTTATTTTATAAATTAGAAGTAAAACTTCAAATGACAGCTTTGTGATATCACGTTTTGGACACTGGTGCACTCATGAATCGTAGATAAATTTTAGGTGGACCTCCTTCATCATTTACACCACGACCTGAACTCCTGTATGAAAAAACGGATTACAAAAATGCTGGAATAACAATACTTAGATAAAATCATTAGCAAAGCATCGGGACACCATTTCCCTCCTTTATCTTGTACCCAGGCACGCAGCACCATCTTGTCATAGCGAATCGCCCTGTACACAACCAACAGCCGCGGGATCGAATGCCGCCGGCCATCGACTACCTGGGAAGTTATAGTATAGTAGTGCTTAGTAAAAATATTTTTATTCTTTTTTCGCATAATCTCATTAAAAAAAGACTAATGTATCTGCATGTTCCCAGACCTAAAATTGCGGCAAAAATTGTTTTTCTTTTTTATTAAGGTTGTGCAATAAACCAAACGAGAATATTTTTCTCAACAGATGCTGCCTGAACTGTTACTGCAGGTAATGAATTGGTGATGGCATCAAAATAGCAGGTAGTATTTCAGCCACCAAAGGTATCATGTCAGTCACCACGACAGTATCTCTTTTTCCGATGGAGTGGCTCTTCTACTGGCAACTCTGTATTGCATAATTTCAGCTTACCTCGTTAATCGAAGATCCCGTATTACCAGAAAACCCTCCACCGATATCCAACAACTTGAACTGATAGCCAAGTTCAGCGCCCATATCAAAAACTTTTCTTGAGGCTATAATAGCCTTTTGGTATACATCAAGGTGCGTATTTCCCGATCCAATGTGAAAGGATACTCCAATCACTTCCAAACCGAGTGATTTCGCCTTTTCCAAAAGATCTTTCGCTGCCGTGTCTGGATTAGCTCCAAATTTTCCTCCTAATGGAAAGTTTGACCTCGGGTCGTCATACTTTATCCGTAGAACTAACCTAGAAGTACCATCTATACAGCTTATCGGTATATAAGTATTTTTCATTTATTATTTATAATTAATAATTAATAATAATATAAATAATTATAATGAAATTAGACTCGAAACGATAAGGCGAAGTTTAGCCAGTTAGCGTCAAATACACCCAACCCTATTGTGTGAAGAAACATGTACATAGAATATACTCGTAAAATAAGATACACACAAACCTAAGAATAAATAATCCTATTTGATGTTCAACTGTGTGAACTAATGAAAAAGATAAAAAAAAGATCATAACAGCTAATCACAACATTTTGACAGCTGATTTACGCTTTCACTTACCCAGGCAGAGTCGGTATAGTTGTATAACCTCACTGCATTTAAAGTAACACATTTTTGAAACAATGCGGTGTAGCGCAAACGCATTGTAAGGTTATTATTATGCCTCAGATTTCTAAGATGAATGATTCCTCTAGTTATCAACTTACTATGCAGATAAATAGGCTTTTTAGTACTTATGCACAAATACATTAGGATTACATTCAAATCGTTCATCCATTTTCAGCCATTTCAACTTCTTCATCTTAGAGGAGACATGACTATATTTTCGTAGACCATATACAAATCTACAGCAGTTCTTTTGCCTTCTTTTGTTTCTACACCAATACATCGGGTGAAGCCAAGAATAATATAAAATTAAAGCTTAGTAAAGGCTGGATATTATCAAACTTCCAACTAGCTCTTTATGGGTTTTAAAATTCATGAATCTATTAGAATACAGTAGCCTTCATTTGATGTAGGTACTTTTCGATAGATGACTCACATAATCATCAAATCTTAAACTAGACACCAAGATTTTTTACTTGTAGGAATGAATTCATTCTTAATGACCAATGCGATCGTGATTTTACACTATTATACAACTACTTAGGACAAAAAAGCATGCAAGTACTCTTATCATGATTAATCTTCAACACGTGTCTCTTACAAAAATCACTTACATTAGTAAGATCGTATAGCTTACTTTACATGACACTTCATCCAGGTAAGACAAGTCAACATGACATGAAAGTTGCGTATAATCCGCGTAAGTTTTATATAGCCCAATGTTCAATCATGAATGTAACTCAAAATTATATATTAAATACAGCAAATAATCTAAAATCGACCCCTGAGGGACATCTAAAGAAATATCCACAGAAGATGAGACAGCTCTAACTGTTTTTACCTTTTGTTCATGATTAGGTAAGTAAGCTTCAAAAAACTTAGATCAAAAGAAGTCGTGTTTTTGCAAAACTGATTCAACTAATGCAAGTGCAACACTGCTTCAAACTAATTCAAGACTTTTGGCCTTTACTTCACACTACTTCCACGCTAGTGGTGCCGGAGGTTTAAGGCTAGTAGAGATATAAGGCTTATGGAGTTGCTTCCAGCACCATCACTGTGGTTTTAGTTTGAACAGAATCTGACTTTTGGCCTGATTAACTCAATAATCGTCAATATTTGTGTATATAAAAAGTTCAGCATTTGGAGCCTTTGCAATATACTTGGAGGTAGTACTTATATGTTTAAAACTTCACATGTAATTCTTGCCTGTAGGAATTTTTATTTCAATGAATCACTCGTTTGCTACATGTTTTGGAAACTCGCTATAGGCATGTTCTACTCGAAAAATTGCATGTTACTGATTATTTTCCTGATTAGTCAATGAGTTGGATAAACACAAATAATAGAATATACTAACTTAGCTGTTGGAAACATGTGTTTGACCTTGTGCAACTCCATCTCATTGTCAAATGTCATCATCTCGATTCCAACTTCTGCGGCATACTTCAAATGACTCAACTTCTTCGTAGGATGTGCGTAAATGATTTTGTTTGGTGGAACACCCAGAGAAAGAATTTTCTTGATCTCTTCTTTGGAGGCGCAGTCGAAACCTGATCCCATAGCCACCAGGGTTTCCAGGACGAGCCTGTGAGCATTGCATTTTACAGCTGCAAAGTATCAGAATAGAGTCTAAAATTTTACATTTCACTATCTATAAACATAAAGCTTTGAGTGGCGACCAAAAAATATCTCAGCTGCAAAGTACCAGAATAGATATAGTTTGAAATTTTACATTTTACATGTATAAACATAAAGCTTCGGGTGGCGATCAAAAAATATGATTTGGGTGAAGTTTCGAAAAACTGGAAGACGTCTCAATACAAGGTGGCGCAAAAGTAATGTGTCATAGTTTGAATTGGCCGCCATTTTTGCAAATGGTGCTAAATGTCACTGTGCTTTGACATTTATGATGTAGATATATCGAGAATGTTTTAATTTAATATTTGCCAAAAATACAGGTTTGCTATAATTTGTTGTCAGTACAAGAGCAACAATGACAAATTAAAGCATTTCCATGTAATTCATGCGTTGGAAGTTTCTGGTTATCGCACACTCTCATACTGAAGTTTCCTTTTTCTGTAGTATCACCTGTGCAACAACTTCAGCCGTGAAATGGCACTGGTTATTTGTTTGTTTAAAATAGTAATAAAATTAAAAATGCGTTGAAACCACAACTATGCGTAAAGTATAAAAAAGTGGTAATAAAGGTTAAGAATATTAAAACAAGAGATACTAGTTTCACACATTAAAAAAGTACTAAAACTTGACACTAATAAAATTATTATATATTTCACATTTCTTCACATTCAACTTCACATTTAAATATTCAAAACAAAAAATAAACCTATAGAGGCTGTCGTAAGTATAACAGAAGAGTAAAATATAGTAAAAACAAAATTAATATAAAAAGAGCACTACAAATATACGAAAATCATCACATTCATTTAGGCTGGTGACTATATCTGGGCTTTACATAGAGGCATGAATAACGTCTTGCCATCTATATACTCATAGATTTTTTCCTAGAGATGGTTGTTATCTACAATGAAATTCTTTTTTTAAAGAGTCCAATATTTTCCATTGTTTTGTAAGCGATAAGCATTTCGTTGTGCAGCTTGGGGTATAGATAAGCCCAAGAGCGGTGTAATAGTGTTTTTTCCGGCTTGGTTACTATCTGGTGGCAGAGTCGCCTTCTGGCGGGTGTCACATTTGTGGATCATTTTGTTCATGTTTCTTCAAGTTTTATTTTTAATGTAATACTCCAAGGAATTAAAGATAAAAATCTTATATCCAACATTTTGCCAAAAATAATCTATAATATACATTTTTGAGCAATTTCTAAGTTTCTTAGATATGTGAATGCCGCTTCCCCAACCAATTACTCCAAAGCAAGGATGTGACTGCACAAGTGCGTAGTATCTACAATGAAAGCTAAGCCCGTTTGCGGAGTACTTAAACTGTGGCATGAGGCATCCTATTTCCTTTGTTACATAGTCAACTTGACAAACCCATCTCAACTTTTCATCAATATAAATTCTGAGATATTTAAAGCTGGTTTGACATTTGATAGTGACAGTCACAGATTATTAGCCACATTACATACTACTCGTCATTATTCGTCAGAGCGATCCGGTGGACCTTTGCTCTTAGTTAAAAGTCTCGTCGGTCTGTTAGTCTGTCAGTTCTGGCTACCCAGATCCCAAACATGTTTAAAGGGAAAAGAGAAAGAAGGAAAGAAAGGAAGGAAGAAATAGTAAGTAAATCATTTGAAATAGCTTAGGCATTATTGCTTTGACTACTTTGACTTATTTTGCAACTCCAAAAATAATTTTGATCGGTTTTGTATACTGAAATAATTTTGGTTGGTCTGAATTTACAATTTAATTTTGATCACAGTGCGAGGCGCAGCCTGGAATGTTTGCGAACTTGCTCGACTGTGTAGTCTTCTGAATCACGCAACAGAGGGTTTCTCTGCGATGCCGCTTGATTATAACGCCGCTGCGCCTGTTGTTTTACGTAATCCCTTAGATATGGGATATCAAGATGTCTGTGAATGATCTCATTTGACACGTACCAAGGGGCGTTAGTAATTGTGCGTAGGGTTCTGTTTTGCTGGACTAGCAGTCTCTGCATGTGCGTCTTGACAAGTAAAACACCAAGCCGCGCATGCGTAGGTGATTGCAGGTCGTATGACCATTTTATAGAACCGAATCTTGTTGATCAAAGTTAATTTTGAATTTATACACAACAAGGGATAAAGCTGCCGAAATGTAATTTGGAATTTTGTTTTCAAAATATCAGTATGTTTCTGCCAGGTCCACCCCTTGTCAATTATGACTCCAAGATACCTGACAGATTGCTCCCTTGGTACACGAGTTCTATTCACTGAAATCTCTGAGGGGGCAAGACGACGTTTTTCAGTACAAAAGATTGCCTGCGTTTTCTAAGTATTAATTTTTATCAACCACCGATCCGCCCACTCCAATACCTCCTCCACCGCACTCTGTAGCCTTTCGGGAACCAGGTTACCAGAACAAGACTGGGCTAGCAATGCAGTGTCGTCAGCATAGAGATAGACTTCACAGTTGCTGGGGCAAGGGACTTCATGTATATAAAGTGAATAAAGGATTGGTCCTAATAACGAACCCTGAGGAACACCGACTCTCACGGGCCGTGTTGTTGACAACACATTGTTATTTTTGATCCGAAACTTCCTTCCTTCTAGAAAAGATGTCAACAGTTTTAGTAGCCAAAATGGAAAACCCTTTTGGATGAGCTTATACAAGAGGCCCATGTGCCACACCTTGTCAAATGCCTTTGGATACAGTACTTTTGTTCAGGGTGAACCCCCTGGTTACATGCTCCACCAGTCTATCTGCTTGTAAGTCCGTACTATGCTCAGGTCGAAAGCCGAATTGCACGTCAGGAATCACATAGTCATCTGACGAGAAATTCTTAAGGTGACGATAAATCACCTTTTTAGCGAGCTTAGAAGGACCTGACAGCAGACTAATGGGACGGTAATCCTGGGGGAATATCGAACCTGCCTTCTTTGGGATCATGATGACTTCAGCGACCTTCCACGCCTTAAGAAAGTAATGTTCTGAGCATTGCATTGATTATCGCCACCAGCTAAGTCAAAGCCTTGAGCGAAAGCAAACTTCAGTGCTTTGTTGGTTATTTGATCCTCTCCAGGTGCTTTACGCACCTTTATTTCCTTAATGTGGCCTTGGAGCTCTGCTGGTGTGCAAAAGGGAATCTCATAGGATTCCGTTGATGTGCTATGCTGAGATTCATCTGAAGAGTCCTCCGAAGAAGAATTTTCTGAAAAGGACTCACCGATGTTAGCACCGATGTTGGTATCGCCATTCGCTCTGAAGTATCTCCTGACAGATCTTAAAATTTGTCGCTCCCCGTCCAGGTCATTATCCAGATCATAATTGGGAGAGAACTGACTTTCCATGACGTCAGCAGAAACCTCCACTTTATCGTCAGTCCTGATAACTATGCCTCCAGGATCATGAATATGTGGTAGTTGTTCTTGCCTTCCGCTTCTGAGCGATTTTGTCACTTTCCAGAGAGGAATACTTGATTCACACTGGATTCTGATCAGTGGCACTTGCCCCTCTATTAACCTCGAGTTGCATTATATTAGTTTTATCAACAAATGTATACAGGGTGTTGTTAATTATACTAACTTAAAAAACATGTATTCGTTATAGCAATTAGCAATTACAGTTTCCAATTGTTTATCCACTTTTATTCTGTAAAATAACATACAACATATAATAAGTATGTAAATACATACATGGCATTTAAAAAATGGCGTCAAATCTATTGATACATTTTGTTACTATGTATGTATAATCTCGTTTGATCCATGTCATTCTTGGCACACTACTTTATATGCTAAGGGCAATAAAAACCGATAGAGTCGGAGCGGGGCTACGGGCATGGATCCACCTCCGTTCAGGGGGCTCGACAAACATCTCTTACCTCACCTCTGAAGAGGACGCAGACGAAGACATAGCTTGTCAACCTCTTTTCCTGTTATGGCTGAACTATACATTAGCGCATATCACAAATATTTCATTTCTTATTTTAAAATGAAAGATTAGGATGTAACTTGCACGAAAATATCATTTTTTTTAAGGAACCCTTTGCTTGCAATTTTATAGAACTTCAAAGTTGCATTTTGGGTGCGAATACTGCGGTATAGAATACTGCTTTATAAGCTGTTTTCTTCTTGTTTATACAAAAGATTGTTCAAAATTATATGCATATAACATACACTGTAAGTTACTGTGATACTGTTCATGGCAATAATGCAAATTTGCATTATTTTAATGATGAAAATATTTCATTAAGTAGTCATTTCTTTTATTTCAGATAATTATTTCCATCACTACACCACCGTCACTGTCATATTCTCTCCATCTAGTTGCGATGTTGCCAAATCATAGATAGTAATATACTTTAATTTGGTTTGTCAAATTCTTACTTATATACTAGCGCAAAAATGTGCAATCAGCACAGGCTTGTCATGAAAATGCGATTTGGAGGTGTAGCCGGTAGGTTTTACTGTGCTAAATCCACCTTGTGCCCTACGATTCCGTTAGCTAAGGAGACTTTTTTGAAGAATGCCTTCAGAAAAATACTTCGGTTATTGTTTTTCCTATATTATAGTTATAATTTATATACTTTTTGTATGTATGTACTTGAAGAATTATTTAAAGTGAAGCTGATGTTACAAACTTTACCTAATCAGATGTGATATTTATGAGAAATAACTGAAAAAGTAGCTGTTGCAAATCACTAGATAATGAAAACATAACAAAGAACATTGCAATTTTTTTGATGATTTGATAAAATGATCGTTGATCTTTATTTAAGTATAATGTTGGAAGATATGTTGGGTGGACCTGGCGAGGTGGTCCAAATCGAATAATCAATGTTGGGTATTTTTATATGCAATGACCGCTAGTGCCTTTTGTATTTTTTATGTCACGCGAGCCGCTGGTACATTTTCCACTGTTTAGACACATACTGTTCAAAATTTCATCTAGTTTTCGGTAAATATTGGGATAATTTTTCATAAATCAAGCCATTGACAATAAATTAAGACTTTTATTTTGCAAATGACCTCATTTCTAATTACGTATTTCTCCCAAAAAAGGTACAACTTGGCAACAATGGACATCATTTATCTTATCTGTCAAGAAATGATCATTATAAAATGGCCATTGAGAATTGTTTGTACTTTCAAATATTTCTTATAAACGCCAAAACTTTGATCTCATCGAAAATACTCGAAAAAGTGGTTAAGGAATTTCAAGAAGACATTCTAAGGCTATCTACAAAAAATCATTCAGCTAGAACGCTATTAAAATATATAATGATCTGCCTCTTAAATTCCAAAATTACTCATTATTTAATTTTAAAAACATGCTTAACTAAATCCACGAGTCGAGGTCTGATGATGAACACAAAATGCTTGAAATATGGGCTATTCTTCTAATTTATACTATTTTTTTTGTGTTGTTAACTAATTAGTTATTATTGAGAGTTATTGTTTGTACTTTCGTACGAAATAAAGCCCATTTATTATTATTATTATCTCTGTTGGTCGGGCGGTCGAAAGCAGAATTATTAGTTTTGCAATGGCGAGTAAACCATCATCAGATATATCGCAAGAATCGACGGCATCAAGCGGTCATAGTGGTGACTCGGCTGTCAACGTGAACTGAGATACTTTACAGTTCCAATAAACAGCTGATATTCGCGCTCTGGTAATAGATGGCACTTTGTGCTGACGCATTTCTATAGACATTATAACTCAGATAGAGAATAATAACACTGATCAACAGCCAGAAAATATACTAAATAAAATCAACAAAATATTACTATTTTTAATGTGCTAAAACCGGAATGAAACTTATTTTTTCAATATTAGTTCAAGTTTTAGAGATACGGTAATTACATGTGTTCCTGCTGTTAATATACTGTAATTCACAAGAATGCACGTGCTACATTTTTATATTCGGCAAGGAAAGATGATGTAATCGGCATGATTGTGTTATGTTATACATACGTGTACATAATGTATATTATATTGTTTTATATTAGCAATTTTTTCCTTAGTTGGCTGACAGCGTTCATGCAAGATGTCTCGAAAGTGTGTAAACAATCCAGATCAGTTTTGTTACGTGTGTGGTGATGTGACTTTTGCGTCTCAGAGACGGTCTATTACTCCACTAATAACAAAGAAATATCAGCTTTATTTCGGTTGTAAACTAGGTGATCAAGACAAACAGTGGGCACCCCACATCTGCTGTAATACATGTGCTTCAAGTCTGAGGAGCTGGTTAAATGGCAAAAAACGGTCTATGCGCTTTGCTGTTTCAATGGTTTGGAGAGAGCCTACAAATCATATTAATGATTGTTACTTTTGCATGGTACCTTGTGTTGGACAAGCCACAAGTATGTCCAAGAAAAAAAATCGGTTATTAACTACCCAAACATACCATCTGCGATGAGACCTGTGCCCTGTGCCTCACAGTGACGAAAATCCTATTCCAAAACCCCAGAACCCTACACTTGCGAATCAGAAAACGAATCAGATCATGGCGATCGAGTGATTCGTCAGGAAGAAGATATGCCTTCAACGTCAAGAGATCCTGATTTTATACCGAGCACGTCATGCCACCAACCGCACAAAATAACACAGTCAGAATTAAATCATCTTGTAAGAGATTTAGAACTTCCAAAATGTAAGGCAGAGTTACTTGGATCAAGACTGCAGCAGTGGAACTTGTTTCGGTATGTCTTTTTCGTAAACGCCACAAAGACTTAGAACCATTTCTCAATATGGAGAATAACTTGGTTTTCTCCAGTAACATTAACGGCTTACTGGCGGCTTTAAATATAAACTATAACCCAGAAGAATGGAGATTGTTTATAGACAGTTCAACATTGAGTTTAAAGGCAGTGTTATTGCATATTGGAAATATTTTACCATCTCTTCCTGTAGGGTATGCAGTTCACATGAAAGAATCATATGACAATATGAAGTACCTATTGACATGCATAAAATACGATGAGCACCAATGGCATATTTGTGGCGATTTGAAAGTTGTTGCACTTTTACTTGGGCTGCAGCTAGGCTACACAAAGTTTTGCTGTTTTTTGTGTGAATGGGACAGTCGGGCAAAGGCACTTCATTACACCAGACAAAACTGGCCTGTTCGTCAATTCCTAGAGCCAGGTCAAAAAAATGTACAGCATATGCCATTAGTAGATTCGAAAAAATATTTATTACCACCACTGCATATCAAGTTGGGCCTAATGAAAAGCTTTGTCAAGGCATTAGATACAGATGGGTCAGCTTTTCAATACCTGCGTGAGAAATTTCCAAGACTAAGTGAGGCAAAGGTTAAAGAAGGTATTTTTGTTGGGCCACAGATTCGAAATATTTTGAAAGATACACAGTTTGAAAACACTTTAACAGGTATTGAAAAAACTGCTTGGAATGATTTCCGTCTGGTGGTCACTAATTTCTTGGGAAATAGAAAAGCTGACAAATATAAAACCCTTGTCAAAAATATGTTGTCATCGTATCAAAAGATGGGCTGTAATATGTCTCTTAAGATACATTTCCTACACTCACACCTGGACTTTTTTCCTGAAAATTGCGGAGCCGTAAGTGATGAGCACGGCGAACGTTTTCATCAGGATATTTCAACAATGGAAAAAAGTTACCAGGGAAAGTGGAATCCTTCCATCCAAGACAGCGCATATAGTGATTCTTATATGTATATGAATCTTGTTACTTTTTTTAATATATCGTTAAAAATAGTTTTTTTTCTAAACCGCAACTATTTTTTTTATTTCATTGTCATTTTTGGATTCAGCGCCCCAAAATTAACAAAGAAGTGCACTTTTCCCACAAGATACAATTAAAAAACTAAAATTTGTTGTCCAGTGTAATTACTCTGCTTTCGTTCATTGCCCTACCTAAGGACAAAGCTTAGACCGTGCTAATGATTGCCTATAAGTATACGTAAACGACTGGCCTTCTGATGGTCGGACGGACAAAAGCAATGTCATGAGCTTTCCAATGGCGAGTAGATGATCATCTACTATATCCCCAGATAGTTCTGAGTTGGCAACCTACGCGAAATGAGATGAGCTTAGCTTCCCTAGCGAGTACCCCAATACCACAGAAACTGAGGATTTATCAGCTTTGGTGTGAAGTATTCCAAAAAGTCTTTAGACGATTATATACGGTCAGCATTTTAAACATATACAGCGTGCGGCAGAGAGGATGGACGGTTTTAAAAAAATCATAAAATAGTTAATTTCAACCCGAAAATAAATTTATTGATGGAATCAGGCTCACAAGGAAATAGCATTTGAAACAGACAAGTATGGAAAATCACATCAGGCATGTGGTGGCCGAAATCGTTGATGCAGTGCTAGAGGCGTTCTTGGAAGTTCGCGTAGACTCTCTCCAACATCGCTCTCTCAACTTGGGCGACTTCCACGCGAATTTCGCCCTTCAATTCGTCCAGAGTTCGGGGCTTGTTCGCGTATACTCTAGCCTTGAGGTGTCCCCATAAGAAAAAATCGCATATGGATGACCAAGGAAGAGAGGGCGAATAACGTCCATGGATGCTCGGGCTGTGTGGGCGGGCGCCCCATCCTGCTGGAACCACACACGTCGGATTGGAACACGTCGCCGTCGTAATTCAGGGAGAAAGAAGTTGGTGATCATGTCGACGTAGCGCTCTGAGTTCACGGTAACATCACGACCATTACCGTCTTCGAAGAAGTAAGGGCCAATGATGCAAGTTTGCGATACAGCGCACCAAACCGTTACTTTTGGGCTGTTAAGCGGCCTTTCGTGTAACTGTTGCGGATTTTCATTAGCCCAATAACGACAATTCTGCTGGAGTGGGCTTCGTCACTCATAGGCGAAAACGCGGTGCTCCACCGTCCAAGGCTCCATAACGAGAACTGGTAAAATAATGCTAGGATCTCACGAGTCAAACGGCACCCTCCGCACCTCTCTCGTAGACGGAGGCGGAGAGTACTACCCATCCCAAAAACGTCCGTCCTCTCTGCCGCACCCTGTATAAGTGTTTTCCTCTACAAAATGGGACTATGAATCTTATTCAAAACATGATGCCCCTCATTTGTTTCTGGCAAAAACTGAAGTACTACGAGAAAATATCATGACTCTCTCTAGATTATGTGATGAACTAAGCTTCACAGAAACATGTGTCAATATAATAAATACCAAAAACTTATAAGAGTTTTATTAATTATAACAAAAGGCTAGCAACACCCTGAATTAGAGGAGAATCCCTATCTATTTGCACTTTTGTGTGGCGAAACTTCACTTTAACACTAATATACTCGAATTGTTTTTCCGATTCCATATTGAAAAAATGGCGCCCAAAAAGTGTGTTGACCATGTTTCTTTACTGGAAGCCTTTCTTCGACATGACCTCCCAAGTATTAAGTACATTGCGTAAGCGAGCTAGTTGAGTGAATGTCTCATTCAATATATTTGTTAATTTGATTCAAATCATTACTTTTTTCATAATGTATAATTTAATGACTTGAAATAAATATTTTCGGGTATACGCGTGTGATACGTTTACGGCGCCCCTACGCCGAAGCTGTTCCCCTACAAAATAGGTAAATACATGAACAGTAGATTATCTTTAATTTGCTGTTATTCAGTTATTTCCAACGACTAGATAGAAGGAGCCAGTCAAGGATTTATTTGTTCCCTAATTCTCATAGTTTGTAGTGAGGATCAAAGTGCACCTGACAGTTCTGCCATTAAATCTGTATTTTTAGTGTTATTTTTGAAAAGTGCGGGTGTTTGCAGATAGTTGTGGTGTTATACGATTTCAATACACGTTACTACTTACATGATAGTATAGATCATATCAGTCATTTAGCTCGCTATAAATACCTGGATATCTCACACAAGACTTGAAGATATTTTAAAGCAGCAGCGTTCACTTGGATATCGGAAAGAATTGCATCCGTGGAATTGTTGGTGGTATACTCTGGAGCCGCAGAGTGGTTTTTAACCATTTTGACCCATATATTCTGTGACATCTGTGTCAGAAATTGTGAAAGTCGCACGAGTTAGTATCCGCAGGGTGCTAAGAACAAAGCAGTACGATATAACTAGGCTGAAGGCAAGAAAAAGAACATTATAGAAGAAAAAACAGTATCGCATTTGATATGAGTCAAGGTGTAAGAAAGAAAAATAAAAATCGAAATCATTCAGAAGGAGAAGAAGAAAAAAAAGAAGGGAAAGCAATACAATGTAACAGTAATAAAGAAGAGATATTATTAAATGATATCATAAAAGCAAAAGAACAAATCATCCAAAGATGAAATAATTCTGGCAAAAGATGTAATAATAAAGGAGCTGTACAAAAAAATGTCCTTACTGTATTAAAAATTGCAACAATCAGTTGCAGAACCAATGGTACGATAGAAGAAAACATCGATCAAACTATTTGTATCAACAGAACAGAAGCTTTGAAAATATAGTTCAGTGGTGAAAAAGGGAAGTACAAGTTCTAACAGCATTATTATAAAACCAAAAGAAGTACAACAAGTCATGCAAACAAAAAAGATATTCTGAGAGTTTTAAAACCTGCTGAGTTGAATGTAAAACTGACAGGGGTAAAAAAATCCGAAAATGGAACATTAAAAATTTCGTGTGCAGATGAAGGTGGTGTTCAGATAATAAATGAGGTAATCAATAAACAACTGAGCAGCTCATACAGTGTGAACATCGTAAGTAGTCATCAAAAACCTAAGATTAACATACTAGGTATAGAACAGACGGTTGAAAATGCAGAACTTGTTAAGATTATAAAACAAGAGAACATGTTTATTGACAGGGATGCATATATAAATATAGTTATAACAAAGCAAATGAAAACCCGATATTTTCCATTATAGAATGTGACCCGAAAACGTTTCATAGCATCATGGAAAACGGAATATTATGTATTAATTTTATAGTGTAGTTATCCAGGATCATATCTCACAAATATCTCTTTGCATCAAATTTCTTACACTTTTGATTTAATCATCCTACAGTTTTAAAAAGAAAACATAGCCTCACAATCATAATAACCATCACAAAACAGAATCATTAATTATAAACAAGAATGGAGGGCAATGAACCTGAAGCCGAGGTATGCATCAAATGTAAGACAGAATTTCGTGGAGACAGTGGTTACTATAAATGTGATTCATGTTTTTGGAGCATTCATAAGGATTGTGTCAATTTAATATCTTCGGAAGTGCGATGTAAGCCACTACAGAAGAAGGTTCTTTTGTTGATTTGTGATAATAGCAGGAATGCCCTATATTGTGAAACTGATGGAGGAAACTAAAAGAGAATTAGCAGATTTGAAAGCAAACTACAGAAAAGACACTTATGCAAATGTGTTAAAAAATACAACATCCGCGCCGGATTCCATTAATAAGCCTAGTCTGCCTACCATAATAATTAGGCCTAAAAGCCAACAAAATATAGGAAAGAATAAATAGGAGGTGCAAAGGTTGATAAATCTATGCGAAATTAATGTTGGAATTAAAATTATTAAGGAAACTAAGAAAGGAAATATTGTTTTAAAGTGCGACACAGAGCTATAAAGACTTAAGAAATCAGCAGTAAGTAAACTAAAAGGTAAATATGAAGTTAATTTACCAAAAAAGATGTTACCGAAAATTAAAATTGTAGGATATGTGGGTAATAAGGAGATAGAGAAGCTTGAAGAAAGTATAAGGAAGCAGAATACATGGATGCAGTTGAACGGACACTTTAAGATACATTATATTAGAAGACATAAACATAAAGATACCTTCACAATTTATGCGAATGTTCGGGAGACTTATAATATTCTAAAATAATGAAAATTGAAAAAATTTACATAGACTGGGAGCGTCTGCCAGTGTATGAGGGTCTGACTGTATCTAGGTGTTTCAAGTGTCAGGGCTTTCAACACAAAAGTAACCGGTGTCTTAGAAAGCAAGTCTGTGGAAACTGTGCAGGGAGTCACAATACCACAGAATGTGAAAGTCAGGAGAGGACGTGTGTGAACTGTGACACGGCCAATAAGCTGTATAAAACTAAGTACGCATTAAGTGAAAACTGTCCATGTTTAAGATACCAAATTGGAATCTTGAAGTCCAGAACTGACTATAGTAAATAAGCATAATGGTAAATCACATAAATGATGAAATTCTAGATATAATTAATGAAGACGATGGTTCCTTCAGTGAAATAATGGACAGTGAACAGATAAAAACCTTCTTGTGACAGAATGCACATTCATTGGCTGTAACTGTGATTCATGTTTATATAAGGAGTATCAACATATCATATAAGCTAAATAGCGTTGCGTTATTCTTTCCACGGAAACCTTTCAAATTGTGTCTATTAAGAACTGTAATTTACCTGGCTACCAAACTTTTTATAATGAAGGTAATTTTTGTTAGGGATGGTATTAGGGCGAATTTCTCCAAGTGCCAATTAAGTATATCAAGGGCTAGTTTAGGTGGACTCACGTTTGTAAAGGATGGGGTTTTGTATGGTATAACGTGCGTTTACAGACCACCTCCAATATCAAAGAAAGACTTCACTCATGATTTGCACACTTATTTGGAGCATAATAGTTCTGCTAATATTGGAATATTTCTGGGGGATGTTAACATAAATATTCTGGATAATAAGGACACTCTGGTGACAGAGTATCTGTCAATGATGTCTTCTCTTGTCTTTAATGCATTTATCAATAACCTACTAGACTGTCTTCGGGAACTTGCCTGGACCATATATTTGTTAGGCAAAAATTGAAAACCAATTGTTTATTATTAAATTCTTATATACTCAATGAGGAAATGACGGATCACAGTCCAACAGTGCTTTGTATAACTAATAATACTCGACCTTCTGGAATTTTGGAGGTTGGGCAAGTTGTAACAAGAAACAAACTAAACATAAATAAATTTTGAATGATTGTGATTAGAATTTGGTAACTAGTGTGAATGATCCAGAAATAGCTGCAAAGTTATTTTTGACTACGTACAGGGACTTGTTGTTGAAAGCAACAGAAACAATTGCCACAAGAGTATCAATTCCAAAACAAATAAAACCATGGATAAGTAATGAAATTATTGTTTCTGTGAAAAAAGGGATAAAATGAAAAAAAGACTTCTAGCAAATTATAGTTTGTCTTTGGCAAATCAGTATAAGGATTATTGTAACAAACTAAATAAATGAATAGACAAACAAAAGAATAATTACTATAGAATGCAAATTGAAAAAAATAGAAATAACATGAAAAAACTGTATGACGTCATAAAGAATGCAACGTACGAAAAGAGTTACAAAGGTCAATCTTATATTTCTATAAATGATAATGATGGCAACCAGTTTACTGATTCTATTGAAATGGTAAATTTTTGTAATGAATATTTTATTGATGTGGGTGTTAACATGGCGCGGACAATTCCCACTCCTCAATCTGAGTGTCAATTAGCGCGCCCCGTCCAGAATTCTATTTTCTTAAGTCCCATTACAAGGAATGAACTAATAAAACATATCGCATCTTTGAAAAGTAATAGTGCTCCTGGCTATGATGGCATACAGGTTGAAACTATAAAGCAAACTCATTTTGAAATTTTAACACCTTTATTACATATTTACAATTTAATTTTGGTAACTGGAATTGTCCCGAAAGAGTTTAAAACGTCAATAGTTATCCCGATACATAAATCAGGGGTTACTACATCTATTGGGAATTACAGGCCTATAAGTTTAATAACAAATTTTGCAAGGTTATTTGAAAAATATGTTAAAACTCGATTAATAGATTTTTTTAAAGCCAATAATGTATTATCAGATAATCAATTCGGATTTCTTGAGGGTTATAGTGCAGTGGATGCTATGCAGAAATTAATAACTGAGATCGTCAATAATCTGAATAATGGCAACAAGAGTATTGCTGTTTTTTGGACCTTGCTAAGGCTTTCGACACGGTTCCTCACGATAAGCTAATCGAAACTCTTCACAGCAATGGTATAAGGGGATGATTTACTGAGGGCTTATCTTTCAAACAGACCACAACTGCCAAAACTAAATAGCATAACAAGCAATGAAAAAATAATAAATATTGGTGTCCCGCAGGGTACTGTTTTGGGACCGCTCCTTTTTACAATTTATATAAATAAGCTAGACACGGGGGGTTTAACTATTTCTTATGCTGACGATACTGTACTTCTTTTTGCAGGTTCTAGATGGAAGGATGTAAAGTGTAAAACAGTGTATGGTCTAGGTATGGTTAAAGACTGGTTACAAGAGAGTAAACTAACATTGAATTTATATAAGACAAACGATATTGCGTTTTCGTTAACCAATAAAAACAGACCAAATTACAGCACTATTATGTTGGATGATAATTATTCTGTTAAGGAAGTGTCTCAAACTAAATATCTTGGAATCATTATTGACCAACATTTAAAGTGACAGCCTCATGTTGATTATGTATCGAGTAGAGTGACTTTCTCGATAAATAAAATTTAATAACAGTTTATAAAGCATTTGTTAAATCTATAATTAGATATGGGATATTAGTATGGGGGGATTGTATAATAATGCTCTACATAAACTAATTATTATTCAGAAATATATTATTAAAATTATTTTTAAGAAAGATAAAAGATTCCCCACTAATAAACCTTTACAAAGGATGTGTGTAATATTAGATCCTTGTACGTGATGACAGTATCTACTTTTATTTATAGAAATGAAAAATTACAGAAACAGGTAAGTCATAACTACTGTACTCGTGCAAATGTGGGCAGGCAAATAGAAATTCCCTAGAATAACAATAACCTAAACTTAAGATACGTGACGTATATAGGACCAAAGATATATAACATTCTGCCAGAACACTTGAAAAAGAATATTAAAACATTTAGCACCAGCTGCAGAGAATATATTTTTGAGAATGCTGCACAATTTGAAAGGTTTTGCTAATGATTTGTATCATAGTATGATTGAACTATTGTTCTGGATATTGAGGTTGATTATTGTTTTTTTTATTGTATTTTATAATCCAATAAATAGCATTTTCTTTTCATTTGTAAGTCCGGATGATGAAAGCACATACATGGTTTGAACCATCTAGGTGCATTTTTCTGTCATGAAGATGTCCTTGATGAAGAGGAATTATATTGTTGTGTTATATATTTATGTGCATTTATAATTTTTGTATATAATCTTTATTAAATATCATTGTTATTAAATAAATAAAAAAAATAAAAAAAAATATGTAAATATGTAATATGCAACATTATGCTCAGTATATGAACACATTAATTTGTTAAGATGCTACAATTGCAGCGGCTTCAACCATACTGCTAGTAATTGCACCGGAGAGATGTTCTGTTTAAAATACGGTGAGAGAGGACATAAAGCAGATATATGTACGAAATCAAATATATCCTGCCCAAATTGCTTAGAATTTAATACTAAATTCAAGTTAAATTTTAAGATTGATCGTTCTGCTTTTGACAAAGTAAATTGCACAGTAATGAGGAAGAAACTTGAAACAGCAAGAAGCAACATAAATTACTCTATATAGCAATCAAAGGGCAAATCGGAAAATTCATCGAAGATTCCAATCATTGCACACAGTAAAGGCGTCACGAAAAATGGTAGCACACTAAACGTAGCACATGTTAATATTAGGTCACTTATTCCAAGCTTTGATATGTTTTCAGACATTATGCTAGAGTAGAACCCTCATATTATAGCAATAACAGAGACTTGTCTTACACATGATTTTCGTTCGGATTTAATTACTCTGCCAAATTACCAGCTGATTAGAAATGACAGAGAAGAAAGAGGAGGTGGAGAATTAAATGTAAATCTAGAAATGATTGCCTGAATCCCTCAAAAACTAAAGCTAAAATTTAAATAATTGATGAGTACAGACATTGTTTTAGGTGATACGGCTGTTGAAATTGTAGAGGAGACTAAGAATTTAGGCATTTTATTGGACACAAATTTAAATTTTGAGAACCATGTCATTGATAAACTTCGAGTATGCTATTGTAAATATAAGTCACTTTGGAGATACAAGCATGTTTTAACCAGTGATATAAAATTAAGACTTACCAATGCACTAATCCTCACTCATCTAGACTATGGCGCTACAGTATATTATAATTTTCTTACGGAAGAAATGAAGCTCAAAATTCAAGTATTACAAAACTGCTGCATAAGATTCTGTTTCAAAGATATACATATACAAGAACATGTTACTGGATATTATGTGAGAGAAAATCTTTTAAAATTCAAGTATCGTGTATTACTTCAGTATGGAACTCTACTGTATAAAGTTTTAAAATATAAATTACCCAGATATCTGTTTATTGCTTTGGAGAAGAGATGTTCACTCCGTCATGTTTCCTTACGCAACAATGCCTATTTCAATATTCCAGTTCATACAACGTCAACATTCAAAAAATGTTTTACTTACACGGCCCCATATCTTCTGAACGATCATTTAGAGCTTTTTGTAGCACCTTCCATCCAAAACTTCAGAAATGAGATGGAAAAAGTGCTACTACAACTACAAAGATTTGAATCCACAAATTAAATTTATAGCGCTTGCTACACTATCTTCCATTAACACTCAGACTATATCGTATTATATATGTGTTGTGCATAATATTTGTTGCGAATAGGTACTAATCATTCTGTTGTCGTTTTTATATTTTTTATGTATATACATTTCAATAAAAATTATTATTATTATTATTACATAATTGGCAAAGAGCGGCACAAACCTAATGAAGGTAGATGTTTCCACCTATAAAGTATTATTATTATAATGTTGATACAACGCTACCACTTTGGTAGGCATTGGTAGACAAATGAGTCAAAAGTACGCACTAAAATTAAGCAAAGATAAAATATTTTGGCTGCCATTTTCCAATATTTTGAAGTCAACGGAAAAGATTCGAAAATAAAAATTTGGAAAGAGGGAAATACAATATGTATAAAGATACGAATTGTTCACATCCACAAAACCTTTCACGATATTCTCCTTTTCGAGCACCAAATGATTGAACTACTTTTGAAGTTCCTATATAATTTTCATGACTGCACTGTGGATAAAGTATTCTAAACACAGGTTTTTTAAACAATATACTGCGTTTGGGATTTTCTATAAATATCGAAATAATAAATTTTCAACTTTGGTCTAGAGCAGGCAGTGGCTGGTACCTAGGTTTTACGCATAAGAAATATGAATCAACCCGGATTTAGTAACTGACAAACCAAATGCGTATTTTTTTGCTGCTGACACAACGTACTCACCGTAATACGTTTCAATCCTTGGCATTGCTCTTTTCCAGTCCTTATATTTCTTTACAATATCGCTCACATCACAAACGTAAAATGCATCTTCAACGTTTCCACTTCGTACGATTTTCTTAATAACATCTTTGACAGAAACATTGGGCTCTGTTACTTGGATACGAAACAGATCTTCGTGATTTTCCCACATTTTCTTGTTGTTCCAATTTTTCTCACTTATCTGAGCAATTTATGTATGTATGTTATTCATCTATTATAAAACAATTGGTCTCCTTTTGGAAGATATGCAATCCTTATCTACCTTACAATGCATATACGTATACAATGTTCTAGATATCATGGATGTGTATAAAGGGGGGTCTAGGGGCTCCAAATCGCAAATTTAACCGAAGCTATTAATTAGTCTTCTCGCTAAATATTCTACCTTCCAGTTTTGCATTAACTTCAATTTCATCACTATACATACATGGGGTGTCCCAAAAAAAAAGAAAGTTATTTTTTGCCTACGCATACCCTCTAATTTTGCTTGATCAATGTCAAAACAATTGTAAATAAAGTTTTATGTACATAAAACCAGGGCAACCCGTGTCGACTTGCGTTGGAACATGTCAAAACTTGCATATTAGGCGCGCGGTAGCTACGAGGGATGTCTGTTAAGTTTTGCATATAGAAACATAGTCGGCCGCGCGGATCGAACGAGAGTACTGAATCTTAACCTCACTCTTTAGTAAACTTGCATTCAAAGTTTCACAACAATACGTGCAGTGTTCTCACTACAGTGAATTTTTAAGTGTCACCAAGTCATTAGAAAAATGGAACTCAACCGAGAACGTTTTTGCGCCATAATTTATTACAACTTTCAGAGACAATTGTCGCAACAAGAATGCCTTGCTGAGTTAATGTCTGTTTCCGGCAACGAAGCGCCACATCAGTCGACAATTTCCCGTTGGTATGGAGAATTCAAACGTGGATGGGTGTTGTCTTAACAACGATCCCAGGGTGGGTGCACCAAATACGGCACTCGCCCAGGAAAATGTCGATACTGTGCGCAAACTCATCATTGAAGATAGACATGTGACATGTCGCGAGATTGAGGCGTCCTTGAAGATCTCAAAGACCTCAATTCAAAAAAATTTACATGAAGGATTAGGAGTATGAAAATTCGTTTCTCGTTGGATACCCCACCTGTTGACTGAAGAGCAGAAAGCAGCCAGGGTTAATTGCTGTCAAAAAACGTTTCAATTCCGAAAACTCAGAAAATGTGTACAGCATTGTTAGTGGTGATGAATCGTGGATTTACTGTTATGAACCAGAAAATAAACGACAGTCGGCTGTTTGGGTGTTCCAAGGTGAAGAAAAGCCAACAAAATTCATCCGTTCTCGAAGTGTTTCGAAAAAGATGGTCGCGACATTTGTGTCAAAAGCGGGTCATATTGCAACAATTCCTCTTAATGAACAAAGAACTGTTACTGCGGATTGGTATACCACCATTTGTTTGCCAAAAGTCATCACCGAGCTTAGAACAATCAACCCCGAAAGAAGAATCATCCTCCGCCAAGACAATGCAAGCTCGCACACAGCCCAAAAACAAGGCAGTATTTAACGGAAGAAAACGTGGAATTATTGGACCATCCTCCATATAGTCCCGGTCTAAGGCCCGTATCGTCAGTCGTCCCTACAATTGTAGGGCGCGTTTATGGCCTCCTTGATTGTCATACTCCTTTCTCTCCTTCAAAAATATCTAGATTACACTTGTCCCCTGTCAGCGTCAGCGCTCTCCTATTGTGAAGATATGTTTTCTTTTTAAAATGTAGGAAATTTCAGGCTGATAAGACATGATATAACTCAAAAGCAAGCTCAATTTGATGCAAATAGATGTTTGTGACATAACCTCAAAATAGAGCGCTGACACGGAGAAGTAGAAAACTATGACAATCAAGGAGGCCATAAAGGCGCCCTACAATTGTAGGGCGCGTTTATGGCCTCCTTGATTGTCATACTCCTTTCTCTCCTTCAAAAATTTCTAGATTACACTTGTCCCGTGTCTGCGTCAGCGCTCTCCTATTGTGAAGATATGTTTTCCTTTTAAATTGTAGGAAATTTCAGGCTGATAAAACATGATATAACTCAGAAGCAAGCACAATTTGATGCAAATAGATGTTTGTGACATAACCTCAAAACAGAGCGCTGACACGGAGAAGTAGAAAACTATGACAATCAAGCAGGCCATAAAGGCGCCCTACAATTGTAGGCACGACTGACGATACGGACCTAAGTTCTAAAGATTTCTTTACTTTCCCGAAAATTAAAAACAGACTGCGTCCAGTCACCAGAAGAAGCAGTTGACGCATTCAAAAATGCCGTTTTGGATCTGCCAGCAAACGAGTGGAATAAGTGCTTTGAAAATTGGTTCGAGCGCATGCAGATGTGTATTAATCTTCGTGGACAATACTTCGAAAAACAATAAAGTCATTTAAAACTACCTACCGTGTTGTTTTATTTCCATATGCAAAACTTAAAAGACATGCCTCGTATCGTATTGCAGTGCTGCTTTGTTCTATTAGTAACCGCACTCTTTTCGTTCAGTCAGCATGTCGAAGGAATTACGCAGTTCTAAAAAGGGTATATTTTTAAAAGGGGCCGTAAAGCAATTACCGGTTCAAAACCTCCAATTGACAAATACTAGCAGTTTTGTTCTATAATATCCGGGAAGTGAAATTAAGTGAAAGGAGCGTGTAAAAGCTATAAAGCTTGATTTCTGATACTGTAACTGTCCACTGGAACCTTTAAGTGCACGCAAGTCTAAACAAGGTCCAACGATTGTTATAACGTATGAAAATAAAGAGCATTTTATCGCTGTGCCCAAATTGGATAACTCTCCAGGCAGCGAGCAGGATCAGGCAGTTTTTATGCTATTACTGATTGGAATCTTGGAAATAAAGTTTCGATTCTCTGTTGTGATATCTACTACTGCTTCAACTACGGGCGCACTAATGGTGCCCGCATGCTTCTCGAACAGAAACTTATTAAAGAAATGCTTGTTTTTGCTTGCCACCACCACGTCTACGAATTGGTATTAAAAGGGGTGTATGAATTAACAATCGACCAAGTGACTACAAGTCCTGACATTCCAATGCTTAAAAAGTTTCGCGAGAGCTGTGGATCCCAAGAAATACAGATTTATATTGAAAAGCTAACATGCCTGAATATTTCAGAGACTGACAAGCTGCTAGAATTTTATCGACATGAACTGACCAAACAAGTTGTGTTGAAATACGTCTATCGAGAATTAATAAAACATTCAATAATATTCCTTGGCGGAAATACAGAAACATAATTTAAGATTTAACCGCCAGACTCCATGAAAAAGTTCGACAGATGGACAGAGCAATCTATTCATTAAAAATAACGTTACTAAGTTCCCAGCTTCAATTTTCTAATAAGGTAAGGCTCTGTTAGATATCTGCCTGTTCATCGTGACAACATACGTGAAACCGTGGTTCCAATGCACTCTAGCAGTAAAAGCACCTAACCAGGAGTGATGCTTTTTAAAGGCAAAACCATTTTACAAGCAAGTTAACAAAAGTTCTGCCAAGATTTATGGCATTTGACAGATGAGGTAAATAAAGTAAAAATTGTTGCTAATTTAGCCAAATAAAGTACATCAGCCCACGGTAAACGCTACATCCCATCAAAAGAAGAACTTTCTGGCTTACTTTATGGTAAAGCTGACAAATAAATTTTTCTTCGTCTTCTTTCACTGCTTCGATATAATATGCTATCTTTTAAAATAAGCCACTATGAACTGCGATTCTGGCAATAGATGGCATCTTATAATGTCTTGTATCGATATATTTTATACCTCAGATACAGGTTAGTTGCTATGCTTTCGTTCGTATTCCTGACCTGATGTCAGGCCTAGACGATGCTGATGAGTTACCAAAAGGCACAAAGCATCTGTCCATGGTAGCTATTCTTCGTTTTTTCATTTCAGAGAAAAATATGGATGACTTTGTTTCAATAAAGAGCAAGTCGTTGTTCAGTTGACTTTTCTCGAAGTGTGTCCAACTTCATGACCACATAATGCTTCTTGCAAACACGCTAAGAATAAGGTGCAAACACTGAGAGCAGTTAACGATACGGCAAAAACAGAAGTTAAGTTAATGCAAGACTTCCATGGCTTAATCACTGTTGATGAGGGGTAAAAGCAATTTTTATTACATTGCGTACAAAAACACAGACAGTATATCCTGACTGTAAATAGAAAAATTCGAAAAGAAAATTTAGTAATCAATGTTCTTTTAATGATAAATATCTAAGGAATAAAAGACACAAATAAAGCAGTGTTTTATTTGTCAAATAAGAATTAGGTTTTGAAATCCATACATGGTTTTCCTGTTAACTTTCAAATTCAAAGTTTGACCGAAAGTGGGCACGAGTTATCGTTTCCCGATCGCAATATTATTGATTTTTGAGTTATTGGAGTCAAATGGAAAAAATAGAGGATATGCGTATGTGTCTCAATTCGAACCAAAATTTGTACAGGGTACTTCAGAAAGACGTTGGAGGTTGGAACGTACATCCAAAAATAACCAAAAAAGTTTGTATAAATATGGGTTCAAAGATGCCATCCTTCCGAGATACAGAGTGATGAAGTTTTATTTAGGAAGTGTAAAGAACATTATATCTACGGAGCTGGCGGGGATACTGAGTCAAGATTTTAGACGTTCATAAGCAATACGCACATATAGTTTACCATCCCAAACTAAACCAGGAACTTAAAAACTGGGGGACCTGAACAGCTAATAATAAAATTTTCTACGCCACTTGCATTCTCGGATGAACGAAGTGCATTTAATAAAATATCATTCAATTTTCATTATTTTTCACTGTCAAGGAATGTTTGTCAGATCACTCGTCTTGGAGGTGAAATCCTAAAATATTCTTATGAAAATTTTTAGGCTCCCCTATTCTGAAAGCCCCGAGAAGCTTGATAATGGAAACACTATATGACAAGTGAAGAAAGCTATGGCACCTCATTATAACATTAATTGGATAGGTAGGGGAACATCTTTGAACTCATATTTATGTGGACTTTTGTTTTTATGTTCTTTCTACCCTAGAAATACTGGCACGTCTTTCTAAAACAAACAGTTTTCAAATTTGGTAACGTTTTAATGTATTTCAGTTCAATATTTATTTTTTTGTGGATAGTTGAAACCTCCCATATGGAAGATATAGCTACGCCCATGCTATATATTAAAGCATCTATGAGTGCTTAGATAAACTAGATAATATGCTTTCTGCCACCTACTGTGTTGATTCTAGGAGTACAAATACCTATAGAGTTTTTTTTTTGGCATTAGAACTAGGTTTTTTGGATTCATATTTTTCCAAACTGGAAGTCTACTGTTATAGTGGGATGATGCTAGGGATCTTCACAGAGGACACTTCTTCACGCCTCAGGGGTCGGTCAGGGCGACTTCTTACACGTGCACAGGTAGACCACGGTAAGAGGAGGGATATAACAAATTGGGAGGCAACAAGGGTATGTGAGGTGATTATAGGTTTACATTGATTGAATGGATAAATTCAGCCAGGCTGTAGTAGATCTCCTTTCTATTTAAGCATAATAAATGTATGAGGTTAAAAGGAGTCAGTACATTTAAGTCTATTACTCTGTTTATAAGTCACAGAGATTGATTCCTATTGTTCTGACAATCGAAGAATAGGTGGTCGAGATTTCCAATTTCATTACATCTTGTGCGTAGGTCAGTGTCCAGTACGCCAATCCGATTTAGATGCTCTGGGTAACATGCGTGTCCAAATCTGATCCTTATCAGTGTCGTTAAGGTTTTTCTGTTGTATTTGTAATTACTAAACCAGGTGTATCTAGGGATTTCGGGTTGTATTAATACATATCTATTTATTCTTGAGTTTTTATATGTCTCCCATATTGTTTCCCAATCAGTTCGCGTTTGTTTTTTTTTGCAAATGAATATATTCATCCATGGGAAGAAGGTGGTCCAAGATTTCTCCAGAAGTAATGCTTTCCCTAGCCAGTCTATCAACCATCTCATTGAGCTTAATTCCGACATGGGCTTTTACCCATAGCAACTTTATTTTGTAGTTTTTGGCATTTAGTTTATGAAGTAACTGCTTTATTTTCAAGATGTATGGGTTAATATAAGGGTTATTTATGTCGACTGGTTTAGCTATACTTTTCAAGACTGACAGACTGTCTGATATTATAATCCCTTTGATAATTACCTTGGAATCTAAGTATTCCAAGGCTTTGAGAATAGCAATGGCTTCAGCTGTGAATATAGATGTCAGACTGTTCAATTTGAGTTTTGATGAATATCCACTGGGTTGTGCAATAAAGGCACAACCTGTTCTTTTGCTGTCCTTAGAAGCGTCAGTATAGATTTTAACGTATTCTGGATAAGGATTCAACAGTTCTCTAAGACAGTTTTCTTCTGCAGAGGGGATGTAGTTTGGTAAAATTAAGTTGTGTTTCTCGAGAGAAATGAAAAATTCTTGAGAATTCCGGGACGATTGGTATTTAGATAAATTATCTATCTCTATTCTGGAATTCCTAAATGCTTCACAAAGGGGGGCTGATTGTTTTTTCTGCCAATATTTATTGGTGAGGTCATGAGAGTTCAACGTGCTTATTTTTTTTATTATATGGTCTTGCTTTACTTCTGACTTGATAAGTTGTTTTTTTGACAATAATTGTCTCCTTAGCTGAAGAGGTGGTTCAAGGCATTCTACTCTGAGGGGTTCAATTGGAGTTGACCTCATTGCGCCCAAACAAAGTCTCAATGCACTGTTTTGTAGTGTATCCAATTTTTGTGAGGCTTTATGACTAGCAGAACCATACAAAGTGCATCCATAATCGATGATCGATCTGATGTATGAGCGATAGAATGTTAACGCTGTATCAGGATCTGCTCCCCACCACGTACGTCGAATCATCTTCAGGAAATTAATACCTTTTTGACACTTCGTAACTATTTTGTCAATGAAAGAGTACCATGTTAGTTTATGGTCAAGAACAACTCCAAGATACTCCACTGTTTCTCTTACTGGAAATCGAGAGCCCCTGATTTCTATATCACCTGTTGGAGGAATGTTGTGCCGTGAGAAGAATACTATGGATGATTTGTGTGGTGATAGGCTGAATCCCAATGTGTTCATTTAACTTGTTATCGAAGTTATAGCGCTTAATAGAGATTCTTTGCATGATTGGAATCCTTTTTTATCTAGGTAAACGACAAGGTCATCAGCATACTGTACGAGATTGTATGTTGGGTTAACTACGTGGATATCTCTAGTATATATATGTTAAACAGGGCTGGTGATAAAACTGATCCCTGAGGAAGGCCTACTGATACTTCTCTAGGGCCCAGAAGTGAGTTGGTTTTGGATCTGAGAAATATTGTTCTGTTTAGAAAGAGCTTTATGATAGTCCGACAAGTATTACTTGGAACCAGAATATCTTCTAACTTGTCTTTTAGCATGAACAGGTCGACGCAGTCATATGCTCCTTTGACGTCTAAAAATGCAGCTCCCAGGTATTCATTCCTTGAGAAGCAGTTTTGGATATCTGTAACTACATTCCCTACAGCATCTAAGGTACCATATCCTTTTCTGAAACCAAATTGTGACTTCGGGAATAAATTTCTTGCGTAGAGAAACCATTCTAGTCTGTACTTTATGATTCTTTCGAGAGTCTTAAGGATGCACGATAATAAGGATATTGGTCTGTATGATTCACATAAATTTGGATCTTTGCCCAGTTTGAGCACGGCCGCAACAATTATTTTTCGCCAGTCTTCAATGTCTCCGTTTTCTAACCATACCTCATTGTAAAGTTCTAGTAATAGCTGCTTTGCATTCAAAGGTAGGTGCCATAACATTGAGTATGTTATGTTGTCCCAGCCAGGGGACGAATTGTTTGAGTTCTTTAGCGCATATTCAAGTTCAGTGACAGTAATGGGATGACTGAAGATATTGTCTGTCAGGGTTTCAGGATTTTGACTACGGTGAATCTCTGGAAAGAATGATGTGGTCGAAGGAGGAGCGATTTTGTCTAGGAAATTTGCTTCCCAATCCAAGTTATTGCATTTCCTATGAGTGACTTGCATTCTCTGCATTTTCTTAGCCTGAGACCAAAGCTCGGTGCTTGGGGTGTTTTTATTTAAGTTGCAACAGAATTTTTTCCAATGCGTTTTTGCTTTCCTTTTTAGTAGCCTTTTTGTGTGTGCTATTGCTCTCTTACAAGCAATGAAGTTGGCTTCGCTGGATATCTGCTTGTACTGTGCAAGGGCATTTTTTCGTTTATTAATTTCTTCATCGCATTCTCGATCCCACCAAGGAGCAGGTGGCTTATTTTGTCTTGTGAAGGGTTTATATCGAGGGATTGAGCTACGGGCGGACTCATTAATGCCTTGAATAAAAAACTGATATTTGTCATTTATATCCTGGAAATTCGGATGAGAGTTTGAGAAATAATTGTCTGCAAGTGAATGGAAATGATCCCAATTGGCTTTGTGGGTATTCCATGTGTATTTTGGAGTTACTTCATAAGCGGAATGTGATGTAGGGGATTTCATCTCTAGGAGGATAGGGTAATGATCTGATCCTAGGGTATCAACATGGGTTTTCCATTCAATAATGTTAGCTAGGTCCGGGGAAGAAAAAGTTAAATCTACAACTGAATTTAGACCATTATTATGCAATCTAGTAGATGACCCATCATTCATCAATACCAAGTCTATAGAGTTTAGTGCTTCCACAAGAGAGCACCCATTATGGTCCTGCTTGTAGGAGCCCCACAAACTATGGTGGGCATTGAAATCGCCCCCTACAATTGAATCCTGACCGAAGGGAGATAGCAAATCAATCTATTCATTCGTGCGGATATGTGCACTACGAGGGACATACATAGATAGAAGAGACAGGCGAAGCGAATCTGCAACTTGCACCTCTGCACCGCATACTTGCACGTAATTGGGGCGAGGTCTACATGTTATTTCTTTAAATTTCAGAGTGTTTCGGACAAATATCGCAACTCCGGTCTTTCTGTCATGTCTGTCACTCCTGATATTAGAGTATCACATTAAAACCTGGTTTAAACCAGGTTTCAGAAATCAGAGCAATATCTATGTTGTTATTGAACAAAAATTGATCAAGGCTGTGTTTGTTTGCTACTGCAGATCTAGCATTCCACTGTATGATTTTCAATTTAGTATTCATCTTGGTCACTGGGCTCTTCATTTGGAGGATAGCTATCTTTATAGATATTCTTCACATAAGTAATATCAATATTAGCCAATTCCTCAAATGATTTTACTTTACTTAGTATAAGTTGTAATGTTTTGAATAGGGCCTCCAGAAACCTATCATCAGGGATTTCTGTTGTGTCTGTTTCTCTAAGGGGTAGGGGGTTACTGGGGCCAAATGAAAAAGGGAACATGGGCGGAATGTGGGAATCATTAATAGGGGATACAACTTTTCGTTTTTTGTTTGGCTTTTCTTGCTGAGATAGGGGTCTAGCTATTCGCTGCGTGACTGTATGAAAAGAATTTGTTGATTGCGACCGTGAGGGGTTTGCTGATCGGCTGTGTGAGGGTTCTTTTGGAGGGAGAGGAGGAAATTCTGTATTGGGCATTTGGCCTAAAACTTCAAAACGATTTTTTGAATTTAATATGGAGGAATATGTATTACCGAGTTTTTTTTAGCCTCCAGGAACGTCAGATTTTGTTCGGCCATGATTTTCTTAATTTTTTCCTGTTCCATATAAGATGGACAATTTTTGGATGTTGACTTGTGATCGTTGTTCTTGCAATAAACACAACAGCTATCCTGGGGATCCCTACAATTGTGCTCCGAATCCTTTATTTTGCCGCAATTAATGCATAGGACCGATGAACTCCTGCATTGTTGTGCAACATGCCCATATCTCAAACACTTGTAACATTGGACCACTCTGTATATAAACGGCTCTACTTCCAACCAATGATAGTTACAGGAGACAAAAAGTTTTTAAATAAATATTTTTCGTCAAAACTAGTATCAACATTTTTTATCACTGCTTTCCTAAGTAGTAAATTACTGGGGATAAATGCTCTTAAATTTTCATTTTTTAGTGACTGGTTAGTAACTAGACGATTCGCGTCCTTCAAACTTTTTACCTGAACCTTGATTCTATTTCTACCTACTTTTTCGATGTTGACAATGTTTGGAATGTTGAGTTTTTTATGAAATATATGGCCTATGGCCATTGGGTGTAGCGTACCAATATTTTCAGTATTTATTTTCTCAACAAATACATAAATAAAATCTGAATATTGCTTAGGTTTTTGCAAATTAAAAACAGTGCACTTATCTGGCGTAGTGTCGGTTGAGATGCTTGTATTCAGGATAAGTCCTTGACGGCTGTCTACTCCATTGTTGCTGCCTCCTCCTATGGAGGAGATGTCCATATCAGTTGATCCCCCATCAGGGGGATCATTATCCGTGGGCATTACACACTAAACTGTATAATAGTTATTATCTTCAGTTGTACAAACGGTTGAGGAAAAAAGGAAGGAATTTTTCCTATGTATTTATATGTATAACACCACTCTCTATTGGTAATTCGCCGTGTTGTTTTCCGCGCGCGATCGCGTTCAACGTCAGGACTGAACTGACCTATAGAGTTATACTATTAACAAGTAGCAATTAATATAAAAAGCTGAATGCAGAATATTCCAGCTTAAAAAATATATGCTTGTTTTGAAGCAGTTCAATCTAAGGCACTCACAGATTGTTCGAATTCAAAATACTGAAAAACGATCACACATAATGATTCCAATTGTCGGAAATCGATGAATGAATATAAAAGATTATATACTTATGTTACATCTGGCGGGCGAAGTCAGCAACACCTGGTGCAGATGGCTCAATACAATAATTCGAATCCTCATGGAATGATTTATTAGAAAACTCACAAGCACTTTTTTTTACACACTCTGTATAAGTACACGACCCATACGTCAATGCTGCCACATACTTCATATTGAACGGTCGTTGACATAGACATGATTCAGCGTGTTCGAGAAGTCAATTTCAAGCCGGATACGGGGTTAGGCCATAGAGTCATAGGTAGTCAGAAACATATAAAAATCTACTATCTACACCCTTATTAAATTCAAAATAAATGTGCTATCTGCCCTCCTTCAGCAGCAATACAAGCCTGACATCTTCTTAGAAATGATCGGGCTATTTGAAAAATATGAAAAAAAACATTATATTTTTGACATTTAATCTCGAATAAAACAAGGTTCCGCTCCAAAGGGGACTTTCGATATATTATTCATAATGGTGTTTTTACGGTATGCACCAATTGTCAACTTTGTGGAAATAATTGCAAAACTAATCGTTATTTTGACTGAAAAATTTGTTCCCACGCCAAATTGATGATAGTGCGAAAAAATTTGAAATCAAGAGGTGTATGTCTATGTTACATAACATGGCTGTCTGCGGCCGGACAAACGAAAGCTATATTATTAGTTGTCATTTTGTACTTTAAAAAAGGCCACCGAGCTGGCCAAAATGCTAGTAAACTCTCAAGTCTGTGGTTTCATTTGATAGTCAACAGATCGTGGGGATGTAAAACCATGTCACTGACTTCCGTCGGTTTATTGTCTGCCAGGTAATCTGCTGAACAAATACTCGTATATGTCGTTTATATCTATATGACAATCCATAATAATGTAAATAATCTCATACTTGTTTTTCGTCTTGATGAATATGTGAATCGTTCTTGAGAATGTGAATAACTATACGTACACAGATGTTGTACACAATGACGAAAACGGTTTATGGATTTTGGTAAGGGATCCAGTGGCGCCTGAGTACTAGCGAAAAATAGTAGTTTTAGAACGTGTCAACCTCTGGTCTTCAAGTTTCTGATGATTTTTGGTAGAAAAAATTCTTCAGGAGCTGCCTGTAATCTTAAAACTGCCAGTTTCCATATTTCACTTACTAGTGCTACCAAGGACGGTCGGAAGGTTTGAAGTGCCTCAAATTTTAAGTAAATTTATAATGGTATTTTCATGAAAACCTTCATAATATACTCAGTGACATTAGAAGTGTTACACCCAAAAAAAAATCTTCAACTTGTTTTTTTGCAACATAATGATTATATTTAAAGCATGCCGTGGCAACAATGTCAACGTTTTCTCTTTGTTTTTGTTTACCTTTGTTAAAATGTTATCTCTTAGTTATTGTGAAGAAAGCAGTGCTGAGTAGTACAAATATTTGTAGTTATTGCCCTTTCATGTACTAGTATTGAGCATAACAAAATGCCTCGAGTTCGAAGACGTCAAAATTATCACCATGTTAGCGACTTGACAGGGGTAGAATTATTGCCTAACGAGATGTTTTTTGTCCTATCGCAAAATTGACTGCCGTGTTAATTGTACTTCAATGACGGTAATGCGTGTGTGTCGTGTGTGGGTAGAAGAAGGTAGAGGAACACGAGGAAGGCCAACTGGTCCACCCAGGCGTACCACAGAGCGTCAAGTTCTGCCACCACGCTGACCAATGGTTTTTAGAAGAAGGTAGACCTGTTACTATGCATACACTCTATCGCCGCATTTGACCCTGTGAGTTTTTTTATACTGTCCACGGTTAGTGCTCCTCTGACTGCGGACCACTGTCGTCAACGTTCGAACTGGAGCAGTAAACGGTTACATTGGGATGGCACGATGGTCGTAGAAGGGTAAGACGCTGCCGTGGAGAACGGCGTGATATTGGATTTGCGGTTGAGAAGCATGTACTCAGGACTGTTGGAGAAATGGTTTGAGGGCCTAATTGCCTATGGTAGCCGATCACCCCTTCTCTTTGTTCAAGGCAATCTGAGTGCTGCGCGTTATGTTGATGATGTCCTACAAACCACATTACTGCCGAATCTAGAGGGCCGTCCACACGCCCTTTTTCAGCAAGGCAACGCACGTGCTCATATTGCTCGTCATACTACGGACTTTCTTCAAGAAGCAGGCGTTAATGTTCCGCCATGGCCAACAATGGATTTAAATCCCATCGAACATGTGTGGAATATGGTGGGGAGGAAACTATCCGCCACAGACTCTGCCACAGCTAATCCACAAAGTTGGAATGAAGTTCCGCAACCAGACATCGATCGTCTTATTTTGTCGATGCCTAAACGTATACAGGAGTATACTCAGCTGTGTCGTCGCCCACCACATCATCATTTTTTTTATTACTTTTCAATAAATTTTCGTGAGAATGTCATCGTTTCATTCTTGATGTAAGCCTCATTGCCAACAAGTCAAGTTAAAGAAATTATGTTTTCTGGGTGTAACACTTCTAATGTCACTGAGTATATGTATATCAGTATTTAATTAACAATGAAGTACAATAGAACTAAGAACTTCGGACCAATATTTCAGGGTACCTATACATAAATTGTAATTATGAGCAACATGTAGATTTGCATCATATAACTAATGATGTACTTCCTTGAAATCCAACCCGCACGTCCTCGCTCGTTTGGAGGGGAGACTACTAGTCTTTACGCCTGGCGGACGGTTGGAGCACTTTGAATCAGATGTGTTGTTGGGCCATGAGAGTCCATATCTGGCGGTCAAACAGACGAAACGATGGACAGCGATAACATGTGCCGTAGAGCACGATCTCCAACCCGCTCCCCGATCTCTCCAACAGTACGCCGGCTGGGAACCTCTGCAGAGGTAACGACGAAAGAAACCAGGAATGGCACTCCTGGCTGCCGGATAGTACATAAATCCGTCATATCCTAGACAGGCAAGGAGGGAATGTTCCACCAGCTCGTGTATAACCTCAGGGAGTGTATTAGTGTCAGATGGCGCCTTCCAATCTATCAGGTCTCTAGACGCCCCGGCAGAGAGGAAGAGCATCTGATCACTTTCCTCATCAACTAAGAAGAGGCCCAGCTTCTGGAGCAGCCGCGTGGGATCCTTTTCTATGAACCACCATAACGGTGCTCAGGACATCTCACGAAAGACGGACCAGACCAGGGTCATCCGGGAGCAGAGGGAAAGCAGATGACTGAACCGCCTCCTTAATGACACGATGCAGCCTATGGTAGGTCAAATGTTAATTTGAAGGTTATTTCAACACAGTAATGGTGTCAAGGTACTGAAAGCTGGACGGTATAATGAAATAGGATAAGTACTATATATGCTATAGTTTGGATAGCTCCAAGAACTTATTGTTACACTGAGCGGATACGGGGGTTAGAGGCTGAGGCCTTTAGCCCAGTGCCAAGTCAAGAGAGGTGTCCGAGTGCGGCCATCTTAGCGTCTAAAGACCTACTGGTGATGCCCCTGCCACAGCTGGGACCATAGAATTGTTAGTTGTTAGTCTTCCTCTGACTGTCGATTGATTGTGCTTTTTGCAAATAGCAAAAGATTTCCGATCCTATTAGGAATGGAAGCTAACACTCATCACACAGTGAGGGGTAGTTCTGACATCTCCAGTCAAGGATAGACCCTACCAAAGTACATAGCTCCCCGCAATCTTGAGATCCTTAAAAAAGTCTCCGAACCGACTTTTATTAGTCGCGTCCGGAAAGGAGTCGTCGATATCACAGCAATCACCCCATAGTCTGGAAAAAATCGTGACTAACTGGAGGGTAACAGACGATATCAGCTTTTCTGACCACAGAATGATCAGATAGAAGCTGAAAATATACCGAAATGAAGTTGTCCAATGCCGAAGTCCAAGGGTCACAGACTGGATAGCATACCGTGCTGCCTTGGCGGCCAGCCTGACATCTCCAAACTAGAGAACTTGATTCGTATAGCCTACGAAGCAGCACGTCCCCTTGACGAACAGGAAAGAGAGCCTTAAATAAGTCCCGCACGAAAATTAAATGCCGCGCAGGCTAGAGTAGCTTCGCTCTCTACTGGTGGCCGTAGTAGTAGATTCATCGGTCTCCTGATAAGTCGCCGTACGCTGTGCGGGTTCGAATATCGTTCCAAGAGAATTTTTTCTCTTGGCTATGGATGTTGTGATTATCCGTAGATGGTAGACGGTCTCTGACTGTCGAACGCGGAGGTATCATCTGGCGGATCTCGTAGGCGGAGCCAGAATGTGTGCATGTCGCATGCACACGTGTTCCCTCGCCAGAGTCCGTGTGGCGTTCTCCCTTCCCCTGTATCCCCCTATAGCCCCACGGTACCCAATGGGTGTTTAGGCCTTAGTTGGAGTATAAAAAAACCTTGGAAGTAGTAGTAGTAGACATTTATTTACTCCATTATATAAGAACAAGAACAACATAGATTGGGTAAATAAATGTTTTAATCCACAGAAGGAGAATGCTTGTACACGGATCAGGTGTATGTTGGAATGTGTTCCAGAATCAAAACAAAGAAGTTACATGAAACTTAAAGAGAAACTTATATCAAAGAGGTGTATATCTAGAGAAGTTTTAAGGAATATTTGATAGGAATTCAATAATGTGTTGTATTCCTATTGCACGTATCCATTTCTTTTTAAAATTATGTGTATTTCGAAATTGTTTTAAGTCTTTGGGTACATGTTCATTTCATTTTGGAGCCAAGTAGGGAAAAGATCGCTTCATTATGGTTTTACGATGTTTAGGGTCAGTTTTTGCCCGGGAGTTATATCGTGTTTCATGACAATGTGTAATTTTACCGCATTCACTGACATCTTTGCGATAATGGCCTGATAGTATGTATGTAAAAAATAAAGTAAACATACCTCAGTACAAAGTCTTACGGTTTTCGAGATATTTGGATTTTCAAATTTAAATAATAAATTAGTAAACGAAACAAAATAAACTATTAAAACATGCTTTATTGGTGTTCATAGTGAGAACCATTGTTTCTAATGCATGCTCGAGCTCCACATGTTACTTCGGTAGTTGTTGTATTTAATAACCTGTCTAGCTGAATTAAATAAAAAGCTTCTCGAATTTTTCATAATAAATGACCTCTTGATACGATAGTGTAAACTAACTGTCCGGAGATCTAGCAGGCCATGGAATCGGTCCACCTCTGTCTATCCAGCTATTTGGAAAAGTATCGTCTAAATATTGTCTTACGTCTAAACGGAAATGAGCTAGACATCCGTCGTGTTGGAAAACAAATTGCATGTCATCTGGAATTTCTACTCCTACAAGTAATTCGGGAAGATCATTTTGCAAAAAGTGTAGATAACTGTCGCCGTTTAATCTTTCAGGCAGAAAATGAGGACCGTTTAAGCTTTTCCCATGATGGCGGCCCACACATTAACGAAAAGTTTTTGCTGGAAACACACCTATTTTTTTCAGTGTGGATTTTCCTGTTTATCAGCCAATTGATGCAAATTGTAAAAATTTATAATACCCTACTTTGAAAAATTGGATTGGTCCGTCCATAGAATGCTTTCCAGGAACCGTCATTCTCAATGTCACTATGTAAGAGAAAACGATAAAATTGGCTTCTGCGAATAGGATCACCATCTTCAAGTCCTTGTATGCCGATACGATGAACAGGATATTTTCGTTCACGGTGCATGATACTCCAGACCTTCCATGGCGACAAACCAAGATCAGCAGCAACTTTCCTAGTACTTGTAGTGGGATCATCTTCAAACGCTTGGAGGATTAGATTTTCGGCTTCAGGAGGATATCGACCTGGACTAACACCAGGTTTATTACGTGTTACACTTAGAGTCTCATAAAGTCGTCGGTAAGTATTGTAAAAAACTCTGACATTAGGCAATCTTCTCCCAGGAAAACGCTCTTGGTACAACCGTCCATTACCATCTGCTCTGCCGTACATGTAAACGATATCTGCGTATTCTTCGTTAGTGAAAGCGGCCATTTTACAAACTAATTAATTCAGGGCTTTTGGACTGAAATTCACGAATTACTATTGACTTGTTTGGAAATGAATAAAGCAAGAATGTGTGGAATTTAGTTTTATCATGCACGCAAACACGTTCCTTCTTATCAATATCACAAAAATAGGAAAACATGTATTTATTATTTGTTTACAGTTAATTTGTTTTTCTTTTCTCTACCTTCGGAGAAAAAACCACATTGTCAGGTATTTAAAAACTATTTCATCTAGCCTGATGTTCTTTCAGTGATAACAGGAACAAAAAGGCATATTTTTTTCAATAAAAATCGATAATCTCGAATAACTCGAAAACCGTAAGACTTTGAGCTAAGGTATTTTTGGCTTAAAAGATTCTAAATTGTCTGCCCTATCACCTCCCCAAGACTTTGTATCGACCTTCCGAACACTCTGTATGAATCATTTGTTGAATATGATCTTGGTTTTCCGAACATAGTTTTTAAAACAGTGTAAAACTTCGATGTCGTTTAAGTACACTGGGCATGCTGTATGCCATGCTAATATACCATACATTAGGTGCGGTTCAATTAAGTAATGATATACAGGGTGACTTCGAAGTTGAGTCATTTATTTTAACAGTGAGTAGATCTGATCAAAAGAAATGTTTTTTTCCTGTAACATTTTTCTGGTAAAATTAAAGTAACAAAGTTATAGCCCTTTAGAAGTTTGAGTACCGCCCTGTCTCAATAATAATATTATGTGTTTGGCAACAACGGATATCGGTTCATCGCATCGGAAACAAAAAAGCGAAAGAATTTGAAACGTTTATCACGTTGTTTTTCGTCAGTCGGTAACGCGTGGGTGAATAGTGATGTTTGTTGCGTGACTCAAACGAAATGAAAAATGGCACATGTTTACGAAAATGCTGAACTTGTGGACATGATTCTTATTTACGGGGGGGCAGTCTTTACAAAATGCTGCCGGATGCATCACGGATTTATGCGAATCGGTTTCCCAATCGAGTGCAACCAACCCCTCGTGCCTTTGTTAATGTAGTACAAAGGGCTCGTGAATCAGGTGACTTAAGACCTCACAGGTGAGAGCATGCCGGTGCTCCAAGACCGCACGATCAAATACAGGTCCGCACTGAAATACTTGTCGGGAGGATACTTTATTAAACAAAGTAACATTTTTTTTTATTTTTACACACATATTTTGGTTTATCTTCCTTCTACAATCATTATCTGAAAATTAATGACTCAACTTCAAAGTATAGTAGTACGTATATATAATTTTCTGTCAGTATGCATGAAAGGAATTTAATTTTGTATGTAAAAAATGCATGAATGTCTCACTTTGAAGGTTGGTCTAAAAAATGCCTAAATATTTGTTAGTGTCAACTCTGTCAATTTTTAAATTTGTATTGTTGCGCTTTTGCAAAGTTCACGGTTAATGTTCTAGTGTTGAAAAAATGAATGATTTCATAAAAGTCATTCTCAATTATTTTCTTTACATCATACCAGTCTTGCCCTTTATATAGTATTGCCGTAGCCTCGGCAAAACTAACTATTTTACCTACAGAGTTAACGGGGCTCCTACAATCACGATCACCGTCTGCTGAGGTAACGGGGGGGTGAAAAGGAAACGACGGTGGGCTGGCCCTAGACGGTTGTCGGCGCTACTTTAAAAGAGGAAAGGATGACTGCGGGTGCATACCAAGGTAAATTTTTATAATAACAGAGTCGGATTTCGATTAGCGATCTAGCCTGTAAATCCTTTCCTATTTTGGTATTCAGCAAGTGATCATTTAGTATTTTTCTCCCCTTGTTACTGTTCGTCGATATTGTATTGTTGAATTGTTGTACTGTACTCTTGTTGGTGTGATTTTTCTTGAGTGCCCTTTTTTATCAAGGTTGATAATGGACAATAAAAGGTCATATGCGACAATTTTAATTACGAATGCCGTGAGTTTAAAGAAAATGAATAGTTTTATGGCGAATTCTGTCAAAGACATGACATGAACGACATTGATTTGGAGGTTGCTAAGCAAGAATCTTTGGGGAAACTTAAAAAAAATGACGACGAGATTTTGCAGATCGAACACCAAATCACAGGACTGTACTTTGTGGCGCCTTCATCGGAGGATAAGGTTGACAGCGTCTCGATTTGGTGAAGTTTGTAGAAGAAGGCAGACAACAAGCTGTAAAGTTCTAGTAAACTCCGTCAAATACCCAACAGAGTTTTCTAGTAAGGCAATAAAAAATGCAATACAAAAATCATTCGACACGGCAGTTCAATCTTGTGATTTATTTATTGATCGCACAAATCCATTTCTGGCAGCATCGCCTTCATATACCTATTACAGTAGACAAGAAATGTATATCCAGGTATAAGCCTACCTGTTTATTGCTTTGCAAAAACTACCTACAGTATATTCAGATAAGAGATAGACCGGATGTAAACAAAATGCTCGGGTGATTTTCACGCTAACGCCGCCGTCTCGACGTAAAACAGGAGCCCTCATTGGTCAATTCGCAATTAAATGCCTATGCCGAGCGGCAGAGCAGTCGTATCAAGGCAGAGTCACATTCAGGTTCAGACGTGTTACGTATGTCGTGTGCATCATTGCAATTTGATATTTCTTTGGACGTTTTCGTTTGTTATCTTATTAAGTTGTTGAGTTTGTCGTTGTTATTGTTATACCTTGTTATTGATTGTTATTGTTATCAACTGCTTGCGCAAAATGCCCAGTAGTACAGATACTGCCGATGAAGTTGTAAACTCCTGTAGTCCACCTAGGAAACGCTCTAAAAAAAGACACCTGAGTGCAGAAATGAAAGAGGTCATTTTGAATATATACATATAAGATCGAGCGCTAGGAGAACGAGGCATCAACCATCAAAGAAATTGTTATGAAGGTTTCTCACAAAGTTGGGGTGTGTCGCGCATCAGTGTTTAATTTGTTAAGACAATACAAAAAAATCACACCTTTTCTGAGCCAATGACCAGTAAACATCGCAAAAGTATTGTTAAATCATTGGATGAAGCTGATAAGCATGCGATTAGGAGGAAAGTGCATGAATTCTTCTTTAGGAATGAAATACCTACTATAGATAAAGTACTGCAGGAGGTAAATGGAGATACAACGTTGCCAAATTTCAAACGATCAACTTTCCATGCGTTATTGAAGCATTTAAATTTCAAATGGAAAAAACGGGGTCGTAATAGTTTACTACTGGATAGAGAAGAAATTGTGCTATGGAGGAGGGATTATTTAACAAAAATTGGGAAATATAGAAATCAAAACAGGAAGATTTATTACCTTGATGAAACGTGGGTAAACGCAGGACACACTATAAGTAAAGTATGGGTTGATGATTCTGTAACTTCATCCAGGAGGGCCTTTCTAGATGGACTGTCCACCGGATTAAAAAATCCAGCAGGTAAATACGAGTAATAGACAACAATCGGATGTTTTTCAAACCTTGGGAACAAGGTTCTAAACATTAATTCCAGGGGGCAGATAAAACATATTACAAGTAACAAAACTTTTATAACTTTCGATAAAATGCGTGGATGTTTTATTGTCATTTTCATTTGTTAGAACTTTTTTAAGCCATATTTTTATGTGTTTTCGATATTTCAATAATTTTTTAATATAATCTTAAAATATGTCGAATATTATAAACTTAAAAAAAGTTACTAAGTTTTATACTATGTACCGTTCCTAATATTTCTAATCATTTTAATTCATACTTTAAGCTTTATAAAGTTATAATTTGTTAATATTAATATTTGCGCGTATTTCAGGTTCCTGATCATTCATTTTTTAAAGGTTTATAACTTTAAATTAAATTGTGAAGCGCTGAGTAATCATACGACGTTCAATATCCTTTCTTTCAATATGACTAAATAATCCCAATTATAGCAATCCGATACTCATGTCTCAATGTTTTTTCGCTGAATGTGATGAAAACATTTGAAAAAGGTTCGCTTATTGAAGTAAATCTACACCAGTTAGTACTTCGATTTCCAGGTAAAGGGAAAAGGCTCATTATCTGCCATATTGGCAGTGAGGATGGATTTGTTGTTGACGGTCTGTGGTGCTTTGAGTCTAAGAAAACTGGAGATTACCACGAGGAAATGAATGGCGAATCGTTTGAACAGTGGTTTTCAAAAATTTTACCGAACTTAGAGGAAAACGCAGTAATTGTGTTGGATAATGCGCCTTATCATTCTCGAAGAATGGAGAAGGTCCCAACAACGGCTTCAAGGAAAGTTGATGTTCAAAATTGGCTCCGCTCGAAAAATATCAACTTTGAAGAAGCAATGCTGAAAGTACAATTATTAAGAATTGTCAAGGATCACAAGGCGGAATATCAAAAATACGCCATTGACGAAATGGCAGCAAGTCAAAATAAAACTGTGCTCCGTTTACCTCCATACCATTGCGAGCTCAATCCCATTGAGCTCATATGGGCAGAGGTTAAAAATTATATAGCTAAGCACAATACAACTTTTAAATTTTGTGACCTCAAAGGACTGTTCAAAGAAGCACTAGAATTAATAACAGCGCAAAAATGGGAAAACTGTATTAAGCATGTGAAAGACAAAGTTGAAAAGAGAATGTGGGAACTGGACAATATTTTAGAGGAACAAGTCGAGCCATTCATTATTGACGTTGGTGCTTCAGGCAGTAGCGATGATGAAAGCTCATCAAGCTCATCTTTCCAATAAGAGATGTCGTTCATCAAATTCGGTAAGTTATAAGTAATTATAAAGCTACTGTATTTTTTAATTAATTATTGACATTTTTGAACCCATTTTGGCAAAACCTATTCAAGAATCTACTTTCTGACAATGTTCAACCATGCACATTTTTTTACGTTTTGAACGTTTTAATTTGGTGACATATTTACCTAGAAATCAAAAAATATACTAATCAATATTCTAAAAGCAATTTTAAGAGACATACGATTATTTTTAATTTAGGCTAATTTAAACGCCATTTTGAGATTATATTCGACTGTATTTCACCAAACATCAGGCGGCATCCGAAGCTGGAAATCGAAGCGAAAATTTTGAAACCCTTATGTATATTTACATCATTATATATTTCTTACCCCACCCCCACATGATCCTATATCCATCACCAATCGTATACACATCGAATTGTGTTAATTTACTACAAAGTTATGCAAAGCAGCATCTACTATCTAAAATATGTACTGCGTGACTCTTAATACGTCCCTGCCGAATGTTACAGCGTTCGATGATCACGTGGTCTTGTTTATGTCCGGTCTATCTCTTATCTGAATATACTGTAACTGTTTTCTCTTATTTTGACGGCATAAAATAATTTTATGACCCTCGTGCAATTGTTACATGCACCACATGACCCTTGTAAACATAATTGTGTTTATTGACATGAATAAACGAATTTGAATTTGAGTTCTTGAATTTATTTTACTAAAGATATCAAATTATTTGAATTCATTTTTTCTTAGTCAAAACGCACCGTCGCAGTAGACGAACTTCCCCCAAAGCCGACTCTTGCAGCGTGCTAAAAACAAAGTCCACAGGGTGCTAACGATCCACGTTTTCGATTTTATCCACTAGGATCTTTTTAAAATATCAAGAAGTTGAGCACAAATAGTAAGCATTTCAAACCACCATAATTCTTGCACAAACTCAAAATTTTGTAAAAAGCTCTGATAGCACCTTAGGCAATTATGTCGTGCTTATTTCCAGAAAAACATCACAAGCTGCAGAACACAAATTGAAGGTGACGGTCATGAAATTTAAATGAAAATGCAGGTTTAAAATCTACCAAATTATCGTTCTCAAAAACATATTTCCTTGACATATCAATAATTTTAAAGTTCCACGCTAAATTCCCCTATACTTGACTGGAGTGATATCCGAATTCGTTCTTTAATACTGTCATCGGATTTTCGTTAAGTACTTAAATTTCCTGTAATCACTCTGACCAGAAGCTTCTTAATAGTAGAACGTGATTCACTGATATCAAAGATGCAACATTCAGCAATTGTTACTTTTTCTTTCTTGCCTATATATAGCACCGTTGCCATTGGACTAAAACTACAAAGCTTTGGCAAACTAGTAACCCCATGTGGAAATTTCATAAAAATCCGAGCAGTAATTTCCAAGTTGATGATGAGTGATATAGTTTTTCGTGATGTAGATGTCAATACTTCCTCGCCACTGGCATGAGTATCAGCGAAAAAATTCATTAGTTAATTTCTGATAATGTAACTGTCTACTGGGATGACAAATTGTTGCCAGCTGGAGAAGTGTGGATCCCGAATAAATACAGATTTATACTGAAAAGCTAACATGCCTGAATATTTCAGAGACTGACAAAGCTGCTAGAATTTTTGTCGACATGAATTCGACTTCCAGGCGCCATCCAACAAGCTCGATGGTGGCCAGAGCAATCTATTCATTGAAAATAGCGTTACTAAGTTTCCAGCTTCAACTTCCTAATGAGTCTAAGGCAAAGAATTGACAAAACCATTTCAAAAGCAGCTTTACGACAAAACTCCATCAGCCATCCACGGTACATGCTATATCCCATAGAAAGAAGAACTTTCTGGCCCACTTTATGGCAAGTCTGACGAATAAACTTTCCTTTGTCTTCTTTCACTGCTTAGAAATAATATGCTAACTGTTAAAATAAGCCAGCATTAACTGCTTTTCTGACAATAGATGGCACCTTATACTGTCTTGTTTCAATACATCTTATACGAGTACCTCAAATAGAGGTTAGTTGCTATGCTTTCGTTCTTTGTCCTGACCTGAGGCCAGCCAAGGCGATGCTGATGCTGATGAGTTGTCAAAAAGAATAAAGCATCTGACCATGGTTGAGTGTCTGTGGTCGGACGGACAAAACCAGTATATTTAGATTGTTCGTTTTTTCAAACCAGAGAAAAATATCGATGACTGTTTCAATCAAAAGCAAGTCCTTGCTCAGTCGACTCAAAATTGATGACAGTTTTCTCGACGAGTGTCCCGCTTCATGGCCACATAATGATTCTTTTCAACACGTCAAGAATAAGGTGCAAACACTAAGAGTAGCTAACGATGCGGTAGAAACGGCAGTTAAGTCAATGCAAGACTTCCATTGCTTAATCACTGCTGATGAGGAACGAAAATAATTTTCATTACATTGCGTACAAGAACACAGACAGGTATATCCTGACTGTAAAAAGAAAACTTTTAAAAGAAAATTTAGTATTAATAATGTTTTTTAATGATAAATGAGAAATATAAGATACAAATAAAACAGTGTATGTAGCGTTTTTCTGGGTTCTTTTGGATGTGGATTAAAAACACTGGATTCGACAAGAAGAAATGCACTAATTTATTTAAAACACCAGACATCTAATTTTAACTTAACTAGATAGAACATTTATGTACACCACTATTTATCACTGACTACTTATTTACGAATTATTACGTCGCGCCATACACTCAACTCTGCTTCCCTCTCCCTGCCGTCGGCTTATATACAGGGTGACTTCGAAGTTGAGTCATTTATTTTAACAGTGAATAGATCTGATCAAAAGAAATGTTTTTTTCCTTTACCATTTTTCTGGTAAAATTAAAGTAACAAAGTTATAGCCTTTTGGAAGTTTGAGTACCGCCCTGTCTCAATAATAATATTATGTGCTCGTGTTTGGCGACAACGGATATAATTCGCCTTATCGGTTCATCGCATCGGAAACAAAAAAGCAAAAGAATTTGGAACGATGTTTTTACAATTATTTCATTCAGTTGTATACAGTCAGTGTCAGTCGGTAGTGGATAGTGGTGTCTGTTGCGTGGCTCAAACGAAATAAAAAATGGCACATGTTTATGCGGATCGGTTTCCCAATCGAGTGCAATCAACCCCTCGTGCCTTTGTTAATGTAGTACAACGGGTTCGTGAATCAGTTGACTTAAGACCTCACATATGGACGGCATGCCGGTGCTCCAAGACCTCACGATCAAATACAGGTCCGCACTGAAATACTTGTCGGGAGGATACTTTATAAAACAAGGTAAAATTTTTTTTAATTTTTTTTTTATTTTTACACACATATTTTGGTTTATCTTCCTTCTACAATCATTATCTGAAAATTAATGACTCAACTTCAAAGTTACCCTGTATATTCCGCATCGCAGGTACTCGTTAATTCGACAAGGTTCCGGTACAACACATAGCGGCAGTCCAGAACCTTCGGGGCCAACAGACAGCACTAGCAGTACTATTCATTCTTGTTACAGTATCTTACAAAACAGTTTTTTATTTGTCGAATAAGAATTAGGTTCTGAAATCCATACATGGTTTCCCTATTCACTTTCAAGTTCAAAGTTTCACCGAAAGTTATCGTTCCCTGATCGCAATAATGTTTAATTTTTGAGTTGTTAAGGTCAAATGGAAAAAATAGAGGGTTTGAAAATCGCAATTCGAACAAAAATTTGTTTGCCTTCATAGGCGAGAGAGACAACTGCAGCCAAGCGAAGAGGTTCGTATTAGGCTCCAACAAACCTTGGACGCTCTGGCTGTTGTAGACTGAACAGGCACTTGTCCCTACTAAGGATAAAAATCTAAGCTTTTGCCCGGCATACTGCAACCTACGGGCTGAGCTATTCAGAGCCGTGGAAGATTCGACGCATGTGGGGTAGTGCCTTGGTACACTCGGGGTTGGCGCTCGGGTCCATGGTGGAGTTGGTAGCATAGATCTTGGCAAGCACTTCCGCCTTAGCCTTTGAGTCGGTTACAATCGTTATACAGGGTGACTTCGAAGTTGAGTCATTTATTTTAACAGTGAGTAGATCTGATCAAAAGAAATGTTTTTTTCCTTTACCATTTTTCTGGTAAAATTAAAGTAACAAAGTTATAGCCCTTTGGAAGTTTGAGTACCGCCCTGCCTATTATATGCTCGTGTTTGGCGACAACGGATATAATCCGCCTGACCGGTTCATCTCATCGGAAACAAAAAAGCGAAAGAATTTGAAACGTTTATCACGATGTTTTTCGTCAGTCGATCAATCCTGAGTGAATAGTAGTGTGTTGCGTGGCTCAAACGAAATCAAAAATGGCACATGTTTACGAAAATGCTGAACTTGTGGACATGATTCTTATTTACGGGGGGGCAGTCTTTACAAAATGCTCCCGGATGCATCACGGATTTATGCGAATCGGTTTCCCAATCGAGTGCAACCAACCCCTCGTGCCTTTGTCAATGTAGTGCAAAGGGCTCGTGAATCAGGTGACTTAAGACCTCACAGGTGAGGGCATGCTGCTCCAAGACCGCACGATCAAATACAGGTCCGCACTGAAATACTTGTCGGGAGGATACTTTATTAAACAAGGTAACATTTTTTTTTTATTTTTTTTTTATTTTTACACACATATTTTGGTTTATCTTCCTTCTACAATCATTATCTGGAAATTAATGACTCAACTTCAAAGTCACCCTGTATAGTGGTGGTCCTTGGCATTGGATCTATATCGCTTCCCAGTTCCTGAGGACGGATGCAGTATGATTACTGAGATAAGCCTGTGACAAAGAAAAACGCAGACAGTGGCTGATTGGCAGATAAGGAAAATCTACAGGCATAACTTATTTCGATATTCGTAAAGAATCATACATGTTAAACATTATAAATATGTAGAATTTCAACTTTTCACGATCACAATGTTGTCATCGCTTATGAGATATGAGGAGAAAAAAGTTTAATCAAAATCGAGTCTAATTTAACTGGATACCTATCAATGGTACTCATCTCTCATTTTATTTCCAGCTCTTCCATGACGCACGGGTTAATTTTCTGCAAAACAAAAGCTTAGGTTTCTTTTGGTGCTTGTTTATGCATGTAAGTGCAATGTGCTATGGATGATGAAGTACCACTTTGCTCGTGTTTTTTTTTTCAATATAAATTCTAACCAAAACATCCTGCAATACATGAAAACAACACGTCGGATAATCCTTTAGTTTTTATTCGTACACATCTCACTATCGGTGTTTACTAAAATGTTTTGCAATAACAAGTAATTTCATTATTGTTATTATCAGTAACTCTACGTTCTCAGCGGAAAACTTAAAAATATTCAATAACGGGGTATTATTCTGTACATAGAGATTTTTAATAGCTGGAATAGGTTGTTTACGCCCATTCGAGAACAATGCATTTGATCTTCGCTCTTCCGCTCGTGTGTTAAAGTAAAACACATTTGAAATTCATACATTGAAAAATAACCCAAATCCTTTGTTTCTCCCGCTTAAGGAATCATCCAATAAGATTTGATTTTTATATCTGTTATTGCGTTGAGGCTAGTCCGGTGTTAGCCATCATGGCTCTTCTTCAATGTATACTAAGTGACATTAGAAGTGCTACACCCAAAATAAGATGAATTTCTTCAACTAGATTTTTTGGGAATTAGGTAGTCTTGCATCAAGAATGAAACGATAACATTCTCAAGAAATTTTATTGACAAATAATAAGCAAAATATTGATAATGTGTTGGGCGACCCCGCAGCTGAATACACTCCTGTGTACGTCTAGGCATCGACAAAGTGAGATGATCGATCCACTTCGTGGATTAGCTCAAGCAGAGTCTGTGGCGGATGGTGCAAAGTGGATAGTCTCCTCTCCTAGTAGCAAAACGGCCTCGTATGGCTAGTTCTCTGAAGCGTCTATCTTGGCGCTCTCTGGTACGCCTCGGTGGACCAGTTGGCCTTCTTCTTGTTCTTCTACCTTCCTATCCACACACGACACACACGCATTACCGTCGTTGCAGTACAATCAACACGGCGGCCAATTTCGCGATAGGACAAACCAACATCTTGATAGGCAATAATTCTACCCCTGTTAAAGTCGCTAACATGGTGATAGTTGGGACGTTTTCGTACTCGAGGGCATTTTGTTATGCTTAGCACTAGTAAATGAAAGGGCAATAAGTAAAAATATCTGTACTACTCAGCTCTCAGAAACTGCTTTCTTCACAAAAACTAAGACCTAACAGTTTAACAAAGGTAACACTTCTAATTTCACTGAGTATATTACAGAGTGACATAAGAGAACTGGAAATTGGCATCTTCTGGAAAAAGATCAAAGAGTATCTTATAAAAAAGTATTTTTACCATTTAAAGAGTACCTGCACAATGATTTCAACGGTTTTGTTTCTTAATTTTAAGATCTATTGTGTTTCGTTTTAGTCGCATCACGTGACTTTTATCAACATAAAAAGTTTACTGAGTGCTAAATCTTTTTAGATTGTAATTTCATTTTATTTTTAAGACAATGTATGACCTCTAACTATAATGCTATGTTCACTGGCGGATGACATTTGCTTTTGCAATCTAACACCATTGTGTTACTTTCTGTCACATCATGGTGACAGAGGCATACTAACTATAAATTGTAGCTATAGGAACTGAGCATTATGATTTTTTGGTATCCTTTGGTATTCCAAATGCTGTCCCTCTTTGACATCACTTGTTTACAGTAAAACTCTTACGATTTATACGTAAATACGAGTATTGTGACTTGTGACAAATCTAAGTCTGGGTAATATATTAGCTATACAGATTGCACTTAAAAAGTGATTTATGTTCTAAGCACTATGTTAGATGAATGCCTAAATTGGAAATAGACATTTATGAGATTTGTTTAGCGGTGCGCCTGTGGCCTGTCTAGAAACTGCGTCGATCGATGCTCAAAATCAATACCACACATCCCGCATCTCTTCTCGCCTATGTGTCTATTTATGTTGCTATACAGGGTGTTTCAGTTTATTGTTGCATAACTTTCGATTCGATAGAACTTTTAAAATGAATGCATAAAGTCTATATAAACATGGGTCGAAAAATGCGTGGCTTCGAAATAAAGGGTGTTTAAGTTTACTTTCTAAAATAGTTCTTTTTAAATATTTCGAACAATATTTGATGTATAACAGTGAAAATTGGTATACAAGGGTATACAAAACGAACCATGGGCATAGTTTTACTGTATCCGCTAGAGGGCGCTCTCTACTGTACCTGTAGTGTATTAAAATGACCGAAAATTTTTTCTTAGTGCAATTTTTTGCTTTTTGAATCAAAAAACTGATTCTTCGCACTTTTCTGCATTAAAAAGCTCTTCTGTGAGTTTTCGTTATAGTTAGCCGTTTTTGAGATATTTCGATTTTTAAGGTTCGATGCATTTTTATTATTTATGGGAAAATAATATTTTTTTTACATTTTCAATTTGGGCATTACAAGTAATTAAGATAATCGTTTAGATTGTATTTTTAAACACAGCAATAATTCCTAACTCCAAATAAACACAAAAAAACATAATATTAATTTGTTTAATTTTCCAATATTATTTTTAACAAATTAAATTAATTATTTACAACTAAAATGCTATTGGATAGTTAGGAGATACAAACAAAATCTAAAGTAGTTGCTCGAAATGTAAACCCAATTGTTCAATACACAATTCACATCTACGAATGATCGAACGTGGTATAGCATTATTCAAATAAGGCCTTATTTCATCACATGCATTCCTCATTCTGTCTATTAGCATATCTCTTGTGGTTACGAAAGTCTGGTACACTTTTTCTTTTAGAAATCCCCACACAAAGAAATCTAATGGATTTAGGTCAGGGGATCGTGGAGGCCAGGCGACTAGTCCTCCACGGCCGATCCATCTTTCTGGATAATTTTCGTCCAGCCAGTTTCTAACTATTATCGAATAATGAGTTGGACAACCATCAAGCTGGAACCAGGCCAATCTTCTTAAATCTAACATAACATCATCCCACATATTTGCATGTTCAGCCTTTAAAAATTCCAAGGTGGTCGCAGCATTTAACCTTGCAGGCAAAAGGTAGGGTCCAAATAGTCGGTTACGGTAGATACCAATCCACACGTTCACACTAAATTCATGCTGAAAATTTCTTTCCCGAACTGCATGCGGATTTTCATGCGACCAAATATGTTGATTATGAAAATTTACCACTCCACGTCTAGTGAAGCATGACTCATCGGTCCATAAAACGTTACTTAAAAACTCCCTATTATTATCAGTTCTATCAAGAATCCAGTGACAAAATGTGATTCTTCGTTCTCCGTCCCCTGGCTGTAGTCCTTGCACAGGTTGCAAATGGTAAGGACGTCTATGGTCATTTCTAAGAACACGGTGAACACGGCTTGCTGAAATTCCCAAGGCACCAGAAACTCTCCTAACACTTGTGGTCGGATCTCTATCAAACTCACGCAGAATCATACGGGTAAATCTGCGCTGACGAACATTTACGTTTTGATCCCTTTGGAGATTTCCAAAACCATTTTCAATTATTTGGCGATGCACTCTTACAAATACTGAGCGAGTTGGATGTCGTCTGTTTGGAAATCTTCGTGCGTATTCTCTGGCTGCTTCTGCTGCGTTTCCATTTACAAAGCCATACACAAAATGAATATCGGCTAACTCTTGATTGGAGAATAAAAATGGCATTTTTATAAAACTTACAAAAAAAAACAGGTAAAAGAAACTAAATTTCGTGCATTCACAATAGCAAAAAACGTTTCAGGTTTCAACAGAAAAAAAAACTAACTGTCAACTAATTGACGTTTAACCTTATTCTGCTTTCAATTTCAAAAATATTTGCAGTCACAGCCTACTTCTAAAAATGATCGAGATACTGACTTTTTAATGTTATTTTATCATAAATAATTAAAAATGCATCGAACCCTAAGAATCGAAATATCTCAAAAACGGCTAACTATAACGAAAACTCACAGAAGAGCTTTTTTATGCAGAAAAGCAAAAAATTGCACTAAGAAAATTTTTTCGGTCATTTTAATACACTACAGGTATAGTAGAGAGTGCCCTCTAGCGGATACAGTAAAACTATGACCATGGTTAGTTTTGTCGTACCAAAAAAACCCTTGTATACCAATTTTCACTGTTATGCATCAAATGTTGTTCGAAATATTTAAAAAAACTATTTTAGAAAGTAAACTTAAACACCCTGTATTTCGGAAGCCACGCATTTTTCGACCCATGTTTATATAGACTTTATGCATTAATTTTAAAAGTTCTATCGAATCTTAAAGTTATGCAAAAATAAACTGAAACACCCTGTATTGAATTCGTTTAAATCACAGAGCTGCTGCACTATACGTGACTATGTACAGCCGTGTATTCCTGTACTTGTTTAGTAAAAACATACATTATCAAAATAATTACGATCTAACAGATATAGTTTTTTCCAAGGATTTCCAACATTTCTACATGCGATCAACACCGGTTCGAAAACTGAGAAAACAATTATGCCGTAAATCTAAGTTCGACAACGAAAGTCTGAAAAATAACTATGTATAACATTTACATTCAAAATTTCAAAAACCCCAACCCCTACTGAGCGGGGCCGGGTCAAATGCTTGTTCCGGAAGTTGTTGTATCCACCATACAACTTCTTTCCGTACAAGGGATTGTACACGCATTAAGGAATTCCTCAGTACCGATTGCCGGGTGATGGTACAAGTCCGCCAACGGGCCACTTTAGGTCTATTTAATATCATTAACACGCAAAAAGAAGGTGGTAGACAAGGACCAGTCGACCGAGGCGGTACCACCCTATAGCTTTTTCCAGGGTGTCTTATAAATGTCCGCATGTTTCCACACCTAAGCTATGCAGTCGTTTATCTTCCAAAACAAATAAATTAATGATGATGCATCCCTCGAGTACTAGGAATTCCGGAAGTAAGCTCACTCCACTCTCAGAATGTTCGGGTGGAGGGTGGACTCGAGGGAACAACATCGAAAATAAAATTTGTTTCACGAACATCTCCGGAATTAACAGCAACATTGATGCTGTTAATCACTACTTGCAACCCAATCGTCCCGCCATGCTTTTCTTGGCGGAGACAAACATCTCAGAGTCCGCACCGATTAACCATCTTAGCTTACCAAATTAGGGTGCACTCCAATCTGAGAAAGAACGGGGGAGTTTTGGCCTTTGTCCGCAGCAGTCTTTCCTGCTGCAGAGATGTTTCTCTGTAATCAGACTGGAAGGACATTCTGTGGCTTCGCCTCAACTCCAAAACATCTCTCAAATTTATTTGCTGCCTTTACCGCTGCCCTCGGACCATAACTGGGATGACCTTGAATACCTCGCCGTCAAGGTCGACTTCCTGTACATCCCGCTTCAGAGTTAGTTCTCCTCGGTGATATCAATGACCATAATTTGCTTTGGTTGGGCTCAAACATGACCGATGCAGCAGGTCGTGCAGCGATCGCTCTTACTCAAGGGCTGACCCAGCTGGTGACGGGCTCTACTTTTTTTGCCCCGCGTCTCGTCACATGCCAGTATCCTGCTGGATCTCTTTCTGACCACTCATCCTGTCCCTTACAGCTCTGCCGTCCTGTCTTCCCTGGGTAACTCAGACCAGTGTGCTGTGGAGGATAAGTTTCGGTCAGAACCCGCTGTTTCATCAGAAACTCGCACAGACCGCAAAATTTGACACTACGGACATGCCGACTGGGAGGGACTCAGAGACTTCTTCTCTACCTTTGCTTGGAGAAATGTCTGTTTCACTGACGCGGATGCGTCGGCTGTCTGCTCTTCGATAACCGAAATTATCCACGTCGGAATGGAGGAATACATGCCTCATACTGCTGATATAATAGAAGTGCTTGATTGTGTCAGTATTTGCACCACTTACTTGATTTGATTAATGGGCAGTTCAGAGTCTTAGTCCTTAAGCTTATTACATACTAGTAAGCCCCGTTGCGCAATTTGTCTATAGGCAGTCTGGAGACGGTCTCAAGACACGATCTATAGATGGTCTACAGACATCCTTCTTTGTCTTGTCTAGCGTCCAATGGACTGGGATATGTCTCGAGGTCCCTCAGAATGTTTTATTTATTTGTTATCGGTTAACAGAGCAATGAAGTTTTTATGTTTGAATCTTTAATATTATTACACTAGTTAATTATAAATGCCACGTACTTATTTTGTTCTCATATAATAAAATATTGGCTTTCTGATCAATTTCCATTCCAATTTTTTTTTTCAAGCTGGCCTTGACCAGATAGAACACAATGGATTTAAGGAGCAATAATAGGATACATTCTAGAAGTTCCACTGAGGTTAAAAAATGACCAGCCCCAAATATCGTTTGCGCCCCCCCCCCCCCTAGACGAAATCCTGAATCCGCCCTTGGCTATGTTAATTGTGTACTCAAAATTTTGATGTGTGTAGTCAACACCAATAAACCGCTATCTATCTTCAACGATTCAACACTATCTTGACAGGCCTCAATTGGTTGCCATCCCCGATAGCATTTAATATTTATTAAATACTTTTAAAAAATGTTTGTTAAACATTTGTAGCGACAGATTTTTTTAATATTTAATAAATATGTTTCTTATATATTCATAAAATATTCATTATAGGTATTTGTAGTATATTCAGGGTGTTTCTTACATGAACTGACAAAAAATATGGGTAATTGGGGCCGCTATTTGATGATTTTTGGTGGAAACCGTAATACTCTAAGGGCTACGGTTTCTGAGATATGATTTTTTTCGTTTTTTTTTAATTACCTACAATTACGCAGAACTATCGTGATAACTTGTTTGTTTGTCAAGATAATAACACAAGATGAATTCGAGTCGATTCTGTATAGTATACTGAACCAGATGAGATCAATGGTTTGTACAAAGATTCTCCATAAAATGACCTTCCAAAGTCGTAAAATAGCGCGGAGTGAATAAACAACTTTCAATTCATAATTCGATTACAAAAAAACTACACCTCTGGTAATACTTAGTTTTATTCCAAACAATTCCGTGTTTCTTTGCCTTTCCAACGATATACTACACATCATAGAAATAATTTGTTTAGTGGTCAAAATTACAGGAAACATCAGTGTGTCGAGCTAATGATTTTTTGTGCGATTTATACACTTTTATGTAATTTAAATCAGTCTTTTCGAAATGACTGCCTCTACTTGTTGAGAATAATGGAGTTAGCAAGTGCCAAGCAGTACACAGATTAGGATTACCTCTTACACAGGTGTATTTGAAATTAATTTACATCCGATACCTGGATTACCATAATACGTCTTAGGGTATCAATGACAACGGTTTACAACAATTGTACTATTTGGTTAAACAAGCAATTATTTTACTTAGCTGTGATTTAAAACGATTTATCATAAGTGTTTTAAAACGCTGCCATTAATGTCTAATCCCATAACCTGACGGGTATGTATTCCAGGTATCGCAGCTCATTAATTTCAGATAAACTTGCCCGTGCAAGAAAAGACAGAACTCATTTCAAAGACGATTCAGCGTCAACGTGTGGGCCGGCGTTATTGGACGGACTCTGAGAGGACCTTATTTTTTGCCAGACCGGCTAAATGGTGAACATTACCTGGAATTCCTGCAGACTGCGTTGCCTAATCTGCTGCTACCAATTTTACCCGATGCACCAATTATTTTCCAGCATGATGGCTGCCCCGCACATTACGTCCAACCCGTTCGACAGTTTTTGGACAATGCGTTTCCAAACACCTGGATTGGTAGGGGTGGTCCTATATCTTGGCCACCACGGTCTCCAGACCTGACACCTTTGAACTTTTACGTCTGGGACCGAGCGAAGGAATTGGTGTATGTGACAGAGGTGCCCAACAAAGAGGTGCTAGTCCAAAAGATAGAAGCTGCCTTTCGTCAGATGAAGGAAAGAGATCCTGCTACACACAACAACCGTCGAAATACAGGTACGAGCAAGATATCGATAATGTCTCAGAAATGAAGGCAGTCGTTTTGAAATGATATGTTAACATCAAATTAAAACGTGAAACAAAGAAAAAATAAATTATTTATTCCTGAACCTAATAAGTTGTTTTCTCGTCTATCGACCGCAAAACATCTTATTTCTATGATGTCTAGTGTCTCGTTGTAAAGGCAATAAACCACCGAACTTTTGTAAATAAACCTAAGTTTAAAAAAAGGTACAGGTTTTTTGTACTCGAATTTTGAATTTAAAATTATTTATTCACTCTGCGCTATTTTACGACTTTGGAAGGTCATAAGCCATTTTATAGAAAAGCTTTGTACAAACCATCGATCTCATCTGATTCAGAATCGACTTGAATTTATCTTGTGTTATTATCTCGACAAACAAAAAAGTTTAGTTCTGCGGCATTGTAGGTAATTCAGAAAAAAAATGAAAAAAATCATATCTCGGAATCCGTAGCTCTTAGAGCATTACGGTTTCCACCAATAATCATCAAATAGCGACCCCAATTACCTATATTTCTTTTGTCGGTTCATGTAAGAAACATCCTGTACATATAATTCATATATTTTTGCGATACTGTTTCTAAATACATACTTAGAAAATATATGAGGAAGATTTTTAAATTTCAATTTTATATTTTGTTTAAATATCTAATATCTTTAATAAATATGTATGGATTTTCAAGCATTCATCTGATACATATTTTCAGTGTATATAGAAAATTCTTCATCGGTTATTTTAGCAAAATCTGCAGGAATGCTTTTATAAAATTGGGTCTATAAAGAAAATTCATTCCAGATACAATGGTTTAGATTGGTAGAAAAATATGATTAAAAAACAATCTAAGCCTCTTCCAAATCTTGCAAATCCACTCCTCTGAAAAAAAAACTTACTAATTAAGAAGCATTATACATAAGCTGCTTTCCAGTGGTCTTTTGTTTGAGAGAGTTATTCTCCCAAACTACTCTAGAAAGTGTATTTATGGGAATATAAATTGCAGTGGAACAATATTGGTGCTGAGCACTGCTGAGTTACTCCGAGTACCTCAACTGGGTCACTGAAAAGCAGCTCTATAATGCACCTAAAAGGACCTATGACAGTTTGAGATTTGGTTAATTTTTAAGAAAATTTGGTATGTTATTTCAGATATCTTGACGAAAAATGTCCATGGGCACAACTTGATCCTTTGACTAAGTTTCAGAGAAAAGATTTTTAAAAATAGACCACTTATTGGTTTTGTTGAAATGTGACTTGTTTAGTGAGGGGGCTAAGTTAGCCATAACTATTTTGTGATTTCATATTATAATTCAAGTGACAAAAACATACTATTTCCGACTGTTAAAGTATTGGAACGTCGCTGTTGAACTTACTACTAAGACAAAAATAATAATAGTAATTGAGATATTTTAAAAAAGCATTTTTGATGTATCTCGATCAAGTTACGATTGTATGAATTTTCATTGGTATTTTATGAATAAAACTTTCGTATCCATTTTCAGATAAATCCACCAATCCCAAATCGCAAATAACTGTTACACTTCAAGGCTAGTTATTTATGGTCTCGTAAATACCTTTATACTCAACTGGCACACTAATGTTTACTAGTCAGATAAATTCTTTTTTCCCAGTTCTACTAACCTTAGGCAATTCAAAAATCGTATTAACAAAATTTCTTTGGGATCATCATAGCAGCTGCGGTGTTCCGGCATTTAGGCTTCTGCCTGCGCGGCTGTTTCGACATAAAAAAAATTAAGCTAAGTAATCATCGAAAATATTACCCTTTTCCAGTTTCCACAAAAAAAACACTCAAATGATGTACCACTTGAAGGTGCACAGGAAGAACGCTATCATAGTGAAACTCATAGGCAAAACGTATGCCGGCAAACAGGTCGGCTTGCCATTATGTCTTTGGCCGCTCGAGGTCACATGCACATGCACCGTAGCCGAAAATATTTAATGAATTTATTATTATAATTTGCGGAAAAATAGATATCACCCCTATAAATTCAGGATTTGCTAAGGACTTAGACCAAGGCGATAGCGAACGGCGCCAGCATTTTTGTAAGTGGTACACACGAACGTGTGAAGAAACTTTTATTTTACCTTCAAAAATAATATGGTCCGACGAGAGTATCGATGGTCACTAATAATGGTATCTTTAATCGCCTTATTACTGGACTTAAGAAAATCTGCGGGATAAAAAATTATCAAGACATAAAGAGCGTTGTGGGTTTGATATGTGGTATGGAATTCTAGGGGCCAAAATATTAGGTCCATTCATTTCTAACTCGTTAACTGCAGAACAGTACCTTCAAAACCAAGTATATCAGCATACTTTTGAAACAGAGTAGAGAGTAGCAGTTACGAGAATGTGTAATAGAAGCATTTAGTATGATTTCACCAGAAATTTTACGTCATGTTTGAATTCTGTCTAAGATTATAATTATGTTTAGAAAATAATGCCAACCTATTTGAACACCTATTGTGAATAAAATAAAAATAAAGTTAAAAATGTCTAAGATCATAATTATGTTTATAAAATAATGCCAACCTATTTGAATACCTATTGTGAATAAAATAAAAATAATGTTAAAAATGTATTCGTTATTCTGAATATCACTAGATTAAGCATCATTTTATAGAATTTTACCCCATCATATTATTATGTAATATGGATCTATCAGTAAACACAAAATTTTGCATCAAGCATTTGTCTGCAACGCCTACTTGAATAAAAACAAAAAAACACATTTTTTTTCATAACTAAGAAAAGGAATGTAATATGTGACACCTCGTTGAATGCGTAGAAAATGCTATCAGATACAGAGTGTACTTTTTTAGACCATATAAAAAAATAAATTTGATGATGCTTTCTCAAAAATGAAACGTAGGGCACAAAATTTAAAAAGACTATCATGTAGTACTTAAAAACTGCCACTGAAAGAGTTAGTTTTTTGAAGTTTCTTAAAATAAAGTCAGAAAAAACGATTTGACCAAGTTTTAGTTTTACTCAAATACCTCGGTAAGCCACATGAAATGTTTACAAATTTCTCAACGGTATGTAAAACGCTCCAAAGAACGCGGCTTTTTCTTAATTTAACCAAAGCTGTATCTACCACAGGTACCGAGATCCACATGCATAGGATCCATATCTTGGACACTCTGTATTCTTAAACTTACCAAATGACACAACTACCTCCGCTTGAAGCATTCACCTAATAAACGTGCAAAGATAATCTCCCTTAATATTACCTTCTGCTCAAGGAGCTTAAATTAGCGTTAATAACCGAGTTAATTTCACTGAACTATATTCTCCAATCCACCAGTCGACTTCAATTGGGCGTTTGTCTAGCGAACTTACATACTAAACTTCCTTGGACTATCCACCAGGTGATATTGACTATTTTTATTCAAAGTGTTTGCTTAATAAAGTTGCAAACTAAGAAGTAATTCTGACTGGACTAAACAGGGTGTTTCAGAAAGACGTGCCCATATTTCTAGGGTAGAAAATACATCCTAAAATAATAAAAAAAAGTTCATACAAATATGGGTCCAAAGATGCTCTCTTACCGAGATACAGGGTGATGAGGTTTAATTTACGAAATTAAGCAATAAACATTCACTAAACCAGGGACGTAGCAACTGGGGTACCTGGACCCCTAGTATTTTCTACGCCACTAGCCATTTTAAAGAAATAACGTGCATTTTATAAAATACCATTCAGCTTTCCATAAATCTTGTTTCTTAAGGCATTTTTGTCATATCACCCGTTTTGAAGATATTCAGATTTGAATATTTGAGGCACAATCATGAAATATTATGAAAAGCTTCAGCCTCACCTATTTTGGAATCACCGTGAAGGTTGATATTGAAAACACTACATATAGTTAATGCCATACCATGTGATTCTTCACAGCTTTCTAGCTATGGCACTTCATTACAACATTAATTGAATAATAATCCTCAATCAGTTTTGAAGGCGTATTCTTTTTTTATAGATAAATAAACTTCAAAACAAAGAAAACGTTTAGATAAAAAATTAATAAATAAGACTAATAAGAATTAAACACGGCAATAATAAACTATATTTCATACAACTTTCGTGGTTATTTCTAAATTTATGAGGACATTACATCCAACCCAAAGAAGGTGATGAAAGGGTGCTATATTCTTTGTTGAGCTCACTTAATCCGAAATGCTAAAGACTTTTGAAAAAAAAGGCCGATAATTTTAGAAGTCAAATAATAAGAATTTTACTCAAATTGATTGGTTCCACAATCACTAGTTGGGATTTTAGACAAAGAGAAGAATCTAACGTGGGTAATACCAGAAGTATACTCGTACCATGAAAACCTGTGGCGTGCACAGACAAGGTTTAATGAATGGTAGAAGGTGTGCGCAGAGGACAAATATTAGAGCAGCCCAGTGGCGGATTTGCCAATAGGCCCTGTAGGCCCGGGCCTAGGGCGGCCAGATATTTGGGGCGGCCAATCGTAACAAAAAATTCACTGATGATATCAAGAAGTAACTGAGTACCTAATATTCTAAAGACTCGCGCTCATTATGGCGGGCCTCATTGCACTACATCATACAACAATAATCTTACTAAATCACTTTCTTCATTTTATGTATAAAATATAGATATGTATATCAACGGTATAATGTAATGTTTAATAAAATATAACGTATTTTCGTACATTTAAGTGATTTAGGAAGAATATACTGTTATACGCGCCAGCTTAAAAACACTAGTAGTGATACTCGCAACGCGACGTGTACGAGTATATACTTATTTATTAACAAGTAGGCAATACAACGGCCTACAAGCTAAAATAAAGGAATTATCTCCTCTTGCCGAGTATGTTCCCTGTTCAGCACACTCACTCAATTTAGTGGGTAAATGTGCAGCTGAAACCAGCCAAGAGGCACGTTCGTTCTTTTCTCTACTTCAAGAGCTGTATAATTTCTTTGCAGCGTCAAATCACCGTTGGTATCTCCTGCAAGCCCATTTCACCGTCAAAAGTCGATCAACGACTCGTTGGTCAGCTCGTGCAGACGCATGCAAAAGTTTAGGCAATTCGTGGAATAAAATCCATAAAGCGAAGTTTAGAGTTAGTTATATGCGAAGGAAGAGGTATTCGTGTGAAATTGGAATGTTTTGAAACGGCCATCATGACTGCGTTTTGGGGATGTTTACTGGATCGTATTAACGCCACAAAAAAAAAAACCTCAGTGTGGAAATTGACATTACCATTGTCGTAGAACTGTACGAGGTACTAATACATTTTATTGGTGAAACACTAGATAACTTCGATGATTTGTACAGTAAAATGAAAGAGATGCTCGACGCAATCGTAAGCTACTTCATAGCAAGGCTAATACAGGTGAAGAGATGTAACAAAAGAACTGTCGCGAAAATTTCAGAATCACCACTTTTTTGATAATAATTGATACATTGTCAGAAGAGCTCAAAAAATGGCGTGCTTATAGACTATTCTACAATAAATTTAATTTTATTACTAACTTGACGAAACTAAGCGCGTCTGAAGTCGAAGAACAGGCCGAAGCATTGTAAATGGTTTATTCTACTGATGTAGGAGACAACTTTTCAGAATGTCAATTTTCGTGCTCACTCCAGTGTAAAAAATGAGGATCGAAAAAGTGCTATCAGTTTGCTGAAATGGTTACGAACCAAAGGTCTTCAAACCATTTACCCAACCGTGGATATTGCTCTTCGCATGTGTGTGTGTGTGTATGAACGACTGTTTTCTTGTTTGCAACCAGTTAAGAATTATTTATGCACGAAGCAAAGGCTGAACGATCTTGCTTTGCTTAACATACAATCAGATTTTTTTAAAAAATTGGACTGTGAAGACTTAATGATTTTGCTGCGTTTAAGTCTAGACGAGTTTTGTAACATTATTAAATACTTATTTTTTATTGTATTAGAATGAACCTATAGTTAAACTAGTTGAATAAATAAACACTTAAGCCGTTTTAACTGTTTTATGTAAATGTGTAATTATCCTTAAAACCTTGGAAGGTATTACAAACTAGTAAGTATCATCATCACTTGACTAAATTTCTGAATCAACTTCGATCAAAGTTGGCAATCAAGTAAGTTATGTATTCTATATAATGAGTACTCAGAAAGGGGCGGCTACCTAGTCTCGGGCCTAGGGCGGCCAAGACTGCAAATCCGCCACTGGAGCAGCCGGAAGAATATTATCCTAATCACAAATATAGACTTTTTCGAAGCAGACTGTCTGGCACTCCGCTTTGAACATCCAAGGGAGAACTATCGGTACTTATTGGCGTGTGCATGTAGATTACGACGTTATGTGTTGGATTTCTTTTATGGTAGACTAGGTGTTTTGAAGATTGTTTTTTATATTCAATTTGTGAGTGTAAAAGTTTCGGAGATTGAAGATGACTTATTTTATGAGTCAGCGTTAGCATTGAAGTTGGTATTGTTCTTTTTCTGTTTTGATAATCTGAGATATAACGCATATGTGTTTAATTATATTAATCAAATGTTGCTCCTAGATCGATTGCAAAGTATTACCCCACACTTCTATTCATATTTTAATTTAATCTATGATAACAATGTTTTTCTTAAAAGAGATAAGAACCAGAACAAGGTTATCCATAGCTAGGGCCGCCAGATCGTATATAATGGTTTTCAGTGAAAATGAGGCTGGGGAAGTCACTTTACCTCTAAGTCAGCTGATAAATCGAGTAGCAGAGGCCACAGGTGTATCACTCAGAGTGAAACGCATTGTGAAAGAAGGTTCGATCAAGCCCATAGTTTCTAAACCAAGTCCGAAATCAAAAGTGGACAGATTTGATGCAGAGATAATAAGGGAAATAATTTATAAATTTGTCTATATAAGCGGCGGCCAATCATAAAAGCCGTTTATGAAGCTGCAAAAAATGATGAGGTAAACCTTGCGGGAAAAATCAGGTCCTTCAGAAAAATTGTTGATAAATTAGGTTTTCTTTGGAAAAAACTGAACGATAATAGGAAACTATTGATTGAAAAACAAGATATTCGTTTAAAACGAATTGAGTTTTTAAGGAAATTGAAGAAATACAAGGAAAAAGGTATGTTATGATATGTTTTCAGTCCATTCAGCGATATATCTATCAAAAAATTGTCATAAACCTTAATAGATGTCTTAGTTTATACTTGAAAATTTTTTATTGGACATGTGACCCAAAAAATATAAAATTTAAGCGTTAAGGTACATGAAACAGTTTGCTCTAGAGGAGACCTTTTCGCAGGTAGGAAAATTGTATACAGCGATGAGAGTTACATTCACAGCTCTCATACAGTGCCAAAGTCCTGGGACGATGGGACAAATACCTGTCTGAAAGCACCACTGGTCAAAGGAAAACGATTAATTCTGTTGCATTGTGGGATAAAAAAAGGGCTTTGTACCGAATGCAGAACTTCTCTTCAAATCAGGTTTGAAAACTGGTGGTTACCACGATAATATGTACTATAAAAACTACATGAGATGGGTTAAAGAAAAATTGATCCTAAACTTAGAATCTAATTCAGTTCTAGTGATAGACAACGCCTCTTACCACAATGTACCGGTAGAGCCGAATCCAGCTTCTGCTTGGGAAAAGGCTGACATGCAGAAGTACCTTGCCGAAAGAAATATATTCTTCAAAAGCAAAGAAACTAAGCCCGAGCTGTATAAAAAAAATCCAACAGCACAAACCCTTAAGCCCGAACAATGCTGTCGATAAAGTTTTGGCTGAGCATGGTCATTCTGTTTTGCGGTTACCACCATACCATCCAGAACTGAATCCTATCGAGAAGATATAGGGCATAGTCAAATCCGAGGTGGCAGCTCGTAACACCACCTACAAGATGGATGATGTCCTGGCAATCGCGAAACAAGTACTAGCCGAAGTTAGCGTGGAGGCATAGGATCGCACCTACAACTATGCTGAAAAGATCGGAGAGGATTACTTGAGCCGGGAATATGTAGTGGATGAGGCCCCATTATTGAACTTGATGAAAACAGTGATGAATCTGACCTAACGATTTCATCAGATGAGAGCTCTGATGACTTGGGTTGTCAGCCGCTGGCAGGTAGTTTGCTTGACGCTTGATTCAAGGATGCATTCATAAGTTTGGCAGCTATCTACGCTAATGATTCCATAACAAGCCACCGACGCGACTACGGCGAAACATACAATGAGGAACGATTATAAGCCAGTCATATTAGCTCTAAGCATGACATTGAACACTTAAATAGTAGGTTAACAACGTTTCGTAAGGGAATCAAATGAATTGAATTTCATTCTCAATGAATCGAGAATACGCGTTCTGTTATGTTGTATCACCACACCAAATTACTTAATAAATAGAAGTGTGACAAAAATTACAGAAATAATTTGACTGGCCTACACACACCTAGAATAATTTACGTTTTTAGCCACGGCCATGGCCCACGACGTTTTAAAACACCTTCTACGCTTCTGATTGAGGATAAGACGATTATTCTGTTAATGCTGTAATGTAATAACATAGCTTTCTTCGCATACTATAGAGTGATTCCAATATTAAGTTTCATGGTGTTTCCAAAATAGGTGAGGCTAAACCTTTTCATAAGAATATTTTACGCTGTGTGTTTATTGCTAATGATGTGCTCATTGAACGTCTAAAATCCTAACTCAGTATCTTTACCCGCTCCCGTTTTTTTTTAAATTTCGGGAATAAAACATCATCACCCTGTACCTCGACAGGGGAGCATATTCAGATTCATATTTATACGGATCTTTTTGTTATTTTTGAATGTACTTTCTAACCATTGGCACGTCCTTCTGGAACACCCTGCATTCTTTAATCGACTTGACGACGTCAGCTATTTCCATTCGAGGCTAATAAACTTGCAAAGGACACTGGTTTATTTTCTTTAATCCTCCTAAAGACATTGAATTCGATTCGTTTATTGTTTTCAGTCAGATTAATTTCAGGATGGGAATAAAAATGTTGAAAAGACCGCAGTTTAATCTAACTTTGAAATAAAGCACTGGAATGCCACATTGATGATATATTTTCTATGGTAGCACAGCACTAATATCTAACAAGCAATGCAGTAATTGCATCCTAGTGTATTTAAAAATAAATACTAAAATACCAAAATAAACTAGGATGGTAAAGACATGTTCCGTTTTGCTTTAAGCTTTAAGCTGCCCCCTTGCTTATACACATTGGCCAAAAATCATGTTTTCGAAAATTATCGCCAGCATGATTACATAGTTGTAAATATGGAAAGTTTAATATTTGGCAGTTTACATTACAGTATGTTCTTTTTTCGATAATCATATTTTGGACTCTTGATCGTTAATTCTGTTGCCATTGTGAATGGATATAAACCACATATGTATGGTACATAATAAAACAATGCAAGACTCATGGATAAATGCATCTTAAACCATGCGGTATAATAATCGACAAACATTGATTCAGCCAGTTTATAATATGTAATTAACAAATATACCTTTTAAATATAAAAAGTTCTCTCAAAAAAGTGAAAATTTGATAAGAAACCCAAATATAATAAAAATTTAAAACAACCAACATTTCCTAACCCAATTAAATAGCACCAATAACATCGTAACCAGAATTCTTGTTACATTAATGAATTGGATTAAAAAATGTTAATAAAAAACCCCACATCTCAACCTGCAATACATTCAATAGGAATACTTAGTTTGTAGAAAAGATTAAACATTGAAGTTTTCTCGCTTACGTCAAAAAGTTCTACAAGTCATGAAATGCTTCAAAATAATGTAATGCCCAAGTAATCTATTCTTCTGGTGGATTCAACATAAAGGCTTAATTTTTCACCACCTTAGCAGTAGATACACCAACTGTAAGTATGCGTTCAAGTTACTCTTCTTGACAAAACGTTTTTTTAAAACATAAATTAAAGCATCTACCTGAAAACGCGGCAACTGCTAAAATTTTCGTGATGATTGAACGTCATAATGTCGTTTCTTTGGACACACCGACGAAATATTTTGACAGAATATGGAAATCAAGCTAATCGTTTTACTGCCAGGGCATGGTTGAACCAATCAGAAAAACTGTGTACGATACGGTACAACTTAGATCTCATACGGTACCATATCAACAATTACAGTATTGTCAAAAACTGAAATCACGGTTTATCCTAAATTCTTTTTATAACTTTTAGACATATTATGAACGTGCATAGATATTTTGAAATCGATAATTTTCTGGTACTTCTCAAGTACAACACTAGAAAACCTGAAATATAATGGACTGATTCAGTTGCAAAAAACGTCTTCCTGTAGTACCCCTTGCCATATTACTTTGGGATGAACAAAACTGGAGAGAAATACTTTACGTCCTTCCATTTTAGACAGTGTTTAGGTAAATATTTTATTAAACTAAGACTAGATCTGACACATATTACCAATTCAAGATAAATACCTCCATCCCTGGTCATTTGCAAACCATCAAGATTTCAGATTTTTGACAATTATACAAAAATATTCTCTCAAGGCATACCTCGACATTTGTAGAACTTGATAAGAAAAATTACAACAGACATGGAATTATTCGGCAGCGACATTGACATAATCAAGAATGTGCTGTTTTACAGAATTGCCATTGCGACAAGGAATCTCCATTTTGATGGGAAAATCTGGCAGTTGGAAACCAGAGTCCACCTCCTTCGTCAGATGAAGATCTGACGGTACTTTCAACATTTCGAAGTGGTCTTCGGTCAGGTTGAGGACATCCTTCAAGAAACTCCTGAAATGAAAATACAGTATGGATATGTCACAATAAGATGGTTTCAACTACGAAATTAATGACAATTAATCTGGAAATCAGATATAGCTATGGTGTGTTAAAGATAAGGATCACATTACGACTTCGTAAGAGATCGAAGTTAAAATGTTGATTAGTTGATAAAAAACTTTCAATTATAATAAAGAGGTCTTCACAGATTTTTAGTACATTTCACTATCTGAAAACCATGATCGAAACGATTTTTTCTGTTCTGTTATACTTATTATATTATTTTTAACACGGCTGGCAGTTACCAACGTTCCCTAAGCACATGGCACTCTAAGAAAAAATGTTGCTACTATTTTTAAGTTATTCTCGAGAAACTCCATGAGAATTTCAAAGTCGGTCTCTTCTCCCAAATTGTGTAACGCTATTTTCTCTAGTTATTATCTTTAAGTAGTGTATACAATAGAGATTTGACTAGAATAATCAAAAACTGTTAAGATTATATTGAATGCCTTCGAGTGCTAAATCAATGACACACGGCCTTGAACAAATTCAATTCAGTAAATTAAGAGATTATGAGTTCGGCACTTCGCATCATTATTATGCAAGAATTCAATTAATGGAGGTTCTTGTTAAATCCCGGCTATTTTCAGAAATAGTCATGGCAACTTTATATTAGGACGTTATAAACATTTTTAGGCAACATCACCAAACTGTATTTGTTTGTTGTATACGAAGGCATAAGTCATATACCGGGTGTTTCAAACTCGACCCTCACCATTGGGATCGCGGAAAGTGTAATAGATACAAAGTCCCTTAAATGGGGGAAAGTTGCGTATATAATGCCGCTTTGAATGTTTCCATACCCAAAGTACTTCCGGAGACGGAAAACCGAATTTTCCCAAAATGAATTTAATTGTCTCCTGACTTAATTTCTAGTAGGGATTCCAAAATAAATTGAACAATAACCTTGCCACATTTTCTCCTCTACAAGTTAGCATAATTAGAATTTCAATGTGACGTTTCGTTTCTTGTCCCCCAGTCTCAACTTTACTTTTTATTACAGACATATTAGATTTTTGCACAGATGAGTGGAGTTTTTAATTCAATTCAAAAATGTCATACATTGACATTGCCAAACTTAAGTTATTTCACAAAAAACAGAATCTCCTAGGTATGCCTTGAAATTATAAGATCTCAAAATCTTTTTTATTTTTCCCGACTTCATTTGAGATGGGATTTGAAAATAAATGCATGTTGTCCTTGTTACTTATTCTCCTCCACAAGATGGCGTAGACAAATTTTCAATTCGAGATTTATTCTTTCGACTTGCATCACCAACTTTTTTTTCATATGGACCCTATATTGGAATTTTGTACATTTAAATGAATTTTTTAGTTCTTAGTTCAATGATATATTTCCTTAGTAGACCATGAATTTGTCGTTGGAAGTAAATTATGAGGAAATAATAATCATTGATCATTATAACAATAATAATCATAAATATGCAGAGATAAACCATAGCAGATGTTCAAAATGTTGTCCGCTATTGTGTAGGCAAAGCCTGCCTCTTCTCTGTACATTGTTCACAACTCGATTTATTTCTCCTCTTCTTCAGTCTTCCAAACTCTGTTATTATGTTCAACTTGGGGTCTGGTCTGGTGTAGGAAACAAATTACTATCTGATAATTTCAAGGCCTTCTTATGAACTTATGTTTTTTTTTCTGGCAATTTCAATGTAAGACATTCCTTTTTGAAACCACAATTAAAAACTCTATTCATCTGTGCAAAAATATGGCGTCCATAAAAAAAAATAGGGATGATGCTCGAGGAAAGAGACGAAACGTCATATTGAACTTCTAATTATGTCATCTTGTAGAGGAGAAAAAGTATCTTGTCTCTCTTCGGAAGTCCTTTAAATTTCGAAACTTTCTGAGCGGCATTGTTAGTTACTAAATACGCAATTTTGCCCTCATAAGCTCTTATAAGCGACTTCGTAACTCTTACCGTTTCCGAGATCCCAATGGTGGGGGACGAATTTGAAACACCCTGTATATTGCTTTTTTGTCACAATTTATTGAATTTCCAGGTATATTTATATGGCCTTGGTACTGTAGCGACACGTGTCTTTGCAGTTTGAACGAAATCTATCTTTTATTACTTGAGATAATCCAGATAAGATTTATATGGAATCTTATGAGAAACAAAAATTTCCCATATTATTTCAGTGTCCCTGAGAAACAAATATTTAGAAATAAATGCTCATAAAAGACTTGAGGGGCATTAAACGTTATCTCGCACTTTGAAGAAGACCCCCTCCTGTTTCTAAAATATTTGACTATGAAGTTGATGTTTTTCCATATTATTTGATTTCATGAAGGAAAACAACCATAGAAATGTTTAAAAAACTGATCACATTGAAGTTGGGAAGCATTAGAATTTATTCAGTTTTGGTAATATTTGGCTTATATCCATGAATTGGGTCGTAAAGGCACGCTCGGTATGGAATATTCAACGAAATACAGTCTTAAGATTATCAAAGCCATGAAAATTATTTATTTATTCGTATATACACTATCCGAAGGGTTTATTACACTACTTAATGGAGACACAGGAGTAACATGTTACTTAAGTTTACTATATGACTTAACCTAGTGTTATGTAAAATCTTCTTAACTGCGCAAATTACAAAAAAATAAATCTACGATATTTATTGCACGTTCATAGTTGTTATATACTACTTGTATCGGAGATGAAAGCAACGCATTGGTTCAAGCTGCGCTCAAGTAATTCTATTTTGAATTTGATCGCATTTTAGCATAAGGTACATGAATAAGAATCTTACCAAATACATATTCACAATCTAACATCATGCCTGAAGCCAACTTCTGAATATGTACCATCTTCCGTGTACCACAAATAATTCACAAACTCCTCTAACTACATTCCATCTCATAGACAGTATACCATATTATAGATCAGTATTCAATTTTGGATCGAACAAATGCATTATACAACAGAATCATCGTATTCGCATTATTAAAGGCTCTACGATTCCTGATTATGAATTCCAAACTTTTATAAGCATTAATGACAGCATCTATATGCGCAACAAATGCGAGTCTGGTATCAAATAATATACTTAAGTCATTAAACGCCCGACACATGTTTAGTTGCGAATTATCAATGTTATACAGGTAAACATGTGGCAAAGGTTCAAGGGGTAATTCCTCGCCTATTATAAGAATATTTTGTCGTATGATGATTTCTGAAAAACCCCTTTGTTTCGAAGATACAGGGTGAACAAAATATGCAACAGTAACATTTAATTATCAAAAAGCATATGTAAAGTTGCTCAATCTACAATAAATGTTCGAAATGACATCCTCCAGCCTGAATACAAGCATTCAGTCTTCTCGTCATTGAGTGCCGAACTATTTCAAAAACACCAGGGTTGTTTCTAATTGATTATACCCAGCAATTCAATTATCCGATTTCGCAATTCGTCCAAATTCTCTACTGGTGTAGCGTAAACTAATGACTTCAGAGACCTCCATAAGAAATAATCCAGGGGGCTTAAGTCTGGGATCGAGCAGGCCATGCCTATGGTCCACCTCGACCAATCCACAGATCCCCGTATGTTGCTTTTAGAAAACCACGAGCAACCAAACTGAAATGTGGTAGTGCACCATCGTGTACATTGCAATTCTTGTCGCCAATGGTACATACTGCAGAAACTCGGGCAGTGTTTCTTCCAAACAGTTACGATAAATCTTGCCAGTCAATCTTGCTGGTTGAAATACCGGTCAAATTGGATTCCACAATTCCCACCCAAACATTAAGGAGAACTGATGTTGAAATCGATCTGCACATATCTCATGCCCACACATGGTTGTTAGGAAAATTCCGTATTGCATATCTTGTGAAACTGGCTCCATCGGTGAAAAGAATGGGTATCAGGAATTCAAGGATTAGAACTAATCTTTGCAAAAGCAATTGACATGACACAATACGTGGACCATAATCAGCAGGTAGTAGTGCCTGAACACGTAGAATGTGGTATGGATACAACAAATTGCCCTTAAGGAGTTTTCAAACTGTCCAATGACTTACATTCAAAGTATTGGTGATTAGTCGCGTAGAAGTGCTTCGATCTTCCTTCCTCTATCATTTGCAGCACATTCTCTTCCAGTTGTACCGTTCTTACTGTCATTAATCTTCCTGACCCTCCATTTCGTTTCAACGTGTCTGTTTTATGACGACGTCGATTAATGTTTTCGAAGATTTTTCGGTCGGGGATAAAACGGTCAGGAAACCGTTCAATGTACAATCGTTCAGCTTCCAATGAATTGCTATCAGCAAGTCCAAACATGAAACGCATGTCAGTCATCTTGGCGTTATCATTCATGGTAGAGGGCTTCACTAACTATTAAAGACATGTCAAACAGCCAAACGTCACTAAATGCAAACAACTGCGACCGATACCGGTGATTATCACTTAGGAGACGTATTTAAATGAAATCCACTTGCATGTTAGTAGATGAAACAATTTTTTGCACTGGCTAAACTCATTGGCGTACGACATACTTTTATTTACAGTAATTAATTCAACAAATATCGAATATGGTTGTCGCCAATTTTGTTCACCCTGTTTCTTTGAAACAAAGGGGTTTTTCATAAATCATGAGACAAAATATTCTTATAATAGGCCGAGGAATAACCCCTTGAATTTTTGCCACATGTTTACCTAACACCCTGTCACAGTCATATATGGTTTCAATTTTATTATATATATTATTCCAGCTTATCAGCGATACTGGGGAGTGGGGGTTAATCAGGTCCAAATAAATTAAATTATCTTTTAATGGGAATGTTTTTCCTTTGCCTTTGTAAAATTCAAGACATAAGAAACAAAAGGGATCACTCTGTAAAAGTTTACGAATGCTTACCATACATCTTCATCGAACATTAACTGCACCTTCGGCACGGGGAAGCCGTTGAAAGGACTGGCCACCGGCAAGGTATAGGCACCCATATCCTCGAAGACCAACCAATCGCCGACCTTCATCTCGGGCAGCATGACGTTGTCGACCACTTGGTCCAGACCGTCACAAGTGGGGCCCCACACGCTGCTTGGGCGATACACTGCGTCGGGGGCCTGCTCCAAGGGCTTCGGCTCCACGACCTGGTGATCGTACAGGATGCAATTGAAGCTGCCGTACACGCCGTCGTTGATGTAGTACATGCGGTGGGTATCAACAATGTTGCCTGGGAAAATTGAAACATGATAAGTAAATTGACTCGTTACTTCCCACACGTTTATTTATGTTCCACGATAATTTTACCCCCTCTGATTTGTATGACCGTTTAGAAAAAAAATATAAAGGGTCTAGGGTTATAGTTTTTCCATACAAAGTCTTTTTATAGATGGTCTCAAATAATGCTACCGAAAAAATTTGTATTTTTGAATAAACAGCTGTACTCGTATAAGTTCAGTGAAAATGATAGTTGCTTATGTGTTACATGGGGTTTTCGGACCAGAGCGGATCAGTTTGGTAAGAGTTAAATTTTAGACCGTCTTAACGTAAACATAAGGGCATTATTACTTCCCACACCTACTGCCAGCGAAAATTTTCGAAAATCAGATATCATGTTTTTTGGATGTTATACGAGTATGACACGTACATCACGAGAAACCATGTCACTCATTTCTGTTGGTCTGTCCGCTAGTCTCATAAATGCCTAGAACTTGAGAAATACCAATCGGATTTCGATATAATTTTACACAATGTTACTACTATGTCAGATCGCAAAAGATTTGTAGTTATTGACAATCGCTCCAGGGGCGGCGAAGAAAAGTGACAAAAAAAACAATCGATCAAACATCGTTTTTTGACGTTTCAGACGATGCTTATCATTATCGGAAATTTTTTTGTCGGGTTAGAGGTTGCAGAGAGTTGAAGAGGATATATTTCAATTTTTTCACACATCTTCCGTAACCATTTTTATACCCAAAATGATGACAAGGCAACGACTTACATTGATTAGACTTGACATTGATTTCAATTTGAGAATGTATTGTCCCTTAATCGTTTTATGACTCCAACCAGAAAGTCTAAGGTTGATAATGGTAGTTGATAAGTTCATAAAATGGGAATTTCCTAGATTAATGATACCTACAGCATTTAGTCTATCCTGCTCAGAAACTATACAGATTATCTGATTACGTAAAAGAAATTTTTGGAAGACTATAATATCCAGAAGTTTTTCATAGCTATGGACACCTTATCTGCCCACTATATTTTTTTGTACATGCTTTGTTGAATATACTGTAATATTTTTGACAATAGACATCATTTTGGTTTAGTCGATTGATGTACAGAGATTACCTGGACTAACTCTCCACGAATAGCTTTTCCCATCAACACATGATTTGGGAATATATGCTGATTGAGAAATATCAAAAGACAACTTCAGCTAAGAATAGTATAGTCTCAAAAGTAGCGATTTTCTAAGAATTCTTAAACATTACGATATATATTTTTCTGATTGAAAATGACTCCCTATCACCTCCTTCGGTTTAATCCACCCTGTATAAACAGTGACTCTAATGTAAATGAGATACAGTTCCACAAGGAACGCCATTACATCGAGACACAGCAGTAATCTTAATTTGTGAGTACAACTAAACTTTATATTTCTTGGTGAACTGGATTTTAATTTTCCACAGATATAATGGATCTTACGAAAGTAAATCAAATCGGGTATGGCTTTGAGAGGAAACCCAGAGTGAAATTGAGCGATTATGAACATCCACTACCCGTACAAGTAAGGTTTGTTAATGGGCCCTAAGGGAAAGCGATGATTATACAAGGTGGCCAGTATATAACACATTAATTTAAATTGCGCGCCATTTTTGATGGACGCATTTCAGTAGGTGGCGCCGTAGTAGTTCTTTAAAGCACATGTGTAAATTCACCATGGAGCGCTACACGATCCCACAATGCGTCCGTATTGTTAAAACGTTTTACTTGAATAATGAGTCGATTTTTGCAACGATTCGGAAGCTACGACAAGATTTCGATGGAAATAATGTGCCCAGTGTCACCACCATTCGTCAGTTGGTACGGAAATTTGAACAAACAGGTGAAGTTAAAGACGTGCCAAGGTTGGGCCGTGTTCGAACTGTTCGTACTCCGGAAAATATCGAGAAAGTTCGTGAAAGTGTAGAGGAGCGCACTGAGACGTCTACCAGAAATCGTTCTCAAGTACTGGGTATTCCTCACACGTCATTATATACTATTTTAAAAAGACTTGCATTTGCGGCCATACAAAATTCAGTTAAGCCAAGAACTACAGCCCAGTGACCATAAAAACCGCCGACAATACAGTCATGCAATATTGCAGCTTAATACCCAAAATAACGATATTTATCGACAACTGATAATAAGCAATGAAGCCCAGTTCGATATGAACGGATTTGTTAATAACCAAAATTGTCGTATCTGGGCATTAGAGGGCCCTCGTGCCATCCATCAACGACCACGACATCCTCGTCGAGTTACAGTTTGGTAAGGTGACTTTCTGACTCAAAAATCCAACAATTTACCTTGCAAAATATGTAGCTCCAGCAGCAACCAGCTAATTCAAAGATCGACTTTCCCATTTTTCGCAGTGGGAATGTACGCTTAGATTTGCTGCCTTGAAGGACATTGAAATCCTATCAATTGGTGCAATTTAAAGTTTTAAACATGAAACACGTGTTCTATCTGTGTATGAACATAAAAATTCTACATAGCCCCATATACAATCTGGTATACGGGATATATGTATATGATTGATTAACACATAAAATTCAAGAATTTGACTAAAGTAATGAAAATAAATATAACCAGACATATATATATATATATATAATCGGAAAAAGCTTCGGCCATTTTCACTAAAGATATGCAGGGTATTCCATTTAAAAAAATAAACCTTGATTCTATAGCACTCTTCTGTGGTATCCGGTATACAAAAAAGGCATTGCTTGAAAATAAAAACTATAACGCTTGTACAAATCTTATTTTTTCTAGACGTTTATACAGGTCAATAACGTTGAAACCATAAGTTCCATTTCTAAAAAAATATTCAAGTACGCAACAATACACTACACTAATGTAAAACATATCTTGTACAAAACTGAGACGTCTGCTATGACCTTTTTCCACCTCAAACACAGTTCACACTTACATAGTTGTGGATTTGCTAGAATCCCAGATTTATTTTGCTTCCCAAGCCACTGGCGAGGAAATATTGTAATCGCGCAGATTTTCGAAAACGAGATATGTTTTTTGGATGGTATATGACATGTGCATCATGTCTCTGGACCAATTGTATGGGTTTGTTTGACTGAATTGATCCGTTGAATTTCTCTGATATGCGTAACTAACTTTGTTCTAAGAGTCTAATTTGTGCCGAACGTAATCCTTTCTGATGACGTTGCGTGGAAGTGCAGAGTCAACGCACTCAACGTCATTTTGTCAAAAGTGCTCGAGTTCATTCACTGTGTAAGATTTTAGGTCAAGAACATATATATATATATATATATCATATTGTTTATTTTCCCACATATGGTTTCAAGTGAAAGGTTAGGTCTCATAAGATAGGCAATTATCTGCAATGGGGTCGAGAAGTAACTTAGTGATAAAAATTATATCAAGCTTCCTTCTTTTAAAATGGAATCCTTATCCTAAAAATTCCATAAGCGAAAATTGATTACTATACATAATTATTGTTAATATTTTGAAATAGATACCGCCGTTATACAGATTACGTATGATTGGAATATGTTAAACATAAAATATGCATCTGCATGTCTGGGCCGATGACCTTATATATGCATTTCTGTATTTCTGCTTTACTGGCTATTGCAAAAAGCTTCTCGGAGGATTAGGTTGAAATATAACCAATCTGATGTCAAAATTTTGTACGTGTTGTTATTACAGGCATCCGCAATGATGTTCATTAAAATTATAGAGGGAATATTACTGCTTTGAAGAGATGATGAAAACGACTGTACGAATCTATAGACCACTTTGAGACCAGATCAGAAGGAAACTGGGTTTCATCATACGACTTCATGTCACAAGACGCCCCGAGGCAATTTTATTTGTGGAAGAGGTAATTTATGAAAAATTCCACATAATCACTAATCAGGATTGTAACCTAAGATAAGTCTTTTTCTGAAATTCAAGAAGACTGGTGGCATATTTAACTGAATGAATTTTGATGTGATTTTTATGTTTTGGGTCCCAAATTACCCAGCCGTTCAAATGGAGTCCACAAACTCTCAGTTTGCTAACTACAATGAAAATGGCCGAATTGGTCAACGTCGAAACAGAAAAGTGAAATATTTTTTCATTAATGAATAAGTATTACTCGATTCGGATCATTTCACTTGTGATGCCAATGCCTAAGGTTTTCTGTATCACCATGTGAACCAAGGACATTCACTGATTTACCTAACAATGTAGGCCACGAGTTTATACAGTGCAAGTCAAAAATTGGAAAATTACCGAGCAAAGCTGTATGTCACACACTGAGTTAGAGACAGTAGGTGACAGCTATTTCTATTAAGTAGCATACTAGTCCATTACACGCCTATAACATTGGTGAACAAAATTAAAATAATTTTTTGTGACATGGACAAAACAAGGTGGTTATTATGTAAAACGTACCCAAAAAGCCGAAAATATCATTCGATTTTTTCTATCACCTACGGTTTTCTTGCAATAAGGCATTTTATTTGCTGCTTATACTCGTAAAATATAAGGATATGTGTGTAAGAGTACTAATAAACACTCGAATAAACATTAATCTCAGAAGGTTGTCGATGTTTTACGGCGATATGTTGCTCCTGAAGTATCTCTTAACAATGTCCAGCAATAATCAGCAAGCAAATTGACACTCCATTTGCCTTGATACCGTTTTTCCATAGCAGAAATGTCTTGGTGAAACCGTTCCCCATGTACGTCACTTACCGCACCTAAATTTTCCGGAAAAAATCGAGATGAGAATGTAAAAAGTGAATTTTGAGAGACACATTGCCGTCTTTAATTTTTGCCTCACTAAGGCCCGTATCGTCAGTCGTCCCTACAATTGTAGGGCGCCATTATGGCCTCCTTGATTGTCATAGTTTTCTACTTCTCCGTGTCAGCGCTCTATTTTGAGGTTATGTCACAAACATCTATTTGCATCAAATTGTGCTTGCTTTTGAGTTATATCATGTTTTATCAGCCTGAAATTTCCTACAATTTAAAAAGAAAACATATCTTCGCGCAATATGCTCTCTAAACATAGAGCTCGCATATAATAAACAGGAATAGGTAGGTCTTCAAATTATATATGTGCGTCATCGCATAAACGCCGAGAAATGCAGCAATATGAGATGTTACGTATTGTAACTCATAGAAGTAGATGTTACCGAATATCTGTGGGTGATAGAAAAATTCTGTTTTTAGATTTGATTTAAGGGTCTCACAATACATAAGATACACCCAAAAATTGTGATGTCACGAATCCTGTGTTTATCAGTGTAATCCCCATGCTTGTCTGGCCAATAAAACCACATGTATTGATCGATCTTCTTTACTGTAGTAAACGTTTCAATCACCTAGTTCGACGAATGTCACACAATCAGTATTCTCTGTGATCCGTCAGTATTTATTATGTAATTTGGTATTTATTGACCGTGTAGTCAGTACATAAGTAATAGGCTACTTGATACTGTTTTAAGTAGGTCTTCAATGTTAATAATTGTTATATTAAGCCCAAAAAATACTATATGTTTTCAGATATAAACATAATTTTCTTAGTCAGGAGCAAACACTGTCCGAAATGTTTGACGTCATACCATTTGTGAAAATCCTCCCAAACTTTTAAACATATAAGCATGACTTCTACTAGTTTAGATGAAAAAGATAGTAATTATCTTCACTGTATCGCCCGAGAATGTAAAAACATATCGATATACGAGTATACCCAGGGAAAGCTGTGTCCAGTGTCCAGGAAATAAATACTCGTATATGACAACACTGTGTATTGCTTGTCTCGTTTAAGTTGGACGTAACTTACCGCATTATCACCGTACGATCCCCTTGCAGATGTGTAAGAAGAAATATACAATATTAGATAAAATTATTCAGAGGTTATGAGGCATGAGTTTAGTTTTGAATCACTTCTGAAAAGAAAGATTATGTATTATTCTTTCTTTTTATGTCTATCATTATATCATAGAAGTATTGATGTTCCTCAGCTCAGTAGAGCCGAAATCTGGTTTGAAGGCAAAAAAATTACCAACCATCAACGACTCAATTTTCGGTAAATTTGTGCTTTCCGCTTTTATGGATCCAACGTCCATGATTGTTTTTTCAATACAAGACAAGTCCACCAGTAACATATGGATGACGTTTCTTTGTTTATAATTTGTATGACGTCACCTCATGGCCTATAGTACTTTCACAGTTTCGTATTGAAGAGTCAAGTAGTCTATTATTGATGTATGAGGTTACGTTGAAATTCACTCACTCTGACGGAATGATCAGTAAATACTGATAGTACAGAGTAAGTATTGATCGTATGACATTCGCCTTCAAGTGATTCAAATTTACCTTCAGAGTCAGTTTGCACAACATTACGGATGGAATAAATGTTGCATGTTAAGGTGTATGCTGAGCCGACGAAAAATCTTCCAGGTTCGGCAATAATTCGGATGTTAGTCTCAGGAAAGTACTCGTCGAGAGCGCAGTTTATTTCTTCGGCCATCTATAAAATAAATTTCAACATAAGTGGAATACATCTTCATGAACAGTTTTAGAGAAGAAGTACTGCCTGTTTTCATTACCTAGATTACATTTATGGAGCTCATAATTCGTATGAAATTATGAAATATGATTTATACGGAGAAATCCCCGTATCACAGGTGAGGTGATGTGTACGAGTGAAGCGTGCAATACGTGTGCTAGAAAGAGTGCGCCGATGGTCAGGCGGCAAGCCGCAGTCTCGCCCGTGGCCTCGTCACTCGGGTTGCTAGGCAACGTGGTGCTTCTATCTCTTTCCAACATACGTATTGTACGTTCTCTCTCGTACACTTTACGACGTCAGTGGTATATGGATTTCTCTGGACACATTTTTCATCTATACAGTTTGCCCAACAAAACCACGATAAGTCGACCAAGATACAACACCAGGAAAATTGTATACAACTCAAGAAATTTATATCTGGAATGCAACACAATAAAATCTACATATAATTTTTCTTGAATCGATAAAACTTTGAATTAAGAATAAAAAACTTACCTGCTGTATGGATTCCGCTTTCCCACCAGGGTAGCCGCCACCAATATCAAGCAACGACAGGTTGTACCCCAGCCTTTGCGCTTGTTCAAACACGCCCTTAGCAGCCCTGATCGCCCTGTTGAACGCGGCTGGCTCGCGACATCCGCTTCCTACGTGGAAACTAACTCCCACCACTTCCAGATCTAAATGGGCGGCGAGCGCTAGGAGGCTAGGTGCTTCAAGGTTTGCGTCGCACCCGAATTTGTTGCCTAGCTGGCATTGAACGTCTACAGCGTCGCTACGGATGCGGATGACCAATCTACATAAACAAAGAATATTATAGGATATCTGGACTTAACACACCCCTCAAAAGATGCATATTTGCGGAAATAATTTGTGCTGCTAATTGCTCAAATATTTCTAGTTTGTTGTTTATTATTTCAGTGATCCTTATCCGTGCCCGTAATACGTAACTTAAAAATAATATGTAGGTTTTTCGGAAAAAATGTCACCTTGAAGTAGCAGTCGTTCACTTCATGTTCATTTCTTCGTCCTATAAGTATTGCCAGTGCTATCAAAACTTATCGAGATTATATTGGACCAACAAATAAGAAATTATCTAACTGAGAAAAATTGTTTCCAGACTATCAATCAGGATTTAGGAAGGGTTTCATTTAAATATAAATGACGACATTTTCAAAGCAACAGATTACGGAAAAAATACCGCTCTCGTGCTCTTGGACTACTCCAAGGCATTTGATAAATTAAATCATGAAATGTTGACTGGTATTTTACACTATATAGGGTTTTCCGAGTCTGCTATCATGCTTATTTGCCAAAATTTAACTAACAGAACTCAATATTAGAAACAGATAAAGAGAGTTCCTCCAAAGATTTCATTCCTATCGGGTATACCACAAAGGTCCATTTTAGGTCCGTTGATTTTTACTATTTACATCTCCGACCTTTCCCAATGTCTCCGAAATTGTAGGGTACATTTGTATGCTGGCGATATTGAGCTTTATTTTTCTTTCAATCCTAACGAGTAAGTGATGCCTTGGCCATTATTTACAGAGATATAGAAAGATTAGTTTTTCTTTGAAAAGTCATGGTCTACTGATTAAATCTAACAAATCACATCTTATATTATTTCTCCGATCGGAAGACAATACTGAGCCCACTTTTGATGTAAAAATACGAAGTGAATATATACCTTGTTCAGCCACTATCAGAAATTTATGAAGAAATAATTTATGAGAAAGCTTATGCTTCTCTGAATGTTCTATATGCTCATCGATATGTCCTCCATGTTTAACTTAAAACATTGCTTTGTGAAGTACGGTCATTTTTATTTTTGTAATAGCGTATATGGGTTTTTGTTTAGACAAGATTGACATGGGCAGAATTGAGCGTGTACTGAAGCCCGGTCTAAGATTCAATTACTGTCTGGGTAAGTTTCAAAGAGCTTAGCATACTCGTAAGTTTCTTGATGCAATCTGGTTGAATATGCGATGTCGACGCGACTTGCTTGCATGCAATCTTTTTCACAAAATTTTGTTTTTTGAGCAACCGCCATATTTATTCAAAAGAACTTTATGTTTACCCGCCGTTTCTAAAAATTTTCTTACCATATTCCACGTTTACAGAATGACTGCCTTCTGACGATGGAAATCACGGGAAGAATGTTCAGGTTCTTTAGATGGGTATCCAGATGTGTCGAGATGACTCCAGTGGTGAATATTACTATTGGAACTATTTCCACACGTTTCATACCCCATATATATACTTCCTCGATTGCCACAATATCATTCTTGGAAATGTTATACTCCGTTTTTTTTATATTACGACTTAGCGGACAAGCAATATCAATTATGTAAGCGATTTTACTTTGCTTGCCTATGATTACGATGTCGGGCCGGTTATAGTCTGCAGATCGATCAGTGTGTAATTATTATTAATTATTATTTGTACTAACTGTGCTTATTGCCTAAACGACATGATGGTTTTTCCACAGATTATACAGATGACACCTGCTGTCGGTCCCTTTGATCTTCGTGTCCCCAACTGCTTACCACATTTCCCGCTTCTGTTCTTTAGGGTTCGGAGGATTTTTTAGTACTCTGTGGTTTGGCTCGTATGTGATGTAACATTTGCTCCAGAAATAGCACTAGCGGAGGCCATTTACATTCTATACTATATAGGTCGTTGATGCATTGCTCCATAGGTGGCTGTCACAGAGAGTAGGCGAGGCGTGGCCTACCGACTAGCTAGTACGCAAGTTGACTTTATACCGATTTTTAATGACAATAAAGAGAACGAATCTTTGAGACCTCGTTTAGGTAATTTTTGACAGCGTCAGCAAATAACAAATGTCGACGAAATAGTGTTTTTATGACCACTAAAGTTAACCCAGTAATCTGAGAGTGCTGACTACTGACAGTCATGAGCGGTTGCTTAGTATTTCGAATTTGATGAGAGGATAATAATTTTAAAACCGTGTTAGTTTTTTTCATAGAAAAGTTTCAGTAACATTTTTTATCCAAATCGGACAAGAAACGAATAGGTTTAGAGTCAAAGAACCGCAGAAGGACAAGTGACCACAAAACCAGCAGGACTACAATAAAACGCTACCTTGCCACATTGCACGTATAACAAAAAAACATATTTTTTAGGACATACTGTGGTTGCACTAGATAAAAAAAAACATATGTTGTTTATTCATATTCATAGATTTCTGTCGTACGTTCCATTATGTGGACCATGAGCTACTACTTCTTGAACTGGACAGGAATGGAATACGTGGCACGAAATTACATTTCGTTCCTATATTGCACTAAGAAAACAACGTGTTTATGTCAACTGTAGCAAAAGTGAAACAACAGAAATAAGCATCGGTGTACCACGGGCTTCAATCCGAGGACCTTTTTTGTTTCTGTTGTCTGGCTTTATATCTGAAGGTTTAGAATATAAGGAGAATATGGAGGTCACACCAACATCTTGATACCAGTAAAAACTAAGTGAATTGACTAGGAATTGGTGGTGATCCCAGAAGACTGGTTGACCGCAAAGAGTTAAATTATAAATTATAAGCAAGAATTTTGCAGCTTTGTGTGCATTTTCAGCAAAATATCAGGATGTAAGAAGTACCTAGACGCCACTGGGCCACTTTGTGACCAAGTTTTTTCTCTAATATATATGTTTTCTCTTAAAAGTGATGTATTACCATTAAAGATTCCTAAATTAAAACAAAACTATAATTATAAAAAAAAAATATGATTAGAGGTAGTGCAAATGATTGGCTAGAATAGATCACAAGTTCAAGAAGCCAATGTGTAGAAGTTCTACGAGAAAAATACTACAATACCAAAATTGGTCAGATTATAATGCATCATCCAGTGAGTTTAAACAATAAAAATTAATCATTTCATGAAAATTATATCAAAAATGAAATCAAATCAAAATAAGAGTATGATTTTGTCAAAAAGGATACTTAATGAATGTTTTGATATTAATGGATTAATGTTTCAAATATGGTGAATTTCCAACAAAATTGAAGTGTTCTATATTAACTACTGTTTCGAAAGTTAAGAATTCTGAGTTGTACACTAATATGCGGCTAATACAAGTAAATGTTCTGCCAGATGTTGAAAAAGTATTTGAAGAAATTATTTACAATCATCGAATTCATCGAGAGAAATAGTTAACCACATTTAACAAACTGGATTTAGAAAGAAACACTGAAATTAAACGGCAACACAAATGGTTTTACAGGACTGGAGGAGATATATGGGCTATAGAAAACAGTGACAGTGTTTTTGGATTTCAAAGGGCGTTTAAAACTATTGAAAGGGATAAATTACTTACAAAATTGCATCGCTATGGATTTAAAGAATCTGTATAGACAATTCTAGAAAAACTACTTAATTGACAGACGTCAAAAAACCAACATATCCAACTAAAAAAATATTTCTGTTGGTGTACCACAAGGTAGTAAACAGTATTAATGACATTTGTGATATTTTAGATCTTTGTAAAATTCAGATATTCTGACTTGTCAAAAATCATAAATTGAAAATAAACTAAAATTGAATGCTTCTAAAGCAAAATGTATGCTAATGGGGAAATACTTGAATGAAAATACTATCACAATTAAGATAAATGGTGAAATAATTGAAAAAGTTGAATCAATTAAATATTTGGGTATATATATTAATAGTAAACTAAAGTTTGAGGTTCACTATGAACAGATTATTTCCAAAATTGCCAAAAAAACAAATTACTTTTATAGGGCTTCTCATAGTCTTGTACATATTCCAAAAATAGTGTATAATACAATAATTCTACCACATTTACTATATCGTTCAACTATCTTGTTCACTGCCAATGAGGCTGTATTTTCAAAAGTACAAGACCTACAAAACCAAGCTATGGGAGTAATATTGAATAAAAGTACACCAACATAAAATCTAGTTACAAGAATAGCAGAGGTTGAATATAAAAAATTTCATATCTTTGGTTCTTATTTACATATTTGCAATAAAAAAGCATATTTTACCACAACAGTTAGAATATAACATAGAATAGAATAATCATTACCACAATTAATATACAAGAGGCAATATCGATTTCCATTTACAAAATTGCAATAGCAATATTTCAGAAGGGATTTAATAAACTAAATAATGATATAAAGTCTACTTGTAATATAAAGAAGTTTAAAAAAATTAAAGGAACATTTCATGGACAGTGAAAATTCTTAAAGATGCAAGTTTTGCTTTTCTGAATATTTGTACATTATCTACTATTGTAGTTTTTAAAAAAATGTAATTGTAGCAGTCATGCTAAATAAATATTAAACAAACAAACAAACCTGGCATCCGGGTAGAGCTTCTTTATCTTATGCAGTTCGGTGTCACTGTCGAAGGTCATGAGACCGACCCCCATCTCAGCAGCATGACGCAGATGGCTGGCTGGTTTCGCAGGGTTGGCGAAAATGATGCGGTCAGACGACACACCCAATCCCATCACTTTGTTGATTTCAGCCTTTGAGGCGCAGTCAAAGCCAGTTCCCAGAGCATTTAACACCTCCAGGACAACTAAGTTGTCGTTGCATTTGACGGCTGCAAAAATAAGAACAATTACTGTCACTGTTTTAATGTTCCCTTAAGCTCAGCATCCCGTAAAAATACGAACTGTTAGAAATTCAACTGAAGGTAGTAGAGAGAAAAATAAAATGAAACATTCATTGTGACATTCTGTGTGCCTCGATTTCATACACTGAGAACCAAATTTGTCCGACGGCTGTAGTTCAATGTGTACAAGAGAGACGTGTGAATAGACACATATGTTAGAGAGATATACAAGCCGGCTGGATAGCGAAGCTCATCACCACGTTGCCTAGCAACGCTGAGGCGGTAGCGCTGTCGCAAAATGTCACAATAACTCAGGATGTGTTGATTTTATCAACATCGGTGGAAATCAAAGATAATTCTAAAATAAAATAAAACACCAAGTCGCATCATAGTTGAAATAAATAATTCTAATCAAAATGAAAACTAAATATTAAATTTTACAGGCCTCCTTCTTGGGTTTGACAGTAACCTAACCTATTGTAGAAGCCTGTGCGAACATTTTCTGGTGTGAAATACTGGCTACGCGGCAGATTGCGCAATATTCTGCGGCACCGTAGCTAGGCAATGTGGTGATGACCTTCGCCCTTCAACCGGTTTTAACTCTTTCTAACATGTGTTGATACATACTCCTCGCGCTTCTCTCTCGTACACAGTAGACTCAAGCCTTCGGACAAATTTTGTTTTCCCTATATATACGTACTATATAGTTACCGTTCAATTTTATAACACTGACCATGAAGTTTTTGCAAATCATGTCAGCAGTAGCACCTAGACTACTTTGCTTTGTGAATGCATTTTGCTACAGAGTTTGCAGCTTGATATTCTTCTATAGGAAATGGAACGTGCTATTATCAGGTGTGTAAAGCAAGATGTACTAATTTAATCTAAAATCTTTATCAATGAAAAGCCGATCATAGGAAAGCGAAAATGCTATGTACCACGTATGGCACTTAGAAACGTATTTCTAAGTTTATAGTGAACAGATCAATACCTACGCTAATTTGATCTCACAGTAAGAAATATTTCTTGAAATAATCCTAGGAGGAATTATTCTTTGTTTACATCATGTACTATAATCATAAAATTCCTCCGCAAAATAGTTGCGGTTATGGTCATTAACTATTAAATATTCGTGACTACAAATGCATACTATAAAGAGAACAAGATCAGACTATTTAAAAGTCGTAAATGTAAATGCATAAAAAGGATACGACCTATCTACTTAAAACGATGGAGGATCACATAACTTAAAATTATTATATGCTTATGTTTCTTAATTTATTTTACGAAGAATACTTCATATCAATACCTATTGTTTCAAATTCAACCCTCACCATTTGGATTGCGAGAACTACCTATAGTCTAGAAAATAGCAGTTAGGAAAATTCAGGATATGTCTAGAGATAGAAGGGGAAAACGAGTTTTCCTAAAATCGTTTTTATTCTATCATTGCATTATTTGATAAGGGATTACAAAATAAATTGCATTTATACATCGCCACTTTTTTGTCTAAATTAGATTTACAATCTGACGTCGCTGTAGTCGAAATTAAAAATTTATATCTATGCAAAATTCTAATAAAAATGATGATAAATAATGGAGGGCGAGAAGCGTCAGATTGCTAATGTGCAATTTATTTTGAAATCGCATCTACCATTTATTTGGAAAAATTCCGAAAATTTAAGTGTAGCAGTTGACATTTGTCCTGTGGTTTTCACGCTGACAGAACTCCATGTTTTTCTGGTCAAATGAAACCACATATCTAGAAAATGTTCTCTAGCAAGTAAACATGGAGTTTTTTTCTAATTGCTATTTCCTTACATGAATCATTTTTCTGAAATCCCAATGGTAAGGGTCAAATTTGAGACCCAAGCTGTGTTAACAAAGGCTTAAGAATATTGATGCATAAGATTAAACGTATCGTTTCTTTTCTAATGTCTCTGCAAGTAAATATTTTCAATTTAAGAATGTAACAACAAAGCACTTAAGCTTATATTTATATTAGCTTAAAATCGTCGACCAGACCAAATAAATCGTATAGCTTTGAAAATTGATCAAGATATTCAGATTAACATACCAAAAGCACTGGTCAGATAACCATCAGCTATTAAACCTTCCTGTCGGTGTCATAAACGGCCGATATTTCGGCGGATAAATTCGCATGCAAATTCTTCTAGTATAACGATGATAAAAAGAGTATGTTTGCCCAAAAAGAAGAGACATTGGTGACTATTTATGAACAAGGTTCAAAACAAATTGGTAATGGTATTATAATAGTATTTATAATAAACGAAAAAATATTTATTTTTGCAATCCATTCTTCGCTGCTGCAGTCAAGTCATTGCATTTTCAATGTAAACACTGTAAAAAACAACATGCAAACACAAGGTTCATTGAAGCACAAGAATTCCCGCGTTTTTAGCGCGCAAGAAAAAAACACTATTTAGACGTGTGTATTGTCTGATAAATTTATGTGAAAGCACCCTCGGTCTGGTCCATTTACAATCAATGCTTTACATTTTACATCAGTAACATGTCTTTGAAGTAATGCTATTTTGGTAAGAGTGGTGGATTAATCCAGCGCGGGGCGTGTAGCAGATTATATCAAGGGGTCAAGGGGCGATTGAACATTTCTCGCATTTGCTACTTTTGCTAATTCGCCACTGTTTGGTAGGAAATAATAGATTCTCGGAATTTATTCTAAATCTGCATGAGCATTTAAATGAAAGTTATAAGGAACATAATTAATCAGTGAAACTAAACATTTTCGCACGAATACTTTTTTATGCCTCGCTCATTTTAAATAAAATTGTCTATAAGGTTGATCGACCTAATTTATGCTGAGCGTATAGTTTTTGTTTAGAATAAGAGAAGAATAAAAAAAAGATGTTTCATTAAAAAAGTGTATGTTTGCAGATATCGCCACATTTTCCGAGTAAGGAGCGTATAGTTGCATACAATATGTCTGTGGTCGGTTGAACCGGGAGTTCTATGCTTTACTCCAGTTAAAGACAATGCTAGAACAAAATAATATAATCTATTTATTACAGTCTAGCATATTCACATTTTTCATACAATACTTTGAAGTTGAGTCATTAATTTTCAGATAATGATTGTAGAAGGAAGATAAACCAAAATATGTGTGTAAAAATAAAAAAAAAATCCTCCCGACAAGTATTTCAGTGCGGACCTGTATTTCATCGTGCGGTCTTGGAGCACCGGCATGCTCTCCCCTGTGAGGTCTTAAGTCACCTGATTCACGAGCCCTTTGTACTAAATTAACAAAGGCACGAGGGGTTGGTTGCACTCAATTGGGAAACCGATCCGCATAAATCCGTGATGCCGCGTAAATAAGAATCATGTCCACAAGTTCAGCATTTTCGTAAACATGTGCCATTTTTGATTTCGTTTGAGCCACGCAACAGACACCACTATTAACTCACGCGTTACCGACTGACACTGACTGTATAATGAATAAAATAATTGTAAAAACATCGTTCCAAATTCTTTCGCTTTTTTGTTTCCGATGCGATGAACCGATAAGGCGGATTATATCCGTTGTTGCCAAACACGAGCACATAATATTATTATTGAGACAGGGCGGTACTCAAACTTCCAAAGGGATATAACTTTGTTACTTTAATTTTACCAGAAAAATGGTAAAGGAAAAAATATTTCTTTTGATCAGATCTACTCACTGTTAAAATAAATGACTCAACTTCGAAGTCATCCTGTATAATGATTTGGGACAGGTCAAGGTACAGTGAAAGGGTATTTTTATCGCTGAAAAGAATTTTGAGGTTAGTTTTTAATAAAAGACGAGACAGCTGCAGAGTGATTTTTATTCATAACAAAATTTTAACTGTGACGTGATTATAGATTTTAAAGTGTGTGTGTTTTGTCAAACTTTACCACAATTATGTGACTTGGAATACCGACTTATTGTTGGTACAAAATCATAATACATCTTTATTCGAAAAGTCATCATTTTACAACTGTGTTGTACTTTACAATAAGTTACCTCATGATGTACGATCTCTGGCTGATTATAACATGTGTAAAAAAGAGTTAAGCTAACGCTGCCTGAGCGGTGTTTTTATAATTTAAGCGAATGCATGTCGGTAATGTTCTGATTTATCTAAATTTATCTCACTTTTTGACTTAATATGCACACATCATGTGTCTTATGTGGTTAAATATTTATTTATTTATTATTTATTTAATAAATATCGGAACTATCGACCGATTACAAACTCGTTCTGTATGTAGAAGAATTCTAGTTGAGAACTCATTGTCAGAAGTGTCAGATTACGTTGATTTTCACTTTGCTGGTGGTTTGCTCCCGTTTTCTTTTTTCGCGAAAGACTTTCACAATTACTTATTGTTCATAAATAAATTTTGAATGAATATTCAATAATCTCTTCTTTTTGGAGAGACTCCTCTTTATTATTTTTTGACACAAACTACACTAGATTATATCAGAATATTAAAATTTTTACGATTGCAAATGATATCTGCGGCCGCTGGCAAGGTTTTTTTTATACTAACACGGCGACTGATCAGGAGACCGAAGAGTCTACTACTGCGGCCACCGCTGCTGCCTAGGTAGGCGGCAACACCGGCTAGGACTGTTGGTAACGGAATACTAGAACCTCTTTTATCGTTGTACAAGAAGAATTTACATGCGATTTTCTCCGCCAAAGTTTACAACAAATCATGACGTACATTTTTACTAAAGGATCAACACTTTGGAAGCTACAAGGTATCTTAATTAATGGAAATAAAGCAAAATCGCTAATAAAAAAATACAAAAAGCCCGACTACAGCAACTAGAAATAATGATTTTTTAATTGTGCTATCAAGAAGAATCTAAGGCCACCTCAAATATCAAAATCTATCAAGTAGTTTGGAATCTAACCCGTGAAGCTGAAATTTCATACTTGATGTTTAAAATCAGCCAGTCGGGACTTTTAGAACGTTTATCTGGACTCATCGCGGAATGACTCTACCAACTTTCAAAACTACATGAATTATTTTGTCTGATTTCCTTAATTTTATCAGACAAATATTTTAATACAAAAAAAGTTAACCAATGGCATCTTTAGTGTAGTGATATTTCTACGGAAGACAAGATAAGCTATTAACATGTATCAAATAAAAATGTTTTCTAATAAGACTGGTCAATTCTACATCCAAATGTTTTTTTTTTGATAGGCCATGTTCTTGTGATTTTAAGGAAATACTTTAAAAATTCACTTTGCATTGTCCTTTTTTCAACGAAACATTACTGTTTCTAGACATTAAAATAAAATTTGGAATGGATGACTTATTTGAAATCAAAATTGTAGAAAAACTAGGTTCTTGCAAACCTATAAGAAGAAACTGAGGAACACCTACTGAAATATTGACACATTAAGGTAATTGATGCAAACTGAATTTGATAGCGACGTCATGGCGTTAAAACAATTAGCAATCGTAAATTTATTGATAATTTTGAAAACACAAAATATATTGAGGAAATGTGAGCTTAAACACTAAATGAATATTTCCGTAAAAATAATTTGAAGAATGTTTTGAGTTATGTCCGCTTTATTGCATTGCCACTAGACCGGCTTTTCTTGTGAGCCTTCATCCTCTCTTAAACAAATTACCCAAGCAAGAATGATGTTACCTACCGTAGAACGGCTCGACTCTCGGCAGCATCGCCTTCCAGATCTTATGCTTCCTGATGATATCTCCCACATCGCATACATAGAACGCGTCTTCCTGGTTGTTGGATGAAACGATGTCTTTGATAACCGACCAGGTGGTTGATTGGCCGTGGAGGATGTGAATGCGTTCTTCCATGTTTGTCAATTTCATTTTAATTATCTTAATATGTTACGCAGGTGATAAATTTTTGGGTTCTTTTAAAGATAGATTTGTTAATAACGATTATAAAGTTGAAGTGAAATAAACAAGCTGAAACAAAAAAAAACACTGATCAGAGACTTGCGTATTGCGAAATATAAATTATGGATATTGCATCAGGGTCATAAAGGAATTTCTATAAAATAAAACTGTATTTCAATATTTGTAGCTAATTGCAATTAACAAAGAAAAACCCTACACCGAAAAATATAGGTAAGCTATAACCTCTCATGAGTTACCAAAATATCTATACACAATTACTGTATTTATTCCGACCAGTTTATCCAGATCAAATCTAGCCGGATAATATTAAGCGTTCAAGTAGCTTAGAACACTACAGTAAATCCGAAAAATTTGTAGGATTGACCATTTTTTTAACTTGGCCTATTCCACGTTCAGTATAAATACATAATGTTTTACTGTCATGTCATGTGAACTCACGAGTTATAACGTAAATTCACGATACGTGAAAAAGAAGTATATGTAAGAGTATTTTAGAATGGAATATATTTATCAGCCATATAATGTAATGACATATCAGCTCCGTTGAGTGCACTGTGGCAGGTTAAAAAGTGTTCCATTAACACATACAAACAACACGACAATAACGTTTGTACAAAAAAAGAGCAGCAGAAATGAACCAAAGACAAAGACAATAAAATGTTACAAAAATCAAGATTATTTGCATCTGAGAGGTTATAAAAGCATTTCTAATAGAATATTTTTTAAGTTTTTCTTAGATATTAGCAATGAATCAGTTTGTTTTAGTGTACCTGGTAATAGGTTAAGATAGTGAATTCCAGCATGCCTGGGGGACTTCGTGAAAAATATGTGTAGTATGATGGTCAATGAATATGACAATGCTTTTTGAAAGTAAATAAATTCTGCTTAATGTATACAAGGAGTTTAAAAATATATATTCCCATAACTGTTAATGAATGATTCTCAATAAATAAATATATAATAGTATTGCTCCTAGGTCCAAAATTGAACGACCAATTCTATTTTGGAGGATAAAAACATTCAGAAGCTTGTTCCCATAATATGGTGTATGAAATAGTAGAGTAAACATAATAATAATAATAGGTCAATACGATAAATTCCGTTTCAAAGTGACCAAGGCAAAGTATAATTTATTTAATTTATTACAAATTGATTTTAAAATATACTGTCACTGGCAAGCATGCTTCTGTCAAGCCATTGATTTGAGTTTTAATACTTGAGTTTGCGTATTAGCATATCGGTTCACGTAACGTTATACAGTTGTAATCACCGTTCCTGGTGGGTCAAAGTAAGACTACCACTATCCTTTTCTATATCTTCATCTCTCTCATACAAACAGATGCAACCTACCCCTGAGTATGAACGTTTGTTCGTTAAGCTCGATAACATACGTTTTTTAGTTGTGTGTCTCCGTCTCGAAAACTTTGTCGTTACGTATGAGTGCCCTCCAATCATATTTGTCAGAGTGACTTGACATCGGCGTGCAGCTTAAGTTGTCCTGTTATCAATCTTCAATATAAAATTGTACAATGCCCGGAAATATGATCAATGTAGAAGGCCGACAGCTCATGCGTACTGGAGAGAGTAGCAGATGCGCTGAAGATTAACATCCGCCCATGGTACAGAGACTCGATCTGTTTACTTATTTCAAATGGCGTTGATGCCGTAACCGCCAAGAACGGTGACTACAACTATAACACTGCGTACCCGTCTCTAATCCCGTTGCGATCCCGACCTAATATTGCGCCTAACTTTACGTCAACCGTCAGGCAGCTGATCATTACATCTTCTGAATTGTATTATCTCGGCATAAACTGACAACGTCACAACAATTGACATACATGTTTCTTACTTAATGAATATCCGCACTAGTTTTACGTATCTTGAACAGTGACATTTCGTCGATTTTTTTGATATTTCGTTTCGTAGGTTTTTTGTGACATAACGTAGGTCTTTCTACAAGATGCTAATAAGCTGTTGTACACTTGTTGAGAACTCGTTTTGTAGCTGTACGTGTTGCTTAAACCTCAACGTTTTTTAGGTTTTTTGCATAATACCCCAGCCGGACCAACGAATTCCGACCAGGTAGAAGGAGCCAGTCAAGGATTTGTTTGTTTACATATTCTCATAGTCTAAAGTGAACTTGACATACGTCAATTTTTTGACGGTTCTGTCATTAAATTCGTAGTTTTAGTGTTATTTTTTAAAAGTGCAAGTGTTCGCAGATAATTGTGGTGTTAGACGATTTCAAATCGTGTTACTTCTGACGTAATTTTCAAAGTATAGGACAAACCTAATGAAGGTAGATGTTTCCACCGATATTACGTTGATACAACGCTGTCACTTTGGTATTGGTAGACAAATGAGTCAAAAGTATGCACTAAAACTATGCAATTTTGACAACAATGCAATGTAAACATATAGGCTTCGCACCTAATCTATCCTAATTCGTTGATCCGGATAGATCCATCAAAATGCACATAGTAATATTGATGATTTATACTTTGTAGTATGATCCTAAACTCGATCTATATAAGAAAGACAACCAGCCGTGTTCAGTGCTTGATCAGTACGTCAAGAAACGGGGGCATAACTGCTCTTGGGCAGAATCTGTAGGCCCCTCATAAAGGGCCAATGCCAAACCAGGAAGACGGAGTGGGAGACAACATAGCGGTACATACAACCTTGCCGGATGTTGTTTTGTTCTGGTGTCTGATCACATAAAGTATGTGTGACTATCTGACTATGTTTGGGTTTAGTTTCTTTCTTCGATAGATGGGCTATAGATTATGCTTCATGGAAGAATTTATCAATTTACTTAATGGTTTCTCAATCCATAGACGGGTCATAAAATGTTTTGTGTGGATGCTTATCTTTTGAATACGAAGGAATAGGACCTAATGATATTTTGGCACCCATCAGATTTGAGTGCATTCAGAGATGTACAGATATTTTTTGTTTATAATGTTTACAGGATACTCAAGATATGATACAATTGCTTGTAGTAATGTAATTCAAAAACAAATTCGCAAAGGTGGTCCAAAGACGTTCAAGTCAATAACAAGTAAGATATATAGACATAGATGTCTTCTTATCGGAGTACAATACATTAGAATAATATGATTTTTCTACGCGATAGACAGTTATTTACTATTTTGAATACGTTGATAAGTTAATGGTCATAATGGTTCTCAAGTAGAATACAGAAAAAGAGAAAAAGTGCCGATCCATATTGTTTATGTAATGTATTGCGAAAATCGAGAGACTCGGAAGATGGTAAGCTCGACAACAACCCAAACTTAAAATTTGGCATAACTATTACACAAATGTTTTTTTTTTTTGTTTCAAGCATTTTTTGACATGCGGCAGTAAAATGGGTATTGTCTCCTCAAAAGAAAAAGAAGTTTAAAATTTCGTACCAGTAACGACTGATGCAGAAAAAAACTAAGTAATTACGAGACTAGTGACTTGTTTTACTTCCCACGGCTGCTGGGGAAATATTGTAATCCCGAAAATTTTTGAAAATTTGATGTTTTTTGGATGTTGTCTGACATGTACATCACGGAAAACCATGTCAATCATTTCAATCGATCTGTCTGTCAAGGACGCACAAGTAGTTTTTGAAAATCGGTCCAGAAGGCCTAAAACGAAAAAAAGTAAAAATCGCTCAAACTTCGTTATTGACATTTCAGAGGATCCTGATGATTTTTGAAAAAAATAGAGTTGAAAAAACTTGGTAGTGGGGGTTATGCGGGGTGGGGAGGATGTATCTCAATTTTTTGATGATAGTACATTGATTCGCTCCCAAGTTCGGTAATTCTACGTACCTATTAGACATATTTCACACATCATAGGTTCCTCCATACAATAGTCCCCAAAACTACCGACCGCGGCTGCACTACCGGTACGTCAGGGAAATAATGTCTATTGACTAATTGTATGGACCTGTTTGACTGACTTCTCTGAGAGCGACTAGTTTGTGCAGTAATCTTTTATAAACGCATAACGGCGTTGCGTGGGAATTACAGAAACAACATACTGACGTAAAAAATACTTACGAGGCAGCCTGTGCTCAGGATCGCACAGGTTGTATTTGTGTGTGTTTTAAAATGTGCTAATTGGGCTCGCTACTGATGACGGCCCGGCTAGCAAACCCAAGGCGGCTCGCCGTTCAGGAAGATTTTCCAGTTGTACGGAAGTAGAAGGCTGCTAGTATCTGGGCTAGCTTCGTCCACGTTATGACCCTGAAACCAACAAGCTAAATTTAAAACAAATGTCGATTATGCCAACTGCCGTGTCTTGTCGTGTCTCATTATGTCTCCCAACAATTATGTCATTTACGTGAGGACATTATATTCTTAAGTCTCATACACCTGCAACGTTCCTCATTTGCCGGTAGCCGCTGATTCAAGAGCCAATAAAAATATAAGATTGCACATTCATGTAGGTACAGTTTTGTATGGCGCTTTAGCGCGTAATTTGTGATTAGTATTCCTTAGTTTCTTGTCTGATGTGTTTCTAACAATTCTAATTAAAAACAGTAAATTAAACATTACTTAAACATGTACTGGGCAGCGGTGGGTGAGAAGAGCAACGACGTTTCAAATTGGCGCTTCTTCAGTTTTGCAAAAACAAACAAGTGTGCGAAGAATGAGTTCAGAAATGTTATCAACAGCGCAAATTTAACGTACAAACCGCAAAGATATGTTCGAAGCATTTTGTGGAAAGTGGCTACTATTTAAAAGAAAATACTTTGGTATTACCTCAAAATAAATAGAAATTGACAAGTGATACAATACATCCCCTTAATTCGTTAGCGTAAGTGCCGATGCCAAGCTTTTTTTGAGATGTAAAATGTATTTCAAAATCTTAATGCTAAATACAGAAAACTACAGATATTGGGAAGAGAAAGAAAAATGATGAAAATTGTAAAACAAACTCAAAAACTGTTTACCAATACAAAACAATTTTATTAACAGCTACACTTAAAAAAAGATTAAAAAACCACTTAATGAAATTTTATACAAAATTATAAAGATGTCATATAATATACTCTATCCTGTTCTCCATCCTTTTTCTGTATAAAAAGTAAATATAACAAATTACATGGTTTATAAAGTCTTAACTTTGTTATTAAATAGGGTGGGCGCTGCAAGTCTCAACATATGCCACTAATGCACAAATGTATTAGTTAAAACCAATTTACATCGATAAAAAAGTCTTTATACTTGGAGCTCTAAAGAAATTTCAATTTGAAAAGCTATAAGCGCCTCTTCAATTATTAAGTCTTGAGTTATTTGGAACCTTTCAACTTGTCTATTGTTAATCGATAAAGTGATAACTTTATAACGGCAATGTATTCTGCAAACACTGATATAGTTCACTAAATTGTATCGGCAAAATAGCAAAGTATAAATAAAACATTCCAGATAATAACATAAAAAATGTTAGGCAAATATTCCAGATACTCACAAAAAATTCGAACGCGAACTGGGCATATCTTCTCGAGTCAAAAGTATAATGCCAATAAATGTACAGCCAATAGAAATATTAGATTGCAAGTTAATGTAAGGAACGAAGTCTTCTGTTGTACATCTGGGACTTTCCAAAAGACAAAATCCAATAAATCGACTCCCTGAGCAAAGTTTCATCTGTTGACATACAAATGTTCTAATGGAAAAATTTTCTATTAGAGCTTTTATAATGTGAGTGACAATCTTAAGATTGCAATAAGGAAGTGCCCAAGGATATTTTTCTACAGGGCGGAATGTTAGATCTTGTCAACTTGCTGAATGGCTATTCGTCAAGGTGAAAGTCGTAAACTGCAATATTTTACATGACCAAAATTTTCTGGATTCGAGAATTGGATCCTTGGTGTGAATACCGCATACTGGTTGTCCCTGGTAAGCCAGACAACTGGTGCATTCATGCCGATAGAGATATTCATAGTTACCAAATTATCGTGATATAATTGCATAATGATCGTTGAGTTCATGTTGTATATACAGAATTGGTTACCAAACAAAGTCAGCATAGGTATATATCTGTACTTAAGCGAGATGACCTTAATGATAATTTTGTTTAAGACAATCTGTCAGGTTTAAAGTATATAAGGCAAAACCAGGACAAAAGAAAAATCGTAAAGACGGGATCTGCAAAGATGACAAACGTGATATGTAGGTGATCTTTTCGGAATTGTGGACTAGCATTGCATGCTTGCAATCTGCGAATTTGTCTCAATATGCAAATTACTTTTGGCTTATTTTTCTGCCCCCTAAATTGTTTATATTTCAAAAAAATATATTTTCAGAGCCTACGAACTAAGTGGAAGAGTTGAAAATATTTCAATATTTCAGGAAAAAAAATATATGATAATATTTTGGGGATGCATTAAATAGTTCATTTTTACCTGAGAATGTAGGGTACACGACACTTTATTTACCACACATAGACTCATGAAAAATCCTTTAAATATAATACTAAATGTACCAGTTGGTCATTGAAGCCACTGGTAAATAAATAAGTACAAGCTGAATAAAACTAGAAAATATCACAGTCACAGGCACTAACACCAACCAGAAATATTTTTATTAAAAGATTACCCATGCTCCAATATCAATTTATATGAATGTGAAAGCCCCCACCAATTGAATCGTTATCAAATTTTATCACTATCCGTAACCTCTTCTGAACTGTATAGCCCAGTAAAATAGTAGATACAATATTCGATGTGAATAGAAATAAGCGAAAAAGGCACCACCAATTTTATGAGGTTTTTTTATTTCTCAACAAATTACAGTTCCAAAATTGCATTTTTCCATATGTTCGCTCAGGCAGAGATCAAATTGTGCTTTTATGAAAAATCTAGGCAATCATCTTGAAGTATATTCAAAAACCTTTAAAAGCTAAATAGCTAAAAAGTTAATAGATTGAGAAATTAGCTGAAGAGGGTTCAAATTTACTTATTGTTAAGTAAGCAATAGAAGCTCGATGAACAAAGCTAGTATGCTTTTTAGTACACCGCGACAGTAAGAGAGATGTTCTATAACTATTGTATTGTATGTTAAAAACATTAACTTTTAGTACCGTTAAATCTGGTGCCAAAGGTGCTCTCATTATTACCTTATAAACAAATATAATTATTCTGTTACATGTACTTGTAAGAAAATTCTACCCGTTTATCCAAATAGCCAGTATTTTTTGCTGACCTTGAAAAAATGAAACTGTACAAACTCAATTCTGACCATAGTTAGTATTTTTCATGAAATTGATTATTAAATTTGATTTCAATACTATATTTCAATTAAATTTTTGGTGAAGCACCACCTAGCCTTCAACAAAAGCAACTATGGCCGTATGCTCGCTGCTAACTCCATCATGATACAACAAGCATGACATAAAAAGGTTCTACCAACCTCAGACGTACTTTTTGTAGGGGTGCTTAAGCTCGTGAAAATAATGATTTTGAGCCACAAGTCTTAATAAAAAAATGTCTCTCGTTAATATGATGCAGTATCTTGAAGTTCGATTTTGAAATTCGTGATTTCTCTACAGCTCAATCAGATTTTGCGATATCAAAACTAAAACTGGGAATCAAGAATTTTAACATTAAACTATTTCCAAAACAGTCGGTGGAGACATTAATAGGCTACTTGACTCATATCTAATCTCATAAAATAAATGAGTATTTCTTGCATTATTTGGCTAAGGAATATATCGATTTCTATTTTTAAAAGCGCAAGATGGATATGGATATATATATATAATTAATTTAAAAAAGACACGTTTTAATTTTTAATATGAAACGGTAAAAACGCTATCGGGCATGATGTGACGTCATACAAATTGCAAACAAAGAGACGTCATCCGCATGATACTGATGGACTAAAGTCTACTTTAAATATTTCTAAAAATACTATTAATCAAAGTAAAGAATTATCGTTCTCTCATTTTATTGAAAAAAACAATCATGGACGTTGGATTAGTAAAATCAGAAAGCACAGAAAACTGACAAATTGATAGTTGGATTTATTTGTACCTCAAGATATTTTCTTTGTAGTAGAAATATATTATTGCTTCTTTGAGGCATGCATATTTTTATTGTATTTTTTTTGTAATAAATCAAAATTAGATTATTTCAAAAGCCTTCTTTGCTCAAGACTTGGGACATCGACTTTGATTGACATCATCCCAAATATTTCACATTTTTTAATTTTATGTATTGTTTTCACTTTTTTTTAATGAAATCAAGTTGATACATTTGTCATTGTCGCATGTAAAGTATTTTAGTTTCTAAAAATAATGTATCAAAAGTATATGCGATCTTTTCTTGACCTCGATCCTATCTTACACAGTGCCGTGATAAAGTTATTTGCTTTATGATGCTTTGCTCTTATATAACATTAAATTACAAGGATTAAGTGTTCGTTATCCAATTTCACTGGACTAACATATTTCAATTTAGTAAGCTAGCAGAGGAGCTATAAATCCGTAGCATTGTATGTAGGTATATGTGCGAATACTACATAAAAAATTACGACGGGTAGTACAATCACAAAGTCTTCAGATAAGAGGCTGGCACACTCGTCATATGAATTTAAGATTATGGCTCAATGAGTTCTTTTAATGATAGCGACTTCCTAGAAATTCGAAACACTGTTGATTAATATGATCATACAAAATGGTACTAACCGAAGTTAAAAAGTAGGCTACTAAATTAGTATTCACTGTAAATACCTCAAAATATCGGAGAAAAGCCAAAAATATTTAAAACCAGAGGTGTTCAAGTTAAGAGCAGGAAGAGGTACGTCCGTGGACCTGTTGGCGATAGTTTCCAGAGCCGTGGGAGTAATCTTCAGCCATTTTACCATATATTCCATTTTGTCATTTGGACATTTCGTCAATTGTGTCAAATCAAATTAAGAAACTAGTCTACAGAGTGTATAGGGTAATCGGGAAATAGCCGCTGGAATAAGGGAACATGAGTAGGACTGTGCGAAAGAAGAATAAAAACATGAAAGATCCTGAAGATGGGGATAATGTAGAAAAATACAGTGATAACAACGAAGAACTGCCGGACGGAAAAGAACGATGGTCTTGCCCAGCCTGTTGTAAACAGGGACGAGTTACCCGAAGCGGATCCACATGCGGTGCTCGTTCAGAAACCACTGCTCCTTTACAACCAGATCAGTCTACCCCTACCGACACTCTCACCCTTATACTTAACCAATTATCAACTATGGCCAGTGACATAAAGGATATTAAGAACTCTCAATCTCAACTCAGAACTGATGTTGCTTATTGTAGAAACTTGCTACAGCAACATTCGGACTCGATCTCTCGGCATGATGACTTAATAGCGGCCTGCGAAACCAACATACAAAATATCCAGGTTACTCAAACAGAGCTGTCTTCTAACATTGCTAATATTGAATCGAGACTTGCAAGATCTATGGAGATGATGCACTCAGGCAACGGCGCTTCTTCTACCCCTATTGCCCCAAGCTCCCAAGCTGAGACAATGGAGTTATTTAGACGTTCCCACAATATCATTCTGAGGGACATAGCTGAAGGTAACGATGACATAAACATAGTATCAGAGATAATTAGGCATATTGAACCATCTGCCGAAAATCACCGACTCAGCATCACTCGCCTTGGCAGAACAACTTCAAGCAATCGTTTAATTAGAGTTGTGTTTTCCTCACCTATTATCGTCAGCAACATTCTGCGGAAGAAAAACTCCATCCTTAGCCACCCCACGCTTCGTCACGTAAAAATCTCTGACGACAAAACCAGAGGTCAAATGCAAGAATTACAACACCTTCGCGAAGAGCTTAGACGTCGTCAAACAACAGGCGAAAGTAATATTACTATAAAATACGTTCGTGGTAAACCTTCTATAGTACACACAGCTACCCAGGAGATCACACCTTCAAAAAACTGATAAATTCTGTGGCAAACTGGACGGTTTGTTACACTAATATACAATCTCTCTTTTCTAAGCTACTTGAACTCCAAGCATTTGTTCGAGACAATAATCCAACGTTCGTTTGTCTTACTGAAACATGGCTCCATTCCAACGTGTCCGACTCTTCCATCAATTTGCCTGGATACTATTTATACAGAATGGATTCACCACGCACTCCTGGTTTTGGTGGAGTATGCATTTATGTTCGCACGGAAATCGCGTCGGCTTTCTCGGTATCTCCCTCTTTCAGTCCTTTCGATGGCATTGACAATCTATTTTTGGAATTGAGGTGCCCAAATTTCAGCTTCACGATAGGCTGCATATATCGGCCACGGCCCTGTTTGGGAGACACACACCTGTGCAGTCTCATTTCAGATCTCTTAAATAAAAACACCAACCTTTTCATAGCTGGTGACTTCAATCTACGTGACATTAGCTGGCCTATGTCAACCATTCCTGAATGCAATTCTTCTTCTGCTGCTTACATCGACTTGCTACGCAACTCTAGCATATCTCAACTTGTTGATTGTCCAACGAGATTCAGGGAAGGACAGACGCCTAGGGCTCTGGATTTGATATTCGTTAACGACGCAGACTTTGTTTCTAATTTAGATTATTTGCCACCTTTTGGCAAGTCTGACCATTGTTCACTTTTATCTTCTCTCCAGTTCAATATAAATAGTCGTTCTACAACCGATAAGTTTAAAACCATCAAAATTGTAAACCACGATGCTCTTAACCAAGCCCTGTCTGAAGTCAACTGGCCTGCTTTGCTTAACAACCGTAGCACCCAAGATATGTGGGACACTTTCGCTCAACGAGTCCTAAGCGAAACGGCTGACAATACTGTTGAAAAGAAGGTATACTGTGACCCCTCAAAGCCCTGGATCAACTCTAACATATCGAGGATGCTTCGTCACAAGAGATCTTTGTGGCAACGGTTTAGGAGGAGTGGCCATTCACAAGATTACGTGTCTCATCGATCCTTTTCTAACCTCCTATCTAGAACGTTACATAATGCCAAACATGCTTATGAACGAAAACTCGTTACCTCCAAAAATAAGAAGAAGCTGTTTCGGTATCTAAGAACAAACCTGAATTCCAAAGTTTCATCACCTCAGATCCGCGACGCTGACGGTCATCTCCACATGGATGCCACCGAATCTGCCAACTTACTGGCAGAGTCCTTTAGTGATGACTTCGTCGATGAGCCTAATGGAGACCTTCTACCGACCACTATCTGCCATAGGTGTCCCAACAGCCTTTGCGAAGTTGAGTTCCTGCCTGAAGATGTATTAATGCACCTGCGAAATCTGAAGACCTCTTCCTCCCCTGGTAAAGATGGGATGACGGCTGCTGTACTTAAAAACTGCGCTTCAGCACTGGCCCTACCATTAAGCTTGATATTCACATCGTCTTTTAGATCTCATACCCTACCCTCATGCTGGCTTAGTGCTTCTGTTACTCCTGTATTCAAAAAGGGCGACAAATCCTCCGCTAAAAATTATCGACCAATAAGTCTCGTTCCTATCGCCGCCAAAATAGCTGAAAGAATCATATTAGATAAGCTCCAGTCATTTGCTTTCGAAAATGACCTTATCCCTAAGAATCAGCATGGATTTCTCCCTGGTCGATCAATAATGACCAACCTTCTCCACTCTCTCAACGATTGGACTCAGTATCTGGACACCAAGACTCCTGTTGATATAATCTACTTAGATTTTTCTAAGGCTTTCGATCGCGTACCACATAGAAGGCTTCTGTTTAAGTTGGAATGTATGGGAATAAGAGGCGAGTTGTTACTGTGGATTAAGGCTTTTCTCACCGGGAGGACATTCTCTGTGCGCGTCAGTGATAGCCAGTCTCACCCTCATCATGTAGCAAGTGGAGTTCCTCAAGGCTCTGTCTTGGGGCCAGTGCTGTTCCTTCTGTATACCAGTGACCTGCCCGCATTGATTTCCTCCACATGTTCAGCTTATGCCGACGACACCAAGATTTACAATACTGTCGTAAATTCTGCTATGCTTCAACGAGATCTTGATACTGTTTGTCAATGGTCAGTCAGTTGGCTTTTACCCTTAAATCTAACCAAGTGTTGTGTCCTTCACCTCGGGAAGACAAATCCGCGATTTACATACAAGATCTCTGACCACAACATCGAAGCAGTTTCGAGCCACACTGATCTGGGCGTTGTAGTCAACGATCGTCTTTCCTGGTCAGAGCATATTCACCACGTTACATCAAAAGCCAAGAAACTTCTATATATGCTGGAGAGGTCTTTCAAAGGATCCGATGTCAAAACTTGCGCTTACATTTACAAGGCATTCGTGAGGCCAATTCTTGAATTCGCTGGCCCGGTATGGGACACTGTGCTTCTGCGCGATAGAAATCTCGTCGAATCAGTACAGCGTCGGGCTACTCGTATCCCTTTTGGAGCACGAAGACCAAGCTATGAAGATCGCCTTGAATTATTCAACCTGACCTCATTCTCTGAGCGAAGACTTCGTGGCGATCTTATAGTTACGTTCAGGATACTTCATGGTTTGATGGGCACCAACCTCATGCATCTATACCATCTGTCGCGCAGCAATCTACGCGGACACAGCTTCAAACTGCATAAGGAGCCATTTAAAACAACAGTCCGACAGTGGTTTCTTCCCAACCGCATACTCAACGCCTGGAATAGCTTACCTGAAAGTGTGGTTGGTGCTACTTCAGTTAATAGCTTCAAAGTGCAGTATGATAGCTGGAGGAGTGTACAAACTTTATAGCTGTGAACTGTATTTTTTTTTTATTTTTTTCTATTTGATGTATTTGTGTTACGTGTCCGTACACTATATTTACTGCATGAGCTTATAGTACTGTGTACTCTGCTCATCTCAATTATCATAATAATAATAATAATAATTTGATTGCTATTAATTCGGTCAGTCTAGGAACCTTGTAAGTCCCATAATTTGAATAGGCTACTTGACTCATATCTAATTTTATAGAATGCAGAAGTATTTCTTACAGTCTTTGTCCTAGAACAACGAAATATATCGATTTCAATATTTAATAGCGCAAGATGTATACATATATAAGTCCAATTTAGAAAAACATGGTTTTTATTTTTAATACGAAACGGTGAAAACACTATTGGCCATGATGTGACGTCATACAAATTATAAACAAAGAAATGTCATTCTTATGTCATTCGTGGAGTAACGTTTTCTATAAATATTTCTAAAAAAACTCATTATCAACGTAAAAAGTGATCGTTTTATTGGAAAAAAAAAACAATCATTGACGTTGGATTCGTAAGAGCAGAAAGCGCAAATCAGTCGAAAATTGACACATTAATGGTTTGGTAATTTTTTTGCTTTCAACCCAGATTGCTACTCTGCTGAGTTGAGGAACATCAAGACTTCTATGTGAGAACAGTGCATCTGATATAATGATAGACATAAGAAAAAATAAGTAATACACTTAGATAATATTCCTTTTCGTTTCAGAAGATATGCAAGACTAATCTCATGCGTCAAAACCTCTGTATAATTTTATCTAATATTGTATTTCTTCTTACACATGATGATAGGTTAGCTCCAACAGTAAAATGTAAAATATGACCCGAACAAAAGATATGCTCCAAGCAATACACAGTATTGCGTATATTTATTACCCTAGGCAGGCTAATCCACAGCTTTCCTGGAGTTCTTATCGATGTGTTTTTACATTCTCGGACGATACAGTAACGATAATTACTATATTTTTACATGTAAACTAGTAAAAGTCATGTTTGTATGTTTAAAAGAATCAGAGGTTATATTGTCATCTTGTATTGCTGTTTACAAGTAATATGACGTCAGGCACATTAATATGAGCGAAACATGGCGGACAGCGTTTCCTCCTATCTAGCAAAATGTATTTATAAATTGAAGTTTTACGGTCTTTTAGGTCTTGAGAATATAGTATTAATTTTTTTTTTTTAATAACTTTCACAGTTTATTAACAATAATAATGGGCAACGTTCGAAAAACTGTTATGGACGTTGTTTTAGCAGGAAATAGGGCTACTGGTATATAATTTACGAAAACGAATCATTTTGTTCAAATTTTTCATTGCTCATTATTGAAAATTTTACTTAATACACTGATTTATTAACATGCCACATGTTTTAATGTTTTTGATGTTACATAGGGGAAACCCGGCGGGCCTTGACGGTCGTCGGCGCTACTTTAAAAGAGGAAAGGATGACTGCGGGTGCATACCAAGGTAAATTTTTATAATAAAATAATTTTGATTAGCGATCTAGAATGTAAATCGTTTCTTATTTTGGTACTCAGCAAGTATTTAGTATTTTTCGTCGATATTGTGCTGTTGAATTGTTGTTGGTGTGATTGTTCTTGAGTGCCTTTCTTTATCAAGGCTGATAATGGACAATAAAGGGTCATATGCGACCATTTTAATTACGAAAGCAGTGATTTTAATTCATGATGAGGTCAACAATAGTGTGGAGCTGGTCAATACTCTATAATCGCAAAATACATTGTGGTAAGCGAATAAATTATTGCAAGAAGAGGTCATATCATGGAAGATGTGCTGCAGCTGTAGAGAGCCCAATACCCAGCGGCCTGTATATGTGGTCTAAATACATTTGCGCTCTAAGCTTAGTCCAACCTCGCTTATCGCTAAGATGGAACAAAGACTCAAACGCAAGAATCTTGAAAAGAAACTCAGACCAAAAAAGGCTGATATAAAAATAACTAACAATTCGGATAGCAATTCCAAAGAAAATGAATAGTTTTATGGCGAATTCAATCAAAAACCTGACATGAACGACATTGATTTGGAGGTTGCTAAGCGAAAATTTTTAGGAAAACTTAAAAAAAGCGACGACGAGATTTTGCAGACCGAACAAGTCACCAAATCACAGGACTGTACTTTGTCGCGCCTTCATCGGAGGATAAGGTTGACAGCGTCTCGATTTGGTGAAGTTTGTAGAAGAAGGCAGACAACAAGCTGTACAGTTCTAGTAAACTCCATCATATACCCAACAGAGTTTTCTACTAAGGCAATAAAAAAGGCAATACAAAAATCATTGGACACCGCAGTTCAGTCTTGTCGTTTATTTATTGATCGCACACATCCATTTCTGGCTGCATCGCCTGCATCTACCGATTACAGTAGATAAGAAATGTACTTAATCCAGGTATAAGCCTACCTATTTATTGCTTTGCAAAAACTACCTAACTGTTTCTTCTTATTTTGACGGCATAAGATATTTTGATGACCCTCATTCAATTGTTGCCATGTACCACATGACCCTTGTAAACATAATTGTGTTTACTGACATGGATAAACGAATTTTAATTTGAGTTCTTGAATTTAATATATCAAATTATTTGAATACATTTTTTCTTAGTAGGAACGCACCGTCGCGTCGCTTGGACTGGCAGTAGGGCTAAGAAGTACTTTTCTCCGCATGACCTTCTCACTCTATACAAGGCCCAGATAAGGCCTAGCCTCGAGTATTGCTCACACATTTGGAGTGCTGCCGCCCCGACTACATTGTCCATGCTCGATGCTGTCCAGAGAAGGGCGGTCCGACTGATCGATGACTCTTCTCTAACAGACAGTCTCGGGACTCTTTCGCACCGGCGGGCCGTCGGCGATCTAGCTCTTTTCTATCGCTACACCAACGGGCTTTGCTCCTCAGAGCTCTCTTCCATGATGCCGCCGCGCGATGTGCCTGCCAGACAGACCCGCCTGACTTCGGCGTCCCATCCTAACCGTGTCAAACTTCGTACATCCAGAACTAGCCGATACGACCGCTCCTTTGTTCCGAGGGTGTCTAGATTGTGGAACAATCTACGGGAGGAAGCTTTTCCCAGTTCTACTAACCTTAGGCAGTTCAAAAATCGTATTAACAAAATTTCTTTGGGATCATCATAGCAGCCGCGGTGTTCCGGCATTTAGGCTTTGGCCTGCGCCGCTGTTTCTATATAAAAAAAAAAGTACGAAACAGTAGACGAATTTCGCCCAAAAACCGATTTGCACTTCACAGCTTACATTTCATTTTTTATTATTTCCAAATGAAACTCTTGCGGCGTGCTAGACGATGCTGATGAGTTGCCAAAACACACAGAACATCTGTCCATGGTTAACTGTCTGTGGTCAGACGAACAAAACCAGTATGTTTAGATGGTAGCTATTCTTCGTTTTTTCATTTCAGAGAAAAATATCTATGACTTGTTATTGTTCAGTCGACTTAAAATTGATAACAGTTTTCTCCAATTTCATGGCCACATAATGATTATTTTTTCAACACGCTAAGAATAATGTGCAAACACTGAGAGCAGTTTACGATACGGCAGAACGAGCAGACAAGTTAATGCAAGAGGCTGGGACACCCTAATGTGTTCTAACCTTGACAATGAGAATAATGGCAGAATATGATCAAAATATACGACATACAAATTCATTATTCCATTGAGAATTTATAGGCTTGCAAAAATGGTAGATTTATAATAACTGTAACATAATTCTCAACATCGGTAATTGCTACATATGTAAGTTTCTGGATTTTATCAAATTGGGATACAATAACATTGTTCTTCTTTATCATACATGGGTACATTAGATAAGACGCAACTATGATATCAACTAACATCATTATAGTTTATATCTATTTTTTCAGCAGTATAATATGCTCGTTTATTGTTAATGTATGGTCATTTTCCTGAACTTCCGTTCTAGAATATCTGTCTCACAGGTTTTATAGATAATAATAAATACATTATAAATGATGATAATAATAATAATCGTCTTTATTAGGGGCAAAGTTTTGCATAGTGCCACTATGTCACTTAAATGATATTTTTTGAATGATTTCAATAATTATCAATTATCCTTAAGCACAAGCAGTTATGCAATGCGTCTCCTCTTAAGAGTCGGTACAGGTTGTTAAGGCAAAGAAACTCTGTGAGCCCAAATTTGACCACAACTAATGTTTCTGAGATGTCCAACCAATAAAGCTATCTCACTAACACCGATAGGTAAATATAGGTTTCTGGTTGAGGCGATGAAATCAAAAAGACTGTATCACCATTTCAGCCAGGTCATCCGTAATTTTCGTACATATTCCAAAAAAGTGACATGGTTGCAACGGTTTAAACCTTGAATTAAATCAATCGGTTTTTCAATTTTAATCGTGATTTAAATCAAATATGAAATAACTGAAATTAAAAAAAAGAAGAAGATAGTTAATTTTAAACCAAGAGCTTACGTACATTATGTATGTTTAAATACAACTAATCGTCATCAGTCCAACGTAAATATTCATGGATTAAATTTCAAAAACACAGTTTACATCAACAAAAACAGTTCAATAATAATAGGGCTTTATTTTACCTGGCGGGTAAGTATCAGCTATAAAGCTGCTCTCACCACCAACACAGTTTATAGTTTATAATATTACCTACATGAATAAGTAATAAATAAAAATTATTAACGAATACATAAATGGTATTACAATATGTACAGTGAACAAAACCGCTTCTCAGGCTAACCTACAAAAAACATAAACACAAAATATGTGATCAGGAAGTCAATTGTAATACTTATACAGAAATACTAATTTAGCGGTTTTTACGATTCAAGGTATTTAATATTTAATGGTGGAAAGTCCTTTTTTGATAGCGTCGACATTCTGTTGTTATTTCCACCAATTTAAGGCTTCAGAAGTTTTGAGAATTTCTTCTTATGTCGGCAGAAGGATCTGATTTCACCAGGAATTGGATTATCAGTGACAAGAACCCACTGGGAAGTAGTTCTTTTGTGGCTTTCAAAGCACACGTCTGCTAATACATGTTCTGGTTTTGTCGGATCAAGAAGATATGCTAACAGATTATATATGGAGTGATGCATTGTTTGTATTGTAATTTTTTGTATTTGACTTAAAGTAAAATCTGTCTCCTCAAACAATTATTGTACGATATCAGAAAGGGTTGCAAGAACTCCACCAATGAACAAAAATAGGCTTCAGAATCACTAAATAGTCTTCAGGAGATCTTTTTAAATAGATATTAGAATTGTTTGTCTCACTACGGCATCGACTTGACACATCAACACAAGTTTTTTTTTGTATGCCGCCAAGGAGATTTTCTTATTACAAATCTAGACCATATTTTTGAGCGAATAAAGAAAAATAATGAAAATAAATTATTTCAAAGTTCATTATTGCCATATTTAAGGAAAAGATCAGTAGAAATTGATAGAAATAAAAAAAACTCGATTTGATCGAAAAAAAGATGTTTTAATTTTTTCAAAAAATCGTGATTTTTTACAACACTGGTACAAGTAAGCATTCGTACCCATATTCTCCACTGCCGACGCATCATTTTCCTTATCCAAACATCCATCCCCAACATTCAAATCAAAGTTTCAGATTCTGAATGTTCGCCAAGTCATAATTTTGAGCTGAACTCATATACTATGAAAGTTATGCAATATGACCTAACAAAGGGACGCATGCTGAGACATGTCCATGAGTGCATAGTAGCCGCCAGCAGCATGTCTGTTGATTAAGTTGTTCATTCTTATTGACAGTGTAAAGTGCGGACTATGGCATCGTGGTCACGTAGTGAGATAAGGGTATAACTTTTCGCGTGGATTAAGGATAGACCAGTGCTTAGAAGAAATGATGCTTGCATTAAAGAATGATTGTCGTCATTGAACGAATATAGTCAGGTGGTACAGAGAATTCCAAATGGGCATTATCACTCTGGATGACGCTGAGAGGGAAGGAATGCGGCGAGGAAAATGCTTGACGAAGACCGGAGAGTGTCATACCAACAGATAGAGGAGACCTAACACCTTCATGCACCAGCAATTGATTTAATTCTGCATGACTATTTGCACATAAGGAAACTGTTCTCTCTGGGTACCGCATAGTCTGATGGAAGAGCAGAAGACTCGTACGACTTGGTGCCGAAAGATGCTGAAAATGTTTGATAATGGGCAATCTCGGTATGTGAACAGCATCATGACCGGTGACGAGACTTGGCTCTATTATTACGATGTGCCGACCAAGCCGCAGAACAAAGTTTGGGTCATTGATGAGGACACACCCGTAGCTGTCAGAACATCCCGATCTGTTAAGAAAAAAATGATAGCTGTATTTTTCAAATCGAGCGGGATTGTGGGGCGTGTCGTTTTGGACACACAGAAGACAGTCACAGCAAAGTGGTACACGGAACAGTGCCTGCCTAAAGTTATAGAGTCTATGATAAACCTGCGGCCAAAGTCAAGAATAGACACTTGGTACCTCTACCATGACAGCGCTCGAGCTCACTGCGCCAAAGCCTGCACCGAGTATTTGACCACTACTGGAGTGAATCTCATTGAGCACCCTCCTTACAGTCCAGATCTTGCGCCCTGCGACTTTGCACTGTTTCCGCAAATTAAATAAAAGGAAAACGGTTTTCTAGCGATGATGTACTTTTGAGGGCTTGGAACAACGAGTGTGCCGCACTTCCGGGTGAAACTTGGCAGAGACTGGTTTTGGCGGATGCAGAAATGTATTGAATGAGGTAGAAATTGCTTTGAACGAAGTTAATAAATAAAGCTGTATTGCAAAACTTTTATAGTACCTTTTGTATATTCGACAATAAATCAGGCATATTGTTCTGACATATCAGTAATGTATGTAAATGTATAGTCAAATCTCATTTAGTCCCTGTCGAAACAAATACCAGCGCACGATGTTTAAATTCGCGTGCTCCTATTGGTAAACGTGCCAGGTATTCAACCTTAGCATGCAACGAACAGAAATGGAACGCCCTGTAAGAAGGGTTTTGACAACACTGTCACATTTGCGAGCTTAAAAGTTTTTACGAGTTTGTTGGAAAGAGAAAGCTATTTTAATATGGAAGTTGACCCAGGAGGGTTCAAAGAGGAAGCAGTACCACTGATAATGGGGAAGGAGCTGAGCGGCGGCGAATCCCGTTCAAAAACTGAAAGCATGGGCCCATTGACGCAGACTTCATCGGAGCAGAAAACCAACGAAAAACTGATGATGACGACCAGGCGAGGCAAATCCGAGAACTCATGCAGACAATCAAGGACCAGACGGCAAAAATTGATAGTCTGACCGCCCAGGTAACTCTTTTAGTAAGTTCGAAAGAATCCCCCAAAGAACGGATCAACAGCCTAAAGAGACCGCTACGGACCATTACCGACGATCAATATACATCCACAGACGATGACACACACACACCGATTTATAAACACAAAATCTAGAAGGAGGAGAAGCAACAAGACTGACCGACGAGCCGAGGACTTTCCACCTCTTCCAAATACCGAATCCACTCTTTTACGCACCTCCCCCGCTTCATCAAAACAAAATAGCAGTAACACTATGTCTACTACCAAACCTTTGTCATCGGTTGGCGGAGGGACTACACTATCTACCTCTAAGGTCACTCCGTCAGCCAATCTCACTCCTCCTCAGCCATCTCGCTCAGCCGACGTGGCTTCAAGCCAACCTTCACGCCAAAGGCGCGAAACCCCTATTGTTCTGCGTGATGGTGCGAGATGGCGTACGTTAACTAGGCATTAAAATAAATCGCGCGGTTGCTGTCGATGCGGGAATAAGGATTATTCCTAAATCTGAGGAAGACTATCGTAAGATCGTTCGACTGTTCCGAGAGGAAGAAGTGCCCCATCACGCTTTTCGTCTCCCTTCGGAACGGAACATCCACGCGGTGGTTCGAGGAGTTCCCGTCAACATTTTGGATTCTGAGATTAAGTAAGAACTTGAACAGAGGGGATATAGCCTCTCCATATTATTCGATTGAGGCGCAGTGGCGGCGCGCCCATGCCTTTGGTGGTCGTGATACTGCCCAAGAGTGAAAAGTCCCACCAAGTATTCAATGAACACGAACTGCTGGGACTGGCCTAACCTCCCTTGAACGCGCAGAATGTGGACCTGGCAACCGCGCTAAAGTCCTTACAACAAATAATAAGTCGATTGATTAGCGCTACTCAAGCTTTGCAGGCGATCTTTCCTATGAATGGCTGGGTACAATAGTAGACAGCCTGTATTTCTCAAAATTCTTTTTTGGAATTGTTTGGGCCTAAGGGATATTCCCAAAAAACGGGAACTTCATCAAACTCTTTTGGATGACGGTATAGATGTAGCCTTGCTGCAGGAAACGTTGCTAAATCCGGTATATTCTCTAGCTCTCCCGAATTATGATGTCCGTGATGACAGATTGAATGGTCGAGGTGGCGGTCTAGCCGTGCTGATTAAACGCGGTATTGACTATTATAGAGGCACGAATGCAGAGATGCATAGTATAGCAAATTTTTAGCAATTCGAAAGTATCACAGAAGTTTTGAGACTACTGAACGTTTAGATGTTTTAGTAAATCTTTGATTTCCACAAATTTAAAACACATTGAAATTTCTCCAAAATTTAAGAAATCAATTTCTTTTTGTTCGCAGCCCTTGAAAACGTTTGTTACTGTTCCGTTGAACAAATAAAGATGAAGACACTATACCATCGTTTTTCTGAAGAAAAAGTTCTTCACTTCATCAGAAACATGGAAACACAAAATGCCAGTTCCATGGATGTTATGCTCGATAAGAAGAAACAAGAAATAATGGAAAACAATCGAAAGCGTCTATACCCAATAGTGAAAACAATCCTTTGTTGTTCACGTAATAATTTGCCATTGCGGGGACATAGAGACACCGGTGACATGAAGACTGCAGAAAAACAAGATACCGCCCTATCAGGCCAAGAAGGAGTTTTTCGAGCGCTTTTGGCATTTCGTGTAGAAGCAGGTGATAATGACGAGACAGCATTTGAATACGGCACCCAAAAACTGCACAATAATCAAGTAACACGATCCAAAACAAAGTTATCAATACCATACGACAAACGATCCTGTCAAAAGTAATCCGGCGAATCAAGAAATCATTTTTTTTTTCTATAATTTGCGACGAAACAGTTGACGCAAGTAAAATGGTGCAGCTGACTTTATGTGATCGATATGTGGACGAACATGTCATCCGTGAAGATTTTCTTGGGTTTATTAGTTTGAAGTCGAAGTCGGGAATGTGATGGAAGTAATCATGGAACAATTGGCGGCCTTTGATTTGGATATCGCCTACTTACGTGGCAAAGGGTACGACGGAGGGTCAAACTCCACGCATTGATATCTGAACAACAACCTTTGACATTCTACACCCATTGCTTCAGCCACTCATTGAATTTGTGTTTTGAAGGCGTGCGGAATTCGGGATATTCGAAATATGATTGGCACAGTCTCTTCGACAATTAATTTTTTCACAAATTCTGCAAAAAGAACTCAACTTTTGCAAGATGAAATCTAAAATGCAGGTCTGGATACAAAAAAAATCGTTTGAAAACTCTTTGCACTAACATACTCGTTGGGTTGAAAAACGTGTGTGTACACATTTTCTGAATTGCTGGAGCATTACAAGAGTTGAAGAATGATAGAGACTGTGAGACATCATCTAAGGCGACACAACTAATGAGTGCTATGGAGAAAACCGAATTCCTCATCTCTCTGCAAGTCTTCACAACAGTCAATGCTCCAATCGTGACACTGAGCAGGGTTCTCCATACAGCAGCACTTCAAATTTCATCAGCTTGTGCTTACTTTGCCAAAGTTATCGACTCGTTACTCAAAACAAGAAAGAATGAAGCATCTTTTGATGAAATTTTCAGAGAAACCAAGAAAATCGCCGACGAAATTGGATTCGAGTTGAAGTTTCCTCGTTTATACGGTCGGCAAAAAAACCGCACCAATCTACAAACCGAGGGTACGGAGCTTCTGGTATATTTCTGGTTTGTTTTCCGAATTAAGAACTTCAATTTATAATAGCCAAGATCATGACTTAGGCCCGTATCGTCAGTCGTCCCTACAATTTTAGGGCGCGCTTATGGCCTTCTTGATTGTCATACTCCTTTCTCTCCTTCAAAAATTTCTAGATTACAGTTGTCCCGTGTCAGCGTCAGCGCTCTCCTATTGTGAAGATATGTTTTCTTTTTAAATTGTAGGAAATTTCAGGCTGATAAAACATGATATAACTCAAAAGCAAGCACAATTTGATGCAAATAGATGTTTGTGACATAACCTCAAAATAGAGCGCTGACACGGAGAAGTAGAAAACTCAAGGAGGCCATAAAGGCGCCCTACAATTATTGTAGGGACGACTGACCATACGGGCCTTAAGACGTGTATTCGATGTTTTTTCAGGTCCACCGTTTACTATCCATTTCTGGATTTCATGATTTCTTTTTAGGGCTCAAGATTTAAGGGAAAGTTTTTGGATATTCTGGGTCTAGAGAGTTAGACTGAAATTGTGAATGCAGCGGAAATATATGAAAACGACAGAAAGAATGCAGCGAAACAGAGCTCAAACAAATTATTTTGTGGCACAAGAATTGTAAACACGGGCAATTAAAGAAAGTCCAAACTGCACTTGAGACACTACAGAACATTAAATCGAGTGGACTCAATCATGTTTTTCCCAACGTAGAAACGTTGCTGCAAATATTTTCAACGATCCCTGTCACTTCAGCAACTGCTGAACGGACTTTTTCTCTGCTAAAGAGATTGAAAAGCTACCTGCGTGAAAACATGTCTGAGCCTAGACTTAATGGGCTAGCTTTGAGCAACATTCACAGAGAAATTGACGTTTCAGTTAGAGAAGTCGTTGAAACATTTTGTCAAATCAAACCTCGTCGACTTGAAACGTTGGACTGGACTAACGTAGATTGTTGAAATGCAGTTTTTCCATGAATAAAATCTTTATTTATAATCTTGTATGAATACCCGTATTTTATGTATGGTACTGGAACCCAACCAATGTAAAAGTAAACTTTAAATATAATGCAAACAAAATGTTATTCACTCTTTCGAATTTCTTTCAGCCCCCCAGATGTTGAATCCTAGAACCGCCACTGCTCAAAAACAAATCAATTTTCAGATTAAATCAGCATAATCTAGATATAACAGATTACTTATATCTCAGCTAGGCCTTTCCAATAAACAAGTCTTTTCTGTAGAAGCTTTACGTACCAATCAGTTCAATGCACTCCCTTTGGAAATGTAATATCTGCTACTGAAGGTTAGGTTTAAGAGTAGCTTTGAGCTACATCTCGCATTTTGTAGTTTATTGTAATAAAGACCATTATTATGAAAAAGAAAAGTAGAATAGACAACCTGTGCTCCAACACACCAAGATGATGTTCCATTACCACCTAGCCACTCCTCACACCGTAAGGTAAGCAACAAGTTGCTCCGCAAATCGTGTGCCCAAAGTAGACGGAGGGAACCGAGGATGACCACTTTTTAGATTCTTCCTGCTAAGATGCTTGCCGATACTTTGCATACCGGTATTGATTTCATTGCAGACAGCAGTATATTCCTCATTCCACCCAAGGATCCGATGACCATGACTAGCAGACTGACAGTGTGGTCGGGTCAAATCCTGCGCAGCTTATTGAGGGGCTCCTGATATTTGGTCCGTCTTTCCTCCTCTTTCGACGATATAGAGTTCCGTTCAATAACGAACATCGCCTTCTGCACAAGCTCGACCGACGGGGATGAGTAAAGTAAATCCAGCATTTCTCGTTCTCCACAACAAACTCAATATCCACTGGAGCATAGGTCAGCACAGGTGTTTCATCTACACCGTAGGTGTACCTCAAATTATAGTATAGCACTCGCAGAGCTGCGTTGTCCCGTTAGACGTAAGCGGTGTCAGCTTATATTCTACACGCTGACGAGAGATACATTAGCGTATCTAGCGGCTGGTGACATGCTCTGCAGTTGGTACCGGGTACATCCGCACCCAAAACCCTACTACGGTATATCAAGGTATTAACGACATTATCTTGACCAGCCTCTGTCACAGAATTTAATCCACTAGACCTTAGAAATGGGAACGTTAACTGCTTAGATAAACCATGATCCTCTATAGGTCGGTAGGTAGAAGATTCCATGCACAGGCTTGTCTCTATGAAGCCTTAATAAGTATTTTGCTTCGGCAGTTTTTTTCATTATTATTATTCTGTAGTTTGAATGTGGCAGGCCATTGACCATTCTACTGTTGTTCTGAAATTGCATTACTTATTTGAAATGTGTGATACAACTATCAAATAGGAAACTCGAACATCCCGAGAGCAGTTGATAAAACACTATTAAATGTTTCCCGCTTTCTCCTTGTTTTTGTCAATATCATGAGTTTGTTAGGACAAGAGCTAAACAATCAAACTATGATTTATTATTACAAAAAGTGTTATATTAAAAAACTGATATTACACAGTTAAGTAACAAAATTACGCCTGTAAATCTTTTTGTATCTTTTCCAGCAACATCTCTATTCTATCTTTCATTATCGGCTGTCCCTTCTTAGTCTTCCTGGACAACTTCTTGAACCTTTCAACTTTCTCCATTTTATATTTCCTTCTTGCTTCGTCTTTTTCTGCTTTTTTCTTCAGGAACTCCTCCCGTTTTGCTGTCTTCTCTTCCTTCATCCTCTTCAGTTCATCTTGCACCCGTCCGAACGGCTTCTTCTTAGTTTTTGGATCTACAAGTTGCATTAGAATAGTAGGGAGCAGCATAACATAAAAGTAATGTGATGAAGATTTTATAAAAAACGAAAACCCTAAAGACGATACCGGAAAATGGTTTACTTTGAATAACTGCTAAACCGCATTTTATAATCAATGATTATAAAGCCATATACTTTGACAGGTCCTGACCATATTCGTTAGCCCAGTTTAAATAAGTCAATTTTTTATGTTGGATTTACACCCCTATAGGAATTTGCGCAAGCAAACCAGGGGCCTGATTTAATATGAATGGTACGTGCGAAGAGGTGACACTAACAACTATAAGTAGTTTTTGTTAGGCCAGCATCAGCTTCAATATAATGTTTTCAAAATCGATACGTACCTGAATGAAAAAACATTCTTTTGCCATCGACTACTGATATCTCGGTAACCAGTGATCGCACATAGATTATAAAGGTATTTCATGGATTGAAAGAAGAAGACTCCTATAAGATTTGTTTGCAATCTTTGAAGATTTTTTTTCCTTAGTATTGAATTTAAAAGAGTCCAAAAGGTTGCTTTTTGCCTTGTTTTGGAAAATCGACCGCATTTTTGGAACTATTCATGAGAAGGCTGATGTTTTTAGGTTTTTTATCCTTCAATGAAGCTCTATAATCATGCACGACGGCATATCGATCCATTGTTCTGTCTCTCCGGAACGATTGGTCTAAATTTGAAAATGATGCAAATTCAGTGTCGGATCTTACTCATTTCGGTCGGATGGAACACCGAATATTTTCTAGATCTGCCCCTGGATGGTTAGTTTTAGTTTGTTTTTTGGAGTATCCCATCAATAAAAGCATAAAATGAAAGAAGGAAAATGATTTTTCTATTTTCAACCACAGACATCCAATTACAGGATGTTATGATACAAAAATGTTGCTCCTTTGATTTCTTTCAAAATTTGACCAATTGGTCCTGAGAAACCGTACAATAGACAGGTCTGCCATCATGTAGGGTTATTAGGGATACATCGAGGTTTTTCACTTTTGGTGTAGTTCTCACTGGCCACTGTAGACTGGACAGGCACTTGTCTAAAACCCGCATTTTGGAGGGAGGAAGGGACTAGGAGAACAATCATCTTCTCCGACTGCCAGCCTGCGACGAAAGCACTGTGTCTGTAAGATTACTTTCGAGCCTGGTATTGCATGGCAGAGAGGCTCTGCAGAATCTAGCAGCGAGGCGCCCAGAATCGTTAGTGTGTATACCGGGGCACGCTGAGATGAAGGGCGAGCAAGCTTGTTGGTCCTGAGCCAGCCCTAGAGGTGGCCGCGCAGAATCAGGAAGAAAATGGAGAAGTGGATTGCTAGACAACACACTCAGAAATTGAAAAGCATCTCTAGACATATCCATCAGGCACTAGAACTCATCGTAGGGCCCAGTGTTAAGGGTGAACGCTTTTGCTTATCTTTGAATAGAGCCAACCTCAGGTTGTTGGTGGGATTGTTTGGCCATAACACGATGGGGCGCTACCTGCATGTGATGGAGGTGGCTGAGGATCCCATATGTGAGCGCTGCGGGGTGGAGGAAGAGTTCTCGGCGGAAGATCTGTGATGCTGTGAGGTTCTGAGCTACTACAGGCAGACTATACTGGGGACAAGCACTTTGGATCACCAGAAAGTTAAGGAGCTGGGACTCAGGAGGTGCATAAGAGCCTGTTTATGCGGCCTATACGCCGGCTCCTCATGGTGGTCGGTATGCCTCTAGTTTCGTTCTTCTATCGTTCATTTAAGAGTGAACAGATTTGTCTGCATGTGCTGAGAGGACAAAACAGCATTCCACTTTAGGCTTTTACCGATATATTGCAGCCTAAGATCTGAGTTATTCAAAGCCATGGGGTTTGATAGTGAAGGTTGCATATTCAGCAAGGTGACTGGACATCCTGACCTTCATTAGGCGACAGGAGATCAGGAGGGCTAGACAGACAGAAGGATAACCATGGAGAGTGTTGGTACACTCGGGGTCGGCAAAAAGGGCCAAAGGGGGCCTAGTTGCCAATATTTGCCTTCTCACCACTACAACTAGTACGTCACCCCTTCGCACACTACAATACTGAGTTTTTCCACAGACCTATTCTCGTTTGTTTGGTTTTCCTTTCCTGTCTCCAATGACTAGTCTATACTGATGCAAGGCGACATCGAAAGTAATTATTCAATAGCCTTAACATTCTTTAAAAATAGTAATAACTAAAATATATCATTCTATATATTTAATATCTTCAATGGGAACAAAGTTATTAAATAAATCCATACTGAAGAGTAACCAAGCAGATAAAGCCCATTGATGGATCCAAAGTTTTAACGCAACAACTAATCAATTTATATCAATCCTCTTGTATTACAAGCAAAATTCAGTTCAGTTTTTCAGTTTCTGTCTACGCAGCTGCTTCAGTATAAAAACATTTGATTAACTCAATTTAAGTGCTTTTTCATTAGGTATTGTTACAAAACTTTCATTAATTTCTGCCCATTATAAAAAATCATCAACCTGTATACACGGCTGGCTAGGGTAAAAAAACAGAAAGCAGTTCAAAAATAATTCAAAAAAAAAACTACTTTGATTACATGCCAGGCCATCCAATATAACAACTTCAAATTAAATATGGTCAGTTCTAGCGTTGCTCATGTTAATTAAGATATGTACATAATTATTTAAAAAAGCGTGTTAAAAAAGGAGTCGAACATAGATTCTGGCATAACTTTTTTTGGTCAATTGTTTACCATACACCTGAACCCGCTTTAAATCAACTGACATGTTGCCCCTAAAGTTTCTGATAACTTACCCTGCATAATTTGCTTCTCTGAAGCAGTATCAGTTCCTCCAGATTTTGATGGTTTATCATCCTCTGCAAGCCCTGCATTTACATTATTGTCATTTTCTTCATCTGCCTCTTGTGACGCGTATTCCTGATAGATTTTCTCCACATCTAAGCCTTTACTATCATACTTACTTACAGCCTTATAATACTCATGCATGATGGCTTTTTTCCTGTTCTCCTCCCATTGTTGCAATTTGTACTTCTTGCTATATTTTTGGAGACGGTATTTCTTTTTGTCAAATGGTTTCTTAACTTGATCATTCTCATTTTTTTCAGAATGTTCTGTGTGACTTCTAAATTTAGTCTTTTCCCTGAAACCATGCTTCACAAAATTTGAAGTTTTATTATTGTTTTGTTTCCTCTCATCTATTGCAGGTCTTCCAAGAAATCTATTCTCAGAACCACGATCAAATTTAGCCTCTCTCCATTTCTGGTGATTTTGGTGTTGGCCTGTTTGATACCTATTCCTTGTAACCTTGTCATCCTTTTTTCTCGCACTAAACTGTTCTGATACATTTGAAGAAGTTTTTACACTTTCTGTCCCTGGCTTTATAAAGAAGTCATCTGTAGTATTTGCTTCAGTCTTTTGAACATTGGAACTACCAAAAGAACTGCCTTGACCCTTTTTTGTTCTGGTATCACCTCTTTTAGTTGGTTTTTTAAAAAAGTTTTTTGATGAATTTGCATGTTTAGCCATATCTAGGCTTCTATTTTCGTATATTTACCTGAAATGAATGAGAATGGGTTGATACCATGATGAAGGTAAACTCCTTGCAGATCACTAAACTGAAAGGACACCTCCACGAAGTTATGTTGATACCAAGCAGAAGTTTAACTCCTTGCAGGACACATCACTGTAAGGGCACCTTCACAAACTCATGCTGAATATACGAATAGTTTGTTAAACTACAGTTTTACCACTTGCCTAGTGGATTTTTAAAAATTCACATTTTAACAGTTGTTAGCAGTGACGGATTCATAATTAAATCGGACATTGCAAAACATCCTAGGTCACAATTTGATGTTTTCAAGAGACAATAAAAACTATATATAATAAACCAATATAGTATGTAGTTGATTAATCATAATAATGTTAAAAAGGCCGGACAAACGTTTTTGGCATTATTTTTGTAAGGGATATATTTTCAATTTATTATTTAAAATTATATGTAAATATTGACTTATAAATGCCACATGTTTTAATATTTTTAAGGGACCTATGGAAAACCGAGCCAAAGTAAACACAGAGGAAAATCAAATTTCCAATTCACCCATTCAAACCATCTTTGCCGACCATACTGTATTTTTAGAAGAATAGTATTATGAACATTTCTGATGTGTACCTAACCTTATTGTATGTTCTTAATGTGTTCCTTTTTTTTTTAATTGTATTGTACTTTGAATGGTGAATGACTTTTTCTCTTTTTTATGACATATACATACCAACGACCACAAAAAAGTACAGAACTTTCTCTGATAATCAGTATTTGATTGTAGAAGAACTCGTATTTATTTGACTACCAGGCATCAAAATCGATGTTGGACAAAAAAAAAATGGTATTCCTAGATGATATACTAGGCAGAACGAGCCAGTCACGGATTTGTTTGTGTCCTTCTTCCCATGGTTTGTACTAAGGATCAAAGTGCACTTGACAAGTCATTTTTTTATAGTTCTATCGTTAAACTCTTAGATTTAATGCTTTTTTTTTTAGAAAACGTCAGAGTTTGCAGATAATTGTGATGTTGAATGATTCCAAGACATACTACTTCTTAATACATAATTTGCAAAGGGCAGCACAAGCCTAGTGAAGGTAGATGTCTCCTCTAGAAAGTATCATTATTATTTTGATACCATGCTGTTACATTGGTACACAAATGAGTCAAAAGTACACAAAAACTACACAATTTTGGCGACTACAAACAATGCAATGTAAATATTATTTAAGCTAGCTACTATTCGAACTCATTTAGCTATATATTTATCATATATTTAGAAGAATTTCTCAGTCATACAAATGAGGAGGATCAAGTTAATGGAATTGATAGGACACAAGAAAACTGTAATGCAAGTGATTATGTTCAAAGTAATATTTTTTCATAGTGAATTCGTATTTTGGGGCATATACCACATAAATATGGGAATAAAACAAATCAAGCATACTGGTACTGACCCATTCAAGTACCCACTGTGCAAAAGCCAATAATTACCAGACTTACATTACAGGGTGTAAAACATGTTAATTTTTCATCATTTGCGAATGTGAACATTCAGTTAAATTTATGAGATCATTTGTCCAAGGCTAACTAAGTCAAATGCCTGTTATTGCACCTTATTCTGGAACTGGCGAAGCTAATCCCAATGGTTGTTTGTTTTGAAAACAAATTTTCATCTATCTCTTTTATGCATGAATTAAAATATGTACAAATGTCAGCTGATAACTTGATCCATTCAAAAAATGGTATTTTTTGAAAAGTTCTGCATAATATATACTGTTTTTGTTTGTTTTTAGCCAAGTGCATCAGAATGGGTGTTATTTAATACATGTTTCTTCAGTAGAAAAATAAACCTATATTTTTCATTTTATTCAAGCATGTGATATTATTTTCATACCCTCATGTATGAAAATATGTGCATGAATTTTGTGAGTGCAGAGTTGCAAATACAAATATTAAGAAACATGTGAATATTAGTTATATCCTTTATTATGTTGTTTTTTCACCAAACGTGTTCTTAGCAGATGATATTATTTAAAGGGGGAACAAATGTCACATACAAGGTGTACTTATACCCACATTATGCATACTTTGAAAAATGGGTATGATTTAACCCTCAATATGCAACACTTAAGTTGATTTCTAGATAATCTATGGTTTGCAGCTATTTGGCCCTTATAACCAGATAGCTTGTTTTATCACACTTTCGAATTTCTTTTGTATGACAAATTCAGTACTTAGAGTGGACTGGAATGTAACATAATTCTGATTTGTTAGATCTGGTTTAGAAGAAGTTCTGATTTAAAAATAAATTGTACAACCAACCAGAACAAAAAAGAGAAAAATATTCCAAGAAAAGGAATTTTGTGAGTATGCTATTGCTAGGAATAAAATGGATCTATTTTGATGAGCTATGTTACATTCCAGCCTGTAAAAAAAGCCATTTCAAAGCGTACATAAGTTGACAACTTTGCTGCATTTTCTCTTTGGTATGCAAACTTGATCTATGTTTTCGAATGTGACTTTATGAGTGAGAAGAATCAAGGTCTAAATATATTTAAAATCTACAACACAAACTCGCAATTTGTTAAATATTGTATATGAAAAGAGTATAAAAAATGGATCATAATACACTTGGTTTTTGTGCAAGTTTTGTGTAATTTTCTAATTTCGGTCTGTAGAACTGCCTGAGCAGATTATGGAGGGATATTGTACTTTGTTAATAAGCACTATCACTCTTCATTCTGCCAACATGTCATGCAATATTAATTACTACATCACATGGACATAATAAAATTACTTCAAGATTCTAGAAAAACCTTCAAGATATTCCTAGCAGATGATATTGATGTATACTGAAATCTGACCATTTCATAGCCTTAAATATCTCTAAACAAAGGAAAATTTGCATAGATGTACAAATACAAATATTACACAACATTCATCCTTAGATTTTGCAATTTAATATTGCATATTTTACCACCCTCGTATCGATCATAGAGATGCAATTAAGAAAAATACCATTTAATTCAGTTACAAGTAGATGAGAGGCAAATTCTTGTAGAACAAAAGATAATACGCATAGTTTTACAGAACAAAAGCAACAGTTAAATATGGTAATCCAAATCGAATGCCTTACCTTCGGAAGCCACCCTTCGGGCTGGGAAGCGTTTTTCGGTGGAATCTTGAGTTTTTGATGAAACTGTGGTGGAAAAAATACCTGCTTTAGTTGTCAATCGGTTAGATTTACTCGGTTTTTGTCGCACTGCTCGTGAACCATGCCTTGTTTTCCGGAAAACACACGGAAAAGGAATGGCAAATTCGCAAAATGGAAAATGACAGAGGTACTCGTGATGTCGTGATACGTGATGTCACAAAGTGACGTTTCATTTATGAGAAAGACAAGTATCGATTTTTTATACATAGCGTCATCTAGCGACCCGGTTTCTAAGTTACGCTTAGTTACTCACTACCAGAGGCTCCTGTATTAGCATGTTGTCTAGAGGCATCATTCTTATGACTGCAGAACAGGGACGTGTCCAGGTTGAAAGAGTGTTTCCTAAAAAAATAAAAAGGTACTGTTTTGCCAGTACTCGGACAGAAGGAGCTACTAGTCGGCCGGCTAATTTCCACTTTCGAATTGTCAGTTATAAGGCCCGGCCACACGACAGCGACTTACTTGTACGGTCTAGTTTGCGCGATAAAGACGGAACTGTTTGAATTGTTTGTTTTGAGTGCATTTTATGCTGTCTCTTACTGAAGAAGAAAAAGACATATAGATCAAAGTGGCAAAAAGTGGCTTCTAAGAAGAAATAAACATTCGCATGTCAATTCAATTAACGAACTAAATTGTTTAGAACAATTACGTAAGTCTGCCATTTTACCTGCTCGCCGTCCACAAGTCTACTTAAACAGGTTTGCGCAAGTAAAACTCTCAGCAGAGCGACGTTCGCACAAGCCGCATTTTTAGGTTTGCGCGAGCCACAGTTTTATCGTCCACACGCTACGTGTTCCCAGTACAAACCGGTTTGCTCAATTAAGACCGTGGTGATACTTGTACGCGTGACCGGGAGTTAAGACAGAACTGAATTCAAAAAATTATGGTAGTAGAATAGAAATGAAGACTTACATAAAAATGAAAAAGAAACTTTTTTCCTTCAATCCGGTCCTGCGCTCTCAACTACCATATGACTACCATACTGTTTACCAGGGAGGTGGAACGTGAAACTAATATGGACGAATGGGAATGCGGGGTTCTCCTGTGGTTTGCAAAAATGTTACTTTTTTCAGCATGAAATTTTCGGAACATTTAATTTTAATTCAATAAAGTCCCTATTCTATGTTATTTGAGACATATGCCTTTTGTTCAGAGTTGTAAAGTATAAAAATGTAAGTACTAAGTACACAAAGCTGTAATATATTTGTAAATACTATGAGACAAACTCCAAATCAAACCTGTTTCTCTTTTAAGGTGATCCAAAGTGATCCCACTCAGTAGCCAGGCTGCTGGTAGATCCTGAGGAAGATCAGAGATAAAGCAGTTACTCATTTGAGGAGTATATTTGAAGATCATGCCTGTTGGAATCTCCGCATAACTTTTTGAACAGTGGAGCACTACGAAAAGTTCAGACGCCGTTGTCAACAACCCCTAAGGTCCTGAGAATAATTTTCATTATCAGAAGTTCGGAGATTACTTGTGATCTTACCAAAAGGTACAGCTCTGAAGGATATTTGCAGACCATAACATTTGTTTGTTTTTATGACTCAATAACCAGTGATTATTTGTACTGCTTTTTGCCCAAGCTAGTTTCCATACTTCATTTTTTATATCAAATTCAAAATACAGTTATGTGCCAAAAAACAAAAACAAAAAAAACATATATTTACTGTATTATAGAAAATACACAATATTTTTGGCAAAAAGGACAAATCCTCGATCAAATGACCGTTAACACCCAGCCTTACATAAGTAGGGTGGGTGTGAAAATGCCCTGTGTTACACTAATTTGCACATATAATATATAAACAATATTCTGGAATTTAATGATTCCATTTAGCAGGTTGATATGCAAAGCTAACTATAATTTCAATTAAATTGAAGCCATATGTTATTGATTATTGAACAATAACATGGCTGCCCACAGGGCGGTGTCTGGGGGGCCATGGTCTCTCCTGAGAATCCGCTTTGTCTTTAACGTTTGCATATTCTAGCTTGCTTTTGTGTACAACTTTGAGAAATGTCCCTGCTGAGAAAATTGCTACCTCTGCTCATCAAAAAATTATGGGGGCAGGTACAATTTTGCAAAAAGTTATCTCTTGATGATGATCAGCACCCCTGAGAAAAATTCCTGAGGGTACCCATGAAAAATAATATTGTTCTAATAAAAAAAAAGAAATCTGAATTGTAGTAACATATCAACACAATTATTCAATTTTTTCCGAATTTTTTATTTATGCAGGTACCAACAAAGGCTGGGGAACGAAAACATCTGGACCATAATAATATTACTACTGATTTGTTTATAGAAAAATGTATGAGATTTATATAATAAGTATATATTTAGGTATTTACAGTATATGTTTTTCTTCCGAACCTTTCCAGCTTAGTAAGTAGATATGAGTGATCTTATAACAGCTTGTTATTGACGTTGCTATTTTAATATAAAAGCACTTATTCGTCAAGATAGCGCAAAATGTTAATAACACATGCTGTTATAAGATCTCCCATATCCCACCAAATTACTATAGATAAAAGTATAGCAATCTCAGTTTTGGCAATCCTTTCGCACCCTCAAAAAATGGGTGCTGCCAACTACACAAGTCACCGTGTTGCCATTGAATAGCATGGAACTAAACCTTCATCAGTGCTGTTTACTTTATTTGTTCATTACAAGCAATTGCCAACATTTCTCAGAACTTTTACTATCTCCTTTAACCTGCATTCACTATATTTACGGAATTTATTTTTTTTCTTGGTATCCATTCCTAAGGGAAGTGAAATTGTGAAATATTAGTTCAGTGTCGTGAAAAAATTTCGGAAAAATGGAAGTAGCCGGTTATTGGGATGCTATGAAATTTTGTCAACTTCAAAGCCGCTTCCAGTGCGATTTGATATAGGAAAGACACAAAAGCGACGTCGATGCATTTATAGAGAAACTTCATTCATTGCTTTTGGGATACCAATGTGAAGACATTTACAATGCCGACGAAAGCGGTCTATATTTTCGTGCGCTTCCCGATAAGACACTGGCTTTAAAGTCTGAAAAGTGTTCGGGGGGAAAATTATCGAAAGAAAGACTAAACGTATTATTCTGTGCAAGCATGACTGGACAAACAGAAAAACTGTTAGTGATTGGCAAATCTGCACGCCATCGAGCATTGAAAAATGTAAACATTAAGGATTTACCTGTTATGTGGAAGCCAAATAAAAAAGCCTGGATGACACTCGAAATAATGAGTGAGTGGTTAGCCGAGTTGGATTGAAAAAAGGGCATTAAAAAATAGAAAAATTCTGCTATTTTTAGACAATTAAACAAATTAAAAAATGTTTTCGCATGTCATGAATACATACCATATGTATGTTGTACGTATTTCATTATACATACATATATGTAATTATAAATTATAATTTTATGTACAACGTGTACATACATGTCTTATAATTAGACTTAATTTCATATATGTAATTATCATATACTTTATAAATTCATATTTGTATGTACATACATATATGTTATCATGTCACTTATAAATAAAAAACTCTTCAATTCCTATATTTGTTAGTTTTATTTTAAGCGGTCACCTCCAATAAGCGGACAAAAAGCTGGAACCATTGCTGCCCGCTTATGAGAGCTTTCACTGTATTATGATTTCCGCTTACGTGCCTTAGCAGAATGGAAAAAATAAAAGTTATTCTATAGGTGTTGGCATTCAAGAAAATGATGAAATGGCATTTGTAAAGATGCTACGTTCCAATAAAAAAATGATCAAGAACAAAAAAGCAATAAGGCCAAATAATTTCGAATAACATCATTAACCAACCAACTAAAGATTATTATTTCTCATCTCAAAATAAGTAAGCTTGGGGTATATTAAAACGATCCCACTCTTGATTATATTCAGCGAAAATTATTTTTTCAAATAGATATTTTTTTTTTGCGGATGCTTCATAAACGGTCCACTTTGACGTGAGAAATAATGACCAATAAAAATTATTGCCGAAACGATTTGCTAGAAGAATGATTTTTGTTTCAAGGATGTATTCGACCGTTTCTCAGCTGTACCTCTAATGTACTCTTTGATGGAAAAGCGAACTTCTTCAAATTTTGGTTTCTGGGTGAAACCTTTCAAACCATAAACATTCCGTAAGAAAGGATAGTAAGAAATCATCCTTCAGTCGGTTTCCTATCATGGTATAGCCAAATTATTTTCTATAATTTCCTGTATTTTCTGTCAGTATAGGTACAAAAGAAAGCAGAGTTTCTGCGAAGTTAACTTTAAGCACTTTTGAAATACGTAAAAATATACAGGGTGTTCCATAATTATTGCGACAAAATGATAGGGGTTGTAGAGGGCATCAAAATGAACAATTTTGCCTTATAAACCCCTGATCGGAAATATGCCGTTTGGGCTGCAGCAAAAAAAAAGATCAGTTTCTTGAAACAGCTTACCTACAGTAATTGCTCAGTGTCCTCCACCTTGCTCAATACACAGCTGTGCACGATTGTTCAATGATCGGCGAAATCTGTGGCATACCCCCGGTATGTCCTGAACATGTGCCGACGCGGCCATCACTCTTCCCAGTAGCTGTTGTTGGTTGGGAACGCGAGTTTCGTACACTAAAGCTTTCAGATGGCCTCAGAGAAAATAATCCAGTGGGGTCAGGTCGGGTAACCGCGCAGGCCAAGGCTCAGGGCCACCTCGGCCTATCCACCTATTTGGAAATTTGTCGTCCAAATACTGCCGCACTTGTAAAGAAAAGTTGGCTGGAGCGCCATCGTGTTGAAACCACATGTTGGCTCTTATGTTCAGTGGCACATTTTCTAATAGTTCCGGTAGCACATGCTGTAAGAATCGACCATGCATGCCCATCCAAACGTGCTGGAAGCAAATATGGCCCGATGATATGCTCGTCCACAATGCCGCACCAGATGTTAATTGAAAACTGATATTGGTCTCTATGGATGGCTATGGCATGACGGTTTTCTTCATACCAAATGTGACTGTTATGGCTATTAAAATAACCGTCCTTTGTAAAACAGGACTCGTCAGTGAACAAAACGTAGCGACCAAAGTTTGGTTGCCTCAACTCCTGCTGCAGCCACCAACGACAAAAACGTCGACGCGGCAGATAGTCTTCTGGACCCATGGCTTGGACTTTTAAAAGGTGGTATGGGTGTAGTTGCTGGTCATGGAGAACCCTCCAAACAGTAGTTTGAGACGCTCCCATATCATGTGCAATAGCACGCACGCTTGTACGCGGATTGGCCTCTACATGATACAGAATCGCTTCCTCAAATTCTGCTGTGCGCCTCGTGAAGGGCCGCCCTGCTCCCGCGAGGTCTCTGATGCTGCCACTGACTCGAAGACGTCCATGAATCCTTGCAAAAATGGCGTGATGCGGACGAGGACGTTCTGGAAACCGTTGGGCGTAGATTCGCGAGGCTCGTCTTCCGTTACCACCAGCAGAGTATTCCATTCAACGATTTTTGTTTCTTGAAACGTGTCAAATCGCCACTGTATATGAAGCATGTCAACATGGCATGAATTACTGTCAAATGCTCTCCCACAAAAGCATTAACTCACAGCAATAATTATTAGGATTCAATATCAAACAGACACTGAATGTGTCTATTACAACCTATGGAATTAAAAATGAAATACGTATATCATTTTAATTTTTAATACGAAACGATTAAAACACTCGGCCATGATGTGACGTCATATAAATTGTAAACAAAGAGACATCATTCATATGTCAGTCGTGGGCCAACGGTGTCTTATTTAGATATTGCTAAAAAACTACTAATCAACGTAAAATGTTAACATTTTCTCGTTTCATCGAGAAAAGAAACAATCATGGACGTTGGATTCGTAAAAGCAGAAAACACAAATTTGTGTTGTCCTTTCTGAAGAGAGATTATGTTCAAAGTTATAAATTACGATTTTCTCCGTTTTCAAAGACTTTGAGAAAGACCCGCGTTGTGTGTAAATAAGCCATCATACAAAAATCAGGAATGACACACAAAATATTTTCGCGTTGCCTCACATCTAGGCGCTGATTTGTATTTTCTACTTGACATCGTCATACATTTCTATAAAATTTAAATGACAGGAAATAAAAAATAATGTAAAATGTAATAACCTTTTCCGTTTCATAAATATTCCGGACTGTTTCATATTTTCTCACCTGTTGGATGTAATATACTTCACCAACCAGGGAGTTTCTTTTCTGTCTAATTTTGAAATTCAGCAAATTTGGATAAGTAATTTCCAGGATGAATAAGAAAAAATGGACGCCCAACTAATTTCTAGCTTGCATACATCTCAAGTAACTTTTTCTCGTTTTATTGAAAAAAAAAACAATCATGGACGTTGGATTCGTAAAAGCAGAAAACACAAATTTGCCAAAAATTGACACATTGATGGTCATTTGTTTGCCTTCAACAAAGATTTCTGCTCTACTGAGCTGAGGAACATCTAGACTTCTATGCAGTACAGAGCATTTGATACAATGATAGACACAAGAAGAAAGAATTATGTAATACACTTCCGTACTCTTATCGATGTATTTTTACATTCTCGGACGATACAATAACGATAATTAGTATATATTTCATGTAAACTAGTAGAATTCATGTTATTATGTTTAAAGAGTGTGAGGTTATGCTGCTGATTACAAATTTTATGACGTCTAAGAACATTAACATGGACCAAACATGGCGGACATGATTAAAGTTTTATGATATCTTAGGTCTGAAAGAAGTATATTAATTTTTTTGGTGTAGTAGAACAAATATTAACTATTTAAAACCTACTTAAAAAAGCGTCAACTAGCCTATTTATTCCATTACCTAAGAATACAAGCATCCACTAACATTTTCCTAGAACTGACCAGACAAGATAAACAATAAAAGTAAATAATAGTTTTTTAAAAGGTTTATTTTCATGGAAGTATAAAACTTAAACAAACAGGCACCTCGATGATTGAAAAAGGAAACATAATTCTTAAACAAAATAAATATATTTGAATTCATCAAATTAATTATCGCGCAAAGTTTCACAACTTAGTACCTACAGAGTATTTCGTAACAAACGTTGAATGAAAAAAGGGTAATTTCAAAGAATTTCCATTTTTCACGGTTCGATGCTCATAGCATCTCTGTCAGACTCTATCTCTCCTTCACTCTGATCCGTACCATTCGACAGTGGTTTCCTACATACGAAAAAGACGCTATCATACTCATATTGCAACATGGATTTCGGATTTTGGCAGTACTTCGTCTTCACGTTTGTCTCGCATTTTTCCATTACAAATCCAACTTTCTGTATCACTTTTTCAACTACTTGAAAACTGGGTTCAATACTGTCTTGATTTTTCATATCAGCATAATGATAAAGAAGTGGCCCTAGGTTCACCCATAAACCACCAGGCTTGAGTATTGTGAAGATTGTCTCTATGAACTGCACCACATTTGGAGCACAGTCTATGAAAAAACATGTTGCTACGCAATCCCATTCATCACTTATCTTATAAACTTCCAAGAAATCACCAGCTACCATTGAGAATTTACATTCTGGGGCAACTTCAGGCATCACATCTGGCACCCTGGAAAAAAATTAGCTTCATTCAGGTTACATTTAACACGACTCGTTCCCTAAGTGTATTTTATTGTTATAACCATTGATTAACGTATATTCCACGAGAAGATACTCAATCCAACCGGAAGCCATCCCTGTGCGAGATAAGCATACGTAACGTCGCGCACAATGTCATCCGAAATAATTAAACAGATTTACTAATCGTACTAACGTGTGTAGCTAAACTTATCTTAGGAAAAATGCAAACTGCGCAAGCTGATCGGCAGGGTTATTTCGTAAAAACCTATATAATGTCCTAAAATCGATAAAATGTCAACTTGCTGACTAGATAGTTCCTAGTGTGAAGTATGCAAATAGTTCGCTCCACTATTACTAGCCAGCATCAACAAATGCGTCATTTGTAGAGGAATAACTCAACGACATGCTCAATGACCAATTGCAAGTCAGTTCTCCAGCATGCCTTGTTAGTTGCAAAATGCCTAGATAGTATGTAGACCTGTAGAGTATATTTCTGAGATGTGACAAAGAAAATGAGTGGAGTAGCAGAGTAGCAAGATCGCATATGGATGATTGTCTAGTGTGTATTAGTCTGCAGGTGTATAAAAACAGTGATAGTTGCTATGTCAGAAAATTATTACTGATGCTGCCCATGAAGTGTATCTATTAGCTGTTACAGACGGGTTATTTGTGTTGCCCTTTCTGATGAGAGATTGTGTTCAAAGTTATTAATTACGATTTTCCCGTTCAAAAGCACCGGCGTTTTGTGTAATTAAGCCACATCATAGAAAAATTAGGAATGTCACACAAAATATTTTCGCAGTGCCTCACATCTGGGCGCCGATTTATGTTTTCTACTTGACATCGCAATACATTTCTATAAAATTTAAATGAATGGAAATAAAAACTAAGTAAAATTTAATATCTTTTCCGTTTTATTAAATATTCCTGTCTGTGGCATATTTTTTCACCTGTTGGTTGTAATATACTTCATCAGCCAGGGAGTTTCTTTTCTTCTCTGTCTCATTTTGAATTCCATCAAATTTGGATAAGTAATTTCGAGGATGAATAATAAAAAAATGATGCGCAACTAATTTCTAGCTTGCATACATCTCAAGTAAATGTATTTGAGACAAGAAACCAATAGAATTATCATCAACACAGATTATTAGCACACAAATCCACACTATGCACCTATGGACTGACGTTTCATCCCAGCTATAGTATATAACTTACAGCTTAGACCTCCAATAATACCATCTCTAAAGCAGACGTTAAATCAGATCAGAGAGAAAAATTATACCTGATGCGTCATGGCGTTCAGGCAACACATACAGCTACAGAAGGAGTGCACATCAAGTGAACAACAGCTAGTTCCAAGTCGACATCTTGTAGAAAAACCTACATAATGTGGAAAAAACCGACATAATGTCACTTTTCAAGATACGTAATATCCCTACCGAAGCACAACTACTACTTGCACATACTCATAAACTGGGTGATTGAGTGCCGTTGTTTTCACTCACTTTCAGGAAATACTTCTAATACAGATTGTCGACATTGTAGTTGTAGGTTCAGGAACTATTATGTTTTATATCGAAGATTCGAGCAGATCGTAAATTGAAATTTGAGGGCACTATTTCACAAGTATCCAAAAAGATAAATTACTTTTATAGAAATTCACATAGCCTAAGTGTTTATTCTAAAAAAAAAATGTATGCAACATGATCATTATTCCTCAGTTATTATATTGTTCGACTATTTTGTTCAATGCAAATGAAAGTGCTTTTTTAAATTACAAATATTACAAAATAAAGCTGAGAGAGATGATAATCATATTAAATAAAAATAAATATACTAAAATAAATTTTATGCTGAAAGTGAGTAAATATCAAAAATGTCATAACCTACTTGATTTTCATATTCAAGTCAAAAGATCATATTCTACCAAATCATTTAGAAAATTTTATTGAATTGAACAATGAGTAAGTACTATAGTTATTCTAGTACAGGGAATATAGACTTTCAATTACAAAATATAACAAACAAATCTGTATTTCAAAAAGGAAAGATGTGTGGCAGTTTAAAAATGTTTAAAGGGGGAAAAAATAAGCAGGCTTGAAGTCATAATAGATTATGTGATATACTGTGTAACATTGATATAGTAGCATTAATGCTAAATAAATCTACAACAAATAAACTTACTTTCCTTTCTCACCTGGTATCTGTAAATCTGACCACTATCCAACCAACAGATACGCAGGTACATATAAATGCTACTGAATGACCCAAGTTTTGTCTTTGAAACAATAAGTAATGTCTGGCAGCCCTCAAATCTTACTCTACATGAGCAGATTCAAATCACACGCTCATGAAAAGCAAGTTGTTATACTGACAGTCAGTGACAAGAAGGAAACATACGTTAAAACTACGACAAAACTAAACAAAAAAAAACGTAAGTCTTTGAGTTTTTTTAGAAATGAAAGTGGCAAAAACTACTCTCTAAAATTAAAACAAAATGGCAGTGAAATTTTAATCACATAATCCGTGATGCAATAAATTTTAGCATGGAGGCATTTTTGGCAATAAAATATAATCTATCTATCCATCTATCTTATGGGTTACAACAGATTTCACTGCTGATCAAGTAGAATTTCTTTCACTTTTTTCTTGAATTTGGGTAATGAACTGGTTTCTTTTAAACTACAGTCTAAATAATGACATAATTTGATGGCAATGCAAATATATATGTATTCTGAAGTATACTAAGTGACATATAAATCCGAACACCCAGTTCAAATGGTTTTATTTTAATAAAATTTTGTATAAGTACTTAATGAAGCATAATAAGTAAATGATAAAAATTTCAAAATGATTGCACTGCTTTAAAGCCCTTTGACCTTTAATAATGTGTGGATGCACCCTGATGTGCTACGCATTCTCCAACGCGCCTATGCATGCTTCTGATCAGGTGGTCAATGTCCTCCTGTGGTATCTCATTCCAGGCAACCACCAACTCCTCTCAAAGTGCTTCTAGAGTCTGAGGAGGACGTTGCAAATTGAGCAATCTCCTACCCATCATATCCCACACGTGCTCAATTGGGGATAAGTCGGGAGATCTTGGTGGCCATGGTAACAATGTGACATCATTATGTTGAAAGAAGTCTATTGTGACTCTTGTAACATGTGGTCGGGCATTATCTTGTTGGAAAGTTGGATCTGCCAGGGTGTCAAGATAGGGTAAAAGATGGGGTTCTAGAACTTCGTGGATATAACGCTGCGCGTTCATGTTACCTCTGATGAAGATTAAAGGTGACCTGGAACCATAAGCTATAGCACCCCAAACCATAACTCCAACAGTGTGATGAACATGTCTTTCAACAAAAAACTGTGGATTCCTCCTTTCACCACGTCGCCTTCTAACCCTGGCACGACCATCGTGCATGCCTAAACAAAATCGAGACTCGTCACTAAAGACAATACTGTTCCATTCCTGATCCCAGAGTGACCGTTGTCTGCACCACTCAAGGCGATTACTTCGGTGTTCTCGAGTTAAAGGGAGGACCCAGTGTGGCCGGTATGAAAACAAGCCAAAACTTCTCATTCGTCGGTAAACACTTCGCATGCCAATAGGTCTTCCGTGTTCTGCAAACCATTCATTTGCAATGGACCTGGTAGTGGAGAAACGGTCCCTTAAGGCCAATAATCTTAGGCGGCGATCTTCACGGTCTGTTGTTCTACGGCGGCGTCCAGTGCCCCTTGCTCTTTGCGTACGGCCTTCTCGAAGCCATGCCTGACAACACCTAACCACAGTGTCTACACTTCTTTGCACTCTAACTGCAATTGCCCGAAAAGAAAGTCCAGCTTCCCGAAGTCCCACTGTACGGCCCCTATCAAACTCACTAAGTTGACGAAATCGTACAGGTCTCCGTACTCTAGGCATCGTAACCGATCGTAAAGGATGTCAAGAACCAAAATCCGCCAACGTTGATTCTTTACTGCGGCTGAAATATTCATTTTTAGAGCGTTAGTGAATTAAAAAAGCAGTATAAAAACCGGAATGTCCAACTGATAAGGCTGAAAATTTTTTCACTTGTTATTTACAGTAAGATAAATACATTCACCAATTTTTATTAAAATAAAACCATTTAAACTGGGTGTTCGGATTTATATGTCACTTAGTATAGATATGTACTGTGGCGCGGAATTGAAAAAGTCTATATCTAATATCAATTCCATGCATATTCCCTCTACATATGAATTTGGTTACTAAATGTGACGGTGTTTTTGAATAAAGAACCCTATGAGTCAGACTTAGGAGCTCGTACATGTTTATACATTTTATCAATTTTCATCGATATATGATCATATTTTCTGAGATCCTTTACAAGTCTGCAACATGTATTCATAATACTTTGAATACGATTTCTTGTTATAATATCTAAATAGGGACAGTACTACTGATACGATATTTTTGAAAACAAGAAAGATTCAAACAATTCCTTTCTCGCAGATTTATTGCAAATAAAACTCTGAGAATAGCGTAGCGCTGAGAAATTAGATTAGGAATTAATTTAGGTATTACCTTTTCAATGTAGGTCTGTGTCCTTTTTTAAAGGATTCCTTTTTGTTTTATTTAAGTATATCAACATACTTGTATTTAAAGGGTTCAAACGAATATTATTACTACTACTAAACTTAACAATTTGGGCAAGATCTTGATTAATTTTATTATTCGCTGTTTTCAAGTTATTACTCCCAAATGAATAGAAAATTTTGGCATCGTCGGCAAAAAATGTATGCTGTATGATTTTACCTCTGTTACTAAGTCTGAGATATATAATGAAAATCACAGGGGTCCTAAGACAGATCCATATGGCACACCAGAACACTTTTTTTGTGCGGTAGAGTACTGTTGATTTAGACGAACTTTTGATACCAACTTTCAAGGTAGGTTTGAATAAACGGAAGAGCTTTTTCAGAAAATCCATAATAACTGCCTTTAGATACAAGAACTGAATGATTAATTGTATCAAATGCTTTAGTTAAGCCAATAAGTATGAGAGCTACTGCTTTTTGGTTGTCAAGCGCCATTGTTATATTGTCTGTTAAATCACAGAGTGCCGAAGCTGTATTATGACCTTGTCGAAATCTAGATTGTTTAGATGGAATAATTTCTATAGAATATAGAGCTGCTCGTAAACAACGCGTTCCAATACTTTAGAGAAAATAGGCAGTAGACAAATCTGTCTCAGTTAGTTTACGTAGAGGGACAACTATAACGTGTTTCCACTGATCGGGGAAATAACCCCTCTCTAAACAGCTGTTTATTATTTGTATATGTTAAGAACACATCAATTTCAGATATACATAGTAGTATCCTATTATGCAAAGTTATTCCATCTGAACCACTAGAATTTGATTGTATTTCATGAATAATTTTAACAACGGTGTCAGTAGAAACTTTACTACATTGAAATTGGATGTTGAGTTGTTTTTGTTAGCTCGGTAATATGCAATTTTATCAGCACACCTCAAATCACTGTTCTCGAAAATTGAAATGAATACCTCATTTATTTTATACGGATCTGATAAACTCACGGGAATTGTAGAATCTTTCTGAGATTGCACTTTGAAAGTCTTTAGGGTTTTATAAAACTTTTTTATATCCTAATTTTGAACAGCTGAGAATAATCTCTTTTTCCTTTCCGTACGAGTGTTAATGCACGATTTCTGAAATATGTATACTGTTTTGAACTTTGACAAAGCTTCAGCTCTCTGCTTGAATACAAGTTTAATATTATCATCCAACCAAGGAGCAGGAGCTTTGTTTAATAAACATAAAATACTGTCTGTTAATGGTTCACTCACCGTGGAAGCGTGAACGCGCGAATACTTCCGAAATTCAATCTTGCATATACGTGCGTCAATTCTTCGCACACTGGCTGCGTTAAAAATGAGCGAATTGCAAACAGAACGATCTGAGAAAACAAAATGTCGGCTGGTGATCTTTATTTTGGGGTTTACCTTTTCAGACACAACTGCGCTTGATATCACAACGTGAGCGAACAAGTAAAAAAAAAATAAATGAAAAAGTAGCCACTATTCAGTTGAATTTAAATTCGTACGGCTCTGTCGTAAAATCCGTATTTACATCGTAGTCGTATAACTGTACGCTGGCGCTGTGGACGTGATCAAGGGATAGGACAGGACCGGCCTCGGCTTGGTTCAAGTTTGATTGAATTTGCGGAGCCCAATATCTCGGTTCTCGTCGTGTAAAGGAAAACCCCAACTTTGCCGACACCCTGTATATTGGCAGCGGCAAAGGACAGTTTAACCAATTTTTGTAATTTTCGAAACCCTATCAGTCCTACGGAACGGCTAGCTTTAACTAAGGTAAGTAAACATTCTTCTTGATAACAAAAAATAAATTATTAAAACGCAAAATAAAACTAAATTTTATAATATATGCATACAAATAATTTATATATTAGCGCGGATCGTAAGTTTGAAAAAATGTTGGCAAAGAAAACTGCAAATCTTCCCGAATCGGAGTACTTTCAATTACTTGAATTAGTGCTGGCTGAAGACACAAAATTCTGACACTGGGATTGTGTTGCTAATCGAACTGATGAGTTCATTCCATCAGCAATTAATGCGTGTTGTAATTGAGATCTTTCAATTAATTTCCTTGGTGGAGGTACGCGTTTTAAATATGGCAAAAGGCTGATTAAAAACTGACAGTCATCGTCAACTGAATTTCTTTCAAAATTGTTTAGTTGTTTCTTCTATTTCCAAAAATTTTTCCTCCATGTTTGAAGTTTGCGACTTTTTATATTTTTTTACAGTTCCAATTTGGTCCCATGGACATTTTCGGTCTCTTACCAGATGTCCATGTTTCCAGCAATACATAACTGCGCAAACACGCAAAAATCCCAACAGGACGGGATCTGTTCGCACGTCGCAACTAAACGTACGAGTACGCGCGAATCAAAACGCAACTACTGTGCGAGCTTGTATTGTAAACAACGCCGTCGGATCTTATGTGCGTGTACGTACGTTTTGGCCAGAACAAACATTCGCGCGTTCACGCTTGCAGTGTGGAGCCATAAAAAGTTAATTTTACCTTCAATGTCATCTATAGACATAATATGCCACCATGAAAAACTCTTGAGATCACGTTCAAATGCTATTTCATTTAAACTATGGAAGTCCCTGAACGTCACAAATTTGTGATGATTTTTAGGAAGTGCAATACATAGGGGTTAAATAGTGATCACTAATCACATCAGTATTAATAGTGCCACTCATAAGACAACTTTCAGGCTTGCTTAAATAAATAGGATCTCAAAGTTAGTGTCGATTCAGTTATCCTAGTCGGTTCAGATATCACCTGTTTCATATTATAAGAATCAAGTCATTTAGTCAAGTCAACATCATTATCTCCTGCGAGGATGATATCATTATATTCAGCTAATATGACAGGCAACATGTCATCAAAGGTATTACCGGCTTCTGTAACAGAGCTATGTGGGGGCCGATAGAATACACCAGTAGCAATTTTTTGTTTTGGAAGCTGCACTTTGAACCATGTAAAGGGTTTTCCATTAAGGACTTGACAACTTTCTCTTTAAATAAAAAGCATACCATTTGAGATATCTCGAAAATTTTATCATTGGATTGAAGTCTCAAAACATTTATGTATGGGATCCGACCTCGTTCGTATGTCCACCGCGGGCACGTTCGCAACGATCGATTCGTTGAACCCAATTTTCAATGACTCGGCCACACATTTCGACAGAAACGGCCGCTATCTCTCGTTCAATATTAGCTCTGAGCTCCTCTAACGACGCCGGTTTTTTGACATAGACCAATGATTTAATGTAGCCCCACAAAAAAATCTAGAGGTGTTAAATCACACGATCTAGGCGGCCATTCGACAGGATGATTTCTCCATATAACACGTTCACCAAATTTTGATTTCAATATGTCGATTGTTTCACACGCTGTGTGGCTTGTGGCACCGTCTTGTTGAAACCACATATCATTAATGGCTAGCCCATCCAATTGACCAAAAAATAACGTTGCAACATGTCTGTGTAGCGATCTCCGTTGACTATAACGTGACGGTCATTTTCATCAACGAAAAAAAAAAACGGCCCAATGACACCACCGGCATGGAAACCACACCATACAGTTATTTTTTGTGGATGAAGTGGTGTTTCTTGAAGCACATGAGGGTTTTCACCTGACCAATAACGCATATTCAGTTTGTTGACGAACCCGTTTAGCCAAAAAAGCACCTCATCACTGAAGATTTTGCGATGAAATTGGTCATTTTCTTGTAACATTTCTAAAGCCCAATTAGAGAACGTACGTCGGCTTCAGTTCTTGAGTTAACTTGATATCATAACGGTGCAGGCCAAGATCTCTTTCGTAAAATTCGCCATGGTGTGGTCTGAGCGTTGCCCAATCCTTGATAACGCCTTGGAATCGACGTGATCTGTTCGTTTGCGACGGAAGCTTGACCGGCAGCAATATTCTCGGCACTTCGACCAACCCGTTGTCTCACTGGCACGGGAATATCCAGCAGCGAATGTGTGGACTCAAATGTTTTTACTAGACTCTGAATTGCTGTTAAGGCTGTTAAAGTTGCAGTCACCGTCTTGGAATTTCGGTAGTAAATTTTAATCATTTGTAAGCGTTGTTCGTTCGTGTACTTCACCATAATGAAAATGTTTTCTTTACTGAATGTTTTGACATTGACAGTTCGGTAATTGATTTAAAGGTGCGTTCACACTTGTCAAGTCCCTATTAGAAAACCTGATAAATTCAAGACTTGGGCTTTGCCCAGTTAAAATTATGGAAGAGTTGTAGTGGAAGTCTAATCCTACAATTCACTTGCATCAACATTTTAATATCTATACTTTGAACTTAAGACTAATGAAAGTGTGCGGTTTATTAAAAAATAAGCAAAATCTAGCTGGGTTGTATTTAACTGTCATATAAGAAGTATTATCAGGATTGTATTCATAATATCAAGAGTAAAACGTTTGTAATAGAAACATTATCATGGCAATCAAATACTAACCTTGCACTAATCATCTGGTCTTCAGCTTCAACATTGTTTGAATACTGGTGAATCCACGGATATATCTCGTGTTCATCCACCTTCTTGCACAGGTTCAATATGAAATAAGACACTATAAGCATGAAGAGGTTAAATTCATTGCCTTGGCATGAGAAGCCATTAGCAGCAATCTCAAAGGCTAGTCTTCCAAGACCTGCCCCAGGTACTAGTACATTGATTTCGCCGCGGTTACATTTATCTTCTGGATAGTGGGTGAATATTTCGTGCAGGATGGGACCATAACACTGTGTCCGTTCCGCCGCGCCCAATGAGCTCCAGTCTCGCATTAGTTGCTTGAATACTATTTGTACCTGGAAGATATTTCATAGATAGATGCGCTTTATTGTCTGGAGAATATGATTCTTATTGGCAAATATAACTAGAACCACAATATAGCACTGTTCGGCATTCTGAAAATTTTTGTCGCTCTCCGAAATTTTTGCGGGTTTTTTTGCGTTTACTGTGGTGACTGAAATTTAATATGCATTCACTTTCCCCCCATCACCCGCAAGTTTTTAGAGAAGGAAGAATATAAAATATGAAAATCACAAATTATAAGCGATCTAGTGGTGAATTTTTAAAAAAATTACAAATATACTTTTTTATAAAATATACTTCTTATTGTATAAAAAACAATCAAACAATTTATTTGGTTGTCTTTTTTCGCTTGTATTCGCCATGAGCAGTTTCACGTTTAATGGTCCAGCAGTAGTCCGCCAGCATGTTTGGGGTCCATTTTTCACCAAAGTGCTTCTCCATTTGAGCAATTTGCTGGTGAAATCTTTCACCGTGCTCGTCTGAAACTGCACCCAAATTGTCAGGGAATAATTCTAAATGGGAGTGAATAAAATGCAGCCTAAGTGACATATTGCAACCTAAGGCCTTAAAAGATTGGATAAGTTCTTCAACTAGATCTTTGTAGTTGTCCGGCTTTTTGTTACCTTGGAAGTTGCTTTTTTCCTTTTTCGAAAGTGAAGTTTTGAAATGTTGGTCCTTAAAAAGTTCTCGTATTTGAGATCCAACGAAAATTCCTTCTTTAAGATTTGCTTCACATATACGTGGGAATTTCCGTCTCAAATAAAGGAATGCATTTCCTTCTCTATTTAAGGCTTCCACGAAAATTTTTATAAGCCCTAGTTTTATGGACAGAGAAGGTGAATTAACTTTCTACTGATCTACTAACAGTTCATTAAAGACATTTTTCTGGCCGGGCATAACGTCCTCACGTAACGGCCAATCTTGTACTAAATAATGTTAGTTTCTGGCTCTGCCGTCCCATTCACATAAAAAACAATATTTTGTGAAGCCACTCTGCACTGTTGTGCGCAATGCAATAACTTTGAGATCGGCACAGATATTCCACATATGATCTTCGTATTTTATGCTTTGGAGTAATATGCGCATGTTCAGGTATGTTTCTTTCATATTTACAGCATGAGCAACGGGAACTGATAGCCGTTCGTTTACAGTGAACAACAAAACTGCCTTTAGACTTGTGTTGAAGCGTCAATAAATAGTCGCCACTGGGTAGGTACATAGGAAATGCCAAGTTCATTCAGTAAGCCTGGAATATCATGACAGTAAACTAAGTCATTTTCCATCGAGAAAAATTCGGCCAGCATAGACTGAATGTTTCGAAACGTGGACATTTTCACACCTGTTTGTAAAAGGTTCCATTGCTGCAAACGAGATCCAAGTAGTTGTGTTTTTCTTTTGGGAAAATCTAAATCACGAACTTGATCACTGAGCTCTTCCTGGGATATAAAATGAGGCTGTTTGCTGCTACTACATTCGAAAACGACTTCCTCTTCTTAACTAGGACCGGCTTCTGTGTCAGATTTATCTGGTTCATCATATTTCTTTGGAGGCTTAGGAACAGGTATACTAGAAGAGTCAGCATGTACAGGTCTACTGGCTGAGGGGATATTAGGATACACTATTTTATGCTTGCTTTTACTAGAAAATCCCAGAATTTTTGTTGAGCAAAAGTAACAATCATCAACATGATTCTTAGGTTCCAGCCAAATCATTGACACTCCAAATTTCATAGAAGTGTGAATACCCCGTAGCCATCCTGCTAAGGTTCTTAAGCAAGTGCGGCATCGTGTTTTGGGAACCCAGGTTTTGTCTTGATTGGCAACTTTGAACCCGAGATATAACTCGTAGGCTTTTCTTACAAGTGGGCTCAAGGTCTTTCGCTGAGCTTGCAGTGTCACCTCACCCCAAATACAACAGAAACTGTTCGGATGGTTCACACAGTATCGCAACTGCATTGCTTCGTTCATATATCCACTGCTGAATACTGTAACGCTGATCCTCCAACAAGCTGGCAGCTTATATACCCATTTCGAACATTTGCTATTTTCTAGAAACAGTGGGAATCAAGAGATCGGAAACGATATTTGTATACAGGGGCCATTCAATAAGTAATTGTCGGACGACTATAGGGTACGGTGAAATTTGGAATTACATGGGGTTCAATGGCTATCTCCTTTATTTGAAGGCCTAGGGACATTCCCAGATACCCCTTCATGCGGTGTTGCCACATTGTACATACTTTCCTTAGACTAAGGGAAAACGTAGACTTGGCAACGTCGTACCCCATTATACTATAGAAACATAAATATCGCACAGGTACATTCTTACACCTGCTTAAACCATGTTGTTGGTACTCTCTGGACTACGTTACGTGATATGACAATTTAAAGGGACACATTATGTAGAACTCTTGGAAATAACGTATTTGTTTGGCAGAGATGATTTTCGTGCAGAACAGTGTAATACAATTAAATATGTGGATCTTAAGTAAATGTATAATATGGTTTATTTATTAAAATGTTTTTAAGGACACATCAGAATATCTTTAAATTGTGTTGTTTTTGGTATTATAAATTTAAAATGTTATAAGCATATTTAATGTTTCAAAGTTAGATATTAGAAAATCAGAGTTGCTGTTTCTAAAATGAACAATGATGTTACAGTCATAATTTTGAGATTTAAAAATATGGGCCTGTATTGGTATATCTAATAGTTCGTTACTATTTTCAAGCAATTGATGTACCCCTGTGTTTATATTCAATTTATTTGAAATATAATTTCTTGCTACTTTAACAATTTGGGATATATAATACATTTTGATCTAATTGATGGAAGTTCCAGAAGCTCCATATACTATGTATTTAATTTTTTCAATGGTATATCATGATTCACACATTCAATATCTTTGAAAAAAATGGCGTCCAGTAGGTTGATTCTGCACTTTCCACGCAATGCTGTCAACAGTTCATAAAGGATTACATTCGGCCCAAGTTAGTCCCTTTGAGCTAGCTACAATACATATAACAACAAAATTAAATCCGTCAAGTCAACCAAACAGGCCCATATACAATTGGTACATACTCCATAGTCCCCATCCATTTGATAACGCTATCGCTAGTTTCTTCCCTGCCCTAAGTGTCGACCATCTGGCAACGTTCCAGTCCAGTAACACGTCATACGCGCTACTATAACGTGCCTGCCGACGATGTTGTCAGACGCAAGGCAGGGTTCGGCGTATGAAAGTCGCCGTAGAATCGCATCGTCCCGACAGATCACATATCTCGTCTATAAATATTTATCTAAGTTATAAGGGAAAATGTACGGGGAAATATTTGGTGCGTGCAATATGTACTGATAGGTACGTAAATCTACTGGGGTAGGAAGCGTATAAATATACTGCCACTAACATAATGAAATATACCTACCCCCACCTCCTAGAGCCCCCAATTTTCAACTCCTACAAAATTTGTTTAGTTAGTTTAGTTATAGGTGGTTATGAGATTAGCGCCAGACCGACAGACAGCCCGAAGGAAATGAGTGGCATGGTTTTTCGTGATGTACATGTCATATAACATGCAGAAAACATAATATCTTCCCCGCCGGTAGACGTGGGAAGTAAAAAGGACTGCATTTTTAAAAACAAGCTTTTATTTAGCTGTTAATGAAATGAACTAATAATTTAAAAATAAAAATTACAATTGGAAATACGGAATCTATAATGAAGCTTCTTCATCTCAAGGTTTCAAATAAAAGCGTGAAACATACACTTCATTCAAATACTGTTTTCCAAAAAAATGTTCTTTGAAGATTAATAAATCACACCATGTTTATGCCCCCTGCACAAATGACATTGAAATTGTGTCCTTGGTAGCTCTATGGCTACAATGCACATTACCATTGTTACCAGATGCTTTTTGGTTGAAATGCCAGTCAAAATTATATCACAGTTATCACAACCATTTTACAAATTTTCAATAAACAACTGAAGAACTTTGCTACATCAGCTATCTCCTATACCATTCTTATCAACATTTCTGATGATGTAGAGTTGAGTGTCACTGAAGCTTAGACTACGGTATAATTCCAATATAATATTGGGTTCTGGTTGGTATCTTGCAATTAGGTAGCATACCACAAGAAATGGGAACAGCTAAGGAACATTCATATTTATTTGATTCAGTAATAAAATCATAATAGTTGAATACGAGGTTTGCTCCTAATGTTGCAATTCATTTACAAATCGTGACCAAAAATGGAACTTCATCCTCAGGATCGCAATTTAAGGGGGTCTACTATGTAATATTTTTTAACCTCGAGGACTTCATTACAGGTAAAAAGATACAGAGTGTTGATGTTTAAAAATAAAAAATATTTTTTTAATATCTTCAAAACCGTCAACTGGAATGAACTAGAGTTTGGTATGTGGATTTACCTAAGTATTGTCCACATTCGAAAGTCTTTACTTAAAATTAACGTGCACCAGTGGCGGAGATACAGGGGATTAGTGGCATTATTTTTCCAAATAAAAATAGTACGCCAATGTGTTTTTTCGAAACACGCAATTTTTCGAATTTTACCTTCAATTTGCTACAAATAATTACTCTTGTTTTTTCCTAGATTGCATTGTTTTCGTAAAAATAAAAAAACGAATTAGATAATCAAAGCTTTATTTCAGTAAATGTTCAAAAATACCACCATTCTGACGGATACAAGTATCTACGGCATCTTTTTAATATAGAAAAACGTATTTCCGCAAAATTTGCTATGGCTTGAATTTGATGAAACGCATTATGTATTCTTTCTTGTAACTGATCAACAGTATTAATTTGTTCAGCATACACTAGTTGCTTAAAAGTGCCCCACAAAAAGAAAACCAGGGGGTACAAATCAGAAGACCGCCCAATGTACGGGTCCATTTCTGCCAGTCGATCGTTGTTTGAAATGATTATTTAACATGCGGTTATGTCACGACGAACATGCGGTGGGGCACCGTCGTGCTGATGCCATATTCGTACTCTCGTTGCTAACGGACCATCTAACACATTTTCTATGTAATTCTCCAGGTTCGGTTGGGCAACACTGTAGCTGCTGGTTTGTTTTGGTCCAGAAGAAATTGTGTGTTTTTTGATGTTGTTTCAAGTGTGTTAATTAGCCAAAAGTTGCAATACCATAGGAATTAAGTGGTGATAATTAATATACATTGAAGGCATCACTTGAAATATTGCTTTATTGCTAAAAATTTCAATAGTAACAACGTGCAACACAATTGAAATTCCCGAGTTCTGGGCTAGACGTTGCCAGTCTCAGAGAAAATCCTTAGGTGTCAACATGGCCATGAATTGTTACAAATGCAAAATCAGTGTACTATGAAGGAAGAAAAAGGTCAACTATTTGGTTTTCCATGTGATATTTGTAGAGCAGTCGTTTGTGCGGATTGCGCTAACATTATCCCATCAGAAGTTCGTGTCATGATAATAAAATCAAGGTCATTATTCCTGTTCTGTCCAGATTGCATTGATAATTGAAAAAGTTGATAATCTTGAAGAAGACTTGCAAAAAGCTCAAATCGGCGAAGTAGAAAAAAGGCTGAAGAAGGTGGAAGATGATGTAAAAAAAACTAAGCTGGTAAAGAAAGATGATCAGATAGTTGAACAGAATAAAAAAGTTAATAATTTTGAACAGCGCCTGGATATTGTCGCAAAGGAGAAAGGAAAAACCAAACATAGTGATCTAATTGAGAAAAACTTACAGAAGATAATAAAAGTATGCATGGGTGAGGTAGCTTGTCAAATTGATACTTTGAAAGTTGTTATTAAAAAAGAAAATAATGAGGTTGCTAAATCCCTTGGTAGTAGTTTTAGGAACACAGAGTTTCTGAAAACTTTAACTGCAAATGCCCATCAAACATCCATGGATCTGAAACAGATGGCCCTTTCACAATGAAAAAAGTTGAACCTGCTATCTTAGAAGCAGCGTCACGAGGAGCATTCAATAAATACATAAATTTGACAACTGCTAACTTCACTTACCACAGATGCGGTAGCTAAGGAGAATAAGGGAACTGGGTTGAAAGAAAATAAACCAGCACATGCATCAACCAACACAATAAAAGGCACAAGTAAGGATAATTCCTTTATATCTGCTGCAGAAGATTGTAGAACATTCTATGTGGGCAATGTAAGTACAGAGTCATCATCAGAAAAGCTGAGACAATTTTTGAAGGAGCACAACTTACCAGTAATTACATGTGACCAAATAGAATCGAATAAACAAGCTACATCAACAAGGCTGTCCTGTAAAATATCTGTTAAACCTCAGTATGTGGAGAGCATGCTTGATGCAGACTTATGGCCAGAAAATGTAATAGTGAAGCCTTTTTCAACATTTCCAAATAATAACCAAAACAAGCAAAATTTTCACAAAATGAAACCGAGATTTAGGAGTCGGAGGTAAAATCACAACATAATAAACTTTTATTAATGAATTGCCAAGCATTGAACACTGCAAAATGTGCTCAAAATAACTGTGACCTAAGCTCTGACAATATGCTGCTTTTTCTATGCCTTACCAAGACCTGGTCATGTACAGAATCAATTGGGGCCTTTCATTTGGAGAACTTTGTGCTGGCTGCCAATTATTGTAGGAAGACTTCTAAAGGTGGTGGAGTAGCAGTATGGACAAAAGCAAATATTAACTATGTGATAAATCTTGGCAAGTTTTGTGAAGATGAGGCTATTAAAGTTTGCGCGCTGACCTGTAAGTTAAATGGGGTTATGTATGTAATTTTGTCATGCTATAGGTCGCCTTCATCTAGGGTGCAGTGTTTTTTAGTTCATTTGCGTGAACTTTTACTACATGTTTTTAAATCTAACATAAAAATAGTGCTAACTGGTGATTGTAATTGTTCTAGTGAATATAAGAATTTTAACGATTTGGCAGACCCAACAAGGGTCACATCATAATGTTATTTAACTTTAGATCTTATATTTGTTGTATTTGTAAACTTTCTGTGTGGAAATATTAGTGTCCGACAATTTAATTAGTGACCACAAGATTGTTTCTGTTGATCCAAACGTTTATGTAGGTGATGAATGCACATAATTCTATTCTCGAAATTTTAATACCGATTCAATGAGAGATTTTACACTAGCTCTTAGAAGTGAGGAGTGGTCATATCTGTATGGTATAAGAGATATAGGTGCTCCATTTTCGAACTCCATGAACATTTTCAATTTTTATTTTGAGAATTACTTTGTGATTTTGAAGCGACACAAAAAAACTAATGACAGGGAGTGGGTTAATGACACGATCAGGCAATCAAGTAGCCACCTCAAGCTGCTTTTCCAAATAACAAAACTCAATGAAGAATTTAAGGAATTGTATGAAATGCAAAAAGAGAGCACTAAAGATTGATAAAAGACTCAAGAAGCAAATTTTACAAACTGAAGATAAATGAGTCTAAGAATCCAGTCTCATGTGCATCATTACAAAATTCTCGGGGAAAACAATTTGTCGGTAAAAGTGGGCGATATGGGTACCATTACTGACTGCCCTGAAACTGTAGCCAATTCATTCAATATCTTTTTAAAAAACGCTGCAGGGGATGTAACTGCCAAAATCCAGAAAACCAATGTCATAGTCACTACTAGTCATATCAAGGAGAGTACATTTCACTTGGTCGCTTTTTAGAAGAAGAACTTTACAAGCTTATCATTGAGAGACTTATATAATAATATAATAAAAATCATCTGGTCCTGTTGAGGTGCCTAACTTTTTGATACGTGAAGTTCTGCCTAAGATTCTTTACCCTATGACTTTTTTAATGAATTTTTCTTTTTGATTTGAAAAATTTCGTGAAATATTGAAAATTTTCCCTTTATATAAAAAGGGTGACGGCATTTAATGAAGAATTATAGACCTCTTACTTTGTGCTCCTCTTTTTCTAAATTACTGGAATACAAACCATATTGGATGGACTGCTGAAGTTTGTTGGGGAAAACGAGCTATAACATGGTTTTGAGGCTAGTAAATCAACAAACTCTGCTATCCATACATTTTATGATGAAGTTGTTCACTTTGTCATTGCAGGGGAGAGCCCTGTTGTGGTCTTTTGTGACCTCGGCAGGGCTTTCGACTGTGTCGAACATGATACACTTCTGAATAGGCTAGCATATTATGGCATAAAAAAACAGTCATTAGAATGGCTGCAGACCGTCCTCACAAACAGAAAGCAGTATGTAGCTATATGCCATTTAAACTCTGTTGGTACCTACTACGGTTGAAGTTCATTCTGGGATTGAAGAATGTTTGATGGGTATTCCACACGCATAAACAGTTGGCCATTGAAAATGCCGTACCAGAGATTTATAGAAAATCTGTATTGAAAGGAGTGAACTCTTTCAGAACAAGGATTTTCCAACGACCAAATTATTATGAAAATTAAAGATTCCACTCCTCATAAGAAGTGATTGATCTGATCACAAAACTAAATCAATAAAATCTGCATTTTGATTATGCATTTGCAGTAACCTCTCACAAAAATTTTGCTGATGCACTTCGTCACTGGGTTGCAGACATTGCAAATTTTGTTGATGGTAAGGATGTAAAATTTAAAATTCTCCATGCAAGACTTTGGGAACATGGTAACTGGTCTACAATCTGCCTAGTAGTTGTACTAGGATCAGCCAATGCCAAATTAATCACTTCCCGTTCCTCTTGAACAGTATGGCAGACACCATGGCCTCTAACTCTGGGGAGTTTGACAATTCCATATTGCCGAAGTCTTAGTAATGAACGTGTAAAAGCCTTTGGGGTAGGCTGGCATCTGTTAGGAAATCTACTTTGATGCTCCCGACATGCTGCTAAAGCATTTCCATTACAGGACCCATACCCAAAAATAATATAAATTCCATTTCACAATGATTAATGGGAAAAATAAACTTGTGACTTTAAAAAAGAAATAATGGTACTAACGCTAACAACTGTATAACATTTAGCTTTGTCAAACTATCTCCCAAGAAACATCAAGTTTGTAGCCCCCTATTTTATTTTAAAACTAATTGTAACTTGGCTCTTCATTAATGTTCTAATTTGTTTTATTTTTACAAAAACAGTGCACACCAGAGTAATTATTTGCAGCAAATTGCAGGAAAAATTCGAAAAATTGCGTTTGGAAAAAAAAGTCCTGCTATTTTTAATTGGAAAAATAATGCACTCTAATCCCCTGTATCTGCATCACTGATGCATGTTAATTTTAGTATTTAAATAAATCTTAACATGCCACTTTACCTTACATAGTTAAATTGGATTACCTTGTCTAGTCCCTCAGACAGAGTTCCTACTTCAGATTCTGAATGTGAAGGATTCTCATTCGAGCATACATTTTCAAAAATTGCATGCGACTCCCTCAACACCAGAGGAATGATTTTTGCATTTACTTCTATACATTTTTTTATATCTTCCAAATCTTCTTTATACTTTCCTAACCATTTCCGGTGTCTTGCTGGCAATGACTCGAGTGTCCTCTCCCTATTATGTATTCTGAGTAGCGACTGCTCTCTGAAATTTGAATAGAATAGAAAAGAATGGGTAAATTCAAGGTCCTAACCTCAATTCGGTCTATTTTAGATTTTTAGGGAGCTAATAAAAGCACGTGGCAACTAACTCCTACGATATATAGACATAAAGCACCAACTAACAATATTTTAGAAATATTACCTGTAGCTTTTAAATGTTGAGAGGACAGATAAATAATAAGCCCGTTCCTCATCTTTGGAACCATCAAATTCTGCATCCATAATTATTTAGGAATAAGGTTTCAGCACTTAATGGGCAACTATAATATAAACGTACTTAGCTGAGGTACTTGGCAGGTCTATCACAAAGTTAGACTAGATGGACACTTTCGTTTGAAAAACCTAATAAAAGTTAATAAAACCGAACTCCAAAATTGTGACGGCGAAAATCACAATACAAAAGATGACAGCAACAAATTAACAGGATTGGACAAGATCACCCACAAAACACCAGTAGGCACACAAAACACATAAGGCTAAGAACTTGGAACTACACGTTAAACAATGGAAACACCGTCGACGTTTTGTCCGATGGTTGCACCGCCTACTCGCCTGGAGATCTGAGGAACTGAATTATCGAAATCGAAAGAATGCCGGGAATACACCTGGAATAAGGAATGCTAGGAATGTGCCGGGCATTTGGTTTGATCATAATTTGGAATCTGCTGAAAATGATATTTCCGATATTGAAGGTAATATCTCTTTCAGCAGTTAGAAATAATAAAATCCAACCCTAATTATCAAGCACCAAATTTATTTAGTTTCAAACAATATTCATATGCTGTTGACAATGGTATAAAGATTGTATTACATGAAAATATAAATAGATTTATCACAAATGCATGTTGAGTGTTGCAAAACACGTGTCTCACTTCAATGTACCGCTTCTTGATAATTCTGAAACAATACAGAAAACACTAATGTAATTCATAATTCTTTGTGAATAAGCTAGTCACTTTTAATTAGTTTGCTCAGTTCTATGCCTCTAATTTGTTGGCCTTTCATACTTTATATAACGGTGCCAACTACAAGGATTATAAAGATGCTGAATCCAGACATGCAATTTTAAATAATCTACCGAATACATCATGCCGATATGTTAAGTCCACAGTCTACCTGTAGCACTTTATGACATGACAGAGTCTCCTGATCTTCTGCATCTCCCACAATAGTCACAATACATCTCACGTATACTCGTACCATCATAGCTACTGACAGTGTTGTTTTATATTTTATGCTCTTTTTTTACGAAATATCTCCAAGAGCATCAGCGTTGATAATCTAGATATTAACCAAAACAAACGCCATATTTGATATTTTTACATTCAGAAAAAGAATAAAGATAGAGTATCCCGGCAGGGTTGCCAGGTTTTCAGTCACGTTGGTCGCCAGGTTTTGATGAGAAAATCGCCAGAAATCGCCAATCCTTAAAGTGAAAATTAACTAGGAGTCTAAGATGAGTCTAACCATAAGAGTCATTGTGCGTAGAGAACAGGACTTCCGATGGTCCTCGCTTCATGTTTCACTAATCGCGACCGAAAACCAAATTTGTCTGACGGCTTAAGTTCAATGTGTTCGAGAGAGAAGTGTCTATATACACATATGCTAGAAAAACATAGAAGCCGGCTGGATAGCGAAGCTCATTACCGCATTGCCTATGCCTAATATGTGTTGATACACACTTCTCGCGCTTCGGTCTCGTACACATTGAACTCAAGCCTTCAAAAAAATTTGGTTTATTTTGCATACACATATCAGCAAAATAATTGATCACAAATTAGTTGGCGTCAGAAATAATAACAATCGCTAGATATCGCCAGTTTGCTGGATACGAGGGATGTCTTTTAAGTTTTGCATATGGAAATACAACAACACGGTAGGTAGTTTTAAATGACTTTATTGTTTTTTTGAAGATTAATACACATATGCATGTACTCGAACCAATTTTCGAAGCACTTATTCCACTCGTTTGCTGGCAGAACCAATGCGCCAACTGCTTCTCCTGGTGACTGGAAACTTTGACCACGCAGTCTGTTTTTGATTTTCGGAAAAGTAAAGAAATCGTTAGGACTTAGATCGGGACTATATGGAGGATGGTGAAATAATTCGTTTTCTTCCGTTAAATACTGCCTTGTTTTTTGGGCTAAGTGCGAGCTTGCAATGTCTTGGTGGAGGATGATTCTTCTTTCGGGGTTGATTTTTCGAAGCTCGGTGATGACTTTTGGCAAACAAATGGTGGTATACCGATCCGCAGTAACAGTTCTTTGCTCATTAAGAGGAATTGTTGCAATATGACCTGCTTTTGACACAAATGTCGCGACCATCTTTTAAGAAACACTTCGAGAATGGATGACTTTTGTTGGCTTGTCTTCACCTTGGAACACCAAAACAGCCGACTGTCGTTTATTTTCTGGTTCATAACAGTAAATCCACGATTCATCACCACTAACAATGCTGTACACATTTTTTGAGTTTCCGGAATTGAAATGGTCAAGCGTTTTTGACACCAATTAACCCTGGCTGCTTTCTGCTCTTCAGTCAACAGGTGGGAAATCCAACGAGAAACTAATTTTCTTACTCCTAATTCTTCATGTCAAATTTTTTGAATTGAGGTCTTTGAGATCTTCAAGGACGCCTTAATCTCGCGATATGTCACATGTCTATCTTCAATGATGAGTTTGCGCACAGCATCGACGTTTTCCTGGGTGACTGCCGTTTTTGGTGCACTCACCCTGGGATCGTCGCTAAGACTCACCCGTCCACGTTTGAATTCACCATACCAACGGGAAATTGTCGACTGATGTAGCGCTTCGTTGCCGAAAACAAACAGTAACTCAGCAAGGCATTCTTGTTGCGATAATTGTCTCTGAAAGTTGTAATAAGTTATGGCGCGAAAATGTTCTTGGTTGAGTTCCATTTTTCTAATGACTTGGTGACAGTTTAAAATTCACTGTAGTGAGAACCCTGCACGTATTGTTGTGAAACTTTAAATTTAAGTTTACTAAAGAGTGAGGTTAAGATTAAGTACTGACGTTCGATCCGCGCGGCCTACTATGTTTCTATATGCAAAACTTAAAAGACATCCCTCGTCTTGGGCGTCACTGAAGTAGCCGATCGCCAACCTATCCATTTGAAGCCGTCAAATCGACACTTGCAGCCCTGAATCCCGGCAGGCAGCACGTGACGTGATGCCGGTAATACAGTTACAATTTGGCCTGGAGAGTATGACCTACGCATCGTAGTTATAAACGTTTATTTAAATAAAAACAGTTTCAGTATACAGTATGGGAAAAACCATTATTATACATTATGATGAGGAAGAGAGATGGAAATATACAAAAGTATGTAGGTGCGTGAAAGACACTCGATTGTAGGATCGTATCTGGCAGCATCGGAGTGTGACGGACAACGGGGTAAAGTAGAAGAGTGATAAAAGAGAGAGATGGCAGAACGGGAGCTGGCGCCTACCGCTTAGACGGATGCGCTCAACAAATGCCATTTGTTTCTCCCATTCGCAGAGTTGCCGATACCAATATGTCATATTTCTAAGAAATCTAAGTCTACCCAAATTTCGGGAAAAATAGCTGCGGATTCCACATAAGAGTATTCCAAAAATGAAAAAAGTTCAAACTATTAAAATTGTATTAATGTTTCATGGTTCAAATCATATTTTTCATGTTTGTATATTGTTGTATAAATGATTTTGTAATCCCTATTCTTGTTGCCAGTAGAGATACAACAGTATTGAGGGAAATCATGGACCGCTAGATAGGGCTACAACTACCATATGACTATCAAATAGTAGTGATAAACAGAGTTTGTTTATAGCACAGTTGCCTGGTGTGGCGAATTTGCGCCATAGTGGCGATTTGACAACTTTGAAGGACAACTATAACGGTTACTATGGTGCCCGGTATTCGGGAATCTGGCAATACCTGATGATTCCTAACGTTTATTACGCCAGATTGTTTGCTGACTTGCGCAGTACAACATGACAATCAACGTGACTGAGCATCTGGTAACCCTGGTTTAAGGTGTTATATTTAAAGAGCTTGGGGCAGTTAGGTATCTAGGTCACATTTTTTTATGTATTTCGAGAAATCCGTAATGTTGAGTAAATACTAGATCACGTTTCTTGCTTAGTTTGCTGAAAATTCTACAATAGACGTACATTTTGAGAAACAGAGATTTGGTGACGACAAAATCGTAAAAATATAACGCATTTTCGTAAACTAATTTCTTTGTTGAAAAGACTGTGGCTTGATGACCCATTGAACGAGTACAGTGTCCCGCTTCTCTTTGAATATTCGAAACACTATACTCCAGCAGCATTCAGCTTCAATGTTATCTTTATGAAGTTCTAACGTCTAGGCCATGCTGATTAAAAGCTTGAATGAATCAACACTTAACTCTAAATTCCCCACAATTCGGGAAGCTCTACTCAAATTGGCAACACAGCGTATCTGCCTATTATTCTCATTCGTGATACAGGTCTGCGGTTAACGGTAGGAAATATGTACGAATAGCGATGAAAGTAGACGAGCCGATGCACTGTTGCTAAGAAATGATTTCCCATGTATAACAATGTTTTTTCCTAAGGTATATGTACCTATAATATATGAAAGTTATAAGATAGGTACGAAACTAAAAATTCAAATAGTTTTCATATATATCAGCTCCTATGCTTGCTTGCGATGTTGAATTTGCTTTTAGAGTGAATTGAATTGGCAGCATCGAAAACCAACAAAAATTAAAAAAAAATAATTAAGCTAAAAGTACCGGCTTACTTATAAATAGTAAAAAAAGTGGATGAGAGGTATTGTAAAAACAAAAACCTAAAATGTAAAATACAACTAAAATATATGATGTAGGTATCTATATAAAATACAAAATAAATACTACTACTACTAAGCTACTGGTTACTTTGTACATGTTGAGTTGGTATGTTTGTACTTTCTCGTACTGGCATACCACGAGGAATTCTGCCGTCTAACAGTTCGGGCAAAATAAACTCTTTATAAAAATACCCTAGCTTGGGCATCATCGTCTCACGCCACAGCTTACGTCGTTATATATCCTCTCTACATTGAAATCGGCATCGCAGTAGAGAATGAAGTCGCAGAATCTGCGCTCGGTGATGTGGAGTTGCCCTTGAACCTGGAAATAATAATTGGGATTTCTTTTTAGGCACACGGTACCGTTTTCTATTGTGTAACACGATGTTCTCTACACACCATATATTAGGGGTCCCCTAATTGAAGGCAGGCATTTAATTTCTATCAGGCCATCTCTGTCAAGAGGCGATCCGATGAAGCTGCTAAGAATGGATACTCCTGACTCACAAAAAATGATATTTTGACAAAAAAACAAGATATTATCACAAATCAGTCATTTTTACACACACCATAAAATAATTAGACAATATGTATTAATAATGCTGCCCCAATCGCACAGTTGAAAAAAGGGATGAGCGACCTTAAGACGTTTCATACCCGAGTAGACAGTAGGAGCACAGTAGGAGAAACATAAAACATAGGAGAAGTATGAGTGTATGAGAACCATGGATATATCCACATGATTTATAGAAAATCAATATATCTATATCTATCCTACTTTTTGTTATCTATATACTTATATTATCTATAGACTTTGAAGTTGAGTTATTAATTTTCAGATAATGATTGTAGAAGGAAGATAAACCAAAATATGTGTGTAACAATAAAAAAAATAAAAAAAGAATTTTACCTTGTTTTATAAAGTATCCTCCCAACAAGTATTTCAGTGTGGACCTGTATTTGATCGTGCGGTCTTGGAGCACCGGCATGCGCTCCCCTGTGAGGTTTTAAGTCACCTGATTCATGAGCCCTTTGTACTACATTAACAAAGGCACGAGGGGTTGGTTACACTCGATTGGGAAACCGATCCGCATAAATCCGTGATGCCGCGGCAGCATTTTGTAAATAAGAATCATGTCCACAAGTTCAGCATTTTCGTAAACATGTGCCATTTTTTATTTCGTTTGAGCCAGGCAACAAACACCACTATTCACTCATGCGTTACCGATTGACACATTGACTGAATACAACTGAATAAAATTGTAGTAAAAACATCGTGATAAGCGTTTCAAATTCTTTCGCTTTTTTGTTTCCGATGCGATGAACCGATAAGGGGGATTATATCCGTTGTTGCCAAACACGAGCACATAATATTATTATTGAGACAGGGCGGTAATCAAACTTCCAAAGGGCTATAACTTTGTTACTTTAATTTTACCAGAAAAATGGTAAAGGAAAAAAACATTTCTTTTGATCAGATCTACTCACTGTTAAAATAAATGACTCAACTTCGAAGTCTGTCCCTGTATATAAGATATTCCTAAAGTATACTCGGTGACATTAGAAGTGCTACACTCAGATAAAATAATGTCTTCAACTTATAAATATATATAAAAGTGTCACCGTTTTTGAGATTTTGAATTCCTTCTTAAATTTTAAAAAACGAACCTTTTCTGTGGTCTTTAGCTACATGTACAAATAAGGTTACACCTTATTAATTTTTTCTATAAAATAATTCTAGATGGTTGCTTTATACAGGGTGACTTGTAATGTCACGTATTCCTGTTAAGGGGTGATAGATTTGGTCAAAAGCAACCGATTTTGTCCTATCATGTCTTATCCAAAAGTTAACCATTTTTGAGTTATTTGAATTTTAAGTTTTTTATTTTTTATTCCGATTTCAGACGGTTAAAATTGAAATACAAAAAAACTGCATGCTTGATTTTGAGTTTTTTGTTATCGTCGCATAGCAGACATTCCAATAGTTCATAATAAGTAATAAAATGAAAGCTACAAACGTTTTAAAATTACGCTTTTTAAATGTATCATTTTCTTTTTTTTTTAGTAACTTATTCGATAAAAAATGCAATTTTCTGTAAAAAATCTCCTAGTAATGAAATGTGCAAATTATGTAAATCTCTATCTAACAAGCTTTCATTTGAGGTATTAAGCGTTCAGTTATCTGAAGTACATGCAGAGAAACAACAATGACACCCACAGAGGCTGGATTTTTAAGGAATTTGTATTACCTGTTTGAACACGTTGTTACTGTCCTCAAAGGACTCGCATGCCATGATTGTTTTATGGCATCGGCTCGACGAGGAAGCGAGCGAGAAGAGCTGACTTAGTGGAGGAGTGTGAGAGAGAGAGATGTTATTATTCATCATTGTAGTTACGCCATCGCCGCATGCCGAGTGAGAATTAGGTTTAGTTGGTATCAACTACTGCGTACGCGCACACGTTTTACGCACGATTATTATTTTCGAATTTCCCAGTTCATTTCGAGTGCTTTCTTTATCATCATGGCAGACGCAGAATATCCGCCAGGACCTCGCCATAGCGAGCACGGGCAAACTTTCACAAATGAAGAATACGCAGACATAATGTTCTGTTATGGACTTTGTAACGGCGATTCTGCAGCTGCCCGCCGTGAATATCGGCAACGTTTCCCGAATCGCCGAACACCTCATGTTACTGTGTTTGACTCTGTGTATCGGCGTATCCGCCAAACCGGACGTGTTCAAAGGCAACATAGTGATGCTCTTCGACCCCGAGTCTATCCTCCTGAAGATGACGAGGAAATCCTTCGTGTGTTTCAGGAAGACCCTACTACGTCTACGCCCATTGTGTCTGCTCACTTGGGTATATCACAATACAAAGTATGGTTTACTGTGCATACTGCAAGATTATACCCTTATCTCTACACGCCTGTGCATGTGATTGAAGAGGGTGATCCTGCAAGACGATTACATTTCTGCAGGTGCATGTTACATGCAGATACAGAAGATCCAGACTATTTTAAGAAAATTCTGTATACCGATGAATCGAAGTTTGATAAGGACGGGATCACTAACTACCATAATGCTCATTACTGTGCTGATAAAGAAGCTTTGAACCCCCGAAAAATAAGACCGACGGGGTGTCAGAGCCGGTTTTCAGTCAATGTGTGGATGGGCATCATTGATGGATATTTAATTGGACCTCATCTTCTGCCCGCCAATTTAAATGGAGAAGTGTATGAAGAGTTCTTGAAAAATCACTTGTTTCCATTAATGGAAGACGTTCCCATTGGCGACGAGACAAAATATGCGGTTCCAGCACGACGGCTGTCCCGCACACTACAATAGATTAGTACGGGCGTATTTAGACTCTAAATTTCCAAATCAATGGATTGGCAGAGGCGGGCCCATTGCCTGGCCAGCAAGAAGCCCAGGTCTCACACCGATGGATTACTATGTGGGGGACATATGAAAAGCCTGGTGTACGATGTTTCGCCCGTACCAACGCGCGATGAATTAAAATACAAGGATAATCAGTGCAGCTGACCAAATAAAAAGCCGCTTAACAACTAGAGTTACCAAAAGTGAATTACGTAAGAGAATGCGGGCGTGTATTCGTAACAGGGGATTACAATTTGAGCAGAATCTGTAAAATACTAAAGAAAATGTAATTAAATAAAACTGTAATTAGAATAAAAGCCTTTTATTTATCCTACGTAATTATCGTTCGTACAACTTTACTCATCTTTTTTTTAATTTTATGTCTTTGTACTTGAGTTAGTTGTAACTTTTATACCTCAAATGAAAGCTTGTTAGATAGAGATATTATTTACATAATTTGCACATTTCACTACTAGGAGATTTTTTACAGAAAATTGCATTTTTTATCAACATTTTATTACTTATTATGAACTTTTGGAATGTCCGCTATGTGACGATAACAAAAAACTCAAAATCAAACATGCAGTTTTTTTTGTATTTCAAATTTAACCGTCTGAAACCGGAATAAAAGATAAATAAAATAAAATTCAAATAACTCAAAAACGGTTAACTGCTGGATAGGACATTATAGGACAAAATCGGTTGCTTTTGACCTAATCTATCACCCCTTAACAGGAATACGTGACATTACAAGTTACCCTGTATACAAATGCAATGTATTTAAAAGATATTAAGGAACCATGATCAAATAAGGACTATTTTGGGATTTATAACCTTCTGATATTTTTTCCTCAACTTTGACCATCTGTGGTGAAACAAAAATCTACTGGGCTATAACTGCATTATATTGAATAAAAAGATTGCTCATTGAATACAGATTTCAGAAAGGCACCACACGTACTATTTGGAATAGAAAAAAGTGATAGCTGCTTTGGTAAATGACTGACACACTACAATATAATTATTGGATTTAAATTTAAGTCGCACTGGTTACCGATCAGTGACATACTAAATAGTACAAAGCTACATTATTATTACCTGCTCCTGATATAATTTTATGAAACTTGAGGAAACAATATATCCCAAAACAGTCCTTATTTTATCGTGGTTCCTTAATATCTTTTAACTACATTGCATTTGTATATGATAAAGCAAATATCTAGGAGTATTTTATAGCAAAAATGAACAAAGTATAATATTATTTATTAATGCAGCCAAAGACCACAGATGAAAAGGTTCGTTTTTGGAAAATTTAAGAAAATATTCAGTATCTCAAAAACGGTGACACTTTTATATAGGTAAGTTTTTGTTATTTGGGAGGTCAGTCCCAAGCCTACCTTCTCCTTAAGTTTGTCGTGGTACTTATTGGACATCCTGTATACATATATAGGTGAACAAATAAAGCTTCCGCCTTTAGTTGGGTGCTTCGACAAGATTAAAGCGATGAGGATTCTTTATACTTTATTAGTCTCTAGCTGTAGACGGACTATGCCATCATCATCAAGAGAATATTATGTGAGATTGTTGCTAAATGTTATTAAAGGTTAAGTTGAGGGAAACATTTAGTAACCTGGTGAAAGCAGGATCCATGGTACATTCGTTAAAATTGGTAAAAAACACAGACAGCTGTACGTCAGGAATACATCACAACAGATTAAATATATTTGGAAGGAAAGTTAAAATTATTTCATGTTACATCGTGAAACAACCACTTGATGCTTTTTTTTCCTGTGCTAATCGTTTTCTGCCCTTGATAAAATCCTTCATCAGTCTTACTGCCTGGTTCCCATGACGATCTTCAATGGTGTTGAAAAATCCAAGATCTGTGGATGTAACTTGAGACGTGGTCATTGTCGTCTAGACCAGTTAGGTGAAAAAATAAAGCTTTCGCCTTTAGTTGGGTACTTCGACAAGATATTCAGCATCAAGTGGTTGTTTCACATGTAATAATTTTAACTTTCATTCCAAATATTTTTAATCCGTTGTGAAGTGTTTCTGACATACACCTATGTGTGATTTTTACCAATTTTAACGAATGTACCATGGATCCCACTTCCACCAGGTTACTAAATGTTTCCCTCAACTTAACCTTTAATCACATTTAGCAACAATCTCACATACTATTCTCCTGATGATGATGGCATAGTCCGTCGAAAGCTAGAGACAAATAAAGCATAAAGACTCCTCATCGCTTTAATCTTGTCGAAAGCCAGAAGCTTTATTTTTTCACCTAAAGCCAGCCATACACCATCCCTCTTATCGTCCGATCGGCATGACGCTGCAGACTTGATCCAATCTACAGTTCGTCCATGTACACCACACACGATCATTTTGACGTTTGACAATTGGTAGCGACGTTCAGTTGGAGCGATGGCGTCACCAGTGACAGACGACGATGTTTTAGCAGTTTTGGGCATTTTACTCGTAGTAAAGAAACAAAATGAAAGAAAAGATCGAGCAGCGTGGTCAAACAGTGGTTAATGAAAAGAAAACAGTTTACTCATACACATTTATTAAAAGAATTGAGGATTACGCCAAAAGATTACCGAAATTATTTACGAATAAATGAAGAAACTTACATGAAACTTCAATCGTTAGTGAATTGAGAAGCAAGACACTGTCATGAGAAACCGTATATCTGCACACGAGAGGCCAACAGTGACTTCAGGATTTCTAGCAACAGGGAGAACATATGAATGCCTAAAATTTTAGGCAAAAATATTGGCTCAATCTTTAGGGCGAATTATACCAGAAACCTGTAATGCTATTTTCAAAGTTCTCAAAAAGGATTATATACCGGTAAGAGTATTTAGAAACTAGCCGATTCCCGCGGCTACCGTGATAAGAACTATCCAGTACTTCATCTATTCATATCATACTTACCAAGTTTCATTCAAATCCGTTCAGCCGTTGAGACTTGAAAGAGGATATATCCAGTACAGGTATTTTTAATTAAATTTGTCTTTTGCAGTTTCCCGATACTTCCGCTAAATGGAAAGAAATTGCAAACCTCTTTGAAGAAAGGTGGAATTTCCCTCATTGCCTCTAGCAATAGATGGGAAACACATTGATATAATCCCACCTGCTGACAGCGCTTCTTATTACTACAACTACAAACGACGACACAGCATGGTTCTCATGGCAATTGTTGACGCAAGATACCGATTTATAATGGCAGATTTTGGAACAAATGGAAGAGTTTCTGAAGTTTTTCAAAAAATTGAAAAATAACACGTTCAATATTCCAGATCCTGAAAGCATCGAAAGTAACTCAAGATATCTGCCGTATGTGTTTGTTGCTGACGATGCGTTCCCATTGAGAACCCATATGCTAAAGCCATATGGCCAAGCTGATTTGGACAGCCACGACAAAAGAATATTCAACTACAGATTATCTCGCGCAAGACGTATCGTAGAAAACGCATTTGGCATATTATCTTCACGATTTCGCATTTTTCATACTCAAATTAATATACAGGGTGGGGCAAAAGTCGCGAAGGGATTTGAAAAATTAATAACTTTTTTAAATTTTAATTTTAATTTTTTTCCCTAACACAAAACTAAAATGCAATGTTTGGAGTTTGTTTACAATTTAAGTGTGAAAGATTACATCACGCAAATGACCGCCATTTTCAGCCTCGCAAAGTGCAGCTCTTGCAAGAGCATTTTCCATTACCCGAGTCAGAATATCTGGCCCCAAAGCACTTACTTCTGCTCGAATATTATCTTTTAGTTGCTGCAGGGTTGTGGGTTTATTAATATACACTTTTCCTTTCAGATATCCCCAAAGGAAATAATCAGGGGCTGTTAAGTCCGGCGAGCGGGCGGGCCAATTGAATCCTGAATTTCTCGAAATTAAACGTTCGCCAAAAATCTGCCTTAGAAGGTGCATAGTGGCTCGAGCAGTATGCGCAGTGGCTCCATCTTGTTGGAAAGTCATCGTTTGATTGTCAGCAAGAGCTGGTCTTAAGAAATTTTGAATCATATCACGATATCGGTCGCCATCTACAGATACAGCATTCCCATCGTGGTCTTCGAAGAAGAATGGTCCAATAATTCGTTGAGACGTAACTGCGCACCATACTGTACATTTAAGCGGATGTAATTGCCTTTGATGAACCACCCTTGGGTTCTCGGTACCCCATATTCTGCAGTTCTGCTTATTTACGAAGCCATTCAAATGAAAATGGGCTTCATCGCTCATGATCAGAGAATGAATAAATTCATTATCTTCTCGAGCCATTCTTTGCAAGCGAACTGCATAAGTTAGTCGTTCTTGAAAATCTGCTGGTTTTAGTTCTTGCACTAGCTGCACTTTATATGGAAACAGATGTAAATTTCCTCTTAATATTCTGCGTAAAGACCTTTGAGACATCTGCAGCTCAGCAGAACGTCTTCGGGTTGAGGTTTCCGGATTCTCCTGAACACTCTCCTGAACGCGTTGAATGTTCCCTTCATTTCTTGCGGAACGTGGCCTTCCGCTTCGTGGGAGATCCATAACTGTGCCTTGTTGCTGAAATCGTGCCACTAAGCGTCGAATCATTGATTCAGAGGGCGAATTCCGCAAATTGAAATGACGACGATATGCTCGTTGAGTTTGAATTATTGAATGGTGATATTCAAAATAAAATTCTATAAGTTTGGTTCGTTGATTGAGGTTGTAACGCTCCATAATTAATCTCCAGGATTTATTTTACACGGTCCTGCAAAAAAAAATGAAAACAAAATAAATTTAAAAAAGTTATTAATTTTTCAAATCCCTTCGTGACTTTTGCCCCACCCTGTAGAACCAGATAATATACAAAAGGTAGTGATGGCTACCATAGCTTTGTACAACTTTTTAATGGAGCATGTGCCTTATTCATATGTACCCTCAACATGCTTTTATCGAGAAAATATCAACAATGGGACTGTTGTCAACAGTGGGTATGATACTACAAGGTCAACCTTGGAAAATTTAGAAAGACGAAATCAAGGAAATCTGTTTAATAATGCGAAAATTGTCAGACAAGAATACCAAAATTACTTTGTCAATGAAGGCAAAGTGCCGTGGCAGGATAATTTTGTTTAAAACACAATTTACTTTATAAGTTTTTATTATTAAATTATTTTCTTATTATATTTATTATTCATATATTATAGGAGTTGAGGTTTTTTAACTGTTTGTGACAGGAGAGGAAATCTCAAGTGTTAATATCTTATCTCCTAACCTTTCAATTGGTGTATTAATCCCATCTTCTGCCAAATGATTGTGAATAATGTGATTAATCGATGTTAGTCTATGGGTGATGTGAGATGGTGTGATGCCATTTTTCCTGCATTTGATCAAGTCATCGTTGGTTGTCAGAGCGGTCCGTGGGACCTTAGCTCTTGAGTCACAGTGTCAGTTTGTAAGTCTGTCAGGTCTGGTAACCCAGAAACCAGACAATTTTAAGGAAAAAAGGGGAAGGAAAGGAGAGAAGGAAGAACGAGAGCAAAGGGGAAGAAGAGAATCTTTTAGGATATGCAGCGTTTAGGCATTGTTAAAATCGCTTCACAGATTTTGATATGGTCTAAAAATATTTGATTTTTTCTAAAGATTGTGTAAAAATGCTCAAATTTTGGTTGTTCTAAGTTCACGAGTTAATTTTGATTACAGTGCGAGCCGCGGCCTTTTGTGCTTGCGAACTTGCTCGACTGTGTAGTCCACTGAATCACGCAACAGAGGGTTGCTGTGCGATTCCGCTAGGCTATAGCGCCGCTGCGCCTGTTGCTTAATGTAGTCCTTTAGGTAAGGGACATCGAGGTCTCTATGTAGAGTTTCGTTAGAGACATACCATGGGGCATCAGCAATAGTGCGCAACGTCCTGCTTTGCAGAACCTGCAGACTTCGCATGTGTGTTTTAGCAATAAAACACCAAGCCGCACATGCGTATGTCATTGCTGGTCTTATGACCACCTTATAGAGTCGAATCTTGTTAATCAAACTTAATTTTGACCGTTTACATAATAATGGGTAAAGCTGCCGAAACGTAATTTGGAATTTAGTTTTTAGCGCTTCCATATGGTTCCGCCAAGTCATCCCTTTGTCCAGAATGACACCGAGATACTTAGCGGAGGATTCCCATGGTATATGAAGTCCATTCATTGAAACTTCAGACGGAACGCCGCGACGTCTTTTTGTACAGTAGATTGCCTGCGTTTTCGAATGGTTTATTTTAATTAGCCACCGATCCGCCCAATCTAATACTTCTTCCACCGCACTTTGCAGCCTGTCATGGACTAGGTCACCAGACCACGACTGAGCCACCAATGCAGTATCGTCAGCATAGAGATAGACTTCACAGTTGCTGGGACTAGGGACGTCATGGATGTACAGTGAGTAAAGGATAGGTCCAAGGACCGAACCCTGAGGGACGCCGGCTGTAATCAGCCGTGTTGTCGACAGCACATTGTCAATTTTGATCCGAAATTTCCTACCTTCAAGGAAGGATTTCAGTAGTTTTAGAAGCCAAAAAGGGAAGCCCTTTTGGATTAGTTTATACAAGAGGCCCGCGTGCCACACCTTGTCAAATGCTTTTGAGACATCCAAAAGCAAGATGCCAGTACTTTCGTTAAGGGTGAATCCTCTGGTTACACGTTCCACCAGCCTAACCGCCTGTAGCTCCGTACTATGTTCAGACCGAAAACCGAATTGCACGTCAGGAATCACATGGTGATCTGACGAGAAATTCTCAAGGTGACGTAGAATCACCTTTTCAGCGAGCTTAGACGCAGCTGACAGCAGGCTAATGGGACGATAATCCTGGGGAAATATCGAACCCACCTTCTTTGGAATCATTATAACTTCAGCGGTCTTCCACGCGGATGGGAAGTACTGGATCCTGAGCATGGCATTGACTATTGCCACGAGATAAGTTAAGGACTTCCGCGAAAGCAGCTTCAGCGCCTTATTAGTGATTTGATCCTCCCCAGGTGCTTTACGCACTTTAAGGTCTTTAATATGACCTTGAATCTCTGCTGGTGTGCAATGCGGGATCTCAGGAGATACCGCTGATGTGCTAAGCAAATCTTCGGTTGAAGAAGCTTCTGAAGAAGAATCTTCTGATGAAGAAAAATCACCAACGAATGCGCGACTGTCACTGACGCCGTTGGCCCTAAAATATCTCCTGACAGATCTTACGATGTGTTGCTCCTCGTCGAGGTCATTATCAAGATCATAGTTGGGAGAGAACTGTCTTTCCATGGCATCGGCGAAAACCTCAACCTTCTCCTCTGTCCTGAAGACAATGCCTCCAGGACCGTGAATGTGTGGGATTTGGCATTTGATCAAGAGGACCCGTCTATTGGTTTCGTGTGCTAATCGTTAAAAAACCTCAACTCCTCTCTAAAATCATTAAAACATAATATAATTTCTTCCACAAATCTTCAAATTTTCAATAATTTTGAATCTAGCCAATTAAGACATTACAACACCCAGTTCCATGACATTAAAATTCTAATATTCGCAAGTTTGACAAATTGCTGGACGATTCTATAAGAATTTTACTTAACACTCAACCAAACGTTGGCAAGGACATCCCAATCAGATCCATTATAGCTGATGTAGACATTATAGCCTCCTCCATTAATGACGAAACAAATAGGAACATTTTCACAACTCGCTCTACGAATATCATTACAACTGCTTACCACAACAGTAACACAAAAAAGAGAAATACCTTCTATCACAACTTATTGAATAAAACTAAAAAATTCCTTAAAGAACACCCCGAATTAATGGTTACACGATCTGACAAAGGCAATGTCACGGCTATAATGCTCAAACAACAATATTTTGATCTATGCAATAACTTAATTGATATTGATCCTTCCTATAAATTAATGAATAGGGACCCCACAACAAGAGTTGAAAAATGTTGTAATGACTTTGTTAGCGAGCTTTTCGACACTGGACAAATAAACCAAGACCAGAAAAAATCACTAACCACATACAACTCAGTCTCACCAAAATTTTATGCCCTGCCTAAAATACATAAACCAACACTGTCAGTAAGACCTATAATAGCATTAAAGGTGAATACTACATCAAAGACTCTTTTGATGAATCCCGACAATTTAACAGGTTGCAGATACCACCGGGACATGTAATCGCAAGTCTAGACGTGGTATCTCTATTCAGTAACGTGTACTTTGAAGCTTGTATCAGATCCATTCACAAACATTGGGATATAATAGGTCAGCACTGTAACCTAACTCTGGAATCATTGGTCACCATCTTAGAATATATTTTTAACAACAATTTTTTCACTTTCAACAATAAAACCTATTCACAAACACATGGTTGCCCAATGGGATCAGTGTTATCACCAATTTTAGCAGACTATTTAATGGATGACCTGCTTGATATTCTCATTCAGGTACTGCCTTATAACCTTTTCTTGATCAAAAAATACGTAGATGACATAATCGTTTGCCTACCGTTTGAAGGTTTGGATGATATTGTAGATGTTTTCAACAGCTATGACCCCTACATTCAATTCACCATAGAAAAAGAAGATGATAATCAATCTGTTCCTTTCCTGGACTCTAAAATCACCCGAAATAACAATATCTTAATGGTAGACTAGTACATGAAGCCTATGGCATCAGGCAGATTCCTAAATTTCAGATCCTACCACAAACTTAAGATAAAGATAAATCTGGTGAAACAAATGAAAACAAGGGTCACTAGCATTTCTGACAGTACCTTCCATCTTTCAAACTTACGCAAACTCTCAACACTTTTCACGAATAATGGTTATCCAAAATACCTGACAAACAGAATCTTGTTCAGCTCTCCCGCTGCTATACCATTGTCACATAACAATGATAACAAAAATCCCAATAACAATGATAATCCTCCCAATGATACAGACATTCCATCAATTTCCAGAATTGGTTTCGCAGTGCTACCATATAGTACATTAAAGATCTAACACCAAAACTTTCTAGATTATGCAACACTTTAAATTGCCGCATTGCTTACAAATCCTCACTCACAGTCAACAATGTCTTTGCCAAAATGAAAGATATTGTAATAACTGCAAGCTCACATTCATAGGGCAAACCTCAAGATCCCTTAAAGGTAGAATAACCTCACATAAAAGTGATGCCAGACTGCATCCAGAAAGATGTGCTCTAGCTTCACACGTGAACTCCACAGGGCATCAAATGGGATACTATGATATCAAGGTGCTAGACAGAGAAAAACATCTATCAAAAAGGCCTATTTTTGGAAATGTCACATATCTTTATAACAGACAACTGCATGAACAAAAAATCGGATGTCAATCAACTTAGCGTCGTCTACGCATATTTGCTGAAATGCGAAAAATTGGAAAAGCAACACATCTCCCCCAATATAGTTTTGTCCCAATAATCGCTCAATCTACACAAAATAATTTTTCACTATCTTAATAAAATCAAATCAAAAATTTCTCAATGTTTTTGTCCTCAAGTGGTAATATCCCCTACGGATTGTTTATTTGTTTGATAGGATAACATCCAAATCACACTCCTTCCAAAGCAAGTTCTATATATACCTTTGAAGTTGAGTCATTAATTTTCAGATAATGATTGTACAGTATATTCAGATAAGAGATAGACCGGACATAAACAAGACCACGTGATCATCGAACGCTGTAACATTCGGCAGGGACGTATTAAGAGTCACGCAGTACATATTTTAGATAGTAGATGCTGCTTTGCGTAACTTTGTAGTAAATTAGCACAATTCGATGTGTATACGATTGGTGATGGATATAGGATCATGTGGGGGTGGGGTAAGAAATATATAATGATGTAAATATACATAAGGGTTTCAAAATTTTCGCTTCGATTTCCAGCTTCGGATGCCGCCTGATGTTTGGTGAAATACAGCCGAATATAATCTCAAAATGGCGTTTAAATTAGCCTAAATTAAAAATAATCGTATATCTCTTAAAATTGCTTTTAGAATATTGATTAGTATATTTTTTGATTTCTAGGTAAATATGTAACCAAATTAAAACGTTCAAAACGTAAAAAAATGTGCATGGTTGAACATTGTCAGAAAGTAGATTCTTGAATAGGTTTTGCCAAAATGGGTTCAAAAATGTCAATAATTAATTAAAAAATACAGTAGCTTTATAATTACTTATAACTTACCGAATTTGATGAACGACATCTTTTATTGGAAAGATGAGCTTGATGAGCTTTCATCATCGCTACTGCCTGTAGCACCAACGTCAATAATGAATGGCTCGACTTGTTCCTCTAAAATATTGTCCAGTTCCCACATTCTCTTTTCAACTTTGTCTTTCACGTGCTTCTTTGAAAAGTCCTTTGAGGTCACAAAATTTAAAAGTTGTATTGTGCTTAGCTATATAATTTTTATCCTCTGCCCATATGAGCTCAATGGGATTGAGCTCGCAATGGTATGGAGGTAAACGGAGCACAGTTTTATTTTGACTTGCTGCCATTTCGTCAATGGCGTATTTTTGATATTCCGCCTTGTGATCCTTGACAATTCTCAATAATTGTACTTTCAGCATTGCTTCTTCAAAGTTGATATTTTTCGAGCGGAGCCAATTTTGAACATCAACTTTCCTTCAAGCCGTTGTTGGGACCTTCTCCATTCTTCGAGAATGATAAGGCGCATTATCCAACACAATTACTGCGTTTTCCTCTAAGTTCGGTAAAATTTTTGAAAACCACTGTTCAAACGATTCGCCATTCATTTCCTCGTGGTAATCTCCAGTTTTCTTAGACTCAAAGCACCACAGACCGTCAACAACAAATCCATCCTCACTGCCAATATGGCAGATAATGAGCCTTTTCCCTTTACCTGGAAATCGAAGTACTAACTGGTGTAGATTTATTTCAATAAGCGAACCTTTTTCAAATGTTTTCATCACATTCAGCGAAAAAACATTGAGACATGAGTATCAGATTGCTATAATTGGGATTATTTAGTCATATTGAAAGAAAGAATATTGAACGTCGTATGATTACTCAGCGCTTCACAATTTAATTTAAAGTTATAAACCTTTAAAAAATGAATGATCAGGAACCTGAAATACGCGCAAATATTAATATTAACAAATTATAACTTTATAAAGCTTAAAGTATGAATTAAAATGATTAGAAATATTAGGAACGGTACACAATATAAAACTTAGTAACTTTTGTTAAGTTTATAATATTCGACATATTTTAAGATTATATTAAAAAATTATTGAAATATCGAAAACACATAAAAACATGGCTTAAAAAAGTTCTAGCAAATGAAAATGACAATAAAACATCCACGCATTTTATCGAAAGTTATAAAAGTTTTGTTACTTGTAATATGTTTTATCTGCCCCCTGGAATTAATGTTTAGAACCTTGTTCCCAAGGTTTGAAAAACATCCGATTGTTGTCTATTACTCGTATTTACCTGCTGGATTTTTTAATCCGGTGGACAGTCCATCTAGAAAGGCCCTCCTGGATGAAGTTACAGAATCATCAACCCATACTTTACTTGTAGTGTGTCCTGCGTTTACCCACGTTTCATCAAGGTAATAAATCTTCCTGTTTTGATTTCTATATTTCCCAATTTTTGTTAAATAATCCCTCCTCCATAGCACAATTTCTTCTCTATCCAGTAGTAAACTATTACGACCCCGTTTTTTCCATTTGAAATTTAAATGCTTCAGTAACGCATGGAAAGTTGATCGTTTGAAATTTGGCAACGTTGTATCTCCATTTACCTCCTGCAGTACTTTATCTATAGTAGGTATTTCAATCCTAAAGAAGAATTCATGCACTTTCCTCCTAATCGCATGCTTATCAGCTTCATCCAATGATTTAACAATACTTTTGCGATGTTTACTGGTCATTGGCTCAGAAAAGGTGTGATTTTTTTTTGTATTGTCTTAACACATTAAACACTGATGCGCGACACACCCCAACTTTGTGAGAAACCTTCACAACAATTTCTTTGATGGTTGATGCCTCGTTCTCCTCGCGCTCGATCTTATATATATTCAAAATGACCTCTTTCATTTCTGCACTCAGGTGTCTTTTTTTAGAGCGTTTCCTAGGTGGACTACAGGAGTTTACAACTTCATCGGCAGTATCTGTACTACTGGGCATTTTGCGCAAGCAGTTGATAACAATAACAATCAATAACAAGGTATAACAATAACAACGACAAACTCAACAACTTAATAAGATAACAAACGAAAACGTCCAAAGAAATATCAAATTGCAATGATGCACACGACATACGTAACACGTCTGAACCTGAATGTGACTCTGCCTTGATACGACTGCTCTGCCGCTCGGCATAGGCATTTAATTGCGAATTGACCAATGAGGGCTCCTGTTTTTCGTCGAGACGGCGGCGTTAGCGTGAAAATCACCCGAACCTTTTGTTTACATCCGGTCTATCTCTTATCTGAATATACTGTAGAAGGAAGATAAACCAAAATATGTGTGTAAAAATAAAAAAAAATTAAAAAAAAAATGTACCTTGTTTTATAAAGTATCCTCCCGACAAGTATTTCAGTGCGGACCTGTATTTGATCGTGAGGTCTTGGAGCACCGGAATGCCGTCCATATGTGAGGTCTTTCAGGATGAAGCCTAGCATCTCATGTTAACACAACAGGGCATTCTATGAATTACACAAGTATCAAAGTTCTTGCTAAAGAAAAACACCTTTCCAAACGTTTATTCCTGGAAATGTCCCACATTTTCATGAATAACAACTGTATCAACAAAAAGACAGATATTAAACAATTGAGTGTCATTTACTCATATTTGCTAAACTGCGAAAAATTGGAGAACTTAAATATCTCCCCAAATTTCGACTTTTCACAACCATAAATATAATCTGTGTTTTGGCCGATTCCACCAACAAATTTCATTCCACTCAAAATCTAATAATTCTCTTCTCACGATTTATTAATAATTGTTAATTTAAAATTCCCATTAATTAAAATATAGTTTATTCAACTGCCTCTGGTCGGTTTAACAATTTCTTACATAACATTCTGAAAATCACATCATCTGAAGTGAATTGGCAACGTTTTGGCACACGCCCACAATTCGTTCCATCTTTCAATACAGACAGTGACAACCTTCGGCCTTCTGTCAAAGGTTCATCACACTCATTATTCCATGACCACCATTTTGTGCAATCATCAAGTGGCTTCACGACGTAATACTCTAATGTTTTCTAAATAATTTTTAATCTGTCTTTAACTTGTCTTGTCATATTTTATATAATTTTAACCATTGTACCATGTATCCAGCTCTCACCATGTTACTGGACGTTTCCCTCATCCTATACGAAAACAACAATTAGCAACATCCTCTCATACTACTGTAAGTTGATTCAATTTAAATTCATTTTACACTTTTGTTGCTACTGTTATCATTGTAATTGCAGCTCCTGATGATGATGGCAAAGTCCATTGAAAGGTAGAGCGAATTAAAAAAAGTATAAAGAGTCCTCTTTGCTTAAATTTTGTCGAAGTACCCAACAAAAGGCGGAAGCTTTAATTTTTCATCTAACTGGTCTAGACGACAATGACCACGTCTCAAGTTATATATATATATATATATATATATATAATGTATTATTGGCAAGATGCTTGACTCACGTGAAATCTGCACCTGCACACCGTTGACATTTGTCAGAAGGTTACGCTGCCTACTTGCCTGGAGATCTGGAGGAACTATCGAAATAATGCCAAGAATGCGTCTGGAATAAGGAATACTAGGAATGAGCCTGAGATTTCGTTTGTTCATAATTTGAAATCTGCTGAAAATGATATTTCCGATGTTGAAGGATTATTTCATGAACATATATTCATAAAATATCCGAAATAAGGGTAATATCTCTTTCAGCAGTTTTGCTGAGAAAAAAGATCAGAATAATAAAATCCAATCCTTATTATGAAGCACCAAATATATTTAGTTTCAAAAAATAATCATGATCATAATGGTATAAAAATTGTATTACATGAACATATAGATAGATTTATTTCAAATTCATGTTGTGTGTTGCAAAATACGGGAGACCCACTTGATTGTAATGCTTCTTGATAATTCTGAAACAATATAGAAAACACTAATGTAATTCATAATTCTTTGTGAATAAGCTAGCCACTTTCGATTAGTTTGGTCAGTTCTATGCCTTTAATTTGTCGGCCTTCCATACTTTATAAAACGGTGCCAACTGCAAGGATTATAAAGAGACTGAATCCAGACATTCAATTTTAAATAATCTATCAAGTACATCATGCGATATGTTAAGTTCACAGCCTTCCTGTCGCACTTTATGACTTATGACAGTTTTCTGAACTTCTGAATCTCCCACAATAGTCAAAATTCATCTCACGTATACCATCTCAGCTACTGATACTGCTGCTTTATTTTTTATGCTCTATTTTTACGAAATATCAACGAAAGCATCGACGATGATAATCTGGATATTAACCAGAACAAACGTCATATTTGGTATTTCTACATTTTGATAAAGATAGAGAATCCCGGCATGCAACACGTCACGTGATGCCGGTAATGCAGTTTCCTCGATTTTGCCTGGAGAGAATGACCTTGGTGTTGCCTGTTCGCCAATAAGACGTTTCACCCCCTTGATGCGTAGTATTTGTAGTGTGATGCTTGTCATTGTATTGTCATCTGGTTGTCATCAACATCAATTGATCAATTCATCAATCATCATTGTGGTTATCGTAAATGTGGTGGTGATAAAATAAGCTTCTGATTTTAACCATTATACATAAATTCCGATAACTTTTGAAAAAAATTGTTTGGGCATATTATTAATAAAGGTAAGTCAGGTTAATTATAATTCAAAAGAGCATTTTATAGAGGTATAAGTAAATTTTATAGTGATATCAACAAAATATCATCACGTTGCTCTTGTGAAACTGAAGTATTTTAATGTATCTAAAATAGTGTTCTTGTAGGAACATTAGGTATGAATTAAGATAAGATATATAATTTATGTTGAACTGAAATTCGGTGGTTTATATTAGGATTTGAACATACATGTATAGACATCAGGTTACCGTTGGTACCTACCATGTGCAGAGGTAGATTAGAACTATTTCTAATATAATATTATTAATCTAATTACTTTACGATTTACATGTATAGACATCAGGTTACCGTAGGTACCTACCATGTGCAGAGGTAGATTAGAACTATTTCTAATATAATATAGGGTAAACTACCCAGTTATTGGAATTTTAAGGACGTGTGTCTAATTTTCTTAAACAGTAGAGATCGAAATCTTTAATTTTAACTGGATCCTGACTATTATATTCAAAAAAGTCCAATTTTGGGAAAATTGCAGATTTGCTAGTAGTTAGCATATCTATATCTACAATATACAACTCATTCCCAGATACAGTAAAAGATTCGATCTCACTTAGCAGCTTCCAAAGGAGAGTCAAATCCCATGTGAAAAGAGCACAGTAGTTTTATTTTTGTTGTATTAATTACATCCATTATTATTCTCTAATTGTTAGTATATATTTATGGGGCTTGCATGGAAGAGCAACAAAAAATAAGGACATTATTATTATATCAATGCTAGTCATTAACATATCATTTTGCTAGTTACTGGCCATTAAATATTAACATTTCCACTGCCTGGAAAGCAATTATGGAAAGAGTTTGCTCATCATGCATATTCTGGCTAATAATTAAAACCACTTATGTTTCAGGGTAGACATTGTGCCATTTTGGTAATCTCTTTCCAATTACAAATCTTTGACTAGTGTGAATTTGTTGAATAAGGGAGATATCTGATACAAAGTTTATTAACAAAATAAGTAAATGAACGCATAAACAGACTAGACCTTGCCATTTCAAGGACGAAGACCCCAAGGACCTTTTTCTGGTTTTTAGAATTTTCTGCTCAGTCTGAACTGTATTGTTGCCCTTGGTATAATATTCAGCTTGAGCACAATAATTCTTTTTGAAGGACCATCTTTTATCTAGTTTAAAGCTTTCTGTAGGAGTTCTTCAGAGTAGCCTATTGCATACTTTTGGCCTTTTTTTATTTTAGGCATCTGTAACCCAAATTTGAAGTTTTATCTGTCCTGCAACGAAAATTTATGGCTAGGTTGGGTAAAGTCATTTTGCATAGCAGTGTTGTATGACAATTAAGCTTCAACTGTAGGTATAATTTATCAATCAGGAGTATGGGGGTTCTCGGTAAGACATATGCACTTGGAAATTGCAAAAATGCAATAAATAATGTGATTCATGTTTTGAAAATCAAGTATAAAGCATACATGTATAAATCAACAATCTAAAATGAATACAAATCTAGATAATAATTATTGTGAAACCACATTACCCTTTTCTCTTGTGTATGAAATACAACCTAGCTAAAACTGTAATTGTTACAACTCCAAATTGTATGTATGCTGTTTAACAGATACTCCAAATGTAGATAAGTCTCTTTTCACAACTGACTAAAATCATGAACTTCCAATAAAAATTAAAAATGTCAAGGGCCAATAACTGGCATAGGTAAATTGGTCAAAGTGCTTATAATTGGTATGGACTGTCAACCTTTATAGCGTTTACGCATTTTCGCTAACCAGTCGATGGCCCCTTCTTCAAAATAATGAGAAAACAGAATACTAATTAAGAAAATGGCACTTCTATAATATACTTAATACAACAAGTAGTGAGAAAACAGCCACATCTAAACCTACCACCAAAGACTTCTAGAAGATATCATGTTTCTTAAAAAAACTGACAAAACATTGTGATTGTGACTTTTGGATCCATGTTTACTTCTATTTTGGTGATTGGATAATATATATCAAACATTACTTGGTCTGAAGATAAGGGGCACAACATCAAAGAATTGCATATGTGATGTGCAAAGTCTGAGCTCACAAAACAATGTTACAAGGTTGGGGCAATCTGAATGTTTCACTTCCTACGCCTACTGCTCGGATTTCTTTGAAATTTTTACACAATGTTACTACTGTGGCAAAGACACAAAAGCTTTGTAGTTTTTGAAAATCGTTCTAGTGGCGGCAGAGAAAAAGGCCTAAAACAAAAAAGTAAAAACACCGCTCAAACTTCGTTTTCTGACGTTTCAAAAGATCCTGATCATTTTTGGAAAAAAAAATTAGAGGCAAAAAACTTGGGGCTGGGGATTATAAGAGGGTGTGAAGGGTTCATCTCAATTTTTTGATGCTGGTACGTTTATACGCTCTACGCGCCTATCAGACATGTTTCACACATCATAGATTTCTAAGTATTTTAGCCCTGAAACCTATTCTCGGCCGCTGCTGGCGTCGTGTGCCGACCGTGATGTATGTGTTACAACTATTTCTTCCGCGCAACAGCATCGTGTTTTCTATACTCTGACCGCCCTACAACGGTGCCACGTCTGCCCGAGTTAGGTATCGGGGAGACGTTTGTTTCCAGACGCACTACCGGTAGGGCAGGGAAAAAATGTCTATGGACTAATTCTGTAGGCCTGATGGGCTGACTCAGGCGGTCTAGTTTGTGCAGAACATATTCCTTTATGTACTGCTGAGGGCGTTGCATGGGAAGTGCAGAGTCAACATTCTTGACGCCATTTTTTCCTTTTACTTTTCTTTAGTAGCATGTTTTTCTGTGTTCCAGGAAATGTCTGGCCGTGAGGGAGGCAAGAAAAAACCTCTCAAAGCTCCAAAGAAGGACTCCAAGGAGCTAGATGAATCTGATATGGAATTTAAACAGAAACTTAAAGAACAACAGAAAGCACTCCAAGAAGCTAAAGCTAAGGCATCCCAGAAGGGCCCCTTAGTAAGCGGCGGAATAAAAAAGTCTGGAAAGAAATAGGCGGAACTTTCATTATCTATGTTCACTAGAACAATGTATGCATTTCCTATTGTTTCATATTTTTAACTGCTGCTGGTTTGTTAACATGTATCACATTTTTGTAAATAAAGCAGTACTTTTTGACTAAAACATGGGATTCATATTAATGTATACCAAAGAAATATCAAGCGTAAAAGAATGTATGGTTTCCGACTAGATCTTCAGTTTACATGGCTTTTGATATTGCCCGAGAATATTTGTTTTCTGCAAAAACGGCTCCTTTTATGAAGTTTAGTTTGCCAGTATTCGGCCGTTCAACTTTATCATATACGAGCATACACAGAGATATCCAAATAGCAGTGAAGCGTGCAATACGTATATTAGAAAGAGTGCGTCGATGGCAACGCGACATCCGCGTCCGTGGCCTCGTCACTCGGCTTGCTAGGCAACGTGATGCTTCTCTTCCTAACACACGTATTGCACGCATCTCGCGCTTCTCTCGTACACATTTTGACGTCGGTGGAATATGCATTTCTCTGTATGTTCAGGGGGAAGGGGAAGCGAGCGGTATCGCCGATTAAAAATTGAAGACCGATGGGGACATCTCACGATTTAGGCCTAGCAAGATAATTTGTACACAAAAATACAGGAACATTTACCATTTTCTTGAAGAAAATATGGCAGACTAGAGGGGCCCCTCGCCACAGCTTTAAATCTGCTGCTCACCGACTTGTCCCTGTCGAACTGAATGATTCATTTTTTCAAGACCTAGAATATCGAAGGAATGAGGTGTGACAAGAACGTTATTGTATTTTTTTAAATTTTAAATGTACATGTCTCTTTTTTAGAGCGCCTGAGCATCTGGAAGGAGGAGGCGGCACATTTCTCATTTTCGCAGATGTTTTGAAAACCAAAAAACACGGGTACCCTATTAGGTATATTTTACTCCTCAACCTGAACCGCCGTCATATTGGCATGTAAACAAAGCGCTCCCAGTACCTGTATCGGTAATTAATCTAATTACTTTACGATTTGATCAAACATGCTTGAACACTTCACGAAATAACCGCATGTTCAGTTGAGCATATTCGATATGTGTTACCATAAAGCTGGTCAACGCATGCCATTATCTGGCCAATGAATAATAATACATTTCACGAAATTCGACCATTTTATGAAGTGGCTAATTTTACGATATGGCCACGACATCTATACGGATGGAAAATAGGATTACATCTTGTATGTGAGGTCGCTAGTTACATCAGCCTGTAATCTCGCTATTTTATTCCATAATTTTTTTGGACGAAGGACCTTACAGTCATATTCGGTTCAGTATCATTATTTTCACGAATTTAGTTTAAGAATCTTTTTTTGGTGCACTGTTTACGGACCACCCTGTATATGCACCCCTGTGCCTGGCCATGGAAGATGGAAGCAACATACAAACTATTCTTGAGCACTGGTAAATACTTAACACTGGTTGCCTAACTTACATCTTACCAATGTTTACTTCAATATCCAAGCCAGTCAGTGGAGTGTCAACAATTATGCGCTTTGGGGTGTATGGTACTTTTATCCCAGGACCTAAAGGGGCCATAAAAGTTTCAAAAGCTAGATCTTTTGTTTGGGTGTAATGATAAAGTGATTTGGAAATAGTCGAAACATCCGTATTGCCCACCTCTTAGGCCCGCATCGTCAATCGTCCCTACAATTGTAGGGCGCCTTTATGGCCTCCTTGATTGTCATACTTCTTTCTCTCCTTCAACAATTTCTAGATTACACTTGTCCCGTGTCAGCGTCCGCGCTCTCCTATTGTGAAGATATGTTTTCTTTTTAAATTGTAGAAAATTTCAGGCTGATAAAACATGATATAACTCAGAAGCAAGCACAATTTGATGCAATTCGATGTTTGTGACAAAATAGAGTTCTGACACGGAGAAGTAGAAAACTATGACGTATGACAATCAAGGAGGCCATAAAGGCGCCCTACAATTGTAGGGACGACTGACGATACGGGCCTAAGTCTCTATATACCTACATTCCAACACCTTGGGTGCCTAATTTTTCCAAATAAATGACTTATCCCGTACTTAGGACCGTATCGTCAGTTGTTCCTACAATATTGTAGGACGCCTTTATGGCCTCCTTGATTGTCATAGTCTTTTCTCTCCTTCAAAAATTTCTAGATTGCACCTGTTGCGTGTCTGCATGAACAATTCGATGCAAATAGATATTAATTTGCGACATAACCTCAAAATAGAGCGCTGACACGGAAAAGTCGAAAACTATGAAAATCAAGGAGGCCATAAAGCCATAGTTTTCTACTGTCCCGTGTCAGCGCTCTATCGATTTGCATAAAATTGTTCATGTTTTTGATTTATATCATCTGTTTTATCAGCATGAAATATCCTGCAATTCAAAAAGAAAACATAACCTCACAATAGGAGAGCGCTGACGCTGACACGGAACAGGTGGAATCTAGAAAAAAAAAACACCCTTTCTGAAGGAGAGAAACGACTATGTCAATCAAGAAGTCCATGAAGACGTCCTAGAATTGTAGGAACGACTGACGATACGGCCCTTGGGGCCATGGATGGGGGCGTTATGTCCTCCACAGCAGGCCTCCTGCGCTTGAACGGATACAACAAATGATATTATAAGTAAAATTCATGGCTTTTGTCAATGACAAAGAAAACATATATAAATGAGGACAATAACATTTCTAACATATTTACACATCATTACTTCATTATTAGTTTTCCTTATTTTCTTTTCGACGACAAAACTGGAGGAGTCGAAAGAATGGACGGCGGCATGATGCACCCAACTTTATATAAAATGGTTGCATAGGGAGGTATTTTGATTCCATGTTGTGTGGTTCTCAAATTGAGGATGTATATCTTTTGGGTAAAATCTTACTTTTTGTATAATTTTTTACGTAATTTGCACGTCTACTGACTAAAATTCACATAGTACTGAATACTAACCTTTTCTTAATGATGTTTTTATACCTTTTTAAGTGTAAAATTTAGTAAAATGAATACAAAAGCACCTTGCAAGATATTTCATATCTGCATACATTTCGCACAATTTGGCATCAGTGCCATGCCAAATCCGGGCTAGACAGGAATGCGCGCGCATTGGCCCCTTCCAACCCGCCACTGAACTCCGGGACCGACCCTCAGTTTGCTTGACAAACAGCTGACTAGTTCCCAACGAGCTAGTGATTTGTCAAGTCTGGAAAAACAAAAAGGTGTTCCATTGTGCAATAGTGCATCTGAACTCTTAATTTTCTCCAATATGTGCTGTAAACAGTCCAAGAACATTGCGAACGGGGCTGTTATATAGCATTTGAGGTCGTGCGAATCGAACAAATTATTGCCAGTAGCCAGAAAAGGTAGGTGAAGTTGAATTAAAATTGCTGCCATTTTGTCTGGTACATTTTTAATAATCGTTGGAAATCTAGGATTGGGATGATGTGACACAGTTTCGCTGTGCAGATTCAGATAGAGTACATGTCTTTGTAGCATTCTGTCCAGACATGGGTCCACGTCATTTATCATGTAGGGAATTTTCTGTACGACAAATAAAATTATCGTCAATCCTTCGATAGCTCGCAAAACTGGACGTGTTATGTCCTTTCTCCCTTTCAGCAAGATAATATATATCTAATCTACTCTTGTATGAATTAAACTGTTACCTTACGTTCTCCCAACATCTACTAAAATTCGCTACACGCGTTTGGAATGGGTTGACACGCATGGGAAATAACAAGGACATTTCATTTAATTGAGAGTACTTGATTTTTGCGACGCAATCCCGCTCTACATGAGGACGATGAAAATGTGCTTTAGTTTCTCTTTTAGTTGTCTGTTTTGTTGACTTTGTTGCTTATTCATTATTGTGTATATTTGGGGACAGTCTGAAACAATAGTAATTGTGCGACGTCTTCCAATTTTAGGGGAAACTGGAGTAACTGGCATTCACTTGACTGCGATTTTAGATACAGCTAAGAGTGTTGAAAAATTGGGCGAGATCGACTACTGATCTCATGATCCATAGTTCGCAATTGAAGACACAAGTGTATATCGGTGTCATGTAACAAAATCATTTTATGGAGAAAATTGACTAAACATTTTTTATTGGGACTTTTTACTTTATTGGAATTTTATATATTTAGTTTAATTAGTTTGTTATCTTGTTTTTGCAACAATTTTTAAAAAAATGTTACATGACACCTTTAATCACTTGTGTCTTCAATTATTATCACTTTCTACTGTACATACATAATTAAGAATATGGTTATTTTTCATACCTGAATTTACAAATCTTAGAGGTGGACAGGAGGGCCTGACCCCCTGAGAATCTGGATAGTCCTTAAAATTTGTATTTAGCATGTTTTTGAGTAAAGTATTGCAGATTTTCAGAATTTGCTATCTCCTCTTTGAGAATATCTGTTACCTTCCGGTTTTCAAAAAGTTTTGGGAGCTAATACACTTTCACAAAAAGTTGCCTTATGCCGATGATTGTCCTTAAGAAAAGACAGCCCATGCTGGTTGCACCATTTTTAAAAACATTACCAACAATACGACCCCGCAGCTTATCACTCTGCAAATTTCATCAAAATCGATTGAATGCTTGCTGAGATTAGAATCAAATCCCAGCGAATGACCAAAATGTCTGTATTATTTACCGCAGTTATAATGTGGTTTAAAATGACACACGAGTTGATGACGTTAGTGACTCGAATCGCTTGAACGCGTTGGTTTTAACCGCGATTTTGTTGCAAGTTTTTTATTTTAGAAAAGTGCCTATATAATTTCTGATTATTTTTATTATTACTTAATAATCGGTGCTTTTTGTCTACAACAGTGATGTGGAAATATTTAAAAAAACTTTCATAATATTAAAGAAAGAAGTGTTTTTGGTCAGGTGTTAAATCATTTGAGAAAGTCTCTCTTATTTTTTAAACAAGTTGGTCGTGAAAATAAAAGATATGACGCCCAAAATTTTAATGGTGGAACTTTGTAGCTATGCTATCTTTCGATTCTTTAAACTCTTCCTCATGTCTGAGAAAACATTTATTGATTTAGCACAAATAATACAAAAAAAAAACGATGAAAAAAGATATTAGCAAAACTCTATTATCTCTATTATCCAGTGAGCTTATATGGCCATATTTTAATCGTTTTGAGGTATATATGACTACGCAGGATAGCAGGATACTTGTTAAGCATATAGGAGCTAGATGGAAAGTGTCCCAACAACAGTAATAAGTGCTTGCTCTACTTCATGTTAAAACTGAAGTCAGCCTGTTATCAAGTTTCCCAAAAATGAAGCTGAAGTACAACAAAAATATCCAATACCCGCCAAAATTCTAACTTATCACATTTCAAATAATAACCAGAAATATAAAGCTACTCCGGAACTGGGTAAATACCACAATTTTACGGTGATAACTATGACATATAAAAGCTGATTCATGACGTCACGGATCTTATAATCAAACTGAGAACCAAACCACACTCGCTTGAACGGATCAGTAAGTACCAATCCAAAATGATAAATACCGTTTTCATTTGGTTATTCACTTGAATTTGATTTAAGTGTTTACAAAAAATCGCCGTGTGGATCCTATAGCCCAATAGGCGTACTTGATCATGGGTAAATACTTTTACTCTTAAATTGTATGTTGTGTAGGTACACCACTAAAAAAATTTAAGTTATATTGATATTGCATGACTTTAAAAGCAAATCATTGATATCAGAGCTGTTCCGAGATCATTCATATACCTAAAAGTTTTATTAGAAAGTGTTTTGGCATTTATAAATTAATACTGTATATTTTCGTATGGTTTCTTTCAAATTCCTGAATGTTCTTGTCCTCTTTCGCTGACCATCTATGGCGATGGGCTTTTACAGGAATTTTACGAAAATAACCGTCGATGTAGGATCAGTTCAGTGACTGGTCATTTCCATCAGGGTATTTTTAACATCTCCTGTTTGTCTGTCAGATATTAGTTGCATTTAATTTAGTCGACTACTTACCTGGTGATTTTGCAGGTGATCCAGTGTTATGCAGGTGTGTTTGCAATAGACATACTTGTTACATAAGGATGACAGCAAATCATATATCTCTTTAACCATATCATGATTCCTATTCTATACATATTTTTAGCTACTTCAGTGGTTTTGTATGTATTTTTGTCCATAGGCTGAGACATATAGCTGAAAACGAAAATTTAATAGACATGTACTAAGAAGAAACGAAATATCTATCTATCATACATATGCTGTTTAGTTGTCAATTTTAATTTCCAGAATGTTTTATTTTTATGAACCTTAATTTTGGTTACCTATGTACACTATTGAAAAATGTATCGAATTTTGAGTTCGATGAAAGCAAATATTTTTTACTGCATCATATCCAAACACGCTGCATTTTGATTATCTATTATTTGCAGAGTAAAATATACCATCTTTTCGCGTAATTTATGAAAATCCTCGGTGTTTTCGCAATTGAAATGATCTAGCTCAGTTAAGAGTGAGAAGTCGATCAAATTGAGAAATTTCTCCAATTAAGGAAATACGAAATTCAAAGATAAGCTTCTAACTTAATCTTTAAGCGATGAAATTTCGTTTGTATTGCCTCTTAGACACAACTGGGAAATCTGGAGTAGCAGATCTAGATCATCAACAGATACTGATGCTCTTTTGTCTTGTCCAAAAAATATGATTTCCATATGTAAAGAATTGCTGTTGTCGACTAAACTAGGAGGGGTAAGTTTGCCCAATTCATATTTTGCAAAGAACCACGCATTTCTGATTTCAAAATGAACCGAATTTCTTCGCATGGGATTGTCATTCTTGTTAAAAATACTGAAATAGTTGCTAGTTACTATTATAACAATGGCGTACTTTTAACTAAGACCGTTTGTATCAAAGAAAAATTATCGGAGAAAACTGTTTTACGCTAACGAAATGACAGTTAGTTGAGATTATTGAGAATAGGTTTCATCAAGTGCATTTTAGATTCTCGGTTTTCAAAGCATTTCTCAGCTTACTGTTGTAGTGCTAATCGTATTTATTTACGAACCTCGGCTTGTTTTTCAGAAATAGCGTAGACTACCCATAAATGATACCTTTCATATAACAGAAGTATTAGTCCTGAAAAAATGAATTTGAGATTGAAAACGCTAGGTAACTTCTTTGGTCCTTGCTTCATTTTACAATCTTTCCGAGTAGAAAAGGCCTAAGAATTCCTACACTGATGATGATTAGAAAACATACTGATGTTATTAATAGTGCTTATAATGCTGATCATAGTTGGTCAGACGTTCCCTCAATTGTTGTACGTCTTTATAGCCTGCCTGATTTTGTTAGTATTTTCTTTCCTTCAGAAAGGCTGGAGTATCTCTAGATAGACAACCTCAAAATAGAGCGCTGACACTGAACAGTAGAAAACCCAAAAGGCCATAAAGGCGTTATTTTCTCTTCTTCAAAAAGGCTGTGGTATTTATTATTTCTATATTTCACCTGTTCCGTGTCAGCGTCAGCGCTCTCCTATTGTAAAGTTATGTTTTCTTTTTAAATTGCAGGAAATTTCAGGCTGATAAAATGATATAAATCAAAAGCATTAACAATTCAATGCAAATAGATATTCGTGACATAACCTCAAAATAGACCGTTGACACGGAAGAGTAGACGATCGTCATCATTTTCCGAATTTTTTTATGGGCGGGTTAGGGAGGCATATTTCACTTATCATATATGTCCCCATATATTTACCATTAAAGCTTAGAAATTACAGTCGGGTGTCGGAACGTGTGACGTCGTCCCCCGATGGACAAGCGTCGTCGGTCACGTCGGCAATCGCTTCCACACTACTGTGGGCTGCGTGAAGGCCAGTGCATCTGCAGCAATGCCTCTCAGGGGAAGGAGCCAGATCATTTAATTTTTTGTTATACATGTTCGTGGCTTACTTTTTTCTCAGAAAAGCTAACATGTGCATAACATAATCATAAACATAATCTTTTATGAACTGATGACAGCGTAGCGTGGGAAGTACAAGACAACCTGACGCCATTTTTTTAATTTTTGGTGGGGTGACACCACTAACTTCTGCACCGCGTGCTACTCAAGGTAACTGCAACATTGGGTTACGGTATGTTAGACTGCCTCCATTAGTATGCACAGTGGGGCCAGTAAATCCGAAAAAGGGCCATAAATCTAGAGAGTAAGCTAAAGGGTTCGAAAATGCGAAACTTTTGATGGAAAAAATAAGTAAAAAACAAATAAATCTGTTAACCATGATTTTTAGGATCATTTTGCAATATCAAATATATTTATATTAACAATTACTTATTACATGTATCGATAAATCGTAATTATATCAAATATACAGGGTGTTCGAAAGATCGAGGGAGTTATTTTAGAGGGTGATTCCTTGTTAACAAATATGAAAAAAAGTTATATAAGATACATAGTGATAAATTTAACAAAAATTTCTCCTTTTTATTAATGTCTAAAAGATATTTACTTGATTCTGTTGAAATTTGGCAATATGATTTGTTGTATTAAGAGGCTAATTGAGCCGTAACAGTACAACTTCATTACCTCTTGTATTTTTTCGTATCTCACTTCGTTTTCAAGAAAAAAAAAACGACTTATTGGACTGGACAAAATTCGTTTATTAATTTTTGCTAAAAAAATCACAAGTGCATTGGAAAACAAAAATTCTTTTTTCATATTTTTTAACAAGGAATCACCGTCTAAAATATCTCCGTCTATTTTTCGAAAACCCTGTACAGGATAATTATTCTTAATAATATAAGTAAAATCTTATAACGCTGAAATCGTCAATTTCATCATCTCTGTCATCTTACTCGTCGGACGAAGTTCGCAGCTTCGCCTATCAAACTGTAGTTAGCCTTCTAACTTTATCATTACCGCAAAAATGAAATTTTACCGGATCGGAATTTACAAGGAGTCGTTTGAGTAAACCCTGATTTCCTGTTATTCTTGATATTTTTCGAGTGTGTTTTTCTCTGATTTTTTCAAGATCTTTATGCCTTGTTTCTTGGACTCCTTCTGACATACGATAGGTAGAATAGCTTCTATGGTAATGATGGTTCCATAAGGAAAATCTATACAAAAATCCAATATGGCGTCCAGAAGAAAAAATAGAGCTGATGCTGGAGGACAAAAAACGAAACGTCATATTAAAATTCTAATTATGGCATTTTGTACAATAGAAGAAGTGGCAATGCTAATGTGCAATTTATTTCGAAATCCCTTTACAAATAAAGTCATGAAAAAATTAAAAACAATTTTGGGAAAGTTCTGTTTTTACCGTCTCTCTCCGGAAGTATTTTGAATTTCGAACCTTTCTATGCGGCATTTTGTCAGTTATCTAAATACGCAACTTTGCCTTCATACAAGCGATTTCGTATTTCTTTTCGCTTCCGACATTCCAATGGTGGGGGTCGAAATTGAAACACCGGGTACTTATAAGAAAGGCCCTGTTTGGCATCAATTATCTACCTGATGCCGTGACCTTTTAACCGCTCGAAATTCCTGAAGAACATGCATTGTTAATTGCCGGCAAATTCTGTTACTAATACTTTTATAAGTATGGATTTACGGCCGCTTTTCGGATTAACTGGCCCACTGAGGGTTAAGGCAAAATTGCCATTACAAGCATTTATGCCTTGAAGAATGGACACTGAGAACGGCCAGAAGACAGGTAACATTTGGTTAAGACGGGGCCCAAATCTACAAATTGCCTACAAAGAAAGGCTGCATGAATTATAACGTCGGTTTAGCCAAAAACCCAAACTTGCATTACTCATCAATTTCGAACCTTTTTGAACCTCCATCAACTTCAGAGGATGCACAAGTTACGTAATAACTTCTACGACGAATATACATAACTCCGCCTCCCCAAAAAAGCTGTTAAATTCATCAATTTCGAACCTTTTGCTTCCTATGCCAAAACTGACGAGGCAGTATTGTAATCGCGAAATTGAGTTATGTTTTTTGGATGTTATATGACATGCAGATCACGAAAAACCATGTCAGTAATTTCCGTCGGTCTGTTCGCTAATTTTATAACCCCTATATCTTGAGAAGTACCGCTCGAATTTTGATGAAATTTTCAAACAAGGTCACTAATATGCCAAGGAAGGAAAAGTTTAACTTCTTTAAATCGGCTATAGTGGTGGTGGAGCTAGGGGTAAAAATATGTAAAAATAAAAATCGCATGAACTTCTTTTTTTAAATGTTTCAGAGGCGGATGAAAATTGTGGGTTGGAAGCAGTATGCGGTAAATGGTTGTAAACTGTTGCATATTTGATGCCAGTGAAATACCTTCTATTATTAAGAGGCGATACTATGCACCTGTTAGACATAATATGTCACACATATTTTCCCTACATCTGCCATTCAAACAGAAATATGATAGATTTGTTTTATATAGTTTAATAAGCAGAGGTCGTACTAAGTGAATCTACCTAATCACGATTCGGTTTCGCCTTTTAAAAGCCCTTTTTTAACCTCCAACGAAGGCGTAGGAAGGTTAGAGTCAATCTTCTTGACGACATTTTTTTGACATTCATCGATTTCAGAGGATGCAACAGCTCAATTAACTAGCAATACTGTTTCGGTGTGAGAATTGATAAAATGGGATTCTGGGGTCGATTCTTTTGTTTGTAATGTTTGCATTCTTTAACTTTTATCTTTGTTTAGATTTCATGATTTGTGAAAGTGAACTCGCTAAAGTACCTGCAAAAGCCCTAATCCTTTTTCCATTTGTCGTCTCCTTCTCATGACCTGTGCCTGTTGTTCGGCTGGGTCGAGTGAATCTCGCGGACTTGTTTCTGCTTTCGCCCAGTGGCGTGCCATTTTGTAACAATTGTTTCATACTTTTCTTACTATACAAATACTTTTTCGCTTCTCATGCCATAAGCTTTTTTAATAGAAAAAATAGTGTCTTCACCCTACCTCTATAACTCCTTGCTCAATTATCACCCTTTAAAAAACTGGCGTCAAGTAGATTGACTCTATACTTCCTGTGCCTTCGTTGGAGGTTTAAAAGAAAAAGGATGAGTCAAACAGTTCCAAAAGGCGATATCGAATCGTGACTAGGTAAGTTCGCTTAGTTTCGATGAATCTTCTAAAGCTGTTCTATGATGTTTCTGTTTCCATGGTAGATGTAGGGAAAACATGTGTGAATTAATATGTCTATCAGATGCATAGTATCATTGAGATCAGCAGCTTCTTAATAATAGCAGGTCTTTTTCACTGTCTCCAAATATGTAACAATTTACAACCATTTACCGCATACAGCTTCCACCCTACAATTTTTATCCCCTCCAAACAATGTCTGAAAATGAGCAGCAATCTCTTAATAATATAATAATATTCGAACTCCAGTTAGGCTTAACATCTGCAACACACAAGTCCGTGTTTCTCATGTATGTCGCGTTGGCAGTCCGTATCTGTTGTATATATCAATGCGTAATAAGTATTGAGTCAGTCAACTTGAGGAAATATTTAGAGAATAATCATATAGTGCGTAACACAAACTATAGGTTAAGCGAAATGGGTGGGTCATTTGACGATCATAAAATTCAGAAACATATATGTGTAGATATAAAAACAATCAAGTCATCATTTTCAAATGCAAAGCAGAACGCTAACGTGGAACGTACTCCTAATACCCAAATATTCCTAAAATATATAAATATTGATCTGTAGCAGTGTGTCCGTGTCGTCATCGCCGCAGTACACTGGTTGGAGTTAGTTACCTATTGCGCCTGCCACAGTCGACACTGGCCTCCACGACGATGCAGCGTCGTAGAATCGCGCCGCGCACGCAACGCCAACGATTGCAAGTTATTTTGAATTATGGGCACATCATGTATTAAACTTTGATCATTTAATTGTCCGATTGTTACCGGGATCAGAAGGTTCTCACTGATAGAACGTCTTTGACTAATACTCAAGACGTAACATTTACCACCCTCACCCCCTATAACTCGCATCCCAATTTTTAACCCCTACACATTTTTTCGAAAATAATCAGGAGTCTCTGAAACGTCACAAAAAGGAATATGAGCGATTTTTTCTTCTTTTTTGCCACCCACTCCGCCGCTGCTGGACCGATTTTCAAAAACCACAAAGCTTTTTCGTCACTGGCATAGTAGTAACCCTGTGTGAAAATTTCATCAAAATCCGACTGCTACTTCTCAAGTTATGAAGGGGTCAAGGATTAGCGGACAGCGAAAAAGACTGACCCACGGAAACGAATGATATGGTTTTTAGCACATGCCCAGAGTCGTAGGAAGAAAGAAATATTGAGATGCTATCATAAATATTTGTACTTCCAGAACTGGCACTTGAATGTTCTTTCCAATAATTTTCGAACTATTTTGATTTATAGATATGTTAAATTTATAGTTTTTTGTCTATATTAGATTTTTATAATATGAATAATGTGTAAATATATATTTTTTTATATACAGAAGCAGCCGCGCAGGCAGAAGCCTAAATGCCCCGCGGCTGCTATGATGATCCCAAAGAAATTTTGGAAATCCAACTTTTACACTGCCTAAAGTTAGTAGAGAAATTGTAGATGGTTCCACAATCTCTTCACCCTCGGGACGAATGAGCGGTCGTATCAGCCAGTTCTGGATGTACGAACTTCGACACGGTTTGGATGGGACGCTAAAGTCAGGCGGGTCTGTCTGGCAGGCACATCGCGCAGTGGCACCATGGAAGAGAGCTCTGAGGAGCAAAGCCCGTTGGCGTAGCGGCAGAAGAGAGCCCGCCGATGCGAAAGGGTCCCGAGACTGTCTGTCGCAGAAAAGTCATTGATCAGTCGGACACCCCTTCTCTGGACAGCATCGAGCATAAATAATGCCCTAAACAAATAGCCTAGCTTTTTCCCAGCAGCTTCCGCTATTGACGAGATGTGTTCGTCCCCGATCAGGTCCTCGGTGATCTGACCAGCCTGTTTGGCAGAATGAACGAATGTATGAATCTTGAAATTAGAGGCATTCCGGCCACCATAAGGAGCCAGTGCATAGGCGGCTTAAGCGGGCCCTTATGCATCTCTATATTCCTTGGACCACAAGCCTCGCCCTTTTAACGAAGTTGAGAATCGCCTTGAGTCCAAGCTCCTTGACGTCCTGAGGGTCCAAAGTAATGGACCCCAGTATAGTCTGCCTATAGTAGCTCAGAGCTTCACAGCGACACAAAAAGTGCGCCGATGTCTCTTCCTCTACCCCGCAGCGTTCACAGAAGGGATCCTCAGCCACCCCCATCACGTGCAGGTGGCGCCTTAACGTGTTATGGCCAGACAACAGTCCCACCAGCAACCTTAGGTTGGCTCTATCTAGAGATAGGCAGAAACGTCTATCCTTAGCACTGGGCCCTTCAATGAGTTCCCGTGCCTGGCGGAGATGTCTGCAGATACTTCTCCATTTCTGAGAATGTTGTCTTGAAACCCACGTCTCCATTTTCCTCTTAGCTCTATGCGCGGTCACTCCTAGAGCTGGCTCGGGACCAACGAGCTTGCTGGCTGATCATGTCTTCGCCAGAGTGCCCGCCGTCTCATTACCCCTTATCCCAGCGTGCCCCGGTACCCATATTAATGATACCGGATGCCTCGCTGCGAGGCAATCCAGAGCCTCCCTGCATTGCAATACAAGACTCGAAGTAATCTTACAGGCTCTTAGTGCTTTCATTGCAGCCTGGCTGTCGGATAAGATTGTTATTCTTCTTCTAGGCCCACCCTCCTCCAGAATGTGAGATACACAAGCCAGAATCGCAAAGATTTCCGCCTGGAAAATAGTGGTGCAACCACCGAGAGGGAGAGATAGCCTAGTTCTAGGCCCAGAGACCCCAGCACCTGAGCCCTCTTCCGTGACGGAGCCGTCCGTGTACCAGACCTGCCCGCTCACTCCGGAGGGTCTCCGGCTACCGGCGTCCCACTGCTCCCTCGTTGGATATTCCACAATAAACTTGCGTTTGTAGCGATATTTAGGGGTAATACGATCACCCCTGCTTAGAAGGACGTGGTCCTCCCTTTGCAATTCGACTAAGATGGCAGTATGCCCCTTGACAGGATTCAAGAAAGCCCACCTGACCTGGCTCCTCCTGACTCCACAGTCGATGAGCGACTACTCTCGCTTCACCGCGGATCACCAGATCCAACGGTGAGGGATCCAACAGAGCTTCCATTGCACTCAATGGCGTTGTTCGCAATGCGCTTGTAATGCTAATACAGGATAAACGCTGAATTTTATTGAGTTTGGCCTTAGTTGTCTCAGTTCTAATGCAAGGGCACCAGACCAGGGAGCCGTACAAGAGAGATGGACGGACTATCGTCGTGTAGAGCCAGTATACCACTTTGGGTTTAAGCCCTATCTTCTCTTTGGCAAAACTCGGCCAGCCATCGAAACCGGATGAGCGCTAGGACGCTTTTTGTACGTCAAGGTACAGTACTGTGTTTTGGAAACATTCAACTGTACAAGATTGTTGCGTCTCCAAGCAGTGATAACCTCCAGGTATCTCGTCAGAGAGGAAGTAGTCGCTAGTCTCCTTTTTTTTCAGCTCAGCGGCGCGTCACTCAGTTCCTGCATGTAGAGTGCTGTCATCAGCGAAGCTGTGGATTGTGTTGATCGTACAGGAAAGGGAGTCGTTGATATGTAAGAGGAACAGTGTCGGAGCCAAGATCGATCCCTGAGGAACACCCGCGTTGACGTTGTGGGATGAAGAGAAGTACCCGTCAATTACGACGGATATCTTGCGGTCAAAGATAAAGTCAGCCATCCATCTGCAAAGCTTTTCTGGGAAGTGGAAGCTTGCTTAAGAGGACTTAACGCTCTGTGGATCGCTGTTGCCGGAAACCATACTGCTTGTCGCTAATCAATCGCTCGCGATTTATGCACCTCTCCAACAGCTTACTTATAACCGAAAGCAGAGCCTGTAGTTGTAAGGGTCGGACTTAGATCCTTTTTTTTGGGATGGGTTGGTTTCCAGTTTTCTGGGAAGGTGCCGGATTCAGAAGATGTCTGGAAGAGACGCGGAAGAACTGGAACAAGCTCCGCTCCACACCTCTTCAGTACAATGGCAGGAATGAAGTCCGGACCAGCTGCTTTGTTGATGTCGAAAGACAAGAGCACTCGTCTTATGGTCTTATCCCTAAATGTTACCTCCCTCATAGTGTAGGGAACCCTTTGAATTTTCGGCGACTTGGGCGATGGGGGAGACGTCCATGGTGAAGTTGGCAGCAAAGTTCTTGGCAAGCACTTCCGCCTTGGCTTTTGAGTCGGATACAATCGTTCCACGTAAGTGGTGGAAGGTTACTGTATGATAAGTTCTTTTCAATCTGCTTGGCCAGCGTCGAGAAAAACCGACTTCTATTGCGCTGCGACATTACCCTGTGCCTAACTTTTATATCGTGCTGGTTTTTGGCATTGCGAACCGCTTCGTTGTATTTGTTTCTGGACTCGACGTGTGCTGCTGTACTCTGCAGTGGGGTTCTGTAAGAAGGTTATTTGAGCCTCGATCTTCTGCTGGCGAGCAGTGTCACACGATTTGTTAAATCAGCCGTTGGACCCTGGTTTAGGTACTTTCACTGTATGAGGTATGTATCTCCATTCCGACGTGGATAATTTTGGTTATCGAAGAACGGACAGCCGACGCATCCGTGTCAGTGAAACACATGTCTCCAAGGAAAGGTAGAAAAGAAGTCTCTGAGTCCCTCCCAGTCGGTATGTCCGTAATGCCACATTTTGCGGTCTGTGCGACTTTCTGCTGCCATATCGGGTTCTGACCGAAACCTAACCTCCATAACACCGTGGTATGAGAACACCCAGGGGGACAGCACAGCAGTGCTATGAGGGACAGGATGCATGGTCAAAAAGAGATCCAGCAGGCTATTGGCATGTGACGAGACGCGGGGAAAGAAGTAGGGCTCGTCACCAGCTGGGTCAGCCCTTGATTAAGAGCGAACGCTTTAACTGCACGACCTGCTGCATCGGTCTTGTTCGAGCCCAACCAAAGCTCATCATGGGCATTGAAATCACCGAGGACTACCTCTGAAGCGGGGTGATTGATGTTTAGGAAGTCAAATCTTGACGGCGAGGTATTCAAGTAGGTATTCCCAGTTATGGTCCGAGGGAGAGCGATGAAGGCAGCAAACAAATTTGGACCTTCCGAGAGTGAAGTGAGTTTACGTCCGGAATTCTTAGTTCTTGAGGGATCCATCATCATTAATTTCTTTGTTTTGTAAGATAACCGACTGGACAGCTTAGGTGTGGAATCATGCGGACATTTATAAGACACCCTGGGAAAAGCTACCGGCCGGTTCTTGTCTACCACCTTCTTTTTGCATGTTAATGATATTAAATAGACCTAAAGTGGCCCGAGAATAACTACCTCTGAAGCGGGGTGATTGATGTTCAGGAAGTCGATCTGGATGGCGAGGTATTCGAGTAGGTCATTCCAGTTATGGTCCGAGGGAGAGCGATAAAGGCAGCAGATAAATTTGGGTGATATTTTGGAGTTGAGGCGAAGCCACAGAATGTCTTTCCGGCCTGATTTCAAAGAAACATATCTGGAGCAGGAAAGACTGCTGCGGACAAAAGCCACAACTTCCCGTTCTTTCTCAGACTAGAGTGCACCTCGTAGTTTGGGAAGTTAAGATGGTTAATCGGTGCAGACTCTGAGATTTTTGTTTCCGCCAAGAAAAGCACGGCGGGACGATTGGATTGCAGGTAGTGATGAACAGCATCAATGTTGCTGTTAATCCCGCAGATGTTCGAAAAACAAAATTCATCTTCGATGTTGTTCCCTCGAGCCCACCCTCCACCCAGACGTTCCGAGAGTGGAGTGAGTTTATGTCCGGAGTTTTTAGTGCTCATTAATTTCTTTGTTTTGGAAGATAACCGACTGGACAGCTTAGGTGTGGAATCATGCGGACATTTATAAGACACCCTGGGGAATGCTACCGGGTGGTACCGCCTAGGTCGACTGGTCCTTGTCTACCACCTTCTTTTTGCATGTTAATGATTAAATAGACCTAAAGTGGCCCGTTGGCGGACTTGTAACGCCACCCGGCAATCGGTGCTGAGGTATTCCTTAACGCATGTATACTAAGTGACATATAAATCCGAACACCCAGTTTAAATGGTTTTATTTTAATGAAATTTTGTATACGTACTTAATGAAGCATAATAAGTAAATGATAAAAATCTTCTGATCAGGTGGTCAGTGTCCTCCTGTGGTATCTCATTCCAGGCAACCACCAACTCCTCTCGAAGTGCTTCTAGAGTCTGATGAGGACGTTGCAAATTGAGCAATCTCCTACCCATCATATCCCACACGTGCTCAATTGGGGATAAGTCGGGAGATCTTGGTGGCCATGGTCATGTGGTCGGGCATTATCTTGTTGGAAAGTTGTATCTGCCAGGGTGTCAAGATAGGGTAAAAGATGGGGTTCTAGAACTTCGTGGATATAACGCTGCGCGTTCATGTTACCTCTGATGAAGATTTAAGGTGACCTGGAACCATAAGCTATAGCATCCCAAACCATAACTCCAACAGTGTGATGAACATGTCTTTCAACAAAAAACTGTGGATTCCTCCTTTCACCACGTCGCCTTCTAACCCTAGCACGACCATCGTGCATGCCTAAACAAAATCGAGACTCGTCACTAAAGACAATACTGTTCCATTCCTCATCCCAGAGTGACCGTTGTCTGCACCACTCAAGGCGATTACGTCGGTGTTCTCGAGTTAAAGGGAGGAACCAGTGTGGCCGGTATGAAAACAAGCCAACACTTCTCATTCGTCGGTAAACACTTCGCATGCCAATAGGTCTTCCGTGTTCTGCAAACCATTCATTTGCAATTGACCTGGTAGTGGAGAAACTGTCCCTTAAGGCCAATAATCTTAGGCGGCGATCTTCACGGTCTGTTGTTCTCCGGCGGCGTCCAGTGCCCCTTGCTCTTTACGTACGGCCTTCTCGAAGCCATGCCTGACAACACCTAATCACAGTGTCTACACTTCTTTGCACTGCAATTGCCCGAAAAGAAAGTCCAGCTTCCCGAAGTCCCACTATACGGCCCCTATCAAACTCACTAAGTTGACGAAATCGTACAGGTCTCCGTACTCTAGGCATCGTAACCGATCGTAAAGGATGTCAAGAACCAAAATCCCCCAACGTTGATTCTTTACTGCGGCTGAAATATTAATTTTTAGAGCGTTAGTGAATTAAAAAAAAGCAGTATAAAAACCGGAATGTCCAACTGATAAGGCTGAAAAATTTTTCTTACTTGTTATTTACAGTAAGATAAATATATTCACGAACTTTTATTAAAATAAAACCATTTAAACTGGGTGTTCGGATATATACAATCACTTGAACGGGAAGAAGTTGTATACTGGATACAACAACTTCCGGAACAAGCATTTGCCACGGCCCCGCTCAGCAGTGAGATATAAGTCTGATAGGAAGTGGATGAAAAGAAATTTTTGAGTTGGACACAGCTCGTACGTAAATCTTTTTCTTTGAGCGCGTACTTCGATGGCTACTCAAGTCATTTGTTCAGCATGCTGTATGAATAACTTAATAATTACATGCGTATTTTCATCTCGACTCATAGCATAACAGGTGTGTTGAAATAAAAAAAGCACAATATTATTTACGTAATAGATCGCTTTTAAGGCTGGCATTGACACTCATGATATTCGTACATCTTTTCCGTATTTAGTTTCCATATTCATTAAGTTACAAGACATGATAAGTGATACATATTTGACAGGGTCAGATAACATTTATAGGTACCAGGGGAAAACGTGTGGTCAGGTACCTCGAAAAATATACTTTAAACGTGATACAAATACCGTTATCTAATTAAATTCACTAGTTCATTAGAAATAATTAGCCCAGTTCGATCGATCTTGAAACACGAGAATCGTATAGATTGAGAGCTCACAGACCCTCAGGGCAGCGGTTATGTGTGGAAGCTAGACATTTCTTTAGTAGCGTGTTGCATCCGTTGATTTCATTGTTTATATTTTTTTATTGTAAAGAAATCAGAAAATGTAAAAATCAGGAAAGGTGGCGTCAAGTGAATTGACTCTGCACTTCCCACGTAACGCCGTTATCACTTCATAAAGGATTATGTTCAGCACAAAGTAGACCCTCTGAGATACGAGTAAAAGTTAGTCAAACAGCTCCATACAATTAGTCCATAGACATTCGTTCACTGCCCTACCGTTAGTGTATCTGGAAACCCTTACCTCTCCCTGATACTTATCTCGGTCAGAGCATAGGAAACACTATGCTGTGGGATGGCAAAAATACGTGTGTTACCATACCAGAACAACAACACTCTCATTTTTTTAAAAAATTATCAGGATCCTCTGAAAGGTCAAAAAACGAAGCCTGAGCGATTTTTACTATCATCATTTTGAGCCTTTTTCTCGACCACCACTGGACCGATTTTCAAAAACTAGCAAAGCTAAGCTTTTGTGTCCTTGGCGCAGTATTAACATTGTGTAAACATCTCATCGAAATGAGTGATGGTTTTGCCTGATGTACATGTCATATTACATCCAGAAAACAATATCGGAATTTTCGGATTACGTCAGTTTTGGCACAGGAAGTAAAAGGTTCGCGTTCTTGGTTTCGGCAGACCAAATCGCTCTAGTTTCAAACTATAATTTCCTGACTTGTTATGCATTGATCAACGTCAAATCGCGAAATTGTCACATTTGGACGAAAAATATGCAAATTGAATTGCGCCAGGTGAGGGTGACACCATTTTCTGAAACCACTAAAAACGTGTTTTTATGTGTTTATATAAATGTTTTATGAAAATATCTTATGATGTGTATCTAGCAATACAAAGAGTATTCGTATATTGTTGCACCAGTTACATATTATACAGAGATTTGTTGAGTCTTGTAGTGAAAGTTGGGAATGGATCCCGTCAGGGGAATACAAATTTTGTTAATTTTCAAGCTTATTGTGCCTGACGTTAATGTTATCAAATGTTCTAAATAAAGCATGATATTTTACACTGTTTTGGATGGTTTATTTCCATAATTTGTAGATTTGCTTGAGATTTCTTTAGCATGCACCCATATACCTGTGCCGAGGTCTGACCCACCGACTATGAAAGAGATCGCTGGCTGGCGAAGCTTAGTAACGTTGCCAGATGGTCGCTACTGTCAGTAGGACAGGGGAGAAATTTCCAAATCGTAGCTTTGTCAAATTGGTGGAGACTATGTAACTGACTTGATCCATTTATTTTTTTTTTGTTATACGTGTCCGTGGCTAACTTTCTTAAGAGGTTCTAACTTATGCGGAGCTGCTACAGTATGCGAGCCAAACATTTCAAAAGGATTTTCTTTAAATTTGCAGTTAAGTTTAAATGTCAAATTTGTTTTTTATTAAAATTGGAATAATATAGGAAAAAATGAGTTTCTCATAAATACCTGTAAATTTAAATGTTAAAGTATTGTTCTTGGTGATAAAGCGGTCGATTTGATAAAAAATCCGCAAAAAAATGTGCTAATAAAATGCATGTAATTTAGAAACTTAAGGCAATTTCCATACACTAAACTGCCATACTTAGGTAAAAGTCACTAAAGTTCATTTACTGTCTTTTTTAAATTTCACCGCCAATACATTTCTTGAATGTAATTATATAATTATTAAATTGAATTATCAGATGCTGAAAAGGTTTATTTTTGTACCACTTATTTGAATTTCAATATGAATAAATTATATGAAAATAATATAAAATCCTGCATTACTGCCTTTTTCCTTTAGGAAAACAAGATAAAAAGATCACGAAATCTACGAAAAAGACAGTATGTAAATGTGTCTTTGCAGAGTATAAACGCAGTAACTCACAAGTTACTCACGCTTTTTGAATTACAATAATTAAAGTTGTAATCTCATTTACTTTAGGTTTCAACACAATAATTATGATCCTAAATCACATTTAAATGAATCTCTATAGTGGCATGTAACTTTACCATATTCATTCACTTTTAGTGTTGTAATAATACTATTTATTTGTTGGAAAATCCAGAATTTTGAACTCAATTTTCTCAGACTTCGATTTTTACACTTTACTGCCTTTTACCTAAGTACGGCAGTATAGTAAATACTGCTTTGGTTATTTGTAGGTGTAAGTAATTTATCATTAATAGAGTAACAATAATGCTATTACAAAGAGAACAACACAGTTAAGTAGTATGCTATATATGACATGTATACACCCAGAATTAGTACGCCACTGGTATAGCTGGTAACGAACGTCGCACAACCTTCAGGAACAAGTGAATAACCGGGTGCGACCCCGAACTCCGTTTGTTGTTGGTCATTGAACACTAGACACCCTTCAAGATGGAAGCTCTATTATACCAATACTTGTTGCAGGGCTAGTCATGCACAATAATGCTGTTAACCGTTGTACCTAACCCATAAACATCAAGCAGTTGCATATAGATTGACTTCCCACGCATACCGAATTTCGCAATTTAAGCGTGTTTGAAACATTACCATTGTAATAGATTTAAGACTAGCTATTAAATCAGAATTCGTTTCTCGCTCAAAACTCTACCACCACTGGGCCGATTTTCGAGGCATATAAAGGTTTCTCCTATGATACATAGAGGAGTCCAGATCGACAGATACCTGACGACACACAGTGAAAATGCATGCATTTAGAAGAAGCCATTATAAGGTCTTGTGCGAACGCTGCGGAGTAGAGGAAGAGACCTCGGCGCACGTTTTGTGTCGCTGTGAAGCTCTGAGCTACTATAGGCAGACCATACTGGGGTCCATTACTTTGGACCCTCAGGACGTAAAGGAGCTTGGACTCAAGGCGATCCTCAACTTCGCTAAAAGGGCGAGGCTTGTGATTTAAGTATTGTAGAGGTGCATAAGGGCCCGCTTAAGCGGCCATGCACTGGCTCCTTATGGTGGCCGGGATGCCTCTAAAATTCAAGATTCATTCATTCATTCAAGGTCTTGTACCGAAAAAGTTTCATTAATTTCAAAATTTAATTTAGTTATAAGCAATGGGCAGCGGTGCCGAGCCTGAAAATTTGTGTGGGATACGTGAAATAGAATGAGGTATCACCCAATTCAATTTATATTGGGTTAGTTTGATTTCAACTGATAAAATATGTACATTATTGAAGATGGTATATCAAAATTAAGGTACAAATTATGTATACAGGGTGACTTCGAAGTTGAGTCATTTATTTTAACAGTGAGTAGATCTGATCAAAAGAAATGTTTTTTTCCTTTACCATTTTTCTGGTAAAATTAGAGTAACAAAGTTATAGCCCTTTGGAAGTTTGAGTACCGCCCCGTCTCAATAATAATATTATGTGCTCGTGTTTGGCGACAACGGATATAATCCGCCGTATCGGTTCATCGCATCGGAAACAAAAAAGCGAAAGAATTTGGAACGATGTTTTTACAATTATTTTATTCATTTGTATACAGTCAGTGTCAGTGAATAGTAGTGTCTGTTGCGTGGCTCAAACGAAATAAAAAATGGCACATGTTTATGCGGATCGGTTTCCCAATCGAGTGCAACCAACCCCTCGTGCCTTTGTTAATGTAGTACAACGGGCTCGTGAATCAGGTGACGGCATGCCGGTGCTCCAAGACCTCACGATCAAATACAGGTCCGCACTGAAATACTTGTCGGGAGGATACTTTATAAAACAAGGTAAACATTTTTTTTTATTTTTTTTTTTAATTTTTACACCCATATTTTGGTTTATCTTCCTTCTACAATCATTATCTGAAAATTAATGACTCAACTTCAAAGTATATTTGAATTAGACTATGAAAGTGCAAAGAAATACTTATAAAAGTTACGATCGGTTCTTTCCAACAAGGAATATGATGAATAAGGTATACGATGCTAGATGCTATCTACCTACGCACCTAAACTGATCTGTTAGACTGTAAATGATCCCCCAGTACTGTCAGAAATTCAAATATTATAAACATTTTAATGTTGCTCGGAATATCGTGTTATGAGATAGACCCGTTTTATGTTACATTTCTACATTGCTATAAACGGTCAACACCGCTTTTAAAATAATTGGTCGTCAGTATTTTAATAAGAGGTCTTTATACCTTATTTAAGAATCATGTAAGAACTTTGCCCTCATATAAATGTTCGTTAGAAAACAGTTCCGAGCTTCTTTTGTTAGTGAGTTGGCGATCAATAAAATGCTGACTAACGTGAATGACGGTGTATGTACTACGTCAGAAATACAAATAGGTAAATCTCTGAGAAAATATAGAGGCTGACTATCATTTGCAACACCTGGGCACTAATACACATATAACCACAGCCGACGTCAACTACGAGCCGTGAACAAAGAAATCTGGCAACGTAGGTGGTAGTGTTACTCCCGTCGCTCAAAACGCTGAGAAAACATAACCTTTTCAATTTGTGATTTGGGAATCGCAGAGGCTGTAATTAAGAGATAAGCTTGTTTTCTAAGCTTCAAAGTGTGTGTATGTGTTCAAAGTGATCGGGGACTATAATATATGAGAAATAGACTCCAGTTGTAGTGCTTCTGTGCTTTAAAAATAAACTAAGAAGTGTGACTGTGGCTGTTCGCGCCTCAGGACGCTAAGGATTTCAACTATTGAAAACGTGCAAATTCATGAAAAAGCTATCCAGAATTTCGATGATATGGATAAGATCAAAGACTTTCAAGAATTACATTCTTCATTTTCAAAAATTAAAGCCTCACAGAAATGGAATAATAAATTATCTGATGGAAAGCTATATTTTTATAAATTGGATTTTGAAAATGATATCTTAACTTTGAATACACAGATTATAGTTGATGGTCAGATGGAAGTTCAGGTTGTTCATAAAGGATGCAAGCTTTCTTTTAGTGACTTGAAGTGGGTTTTGCCATATGATCTCAAAATTACCAGATGGTCCCAATTAGAAAACCTGCTAAATAGGTATTTTTTCTATTTTTCTGAGAACCAACACAAAAACTCTGTTGAACTTTGCATCATGAATGCATTGGAACAACTTGACACAGCGATTTCCATAATTAATAATGACTCAGTTATGTTTCCATATACAAAAAATCTAGAGATTATTGCTGATCAGCTGAGACAAATTAAAAACAGGAAAAACAGATATGCATCACTTTTAATAACAATGGCTTTTACTTTTTATAACCACTCATCATCAACATATAATTTAATTAAAAGATTTTTTATTTTGCCAAGTAAGCGATACTTACAACATATCTCCTCAAGTATGGATATATCTCCAAAAAATGATAGGAATAATGAACACTACCTTTCGAATATAGCAATTAAATTAGCTCCAAGAGAAAAAATTGTAATTTTGATGATCGATGAAATTTATATAACATCTAGGGTGGACTATCGCTCACAAAACATTGTTGGGTATGCCTCAAATAAAAATGACATGGCTAAAACTGTTTTAGCCTTCATGCTATCTTCAGCATTTGGAAACATAACAGAAATTATCAAATTACTACCAGTTTCAAATCTAACAGGTGATGAAATGACACCTTTGGTTGAACACGTGATAAATTTAGTTCAAAAATGTGGATTTGAAGTTATTTGTGTTGTTACTGATAATCACCGAATTAATAGAGCAATGTTCAGGAAATTAGCAAAGGATTCATCAGAAAATTATTCTATTCCAAATCCACATAATCCTGATAAGAACATATATTTAACTTATGATGTTGTGCATATTTTCAAGAGTATCAGAAATAATTGGATTAATTTAAAAAACCTAGACAAAACTTTTGTATATCCTAATTTTGACAATAATGATATTATTCAGTATGCTAAATTTGAAAACATTCGTGCTGTATATCAATTGGGAAAAGAAGCTGTAGTTAAGAAAGCATATAAATTAAATTATAAAACATTGCATCCAAATTCATTTGAAAGGCAAAATGTAAATTTTGTAGATAATTTATTCCATCACTCAACAATAGCTGCTATGAAAGAATTAAAGTTTAATGATGCTGCACACTTTTTGGAAATAATCAGGAATTGGTGGGATATTGTCAGTAATACTAGTGTAATAAAAGGAGAATTGAAGCGAAACGAATTTTGTAAGCCTATTACCAATAAATATGATTATAGAGTATAATTTTTAAAAAAAATCCTGATATGGTTAGAAAATATCAAAGCACACTGACTCTACTTAATATAATTGAATATTCATTTAATCAATTTGACATTGAGTATGTATTGCCTGGAAAATTTACCACTGATAATTTAGAAAAACGATTTGGCAATTATAGACTTTTATGTGGCTGCAATTACAATGTGTCATATGATGAAATTTTAAATGCTGAAAAGAAAATATGGCTGAAGCATATTTTCAATGAAAAGAAATCGTCATTTTCTTTAGCAGAAATTAAAACAAGGTTCCAATACTGCTTAGAAACTCAAGAAAATTTTGATTTCTTGGATACCAAACAAAATCCTGAAGTTTTGGATATACTCAATGAAGTATTTGAGACAAATTACTTAGCCAATTGTGACATAGGGGATAGTACTAAGACTTATATATCTGGATATGCTTCACACACTATCTCTAAAAACCTAAACTGCGAGATATGCAAATCGCTAATAGTTAAAGAAAAAGGTTCATTAACAACAAATGTTTATTTTGATCATTTGCAAAGAGGAGGACTGTCAATTCCAACCAGTTATGTACCAATCATATTCTACCATATGTATGCCATTTTTGAATCTATTATTAATGTAGACGGATTGGAAATTTTCTTCTTGAATAGCAATAATCAAAAATTTATTTTGTGTCAGTTAACCTTGCTCAGCATTCAGTCTGACTTTATATACAGTGAATTTTCTTTAACTTGTATCTGTGGCCGCAATTATGCAGATATTTTATCTAAGCTTTTGTCTATTTTTTCAAACATAATTTGTAAAACGTAAACAAAATACTTTTAATTAGGTTAACTGCATTAGCGACTCATATATATCACGATTATTTCGTATTTTTAAATTTTTTAGAGCTATTTCATATTCAGACGATTTGTATCGAATCGAACTGTCCTCTTTTCCAAAATTAAATTTAGTTCTTGAACGTTACATGGAGACGGAGCACACAGCCGCTGGCTGCCGACATTCACAGGTAGCACTACCATGCCGTCCGAGCGCGGTGTTGCCTTTCTTTCATCACGGCTCGTAGTTGACGTCGGCTGTGATATAACCATAGACAACGTATGGATCCATGAGTGTATGAAATAGGGAGTTATTGACATACTGCCGTTCTCTAATAATACCGAACTTACACTAATAATGACAGGTAGAGACTGATCTTAAAATTGTTTCAGAATTAGAGTTATTGAGTGGTTATTGGTCTATTGATATTAGGTGCAGTCAAAATTTCTAACCTAAAAATATTAGGATAAAATAAACTTTTATCTTGTTTAAAGTATAATTCCAACATTCTTATAAATTATAACGTTTTGCAATTGTTTTGTGTACTTTTTGGTTTGAATTTTACGGCCAAATGGTCCATGATTTTCACAATTAAACTTACAATCAGCGAACAGAACAAAATAATAGCGAGAAAACGGCAAATGAAACTACTTTCTGTATATAATTTCATTTATCTACGAAAGCCACCATAAAAAGTAAGGTTATTCGCACAAAAAAGAAGAAAATAGTCTTGGCTGTGTCACGATTTTAAGCATCCTGTAATAGTGGCAGGCACTAACTTGATTAATACAAAGTCTTATTTTTGTTTTGCTGCGCCTGCTCAGATGTCAAACAGGGCTAGGAATTATTAGCGTCTGGCTTTATTGGACCGTCAATATCTCCCAAGTATCTACAGAGCGTATCTCAAAAATTGCAACACGAAACACTCACCTTTCCTTAAAACTTCTGTAAACGTTCCTCTTAAGGTGGCCTCTTGCTGAGACACATGATTTCTGAAGTTGAGTTTACAATAACAGAACATAATAAATGATAAATGCTCAGACAGAGCGGTATAACAAACAGCATGGCATAAACCAAACAAGATTGTGGCCGCTTTTCAAAATAACTATCGCAATTTTGTGAATAACGAATATTTTTCTTAAAAGGACATATTCTATTCGACTCTGTAAGCACGCCGAAGTTACTGAAATTTGACATTGCAAATTAGATTTCTTTATAAAGTAATCTGTAATGACAGCTCACCACAGTGCTGTTTACAGAATATTCTAATTCTGTTCAGTCAGTGTTAGGGAAATTTATAAATTTTGTATTTTGATAAAATATCATTTTTGAACTTACGTTTACTGGAACTGTTGATCTTATTTTCGATAACTTCCTGCTCTAGAAGTTACATATTATTTATTGAGTCACCCTATACAGTGTAATTGAAAAATTTGGTTATATTTTACTTTCCACGCCTATACTAGCGGGGAAGTTGTAATCGCCAACATTTTCGAAAATGAGATATGTTTTTTGACTGTTACATGTCATGTAAATCACAAAAAAACATATCACCCATTTCCATCGGTCTGTCTATCTGTCAGTCTGTCCGCTAATCTTATAACCACCTATACCTTAGAAGTACCGCTCGGATTTCCATGAAAGTTTTACACAATATTACTACTATGCCAAGGACGCAAACGCTTGGTTGTTTTTGAAAAGCGGTTCATTCACGGCAGAAAAAAGGCCCAAAACAAAAATAAAAAAAAAACCGCAGATTTCCAGATGTTCCTGACACTTCAGGGTGGGAATTGTAGGGGGGTGAGGAGGGTGTATTTAAATTTTTCGATGTTAGTACATTTAAGCGCTTCCAACCTTTGTTATATTTCTGGATTTCTCTTTTCTTAAAACTTGAAAATATTCTCGGCAGACAGACCGCGTACCTGCCGGCCATGGCTGCTACCACCGGCGTCGTGCCGCCGGCCTTGATGAGTGTTCTGTTCTTTTGATATGGTATCACACGTATTTCTGCCGCGCCACAGCATAGTGCTTCCTCTGCTTTGACCGCACTGCCACGACTGAGTTAAGTATCGGGAACAGGCGATTTTTTCTCAGAGGGTCTAGTTTGTGCGCTTATAAACTGATAGTGGCGTTGCGTGGGAAGTGCAGAGTCAACCTACTTGATGCCATTTTTTTAGAAAAATAAATAAAAGCAGTTATCTGGCAAAAATATTCATGTATAATTCGATACCTCATTTAAAAATCTAATTGATGTTTCAAAAAAGTCGTGGTGTCGGAAATATTTTCTCTTCCTTTTTTGTGGTGATCAAAATATCCCGGTTTATATGCTACTGGTGTAGTTAAATCAGGATTTTTTACGTAACGAATTTGGTCTAGGTAGAAGGAGAGAGCATACGATTTGTTTTGAACTAAAATCACGTAGTCATGATTCAAGTCGATCATGTTTAAGCCTCCAGTTTGATAGTTGACATTAAATTCGTATGTTTCTGTGAAAAAGTGCGTGAGTCCCATACAATTCGAGTGTTCCAGATAATTTTAGAAAATTGTGAAGGTTTCTGTCGAATCTAAGCGGTGTTTAAACTGAATAACTGCAGGTCCTTTTGTCGATAAATGTTAATATAGTTATCGCCGATGCTGAGGAGCACGTACCTCAACGTTACTTGGAAAGTTATGGAATAGTTTTGCTTTATTTCATTCCACTTCTTATTTATCTGCTCAATTGCAATTCGGTTTGTTAACAGAACTGTATACCTAACTGCAACATTGCAAAATGTACAATACTGGAGACACACTAAATTTCTTGATAGATACTGAAACGGGCCAACCGAAACTCCTTTAATTTTGAATCTAAAAGGTCTATACTTTCGCTTTATAAATAGTAATTTTATATTCTCATTTTAGTGCAACGAGATTCTATTGAGGTAGCTCTGAGTACGCCCAAAAAACTATGAATTTTAAATCAATTAAATCACATCCACATAATTTTTCTGGATAAATGTAGTGATAATGATATAATAGCAGTAACTTCCATATTATGATTAACTAGGTATGTACTCATATTTGCTTTTAGCCAAAAATCTGCTCTGGTCTTAACTATTCAGAAAAAGCGAGTGTCATTCGAGCAAGGTGTCCCACTATTTCCAACATCAGGTATTGCTGCTGTTTGATGATATTTTTCGTATTTTTTTCCGTGTGAAATCACGAATTAAGCAAAATTGTTCGTATATTGTACGTTTAATAAATATTTAAGTTTACTCGTTTATCCCTGCTTATTAACAATAACTGCGATTCACATCGGACAGATGGTATTTCTACTCTGTCATTTTATTTATTTTATTTTTTATTTATTTTATTCATTACAACACCCTACAGTAAATACCAATTACAGGGTGAGGAAACACAGAACATAACATAGATATAAAAGACAATAATAAGTAATAGACTACAAAGTGTAAAAGATACATGCTGGTTACTTAATGGTGATTTTTATGTTTGCAATTCTGCAGTTAAATATATCAATCCGGTTACTTGCAAAGGGGAATAATGTAAATAATTTGTCCGCGCCGCAGGTAGATAAAACGTAACGTTTTGTCGGGATGTTAGCCTAGGTACGTTAAATGATAACTGACCCAAGAAAGCTAAATCATGACTAGCATTATTGATCAATTTAAACAGAAACATCACTGATTGGCAAGTGCGCCTTGCTTCAAGACTGCTGACAAGTAAGGAATTATGAGGTATACCTATGGGCGGGTAAACGCCATCCACTTTCAGTGACAAATATTTTAAGAAATGCATACTCAAGCTTCGACCTAACATATGCATAATACAGCAACTTCAAGGTGATACTCTGAGTGAAGTCACGGCAGTTTCTTACAATAAAGCCGTACATGCGGTTTGCCTCGGAAATTTTGCTGTCAATGTGTTTGACGAATGTTAGTTGGGAGTCAAATGTCACGCGTAAGTCACATAAGGTTGAAGTCCTCTGAATAGAGGTACCTGACAGGGTATAGTCAAATAACAGAGGATTTTTCTTCAAAGTGTAAGCCATTACGTAACATTTATTGATGTTTAATGACAGATTGTTTTGTGAGCACCAAGAATTCAGCCTGACCAGATTTTCTAAAAGTTGATCACAGTCTGATTCATCAACTACACGACAAAACATCTTCAGATCATCAGCGTAAAGTAAACAATTCTCGCCAACAGCATTAACTATGTCATTCACAAATATGACGAACAATAAAGGCCCTAGGTTACTGCCTTGTGGCACTCCGGAATTGGCTACATACTCCGACGATCTGATGCCATTAAACATGACAAATTGATTTCTTCCAGTGGGGTAGGACTTAAATAGTTGTATTAAAGGCTCGGATAATCCATGAGATTTCAGCTTATGCGATAGCATCCTGTGATCAACTCTGTCGAAAGCCTTGGAGAAGTCTGTGTAGATCACATCTGTTTGTAATCCTCTGTCAATGTTTTCTGCCATGGTCTGTGTGAAGTTCATCAGATTTGATACTGTTGAGCGACCTTTCATGAAACCATGTTGTTGAACACATATTTTTCTGCTGACATGATGATATGTTATACCTGGGTACACCCAGGACGATTGGCTACTTGAATGTACTCTCCGGAGAAAAAAATGTATGCCGATGTAAGCAATGGTACACATTTTTTGCGAAAAACTATGCAATGTAAACATACAGGCTTGGCTCTTTCTAATCTATTCGAATTCGTTGGTCAAGGCAGACAGAAAACAATATTGATGTTACAAATTTTACATGTTTGATAAGAAAAATCTGCTCAACCACTGTTTTTATTATTTATTAAATGACGTCTCTCGGGTAACTAATAAAATTGTTTGTAGCCTAACATGTATGTATAAAGGGCTAATTAAAGTACAGTAAAAATATCTTGAAAGCGCAAAAAAACCTTTTCATAAATTGTCAATTTTAATTATTGCGCTCTAGTTTATTATTCCCTCAAAATAACTACAGACGGTCCATATTTAGTTTAAGAAACTTTGACCATGTTTTGGATCGTTACCCTATAATAGGTTGGTTAAAGAGATTTGGTACAATATAATTACCTAATCTTTATACGTAAGTTACTTAGGTATCTCTGGAATTCCAATTTATTCAGGTGAATAGCTAATTCTTAGATACAATGTTCATCAACGATCTATCCGTAACACATCTTCGTCAACAATGCCCCTTCATAGTTGATATATTTTTAAACGGTCCTTTTCATACAATGCGTGCGTGTTGTACAACAGCTTGGATTATAGAACCGAAAACCTGCCTCTCTGTAGTTTTAGAAAACATTTACAAGGTCCTCTACTTAACGATGCCTTTTAAATGTATTTTCCACCAGCATTTAGTTTTTTTCTAAGACATTTTTAGGTTTTGATCAGTTTTTTGCGCATTTTTCTCCTTTCAATTATGCGTATGTAGTATATCTGTACTTTCCTACCATCAAATATTTTTATGCAGTAAATGACTAAGTGCAACAATAGCCGTTATAGCTAAATTTCGCCATTCAGCTACTCTCTGATTGCATTATAGGTAATACATGTGTTATCTGTAATTTTTTTTTAATAAAAGACGGTTTTTTATTATAATGATAAGTGTTTTGTAAATTGATTTTGTAATTTGATACCACAATCGCATATTAATAGATTGATCTCCCAAGTAAGATGTATACACTCAGATGTAGACAGAGTTTGGCTGTGTTCCCAGTTCCCAAACGTTGGTTCCCCACCCCCTGGACGTCTGGATCGTTCACCGCCTGCACGTCTGCAGCATGGGTCGTGTCCCCCCTGCAAAGGGTCGAGCGCCACCAGACTCTGGCGCTGACTGCCGGTAAAAAATCAGCCCTCCCTGGATTGTGCTGAGAGTACGGACAGCGGCGTGGACCATAATTGTATTGTTCAAGTTGAATTTTGATTAAAAAGGTTGAACCATCAGAATTATCGGGGCTAGAATACGAGAAAATAGTGTTAGGGAAACAAGTTACCATTACCCACCTTCATGTACCAAATATCGACATGCTATAGTCTTTCTTTGTCATTTGTATTTTTAAAAAGAGAAACAGTGTAATAACAAGTTGTCTGAAAGCTTATTAGTTCATGTTTATACATACATATACATATGTTAAAAATTGGGGACTCTACCTACCTATATATGCACTGTGATACAAAAAAAATCGGTCAAAGCAATTACGTATGAGATAAAGGGCCGGCTAATTCGACGCATATTTTTAACGGACTGAATAAAATTTACATAATTTTGATTTTTGCTTACATAACGTGGATCTGAATCTGTTGTAGAATTAGCTGCCTAAACGAAAGTGCGAGAAACTAACCCCTCTCAGAAAAAAATCAAACTAGGCGCATGGGTAACAAAAAAAAAAAAGAAAATGGATCCAAACCTGACTATAGAGTATTCAAATTTTTTCTCCGCAGCAAAACAAACGTGAACACTTGAGCATCGCTTCTATTCGCTTGTCGCTGCCACGCTCAGGCATTCAAGACCCGCTAGTTACTAGGAACGAGCGAGTTTAAACATCACACGCTGATGTTTGTTGTGACGGGGTGCAAATGAGGTTTGAATATATACTCACTGATATTAGAAGTGTTACACCCAAAAAAAAATAATTTCTTCAGCTTGATTTTTCGGCAATGAGGTAGTTTTATATCAAGAATGAAACGATAACATTCTCACGAAATTTGATTGACAATAAGAAAAAAAAATAATGTGTTGAGCGACCCCGCAGCTGAATACGTCTAGGCATCGGCAAAATGAGATGATTCATGTCTGGTTGTGGCACCTAATTCCAAGCAACTCAAACTTCGTGGATTAGCTGTGGCGGATGGTGCAAACTGGATAGTCTCCTCCCCATCACATCCCACACATGTTCGAAGGAGATTTAAAGCCTGTGAACGGGGTGAACACTGCAAAACATAACCCCTGCTTCTTGAAGAAAGTCCCTAGTACGACGAGCAATATGGGGACGTGAGTTGTCTTGCTGAAAAAGTACATGTGGACGGGCTTCTATATACGGCAGTAAAGTGGTTTGTTTGAACAAATTAAAGGGGTGATCGGCTACCATAGGCAATAGCCCCCAAACCATTACTCCAACAGTCCTGTGTACAAGCCTCTCAACGGCAAATCCAATCTCACGCCATTCTCCACGGCGGCGTCTTATCTTTCTACGGCCATCGTGCTTATCTAGACAGGGTCGCGATTCATCGCTGAAGATGACAGTATGCCATTCTGCCTCCCAATGCCTCCAGTTCAAACGTGGCCCGCAGTCAGAGGAAGCACTGACCATGAAAAAAGTCCAAAGGCTCGAATGCGGCGATAGTGTGCGCAAAGTAACTTGTCTGCCTTCTTCTCCCAACCATTGGTCAGCGATCTGACGCGTAGTAGTAAAACGGTCTCGTAGGGCTAGTTGTCTGAAGCGCCTATTTTGACTGTCTGTGGTACGCCTCGGTGGACCAGTTGGCGTTCTTCGTGTTCCTTTACATTCTTCTATCCACACACGACACAGACGCATTACCGTTATTGCAGTACAATTAACACGACTGCCAATTTCGCGATAGAACAAACCAACATCTCGATAGGCAATAATTTTACCCCTGTTAAAATCGCTAACATGGTGATAATTTGGTCGTCTTCGAACTTGAGGCATTTTGTTGTGCTTAACACTAGTAAATGAAATGGAAATAACAAAAAATATCTGCAATACTCATCTCTCAGAAACTGCTTTCTTCACAAAAACCAAGATATTACATTGTAACAAAGTTAAACAAAAACAAAGATAAATCATTGACATTGTTGCCACAACATGCTGCAAATATAGTCATTATGTTGCCAAAAACCCAAGTTGAAGACATTATTTTATCTGAGTGTAACACTTCTAATGTCACCGAGTATACTTTAGGAATATCTTATATACAGGGACAGACTTCGAAGTTGAGTCATTTATTTTAACAGTGAGTAGATCTGATCAAAAGAAATGTTTTTTTCCTTTACCATTTTTCTGGTAAAATTAAAGTAACAAAGTTATAGCCCTTTGGAAGTATGAGTACCGCCCTGTCTCAATAATAATATTATGTGCTCGTGTTTGGCGACAACGGATATAATCCGCCTTATCGGTTCATCGCATCGGAAACAAAAAAGCGAAAGAATTTGGAACGATGTTTTTACAATTATTTCATTCAGTTGTATACAGTCAGTGTCAGTCGGTAGTGAATAGCGGTGTCTGTTGCGTGGCTCAAACGAAATAAAAAATGGCACATGTTTATGCGGATCGGTTTCCCAATCGAGTGCAACCAACCCCTCGTGCCTTTGTTAATGTAGTACAACGGGTTCGTGAATCATTTGTCTTAAGACCTCACATATGGACGGCGTGCCGGTGCTCCAAGACCTCACGATCAAATACAGGTCCGCACTGAAATACTTGTCGGGGGGATACTTTATAGAACAAGGTAAACTTTTTTTTAATTTTTTTTTATTTTTACACACATATTTTGGTTTATCTTCCTTCTACAATCATTATCTGAAAATTAATGACTCAACTTCAAAGTCACCCTGTATAATTAAACTACAGTTCTACATGTAAAACTATAAACAATAAATTTATCACAATTTTCACTGGCAAATGCAGGGGCAGTAATAATAATAGAACGTCCTTCACTTATACCACAGATGCATCATTTACAACCTCCTACGACCGCCAATCCACAATTTTCAACCCATATAGGAAATTTTATGCAAATGAGCAGAACTCTGTAAAACGTCAAAAAAAAAACGCCATGTAAGTTATCTTTGCACTTCTTGAGTTTATAAAGGACTATGTTCAGCCCAAGTTAGTCCCTTTGGCTAGTTACAAACATGAATATAAAATTAAATTGAATAAGTCAAGTCAGTCAACCAGGCCGATATACAATTAGTGCGTTTCACATAGTCCTCATCCATTTGATAACACTAACGCTAGGTTCTTCTCTGCCCTAAGTATCGACCACCAGTCAAATACGTCATAAGCGCCTGTAACGTTACCGATACTACAACATCTCTATCGGCGATACTATTAGATGCAAGGCAGGGTTCGGCGTATTTACAAAAATATTTATGATAATTGAGCAGGAACCTCTGAAACGTCAACAAATGAAGTTTTAGCGATTTTTATTTTTTTCGTCTTTTTGCCAATAGCACCACCGCCACTAGATCGATTTTCAAAAACGATAAAGCTTTTGCGTCCCTGGCATAGTATTAACATTGAAATTCAACGAAATCCGAGCGGTATTTCTTATACATACAAGTTTTCCTCTCCAGTCGGCTTCGGAAGAAAAAATGCCAAACAAGGACGTCTAGGGGGGCGTGCGCTCCCCTCATCTTCTCCTAAATCTGCCCTTGAAGCTGATCGCTTCGGAACATCAAAACACCTCATATATCCAAATGACAGAGTCGTACCTCGAACTTCTTTCTACTTTTCAGTGATTCCGACGCTTATGTGTTAATGGTACTGCATAAAGTAGTTAGGTGCATAATTACAATGTCAAATCGATGTAGCTTTTTTTTATACTGCAACTACCACGAAGGCCTAAGGCCAAAACACCCATTGGGTACCGTGAGGCTATAGGGGGATACAGGGGAAAGGGGGAACGCCACACGGACTCTGGCGAGGGAACACGTGTGCATGCAACATGTACACATTCTGTCTCCGCCTACGAGATCCGCCGGGTGGTACCTCCACGTTCGACAGTCAGAGACCGTCTACCACCTACGAACAATCACAACATCCATAGCCAAGAGAAAAATTTCTCCTGGGACGGGACTCGAACCCGCACAGCGCACGGCGACTGATCAGGAGACCGAAGAGTCTACTACTGCGGCCACCGCTGCTGCCTTAAAATGTGTGTTAATGATTATAACTATATTTCAAGTCAGCTAAGAATCAGTTACTCATTATGGACAATATAGCAAATTAATAGCACAAGGGGACACTTGAATATACTCCAGCATGTATTGAAGCATCTTGGTTTGCCGCAATGAGAGAACCCATAACTCATTTCAGTGGCATTATTTGAATAATATTCATATTATCTTGCCAATCTGAAACTCTTTATACATTGCTTTTTGACCAGAAGAGAGTTTAGTTCCTAATATTATAGGTCCTTACTTTCTAGTGTACTTTTTGCTTCTCAGTTATTGCTAGTTTTTGCATTACCCTGTATATCATAACAAATGTAATCCTAGCTCGGCAATATAACTTTGATTACTTGCCGATTGTTTGTTATCTTTAAGGTTGTTAGTCAGATGCCTGCAAGGAACGACCGATTATCCAGTCATCATCACAGAAAGTAATGATAGAACAGTTTCATTAAACAACAAATTTATATAACAACAACGTGTTTTATCGTGTTGATAACGATGTTTATGCTCAGTTACTCAGGACCTCACTGGAGTGATCTAGTGCTTTTGGTACCCTCAATAACTAGCTTGTCGTACATCAGAGTGATGTTATGACCACTAAAAACACCTTGATTTCTGATTAGCATACTGCTCTTTAATCAAAATCAGTGACGTAAAAATAAAACAAATTCATGGTCAGTAATAGAATCTCTTCTTTTCGATAAATCTCTCCTACACGGAAACCCTGAACCCGCCCTTGGACACACGCACTATAACTGATATACGTAAAACTTTTTTCAGATTTTTGTCTTTTGTTTTACCGGCAGATGCCAAAATAATATTCAAGGACGGTGGTTACGCGCTCATGTTTATAAAAAACCGTACGTTTCAACGACCAGGGTCACCACCATCAGACACTTGAGTAATGAGCAGATTAAAAATATCTTGAGTTATGAACAAAAAAAAGTGAAATGTTTTTCGTTAATTTGCTCTGATAGAAACATATATCTAGGGGTATTTAATTATTGGGCATATAGATGAAGAACTGAGCTTGTGGTTGTGTTGCGTAGAATACAAAAGCAGCGAGCAGCACTGACGATAGTTTACCAGGTTTTTTTTAATAAATTATTTGAAAGGCACACTTCTGTTATGATTATATTGCTTTTGATTTTAGAAACTCCAAATGAAAAACGATCTCCTATTTATTTAGTGTCTGTGGGTACGTTTCGCCGTCGGACGGTGATGAGGATTGTAGCATGGAACAGGTTGGAACGAGTATGCCGATTGGGGTATCTTGACATTTATGAAAGTAAAAATACAACCCGCTTAAGGTTGTTATCGTAACGGTCGAACCATATTTCAGAAATCGGAATCAAAACCACCGGAATCGGAGTGGCAATCATCGGAACCGTTTCCTTCTGTCTGTTAATTCTATTTCATGCTTGCCTCATACCTTATTTGACTCTAGCCCGCATTAATACCAGTTCCGTGTTTCTGAATTTTGTTTAAATTAGTAATACTATGGGTCACTAAAACAAAAAAGTAAACAGTAAGTAAAAATGGCCAAAAAGCCCAGACCCGCAAGACAGGTGTGAAACCCTATACAGGGTTATCCAAATTAAGTGTCCACCATTAGTAACTTTGTTATTAGTGAAAATACAAAGTTGTTTGAATTAGCAAACTAGTAGCATTTTTAACGCTGGTAAAAATGAGAAATAAAAAAAACAATTGAGAGTCGTTATTTTGATTTTTTTCAGTAAAATAACATTTTTTTAAATGGAAACCCCTGTATATTATATTTTTTTCTGTTAAAGCATCAAATTTTAAACAAAAAAGTTCATAATGACTTTTCCGCTAAAGTCAAAAATAAAGTCAAAATAACGATAAATATTTTTAATTATTTGCAGTATTATAATATTAAGACGGCTATGAAAACAACATGGCGTTCGCGATTTGACAGCATTAAGATAAGCGACAAATTGTTAAACTGGACATACTCGCAACTAGAAGGCTTTGGAAAACAATGATAAAATCAAATAATGTCAAACATTAGTGTAAATACTTGTTTATAAGCTTTATTGTGTCATTAATTTAAAGAAAAATGTTCTCCCATGAAGAAAAGTGTGATATGTTAGAATGCTATTTAGTGTGCAGAAAATCCTCCTTGAGAGCAAGAGTGTGAATTATATCCCGCTCGCATTCAACCGTATGAACGATATTTTCTGAGACTTTATCGAAAATTTAGGGGCAACGAAAATGTTTTTGCTAAAACAAGGGCAAAAAAAGAATTCATAATAAGCGAGGCCACGGAAATTGCAGTTATTGGATATTTTGAAGCTTATCGTGAGAATTCAATAGCAGATATTCTCAAGGACTCTAGTTTCAGTTATGGTACTGTTCAAAGGATTTTAAAAAAATACAAATTTATTCCGTATAAGTACCGACCAGTTCAAACGCTTTTGGCAGGGGATCCAGAGAGAAGACTTGTTTTTTGCCATTGGTATCTTAGCTTCTGTCGCCAAAATGTAAATAACTTTCGTTACCTTTTATGGACAGATGAATCAAATTTTTCAAATTCTGGAATGTTTAATAGAAAAAACCACCATTATTGGTCAAGAGAAAATCTTTTGTTAGTACATCCAAGAGGCCCACAAGTCCGTTTCAGTTTCAACGTTTGGTGCGGTATAATTGGTTCAAAAATTGTTGGCCCGTTCTTTTATGAGGGAACCCTAACTGGTGAAAGATATGTGGAATTTATGTCAAAAATTCTGACTAATTTCTTAGACGAATTGGATCTTATAAGTAGACATCATCTGCATTTTCAGCAAGATGGCGCACCTGCCCACAACTCCAGAGGTACTTATCATTTTCTAAGTACTACTTTTAATGATCAATGGATAGGAACAAATGGCCCAATACAGTGGCCTCCCAGATCACCAGATCTAAACCCACTTGATTACTTCTTGTGGGGTTACTTAAAGAACCAAATTTACAAGCGAAGGTACGATAACCTTGACGCGTTAAAGACTGCAGTTAGGGAAAAGATAACCCAGATAGATGGTAGGACCATACTTAAGACAGTTCGAGCAGTTGAAAAACGTGCCCAAAAATGTATTGAAGAACAAGGTGGTGTTTTCGAGCATCTTCTTTAAAAAAAATTGTTATTGTATTTTGTAAGATTATAAGTTGATGTTGAAAATAAAGTTTGTCGATACAATTTAATTGTTTCAGATTGGAGGCCATAACTTCAACAATTTGTAACCTAGGAGAAAAGTTATTGTAAGCTTTTTTGTTTAAAATTTGATGCTTTAACAGAAAAAAATATAATATACAGGGGTTTCCATTTAAAAAAATGTTATTTTACTGAAAAAAATCAAAATAACGACTCTCAATTGTTTTTTTTTATTTCTCATTTTTACCAGCGTTAAAAATGCTACTAGTTTGCTAATTCAAACAACTTTGTATTTTCACTAATAACAAAGTTACTAATGGTGGACACTTAATTTGGATAACCCTGTATAAATAATAATATAAGTGGTACAGCAGAAGAACTGGTGAATCTCTTATGGTCATAAAATAACGCTATAGAGACCAACTGTATCGAGATGAAAACTAGTATTTCGATGACTCATTATTCTTGTACATTTCATGAACATACCTGCCGTTGCGTTGATTGGTTATTATGAAGTTTTAAGAGATGGGGAATCACTTTCTGATGACATTTCCAAATTGGAAAACAAAGACTTTATTCAATGTTCTCTCAACCCTTGGTTATTATTCAAAATAAATTTTACACGGTCACTTCACAAGGGTCAATCTTAACCGCCTATAAAACAACATACATTTTTTGAAAAATTAAGAATTTTGAAATATTATATAATAAAATGACATAACTTTAATTATTTTCTGAACAATTTGGACATACAATAATTAAGCAAGTGTTGAAATTGGTATTGTTTGAAAATATTGTTTTCAAAGTTGACAGGGTCTCAGGGACCTATATGTAGTGACCAAGGGTTAAATACATATGGATGTTAGAAAAAATAATGTGGTGACTTCGAATAGGACGATAATAAAAATAATACATAAACTCACGAAGGTATCGGAGACAACAATTTATCTTGACGGGGGAATACTACAGACCACGAGGCAAAGCGAAAACAAGGAATGAAATACTCAAAAACATCGATAATGGTGATAGACTTTGATAGTGTGGATGGTAGCACAAATGATTTAGATTTGTACAATACAGGCGTAGCAAAATAGTAACGGTAGGGATGCAGCAAAATTGGTAAATTAGCTTGTAATAATGTAATGTCTAAAAACTTTGATTCATTTATATCTTTTCTGTTTGATAATCATTATTCAATCACCAAAATAGAAGTAAACACAATCACCATCACAATTTTTTTTGATCGCTGCAGTTTTTTGCTGTTTGAATTGTTTTTTAAATTCACTGTCTAGACTCTCAATCGTCAGTCACTGATTGAAAATTGATTCATGAAATCGTACAATTTATTGAAAAATAAACTGCACAAGTCTATGACTAACGTGAATAATAAATACTTGTTATTATGAATTTTAATACTGACTCAGTAGAGTAAAAGCTTCATAAGTCTAGTAGATACAACGGAGTGAATAACTGTATACAAATGCTGACAAGGAAACACAAATCTACGTCTAGCAGCTGTTACTGATTCCTGCTTATGAGTAAATACTTGTAAGTAAATACTAATGACTGTCAGTAAATATACGTACTCAAACATTGTCGCGTTGCCTCGTCGCTATGCCTTCGACATACTTATACTTTGTAATCCAAGAACAGGAATCCATTTTAAAGATATTCGATCGAATTTCTATTTTGATGACATAATATCCTATTTGATCACTTCTTTTTAGCAAAAAAGTGTTAGCTAATTGTTCAGTCATATTTTCTTCAAAGCGAATAAATCCTTAGTATGTATGTAATTTTTTATATTTTTTCGCGGTAGAGAGTTTATTCATAGCTTAGATAATTCATCACTGACTCGTGAGACTATTTACTCGCAATTACCTTACAGTAACTACTTACCTGTTTTTTGGGTTAGAACATTTACAGCTTTTCATTCAAATCATCCTGTGACTTGAAAACTATGCTACAAACCTCTTTCTACCGGTGTGTGTGTGTGTGTCACAGGTGTTCGGAATTTTTTTATCTCTTGTCAATTATGTACTTGAAGTAATTTGCGTCGTAAAATTGTAATTCTAAAATGTCTTAATTTCCTCGTTTTATCAAGTTGCTAATTCAAGCATATTTCTGAAGATTAGCATATGATATATATGATTGATATAGCCTCTTGATGGATTCTTTATAGACTTTGCTGTTCATTTATATAAACAATATTTTAATTAATAGGATGTATCATATAATGTATGAACGCGATAAAATCAAATACATTTGTTAGATATAATAAGAAATATGGATCAAGTATGTTCATCCTTACATGGACATAAAACCGTTTATTTAAATACTGAAATACGTACATGAAACGTATAACTATTATTTTTTCAAAATATTATTTGTTGAATGTCCTGAACAACAACAAGGGGTAACCGGTAACCCGTATAAGTTTATTTAAACATTTTTTCAATAAATTACAAAAAAAAGTGTTTTTTTTCGCCTGTATAATTTTTTCAGTTTTTTTGGATCATTCTGAACAAAAAATATGCCCAGTAACGTTTTTCTAAAGTTGACCGATTTCGATTTAGTCTTTTTGTCTGAAAATCGCCAAAAATGGGTATATTCAATGTTTAAAAACTCGGTTAAATATCATTATTTCTCAGCTTCCCAAGTATCTAACTTGAGATTAAACGCTTTCATTCACATTAAATATCGATTTGTACCGCATAGTAGTTCCATACGAAACGCATCATCTACTACTGCAGTTGTTCCCGAAGCAACAACGAGTCGCCACGACTATATTAGCACAGCAGTGGTGATACACATTATTCCAGTTCTTTGACCTATTCGAAAAGTGTTGTGAGCCTGGTGTATTTCTAGCGCTGTATCGGCCTCGTTTGTTTATACTTTCCTTGTTTGTTTTCTGTTTTGTATTGGCCACATGGTTGTTGATACTGTTATCACGTTAGCGGCCAGTTTCCTATCTAGTGGTTTATAGTCAGTATCTCAGTCTACTGATAGGTTAATGGGTTGATGGTCTGGTACATGATGAATGGTTGTTTGCTACTCGTATATAGAATTTATGGGAAGCAGTTTGTATATACATTACGCTGATATTAGGTATTCGGGTTTGCGTATTTGAATACCGAAAAACATCAGTGGGATATGTGCCTAGAGAAATAAAAAAGCTCACGTTAAAAAATGACCAAGCCTATGCCGTAATAAGAATCCGCGCCAAGTATTGCGATGTTTCGCTGGCATCATTTTTGGCTTTGGACTCGATGAAATCTTACCGGGTTGTAGACCTTCTGAAATTAGATTTTGAAAATCCGTACGGTTTTAAACATTTGAATGTTCATTTTATATCTAGTATTTCCATACATCAACTTGTAAATATGGGTGTATTAATACAATATTGTTTATTTGCGAATCTAGGTCATAGCGCTCTAGGAAGGATTTGTAACGTACATCGTTGCATCAGCTGCACTTTGCTTAATAATTGTAAAACGAGCTAGAAAGTAAAAGTGTCAGTATTTTCATCTTAATTGGACAGTAGCATTATCGTGGCTGGTTGAACTAATGGCTTTTGCTATAATACTGTATGGGTAAAAGTTATAAACGTTGTACATGCTTGAAACAATACATAACTTATTGTTACTGTCAGTTTTATGTTGTACTTTGAAAAAGGCCACTGTGGTAGGCCGAAACGTTAGTAAAAAGAAGGAATTCAAACATATATGGTTTCATTCATTTAGCGACCAAACAACCATGGAACCCTTTGGCAGAATTTGCTGCATTTAGGCATTCTATCACGTTCCAGAAGGAATAGCGCGAATCACCAGCATTGTTATAGAATAGAAAAGACCACTGCAAATAAATTTTATATTGCAGTATATTCACAGGACTTCCAACAAGGAGATTGAGGAGCAGCACTATAATATAGGGAATGGTTTCCAGAATTTTCCTTCTATTCTATCCCATCTTATCTCCTATCAAATATCTCGATACCTTATACCATACTTTGATCAAACCGCATTTAACCTACGGTATATTAACATGGGTAGCTACAAGCTCAACTCGTATTCATGATTTGGATGTCTTTTAAAGAATGACTTTAAAAACATTGTTCAACGAACCAAAATTGTATCCAACTGACGTCTTATACAAAGATACACATGTATATGACTTGAAACAGCTTTATCTCTTACATTCTATAACCAACTAACACAAATTCATCAATAACGACCAAAAAATTAAACATAGTCACCGCACAAGGCATAACCTAGACCAAATAAATCTATAACGCAACGATCATACGTTTATTTAGGTCAAATCATATATATTCATTTACCTGACGATATAAAGGATAAGTTCAAGAAAAAGATAAAAGAATGGACTTTTCCTTTGGCAAGGCCAGACGTATACAAATTAATTGTAAATGTGATCAAATAATTCGTTGATTTGTTGTATCTATTCATATTTCAATAATACAGTTGCAACATCTATGATCTATGTACAGGCAATGCCTCCTATGGGCCGTTACTTCATATTTATTTACTCATTCTTTGTATTGTGTTTCAAGAGTATCAACCCTCAACCACACAAAGGCTAAAGACTAACAGCTGTTCGCTATCACGATGTGAGTGATAACTGTAGTGTTTGTTGGCAGGTTAACAGACGCATCCTAACTGGGTCCGTGTTTCCTATATAATTCGAACTTTTGGATTAAAACACAATACAATTCTTTAACATGATGCAAAAACAAAAATATTCCTGTTAGTGGCTTAAAAGTCCGCGTTAGTATCAATTCCATATTTTGGGAACAACGCAATAACAAAGATATTCGGGGTTCGAGGAGTTCAAGGTCGTTTGGTTACCCCATCAGCTGAGGTCATTTGTGGAGACACTGCCTTGAACCGTGTCTAAGGGATCGATCAGTTGTAAATTCGAAATACTATTTTGTATCGTAATTGGTGAAGGCTAAAGAATTATGAAGCATCTTTTTAAGCTTTTCCCTTTGTGTGTTGCTCACGAACAGTGGGAACTGCGCCTCGCGGAACTGTTTACATCACACCACACGCATAAAGGTTTTCCTTGACGTTTGGAAATCGCAACAGCGCAGCACGTGCGATCGTGCTAAGGTAACCTTGGTTGAATAACAGGGACGTGCGTTGCCGGATCTTGCCAAATTTCTCTGCCGTAAGGATGTTAGTTCTTTGTCTTGAGGATCGATACAAAAATTTTACGGTGGAGAGAACGGTTCGCGGCCTCGTAACATTGTGTTTTGAGATGAGGAACGTATCTTTTCCAATTTTTATATAATTATCATCACAAGACTCACGCAATAAACTAAGAACGTCTTAAGTACGAGATCTGTAAATTAAGTGATGAGACTGTTTTTTCTTATTCAAATATAATTATAATTTTATATTGTCACCCTCAAAATAACTTCCTTCCGAAGGCACTCAGCGCTGGAGATGGTTCTTCCATCCCTCATAACAATGCTGGAACTCCGATACTGGAATGGCTTTCAGCTGGTCGGTTACAGCCGTTTGGATGTTTTCGATTGTGCTAAAATGAGTTCCCTTGAGGTGATTTTTCGACTTCTGGAAGAGATAAAAGTCACGGGGACCCAAGTCAGGTGAATTAGGAGGAGCCTCGGGAATGTTTTTCCTGGGCAGAAACGCGCTTATTGACATTGCTGTGTGACAAGGAGCATTATCGTCAGTTGTTCTGGATCTGATGAACGGTGGTGCGAGACAAATTTAACTCTTCCCCGATCATTCTGTCAACCGACGATCTGAATGCCCAAGATCCCGGATTCTGTCGATATTTATAGTTGGTTAGCAAGAGTTTCCGTTGCACTGTGCCCAAGTCTGAAGGAAAACAAATCGCTACTGACAACCAAGAGGGGTTCAAACTTGTACTGAAGGTGGGTCACGTGTTTCCCTGTCTCTCCTCCAAGCCCGGCGCCTCCAGTGTTGCCAGATTGAACGCTAAATTTCCAGTCTCATCACTTAATTCACAGTCCTCGTATCTACATTTTCCAATTTGTTTTTAAAACTATGTGTAGGTATATCAAAATTGATTCAAATCTTTGGGTACATGTTCATTCAATTTTGGAGCCACATAGAGGCTTCATTATGGTATTATGAGATTTAGGGACTGTTTTTGCATCATGGCAATGTGTGATTTTATCGCGCTCACTGACAACTTTCTGAAAATGGCTGATAGTATGTAATACCGGGTTTACATGCAGCCACTTCCGCTGCCACTCGCGCTGCCCACTGTCCTGCCGTGAATAATTCTACGGCATCATTTGGAGCAAGTGACTGTTTACATGCAGCCACTCTACTAACCTACCATAAACTGCTCCCAAAAAAATTTTCATTGCATCAAATGCAAACCAAATGGGCTGACACACCTCGTCTACATCCGCTCCAGACCTAATCAAAGCGTTTTTTTATAGCGACCGAATTGTTGCCATTAGCGATTTTTTTTCGACTTAAGCTTTTGTATTGGGATGTTTTTTAATCCTTCGCTTATCCGTGTCCACGCATCATGTAGGTACTTTATGTTTTTTTTTGTGATCACTGTGTGAAGCAGCCCATAATAGCCTTTCAGCCGCATATAGCTCTAAAAACTACAATACTTGATCATTGCTCCACTCGAATCATCAAATATAAAGAAATAAATTAGGTTAAGATACCCTGCGTCCACGTGGTAAGAACAAGACAAGACTGACTGTTGGTACAGCGGGCAGCATGTAAACGGTGGCTGCCGCTCGTGCTACCACTCGTGCTGTTGGTCCTTTGACTTCCGTCCAAAAAACCGCCAATGAAGGGAGCCTGCGGCAGCGGCATGAGCATTGGCAATGCGAGCTGGCGTATTTACATACTCGCGCTGTCCCCTTCCCTGCCCAATTCCCTGCTCATTGCCGAGGAAGTGGGCTGCATGTAAACCCGGCATAAGAAATACAGTTGCCCTTGATATCAAATATTTTTGTTTTGTTGTATAAATCATTTTTTGAATATAATTTTGATTTTCCGACCAGTTCTCTGTAAAACTTCTATATCGTACCCTCTATTATGTCATGCATTAGTCGCGGCTCAATTAAGGCATGATACGCATAATTTTCTGTCAATATGACTGCGAGGAATTTATTTTTGTATGTAACAAATCTTATTTTCTTCAAAATGTAGACTGGATGGGTGTCCCACTTCACATTTTGGTCTAAAAAAATTCCTAATCATTTGATATATTCTACTTTTTCAATTTTTAAACTTGTATTATTTTGAAGGAAATATTTAATCAATCGGGTAAATGTAGGTGGAATAGTTTTATTATTTATTGATGTTTCCTCATGCAATACATTCCTCAATATTAACTACAAAATGTGTCATACATATTTCTTGGTTGCAATTTGATGTAACTAGATCTGCTTTTGTTGCTATATGCATCTGGCTAGCTATTAATCTATCTCGAACAAAAAATAGGTAAACCGTGAAATCAGGGCAGGGCGTCTTGAAACTTACTATTAAGCTTTCAACGTGTCAAAATTCAACATGTTAGAATCAAATTTCATCGACACCTGAGTGCAAACATCATAGTCGTGATCGTCACGTTTGTTGGAATCTGAAATAGAAAGTATGAAATACAGGAATATTCTTTTATAAATCATTCATTGCCTTCGCTCACTTACAAGCACGCGAAGAAGCTCTGATTAGCTTTCTCTTACATCGGCCGATGTATAGATTTTCCACTCTCGGAATTGTTCCTTCCGTATATTCTCTAGAAAATTCATAATAACATTACTGACCATATCAGGTTAAATCATGTCTACACACTATATGATGGCTATAATATTTATTATTTTTCAATGTTCGATCCCAGCAATCCGAGTTACTCGCTTCCACCGATTTGTTTGTCAGTCTGTCCGTAGGCGTTTTTGTCACCGCGTAATTAGCGAAAAATAAAAGATATCTAAACATCACATGGATATGATGACTTGTCTAAGTATTCAGAATAGGGAATCGTCAATAGGTTGATATATTTACATGAAGAAATTTTTTTATTGTTCTACTTGATTTAAATTGCTTATATCTAATACTTGGTTTGAGCTTGAAAATAGGCTATTAATTTTTTAGTAATTACAGAAACTCAAATATGAGCAGTAGTACCTTGTAATTTTTGACTATGACTTAAATGCAATTGTTTGTTGTAATTGAGTGTTTTTTACATATTTTATTAGTTTTAGTGAAATCATAGATATGCAAACTACTATCCTAGTGTAGAATTTATTCGCATGTTTTATCCCACTTTAACTTTGCAAAGATTGTAGTGTTACTTTAGTATTTAAGCTGGTGAAGAATAAATGTTTTTTTCTAGTAATTTGGTTGCAGCACTAATTAAGTTTACACCTAATGACTCATACAGCACGTTATAGATTGAGATGTAATTGAAAAATAATTATACGCATTTGTATTACACTTTTCTTTGGTAATGCACATGCCTCATATTTTCAGCTCGGCGAAAAAGTAGTTGTTTACCTTATCGTCATATTAATGAGAACCTGCCTGCTACCATGAATCTTCAAAACAGTTGTAAAGTAATTTGATATGCTGTAGTTGTTTATCAGAATGAAATGTAACATATCAGATCACCGCATAAACATGATATAAATGTAATTCAAAAACTAAACATTACCTCGTCTGATTGTTCTGCTGTTTTCATACTTTAGTACTGATATGTGTTTTTTCTTGTGATGATCAAATAACTCGACTTGGCAATACCTCTGGTTTAAAACTAAAATAGTGCGTACAGGCATATATTAGTTCATCACCATTATTAGATTCTAGCAGACTCTTCCTGAGTGCAGTCACTAAATAGTCTGGAAAATTTAGTGTTTTGTCTAATAGTTTCTCACTCTAAGGGTCACATCTTTATACATTATTTAGTTTAGTGCTAATAATTTTATATTAATGTGTTTTTTGTTTGTTCCAGGTATGAATTGCGCTTGAAGCAAGATGAGTGGCAGTAAGTAAAAAGGACTCTCAAATTGTTTCTTCAGAAACAAATATAAAATGAGGTGAACCTATAACAACATAACAAAAATACCGTTTAAACTACTGTTTCTGACTAATAATCTACTTTGGGATCCGTGAGATTTCTTGTTTGTTGTTTAATAGACATTTTTGCTTGTACTGTCATGCTTAGCTCAACGGTGGTGTATTCTCAAGTGTCAGAATTATAAAAAACGACATTGTTTCGAGTGTTAAATCTTGTGTCATAGGTTTATTTATTTGTATTTTTGCCATTTTTTTTATAAGTTTCATACTCTTGCAACGCTACAATCTAGTTTCATCAAGGTGTAAATCAACAGCTTCAAGCTTAGCACGGCAGAATATAATATATACTGTAATACTTTTGATACCTAATTAAAAATGTAAATATAACGATCAACCTTAGGCGTATGCCATGTAAGTAACTGAAAGACTTGATTGAACAAGTGCGCCCGAACAGATTAAGTAGTTAATAAATACAAACAACTCCATGTCTATCTATGCACACTGGAACACTTCAATGATGATTTTTTTACTGCTTTGGTAGGTCTGCTTGACTGTGGAGTCTTTCAGGTGTATAAAGCCTCCCGACAGGATCTGAGAGTAGCAAAATCTTGTCTGATCGTACTATTTCCAAACCGCGAGGCCTATGGAGAGAGCCAAAACACATGCGTTCCCCTTCCATGGCGGTGTCAGGTCAAATCAGCTGTTCCTGCCGCAGGACCCAGCTGTGAACGTGGCAACGTGCGTTCGGCCTCATGCCATCCGCCAATCGCGTGCTGCCACCGCTGTGACGTCACCGACAGGCCCGCGCTGCAATCAGCTGGTCGCGACGGCATGGAGGTCGAGTTGTTGGCGGTGTTGCCAAATGCCTTGGAGCTTTTTACACGGTAGCGTTGAAGAAGACAATGCGACTACTGGAGTTGAGCTAAATCAATATGAATAATTATTTTTTCATCCTCTAGCCCAGATTGTTCATTATTTCCGCAGTTTTGAAAGCTATTTTATATTTGAGAATGGGTTGTATTATGACTAAATTTATATTTAGAAGTATAAAGCATTACCTATTGTCATCAATTCTGGAAAATTAGCTAATGTATTATTAACATTATTATGACCTTCCACGACCTTGTTCATTCAATTGAGACAGTATGTCGCCCAGTCCTCACGACTTGTCAAATATAACTATTATAATTATTACACATTATGTAATTAAAGCAACTCAGGGTAACATGGAAATTGTATGTGATTTGTATTAAGAACTGATGCCTAGAATCTGTACTTCGTAGTCACATTTTTCTTTGAGGTATTGACCGAGAATCCACTGTTTCTGAAAATTTTCCTTCATTTGTTATTTTGTTGGAGGATACATTTATTAAACATATTGGGGATTCCTGTTTGATTATTTAGTAAACGTTAAGCATGGCTAGAGACTATCATACATATTTTTCCATTTTTGGTTAAATTTGTTTTTTCATGTTTCATCACAACTCAGAATTTTACTGTCTGCAACCTTTGAGAAACAGGTGGATGCCGATTGAAACACCTATAGAAATAGTCAAAATAAAGCTCAAGTGAATATGTACGCTGTATTTTGGGTTCTTAAATTTAAATAATGCAAATGTGGATTTGGTGTAAAATTCCTTGATAGAGGTACTACGTAAAATAAGTGAAACGCAATATAGCGTCAAGGTTTTATTCAGGGTGTTCGAAAAATAGACGGAGATATTTTAAAGGATGATTCCTTGTTAAAAACAACGAAAAGTTTCTATAAACGTGGATCCGGAAATGCAGAGTTTTCAAGATACAAGCTGATATTTTTTCTTTTTTTTATTATCTTAATAAATATATATTTACTCGGTTCTGTTGTCAATATTATTTGTTGTATTAAAAGGCTAATTTAGCTCTAGATAGATTGAAATTATTAGGTCCAGTGGCGTCCTGGGGGTACCTTAGCGAATATTATTGACAAAAAATGTAGGCACTGCATTTTTTGTAACTTTAATATTTTTTGTTTGAGTAAGCATCTAGAATTTACTTCTTCGCCTCTTGTATTTTTTTGTACCTCAGTTCGTTTGCGAGAAAAAACAATTAAAACCGTTTCATTGCATGTCAGTGGACAAATTTGGTTTATTAATTTTTGCATAAAAAATCATTCCTGCATACAGGAAAAGAATTGTTCACGTTATTTTATTTGCGAAATTTCTCGAAAAGGTTAGACTATTTTTTTTTTCAATTTATCACCCTGTATCTTGAAAACTCTGCATTTCCGGACCCATGTTTATAGAGACTTTTCTCATTGTTTTTTTAACAAGGAATGACCCTCTAAAATATCTCCATTTATTTTTCGAACACCCTGTATTTGTAAATTTTTATATGCCGTTAGTCAGTTTCAGTCTAGTTTGCACATAAAAAATATATACATTTTGAATTCCACTGTCATTATCACCTTCAGCCTACATCCACGAAATACATAACGTGTTTTGGAACACAAGGTAATCCAATTTTATCTAGCTACATTGATTTGATAACTGTATCTTAGAAAAAAATAAATTTTTATTAACAGAATAATGAAATAGAAACTGAAATACATTTTACAAGCCTAGTGTACGATATTTCTATTCTACTTATCCAAGGATGTGTGCGTTTTGGTGATCGTCTATTCTAGGTTTACTTGTGGCAGCTAGGAAAAGTCTTGTGGAAGCAGTATTGAACCTCGTTTGTTATTAGCATCGGGATGAACCCTCGTATATGTTACGCAGTCTTCGCAGTATAAAACCCATTCGCTTTGAAGAATTATTAAAAGTGCCAGGACCAAAACCGAAAAATCCGACAACAATGGAGGCCTAGATCAATTCCGTTTAATTGAGCTCTATTGTGTGCGTCGTTCACAAAGTCGTTGATCAAAGGGCTCCGTTAAAACTGTTGACGCGACTACTCTTTTATTCTACTTAATAAGCACAAACCGCAATGCTGAAATGTTACCTTTATGATTCATAGGTAGTTCCTTGCGTTTACTCAAAATTAAATTTATAAGAATATATCTGTTAGATAATATGTGATAGGGATGCTAAGTTTCAGTGTACGCAAGTATACTAGGGGTCTGAAAGTCAAATGTACCGCTTGTACTATTAGAAGCATTATCGCTAAGATCACGTTAATGTATGAACTGTTCTCAGAGAGTACCATGCTTCCGTATCATACGCATTGACAAGTTGACACTTCATTGCTTCAAACGTGCTCCGAAATTAGAAAATTTTTAACTTCTAACTCTTCGATGGTACGCTAAAAGTTAGTACTTGTGTTAAAATATTAATCTACAACCGTATATACCTAATTTCTTAGTTTTAAATAAATTATGCCCAGAATGGTTCAGGCAAATAAATATTGCTTCGTCAAAGGATGCAATAGTCGAAATTTCATGTAGTATCAAATCCAAGAACACCATACCTTATAATCCATTAATGGGTAGCAGCAACAGTCAAGCAGCAACTGAAGCATTTGGCAATTAAATTGTACAAGATTAGGTTTGTGAAAGATGTTCTTCTGCAGATGAGGTAGAATTATTGAGATTGAGAGGGAAAGTAAAGACGTATCCTATCTTCGCGCCAGTGAATCTTGTATTTGTATTTTGTATAAATATATTTTTAATTACGTGCGGCACAGATGAATGTGTTTAACAAAATAGTCAGTGACGCCAGACAGTGGATCTATTGAATAGAAATGACAATTTTTTTAATAAGGTGTGTACAATGTTAGTTGTCGATCAAGATTTAGAGGTATTGCTATAATTATGTCGCCGAGTCGGGAAGAATTACCTGTCCAGATTGGCTGTCAGAGACTTATATTCGCCAGGTTATTAAAAAATCATGGAGTTCTTCTGAATACATCAATGATTTCGTCGATTGTTCAGGCTAAAGAAAAGGCATGGACAAATATCAAAGACGAATTTGTCAAGACCCCTCGTACAAGTATTACCAATGAGAAATTGAAAAAAAATCCTCAATAACATGAAAACAGATGTCAAGAAAAAAATGATAATACTAGTAACAAAAATAAACTTCGTGAGTGGGAAAATTAATTATTAAATAAATCCAGTGTTCGTAAAAATTCCTGGGACTTGTTCTATTGGAAGTAACAACGGAAAAACAGATACTCCAGAAAATAATGGATCAACTAGTATGAGTTCACAGTTACCTCCTTTACCTATAGAAACGATAGACTATCTGCGAGAAGGCAAAAATTACTTCGAAATCTAGCCATAATTTCATATTCCACATTCTGGAATCGTGAACGCTTCCAGGCCACTGACTATCTACACATGTAATCACTTCATTTAATTTGCATCACAAGTTAGTTATACATTTATACTCGCAAATCCTTTTCTATTGACACATTACTTACCAAAATTTGAAGGTTTTTTATTTGGAAATGAGTAGTCTAATGCACCGATGACAGTAGGTGCAACAAATCGATTCGACCATTTTCTTTATGTTTCTTCGATGCCCTCCAGGTCAGACGGGAATTTTATCCACTGATGGGCTTTTTAAGTATTATGTCGGCAACATAATCTATGAATAGTTTTACACATTGTCGAATGGTGATCTTCAGCAATACCTGTTCGAAATCCGGTGTCACTAACATACCACAAACATATTTCCGTTCGTTGCCGTGAGATAAGTCACCTTCTTCTGCGATAAAAAATGTCTGATAAATAGTACAGCTTTGCTTTCAAAACGCAGTAAAACCTAGATTTGCTAGGTCTTATGCGTTTTCTTTCTCTGTAGTTTTTAGTATTACGAACATTTATTAGGTTTGCCATTATTAAAATTATGCTTCTGTGATAAAAGTATGCGTTGGAGATACCTTACAGACACTAATTCTTTTAGATTTTAAGGTATTCTTTTTTAATTCAACTAAAAAGAACGAAGTACTGGAAAAACCTAAGTGAAGTCTTATGTTTCAAGTAATTACTTTAAGTTGAATGAGTTTACTTAATACTATACTTTATGAAGTAGTTACTGACTTTTTATTCAATGCTTATCAAGTAAATACTCAAATAACAGGTATAAGCAAATACTTTCTTTATTCAATAGACCCAATAAAAGTGGATAGAGTGACTAATTGTCTATGCAAAAGTAATGGAATGATAAAAAACGCCAGTGCTTTTTCTGTTGAATGAGTAATAATGTCTAATGAATTGTACTTTACTTTTCGACTGACTGTGTGAACCCATTTTTTAAGTACCTACTAATTTAGTATTTCCTTCCTGCTGTTTCAAACATATTCTCATATCAAGCTAAAACTTCAAGGAAGCCTATTTTTTCAATAAATATAGTTTTGTTATTGGGTAGTAGAAGCTCTACATAGGGTATGGATGGTGTATCTGAACAAAACTCTTGGTAATTTAAAGGAAAAATGTATGCTCGGAATTGCTTCGTTTTCAAGACTCAGGGAGTCAAAGTTTTCTGTTTTGTCACCCGTTTTTTTGAGTCATCAAACGATTGTTAAAAAAAATCAAGTAAAATCATTAAAGAAAAAACATATTATACAAGAATTGTCATATAGGTCATCGGATTTCAACTTTTCATTTTTTATTAGGGCGTTTTTCTTATTCAACATTATCGAAATTCTCCCGGTACATCAGTGCGATCTTAATATTAATAAATTTTAGCAAAATCAGCTACCAACTCGTTGCTAAGTAATATTTTAACAAGAAGCAAGAGTGCTGGTGGCAACAAAAATCCGAATTTTTTGTTAAAAAAATATTAGTTTGCAGTGTTTTTCGATTTTTTTCACAAGAAAAAAATTGGATGCCCGAATGGTATTTTCACAGAAGGTCACTATTATTCAATATACGAGAAAGCTTAATTTTTGAAAATAGGGCCAGTGGTGGCGGAGAAAAATGCCATAAACCAAAATAATAAAAATCGCAAAAACTTTGTTTTTGACGTTTCAGGGCATTATGTTGTAGTGCCTCGGAAGGTAATGCATTTCCATAGGCAGATAAGTTTTGATCAGAATACTCAACTGCATAAAACCGTTTACAAGTTTCGTTTTCGCATGTTTTCCAAGTTTCTGCTACTTTTGAGCATAATAAAGAAAATCTTGTCGGAGCTAAGATTTTCAGAAGTTACCATATTGTATCACAGGATATTAATAGTTAAAATATTTGAATGATTATTTGCATGTATTAGGTGTCACTAAAAATTATAACTTCCATGAACTCCTAATACCCAAATACGAGTAGGTACTCCCGGATTATAAAAAATATTTCAGTTTACTCTTTCTCACCATCCCCCGATATTACCGGGACCAAAAGCTTATTAACGATAGAACGTCTTTCATTTTAACCCCTATGAAAATTTTCCTGCAAACCATCAGGAGCCTCTGAAACATCAAAAACGAAGTTTGAGCGATTTTTATTTTTTTACTAGTATTATGCCCCCAACTCTGCTGGACCGATAAATAATAATCAAAGACTACAAAGCTTCTTCGTCCAAAGCGGTACTTTCCAAGTTACAGACGGGCCAAGGTTGAGACGTTGAGAGCACAGTCAGACCAAGGGAAATGACATGGTTCTTAGTGATGTTTTATAACATCCAAAAAAAACATATCTCATTTCAGAAATTTTTACGATTACATTACTTCCATGCTAGCGACGTTTTAGTGATACAATGTTTGGCATTAAAGGTTTAAGGAGTAGTATTCGAACCCGCCCACATATCTCAACGTGAGAGACCTTGAATAATACTATTGGCCCCGCCCTTACGTTCAAGCTACATGCAATAAACAATTTGTGCCTATGTGGAGCTATGCCATAGCTTCTATGTTCGATTACCTGCTTGCATTTACCATTTCACTAATTTTGAAATTTTGGCAAAAATGTGCCCTGGTAGAATAGAAATACTAAAAATATATATACCAAATGATGCAAAATGTAATGCTGAGATTGGACCAAAACTTATTGTATCTCCTCTGATGTGATTTTTATGCGACAGCTTTCTGCATCAAAAATATAATGCATGGTTTGAATGGGCATGGGAAAATGGAATTTCTAATTCCCGCATACCTCAAACTAAAAGTATTTTAGAGCTAAGAAACAGGCACAGCATTCTAGCGAAGCGATTTTTTGCACTAGCACAAACTTAAAATATCATTGTCGCAAACCATCATAAATTCTACTTGAAGTCAACAAGAACAATAGAAACGTAAGTACACCATAACAAAACGCCTACTTACAGCCTAATTATATTAATTGTGTCAATCACAATTGCGTATTGTTCCATATCCATTGTAGAGTATTCAAATCAGCATAAATTAATTAAAACAGTTTTGCTATACTTTATTATCATCAAACCATTTGGATGAGTGATATGCGAGATTCGTCAAATTAGATGAAGCAAATATCATCAGTAGATAAGTAGATGAAAATGCAGTGACAGGAAACAATCGGCGGTAGATCATTTTATAACCAATATCATAGAATTATGTTAGTAATGTTCTAGAATCACATTCCCAATGGTTTGATACTAGATTGCGAACTCCTTCAACGCGCCTGCGTTGTCAAAAGGCTAGTTTCAAACGGTTTCAAATTTGATTATGCTAGAACACATTTTTCTGTAATGACATTTGACATTTAGATGAAATTCTATGTTTCTTTCCTCATTGTTAATCTATTTAATTACAGACATATATATACTAAGTTCTCAAACTGGATTAACTTCATTTTGTAGAGTAAACAACTAATCGTTATATCTAATCTATCTGCTACATCACGATATGATGGTGTTTCGAACCACAAAAGATGAGTGTTTGCTCATAAGCAAGTTTCTCATCGTCTTTGTTCGTTTTTAGTTGGGATATCTTCAGCCACTTTGCCAGTCTCTCTGCTTTTTTCCAGGAATTCATTCCATTGTAAAGACGCACAGTTACATTTAAGTAATGCTAATTTTTTTTGTTCTTTTCAATTATGAAGCAGTATATGCAGAATGTTTTTATCATCACTCGATATCCGAGATCCAATCAGATTCTGAACACAATGTATATACGAAGGTATGTATACACAATAAAAAACGAGTACACACCAAATTTTATACAAATGGATTTCAACTGATACAAACTATTCAAAGTTGCAACAAAACTAAGAAAGACTCAAACTCCTCAACACAATTCAAAAAACATAACCCCATATCATAAGGCACCCATAACAAAACAAACTCTTGTGCGTTCCACGCGTGTCAGAAACTCCCGCTAAAATCCGGTAAACCAGTTCTCAAACTAAAAATTAGCTTGCTGAAACAGGGGGCCGATAATCCCCAACTAGGTTTTACCCTTGCTTGATCATGTTTCTCCACTGCGCATGTTCAGTCGGTTTCAAACCATTGGAAATATGATATGTATTACATCACTATTACACTCTGCGCTGGAGTTCGTTAGAAAATGGCACTTTAAATATATGTATTTTAATTGAAAAATAATGACAAAAGCTTTAAAGCTTAATCCCTCTTCTGCTGTCATATGAAACCCAAGTCTTGAAATGATGGAATACACCTATAATAACTGAGTGAGCGACACATTTAACTATGCTTATTCAAGAATAATTGGGTCCTAGGTGGAATGTAAAAGAAAACTTTCTATCTTGAAATTCTCATAACAGTATATAGTTTAGATATGCCTATGACAAACTCGTTCGGAGAAACTGTAAGAGGACAAAATATTTGGTAAAAATGTGTCAAAAGGAATAATCTACAAGAAAATGTGTCATGTTTTATTAGTGAAAAATAAGCTTCGACATATTATTTATCTTTTTTGACGTGGATATCACATTGTTTCAACCAACGAATTTAGACTAGGTAGAAGGAGCAAGTCAACGATTTGTTTGTCTCCGAATTATCATAGTCTATATCTATTGTGATGATCAGAGTGCACTTAACATAAGTCAATTTTTTTACAGTTCTGTCATTAAATTTGTATATTTAGCGTTACTTTTTAAATGTGCGAATGTTTGCGGATTTGTGCTGTCAGACGATTTCAAGATATGACACATAATTTACAAAGAGCAGCACAAGCCCGCAGAAGGCATATGTTTCTACCGACAAGTATTATTACGTTGATACAACGCTGCGTCTTGGGTAGGCATTGGTAGACAAACGAGTCAAAAGTAAGCGCCAAAACTACGCAATTTTGGCGACAAACAATGCTATGTAAGCATGCATATAGGCTTGGCTTCTAATCTACTAGAATTCGTTGATTTCAACGGACTTGCAACCTTGAAATATTATCAATGTCAAAGAAAATAGAACAAAGAATTTGAGTAAAATTTTGTATAGTTCGACATAGGCAAGAGGAAGTTGTGATTCAATTTTGAAATGAAAACACTTGAGGTATCGCTAGATTCCACTAATAATGTGCTAAACCACCATGATCCCGTATACTTTCGTTCAGTCATCAGGGAGCCTCGGTAGCTGGTCATCCGCGCGTTGATCTAGCAATCCGGGGGTCGCCTGCTCCAATGTCCGCCTCGGCAGGGGTATCATGCAAAAAACCTAAAAAACGATAAAAATTCATCTTGCAGACTAGGTAGTTTTTAGTCTGCAAATAGTTAATTCCACATTTGCTTCCTATGATCGCTGTGAGCGCCGTCAAAAGCGTCCATCTATAGAGGAATGACTCAGCGACACGACACGCTCAAGCATACTCGTACATTGTTTGTTGCAGAAAGCCAAGTAGTGTTTATCTCTGAGAAGCTGTGAAAGAAAGGAAGTTGGCTGAGTAGCAAGATCGCATCTGTATTGGTCTGCATGAGTATAAAATCAGTCATATTTGCTATGTGAGAAAATTATTACTGAATATGCTGCCAATGAAGTTATCTATTAGCTGTGCCCGACGGGTTATTTATATGTTGTCCTTTCTCAAGACAGATTATGTTCAAAGTTATAAATTTTCACGTTTTCTTTTTATGTTCAAAAACTTTGAGGAGAATTACGGGAAATCACCACCGCTCATAGCATGTATATGACTTGTAATTTAACAGTGTACAGTGAATATAATTGCAATACGAGGGTGGTCCCAGAAGTACCCGAAACAACGAAGAAAACACAAAATTTTTGCGGCCGTTTTTGCTTGATTTCATCGATCAAACGTTGCAGTAAGTTCGCATAATACTCGCCATATAGTTTTACCGTTTTCAAGATAGTCAATCAAAATTATCCCAAGCGCATCCCAAGAAACCAACGCCATAACCTTGCCTGCAGATGTAACGGCCTTCGCCTTCTTTGGAGCCTGTTGTCCCTTTTGTGTCCATTGTTTTGTCTCTGGTCCCATCCATGGTTATGAAACGACGCAAAAATTCTGCTTTGTTGCTGTGAAACTTCGCTAAACACTCAATTGAAACATTTTCACGACACTGTTTTTGCTCGATTGTGAGCAATTGCAGCACCCATCTTGCACCCATCTTTCTCATGTCCAAATTTTTAGATAATATGCGATGAACCGCACCTTTTGAAATGCGTACTATGTCTGCTAGCTCGCGCACTTTCAGTCGCCGATCATTCAGTACCGCTTTGTGAATTTTCTTCACCGTTTCTGGAGTCGTCACCTCATTTGGTCGACCATCGCGATGCTCGTCTTGGCAGCTCACCCAGAGTAGAATCCAGTTCAGCTTTTATATTGGTTGGGCTGAGGCCTTTGAAATAAAAGTATTGTTCCACATAACGATGACCAATTTTCTCCATTTTCACAAATTCATTGAAAACGTTCAGTATTGATGGCTGCCAAACAAATACTAAACAACTTTGAGGAGAATTACGGGAAATCACCACCGCTCATAGCATGTATATGACTTGTAATTTGACAGTGTACAGTGAATATAATTGCAATACGAGGGTGGTCCCAGAAGTACCCGAAACAACGAAGAAAACACAAAATTTTTGCGGCCGTTTTTGCTTGATTTCATCGATCAAACGTTGCAGTAAGTTCGCATAATACTCGCCATATAGTTTTACCGTTTTCAAGATAGTCAATCAAAATTATCCCAAGCGCATCCCAAGAAACCAACGCCATAACCTTACCTGCAGATGTAACGGCCTTCGCCTTCTTTGGAGCCTGTTGTCCCTTTTGTGTCCATTGTTTTGTCTCTGGTCCCATCCATGGTTATGAAACGACGCAAAAATTCTGCTTTGTTGCTGTGAAACTTCGCTAAACACTCAATTGAAACATTTTCACGACACTGTTTTTGCTCGATTGTGAGCAATTGCAGCACCCATCTTGCACCCATCTTTCTCATGTCCAAATTTTTAGATAATATGCGATGAACCGCACCTTTTGAAATGCGTACTATGTCTGCTAGCTCGCGCACTTTCAGTCGCCGATCATTCAGTACCGCTTTGTGAATTTTCTTCACCGTTTCTGGAGTCGTCACCTCATTTGGTCGACCATTGCGATGCTCGTCTTGGCAGCTCACCCAGAGTAGAATCGAGTTCAGCTTTTATATTGGTTGGGCTGAGGCCTTTGAAATAAAAGTATTGTTCCACATAACGATGACCAATTTTCTCCATTTTCACAAATTCATTGAAAACGTTCAGTATTGATGGCTGCCAAACAAATACTAAACAACGTGGCGTCTTCAAAATTGACACATATGCTTTATAGGTTGCATACTTTCTAATACAATGATATTTTTCAAACAACTATCGCCATCTCTAGGTCAGTCCGGATACTTCTGGGACCACCCTCGTATGTGACAATATGTAAGTATAACATATAAGATTCCACATAAATTACTTCACCAACCAGAGATTTTCTTTTCTTATCTCTCTCATGTTTGAAATTCAGCAAATTTGCATATGTAATTTCCAGAATGAATAAGAAAAAGTGGATGCGAAACTAATTTCCAGCTTTGAATACATCTCAAGTAATTGTATTTTAGACAAGAAACCAATGGAATTATCGTCAATACAGATTATTAGCAAACAAATCCCCACTATGCACCTATGCATTGCCGTTTTCTTCCATCTATTGTATACATCTATACAGCTCAGTCCTCCAGTAATGCCATCTCTGAAGCAGATGTTACATCACATCAGAGCCAGACATTGATAGCTGAAGCCTCATGACGTTTCGGCAAGACGTACAGCTACAAAACGAGTTCTTAACAAGTTGACAACTTGTAGAAAAACCCACGTTCTGTTACAAAAAACCTACCAAATGTCAAAAAACCGACAACATGTCACTTTCCAAGGGTCAGGGGTGGCCTAGTTGCCAGGCTTCGCCTCCCCACCACTACCACTACGACTTGTCCAGCTGATGGATTTATGCCTTGGGGTATCTCATCACAAGCTAGCTGTACTGGCAATCACAAATTAGATAATCACTACGAAGATAACCAGTGAGGGTAAAAAAGTTTACTAAACATTTCATAATTATTTTCCATGATCTAAAAAATATATTTCTAGCTAGTAGACCGATCCAAAACTATCGAGCTCGTCTTTGTCGATAAATCGTTGTTGCTTTATGATATATAGAATATTCAACAATAGTGAGTTTATCGGTAATTTTTCTGCTTATACCGGATACATTTTGAAAAATGCTTTTCCTCATGTTCGAATTTTCATGGCTTTTATATCGGTTTCACTGGAGTTGTCTAATAGAGTAAATGTAAATGTTGTAGTGTTCACTACATCCCTGTATTTTGTGGACACATGATAATACGCAATTCAGTGAGACTAGTAGATACTACCTTATTTTTATTCATGGCTGACTCCGTTCATTTTGTGATGTGCTAATTTCTAGGACGCAGAGTCAGTAAATATACTGTGACACAGAAAAAAGAACACTTAGTAATAACGAAGTTATTACAACAATTGATCAAATTTCAGAAAAGTCCAACCTTCTGCACTCAGAAATACGACTGGGCATACTCGATCAGGCCACTTTTACCTCGTGCCGAAGCGCCGCTCGAATCTGTGGAGGTCCGGGTAAACGGAGTAATATTCTTCCCATGATAACCCATACGTGATCAGTGGGTGAAAAATCGGAAGATCTTGGGGCCAAGGCAACAAATGGTTGCGCATTATCTTGTTGGAAAAGTGGCTTCGTGAGTGTCCGAATATAAGGCAAAACATGTGGTGCCGATTCCATAGAAAATTGAGAATCTCGTCTCCTTCTCACCTTTGCACGGCACGCCCATCATGCACCCTCAAACAGATTCTGGATTCATCACTAAAGACAATGGTATTCGAGTTCTCAGTACAGCCGTACTCTGTACCTAGCCAGTCGATCACTTCGGTGCCTAAGAGTGAGAGGTAAGACAAACTGAGGAAGTAAGTCCAAAACTCCAAAATGTTTGCTCCGCCGATAAACAATTTGCATTTTAATAGTCTTTTCTTGCTCTCCAAACCATTAGTCCGCATCTGACCTTGTGGACGAGAAGCGGCCGCGTAGATCCAGAAGCCGAAGGCGGCGATCTTGGTGTGGGTCGTTATTCTCACACGCCCTGTGCCTCTAACTCTTTGTGCCCGACAACAAAGCATAGCCATATCTAGACTTTTGGCACCCTGGTGGCTATTTCTCTTTGTGACTAACCAGCCTAACGCAAGGCCACTAGTCCCCCCTCTCAATCGGTAAGCTTGACAATTTTCTCATCTTTTCACTCTAGGCACAATTAACAGATTGAAGTAGCTATTCATATATTGTACGATGATTAAATGCCAATTGTAACTACAAAACACAAACACTTTATTTGTAACCTAAACAAACATATACCTAGAAAATCTGGGTAAGAAATGCATTACTACTGGATGTTGTTTTTCTATGTCACTTAGTATATATGTAGGATAGAGAGATGTAACGAATTCCGTGACTTTTTACAGAAGTCGCCACTTATGCATTTATTGAGATGTGGGTCTCGCCTTAACAAAAACGTGTCGAGGATTTTTTATGACTGGCATTGGATATGAGGCATCACCAATGTGCACAGATAATCAAGCAACTGTTAATTATACAGGGCGACAGGGAGTTCTATAAAGTATACAAAACATTACACGTCAGATTAACGTCAGGATAGATTGGCGATTCAAGAAACAGTTTAAATATTTCTAAATTAGAAACTGCACCCAAAAATAGCTTAAAAGATAAGCCGAGATAAAAGTAAATACGCTATTGGCTATACTGTATAGGGATAGAATATGAAAACTTTAAATACCGTTCTGGTGAGATGACATGTCATGTACCAGATATAATTATCAAAATGTTAGCAAAGCCAAACTTCACTAACTTAGACGTATTTTTGAAATAGAACAAATTTATGTTTTGCGTACGGATTTTTCATTCCACCTTCAAAACAATTTTTTTACAACGGGAATGGTTTGTCAGAAATTTCTCTAGAAAAAATTTTCTTTCCTTTTTCCGTAGTTGTGAATATATCTCAATTTCTACGCCACTGTTATGGTATGTACAACAACAATTTGCATGCTTGTAATAGCATGGTTTGTGCTATAAATTGAGCCCCCCTCTAACTTTTTTATATGACCTTCCAGAAGAAAAGGTTTTATATAAAAGTTATAGGGCCTTATATGAAGTTTTTCATATATTTTTATTTTATACAGGATGTCTCAGAAAAGTGCCATTTAACACACCATATATATTTGGAATCAGAAAAAGAGGGATTATCATTTTCACCAAAAATATACAGGGTATTCCATATAAAAAATACAACTTTATTCGGTAGCACTTTTCTAAAAAAAAATATTACATGATACACCTCATTTTGGACGGTATATAATATAAATAAATTATAGAACTTTGACTTCTAGAAGGTTATGTACTCCGTTTACTAAATTTTATTATGTTAGTTCGATACCTTCATCCTCTCCGGGGATATAATTTTTCTTGATTTCGAAATTATACCAACATCTTCTATGTCGGTGAAGGCACGCATGGTTATAGGAACTTTCCGTATTATTTTGGATATACTCCCAGCCCCAGAAATACATATTGACTATGTTTTTTGAACCACTACTTTTAGGATAATACCTTTTCAATTATTTTTATAGCCGTTGACCTAAAAGGAATAATACAGTGTCCAAAAGATCTAAAATGAAGCTCCTGCTCCTACTCGACTTTTTGGTGTAAACTTTAAAAATAATTAGACTGGAACCTGTGATATATTATATATGCACATAGAATATTCCACTACCTCTCTCTCTCTCTCAACCGTGAGCAGCCCAAAGGGTAATTGCGGCTGTCAAGTGCTACTCCACGTGTCTTGCGCCCCAGAAAAATTAAAATTGGGTCATAATCTGGGTCACCCTTTCTAACAGTCTCTCTCTTTTTCTTTCTCCAAGTCGCCATACACGTGTCCCCAGGGCATCTATGGATCGATCGTTCCTCATGCCTGCTTGCATCAGTGCACACGCTTGCTGGGACATAGATCAGTTAGTGCGGACACATTCATAATGCCAATCTATGTCACGCGGATATTAAACCTTATAATAACCCAGGAGTATGTAGACACTTATATTATAATAACAGATGTCCAATATTCCGTTAATTTCATAACTAATGGATCACTCTTTAAATTTTATTATAGAATGTTGGTTTGATCTTCACAAAGTTAAAATATATTCGTGTCACGTTTCATTTTCACTAAAAAATGGCGTTGAGTGTATTAACTCATGAATGATTATATTCAGTACAAACTAGACCCTCTGAAAACAGTCAGTCAAATAGACATTCTTTCTCTGTCCTACCGGTAGTGCATCTCCCAGTCCGATGTGGCAACGCGGTCAGAGCATAGGAAACACTATGTTCTTTTTGACGAGTATCCGTTACGGTTGAATAACAGCTGATTATCTAGTAATATTTCAAAATTTCACATATCGACAAGTGACAAACAATTCTGACGGATCCGTCAACGCCAGATAGACAGAGCCGTATTTTATTTTGTTTTTTTGGAAGCTATGGATTGAGACTTTTCTTCACGATCATCACGTTTCCAACCTACATACATATTTTACAAATATGGCTGTTGTCAAACTGACAAACGTATGTGTAAAAGACAGTCGACCCATAGAGGAGAGGATGCAAATCTTGATGCCACCTTTTTTTACCTATATCATGGAAAGCCATTTTCCAATATTATGCCAATTTTATTGATGGTGTAACCAAATAGTATAGTAGGATACACGAGGAGCTATACTCAGCATTACTTTCTTATTTCTCAATAGTTTTCAAGTACTTCGGAATATGAAGCTGGGCTGTCAAACTGACGTAACGATCTTGACCGAATACAATTTTAAATGTCGTTCATTCGTTGTTTTTTAATATCATTATTTACCTAAAAAGCTACTTCTCATTGGATGATTGCGGTTAATAACGGTGATTTCTCAGATTATTAGTGTAGAAAATTGCTAGATGATAAAGTAAGAACCAACAGTAACCTGAAAAGCAGGGCTTATACAGAGTGTCCCGCAATCAATTGCCCCCTCTAACTAAAGTTTTACATATATCTTTTTTATATACAGGGTCGCTCAGATAAGTGCTATGGAGTAAAGATGGAATGGACAATACTAAAAAATGTATCATACTTATTATCATTAGTTAGATCAAAACCTTGAATTTTGTAAAAAAAATAGTAATATAGCTTTCGTTCATCCGACTGCAACCATGGACATCTGTTTCGTGCTATTTGGTAACTCGTCAGCATGGTGTATCATTTATTCATGTGTATCTGAGTTTAAACCAGTATGACATAGACTCGGATACATAATACGAGTATGATTAATTGACACATAAAAGTGTTTTACCTAAAGTAATGAACATAAGCACAGGAAACTGTATATATTTAAATTAAACCCTACAAATTTTGTATATAGCTATTTTCTGAACGGTCATGTAAAAAGTGAGGGATCAATTCATAACGAAACATCCCTACTTCACTCTCAGTGTTAAACAATCGACTAGCAATGAAATGAGCCAACGTTTTGAGGAGGCAGCAAATGATGTCTATGAAGTGTAAAAAAACCGCATATTATAAGCTATTCCTTGAGAGTTATAGTTATAGTGTAAGTAGAAACGCGTCTCAAGGTACAACGTATCTATTTTGCACTATAATTTCGCAAACATTAAGCTGTTATCAGATTTACGACTATGGGTCGGTTAATATTAGTGTCCATTTTGGTTATTATAGAATTAATTTCTCTTGAATGTCTGCTTTTGCTGTGCTAATATGCTGGAAAAACAAGCGAAAGGAGGTTATTCTTGCAGATATAAGGTGAAAGTGAAGAAACATATCCAACATTGGTAGGGGTACCACTTGTTGTAATTATTAGTGAACTGACATAACAATTATGAATATAAAACGAAAATGCGAACGTGGAAGCGGTAATGACAGGAGCACTTTCCATTCAATGATCAACCGATACCAGAGTAGGCAGAAATAATATGTTTTGTGTGGAAGGGATTATAAAGGTATCAAAAGATCGATCGAATTTTGGTAATTCGATATTCACCAATATGGGGAAAACTTATTATTGCTCTCGACAGTAGATGGTATGTCGTACCTACTCTATGATCATTTGAATAAACGTACCAAATGGCAACGGTTACTTAATAATATGCAGAAACAATCAGAGCTTTACTTGCGGTATATTTTCCTCTATGGGGAGCTAATACTCCGGTACCTATGCAGAGATTTTTCCAAAAAAGTTGTGGCATTTCCCAATATTACTTCACCTAGTAAACAAACTAATTTTACAATGACAAAAAACTACAAACATCTATAAACCCTCTCATATTCGAACATTTTCATTATCGCAATACTTCCCTCGTCTGCCAATAATGTTTCGGCATACAAGTGATTTATGAAAGCGGCCAATGAATTGGGTTGCAATCTGGAAAGCCAGCAGTAGATGACAAATACTTCACTCGCTATAATTACGATAATAGACGTCAAAACGTGATGAGTAATTATTTGATTTTTCGCGAGTAAATGCTGTTACTTTTTTTGTCCAACTGAGTCAGTATTACCATTGTATATCTATATCTATTCTTCAAAGGATAATATATACCTTCTCAATTTTGTATCTGTAAAAAATCCCAGCTTAGGAAAAAGTGCATGAAAAGTGCCTATGAGGAATATGTTTGTACATATATACAATTCTTGAATCTTATTTTCAGATGAAATGTCACACTGCTAATATAAAAATATGTTTTTGTGTTGCCACACTTCAAGAAATTCTATCTGTCTTATGTTTATAGGATGCCAACGAGTATTATTTTTTGTATCGAATTAATATGTGTAATTTATTTCAACCTAAAAGCACGTAAATGTGTAATAATTGATATGTTATTTATTAATGGTTTTATAATAAGTAGTTCATCGCACTTAATTTGTCCAACAGATATGTGAAATCGCCTCTCCATTGTAAAACAAAACTTTCATAGACATTTCGACTGTAAAAAATTCCAGCTTAGAAAAAACTACATGAACAGTGTCTATAAGGAATATGTTTGTACATATATACAATTCTTGAATTAAATAAACTCTTACTTTCGGATGAAATGTCACACTAATATAAAAATATGATTTTGGGTTGCCACACTTCAAGCAATTTTATGTCTTATGTTTCTAGGATGCCAAAGAGTATTATTTTTTGTATCGAATTAATATGAATGCGATTTATTTCAATCTAAAAGCATGTAAAGGTGTAATAATTGATATTTATCTCTACTATTAAATGTTTTTATAATAGGTAGTTCATCGCACTTTATATGGCCAACATATTTGTGAAATCGCTTCCCCATTGTAAAACAAAACTTTCATAGACATATCGACTGAATCCGGAAGATCCAGAAATCCATTTCTAATTCATTGTTTCAGGATAATACAAGTACTATATATATACACTATATATATACAGGGTGACTTCGAAGTTGAGTCATTTATTTTAACAGTGAGTAGATCTGATCAAAAGAAATGTTTTTTTCCTTTACCATTTTTCTGGTAAAATTAAAGTAACAAAGTTATAGCCCTTTGGAAGTTTCAGTACCGCCCTGTCTCAATAATAATATTGTGCTCGTGTTTGGCGACAACGGATATAATCCGCCGTATCGGTTCATCGCATCGGAAACAAAAAAGCGAAAGAATTTGGAACGATATTTTTACAATTATTTCATTCATTTGTATACAGTCAGTGACAGTGAATAGTGGTATCTGTTGCGTGGCTCAAACGAAATAAAAAATGGCACATGTTTATGCGGATCGGTTTCCCAATCGAGTGCAACCAACCCCTCGTGCCTTTGTTAATGTAGTACAACGGGCTCGTGAATCAGGTGACTTAAGACCTCACAGGGGACCTCACGATCAAATACAGGTCCGCACTGAAATACTTGTCGGGAGGATACTTTATAAAACAAGGTAAAATTTTTTTTTTAATTTTTTTTTTATTTTTACACACATATTTTGGTTTATCTTCCTTCTACAATCATTATCTGAAAATTAATGACTCAACTTCAAAGTCACCCTGTATATGAATGTGAGACCGATGATATACAGCTAAATGGACTACACACGGATTCGCCTTTATATTTACCACATCACCTTCATTACCCGACCTAGTCGCCTACGTAAACCCATTTATGTATGTTGAATTTATGAATAATCGATACTTGCATACACGTGCCAGCTAAAATCCTTTGTTATCAGCTGCTTGTTTTGTATTGGATGTTCCTGGAAAATCTTCTCTAATCAGGGACAAAAAGAAGCAAACATGTTGCTGAAGTAGAATTAATAAAAGATTTTTGTCCAAGTGACTAGTAACTTGCTACTATTGGATTCGAGTTTTGATGACATAAATAACATAGTCGATAACAGTTATAAAAAAACGCCATTTCTGTTGAGAAGCTGGTATATTTATTCTCCTTGCATTTTGATTCCTTTTGTAGACATTTATTAATTAAAAATGACGTCAAGTAGATTATCTGTGCACTTCCTACGCAACGCCGTTAAGGATTAAGTTCAACCCAAGTTAAACTCTCTGAGAAACAAATCATGTACTTCATAGAAATTAAACGGATTAAGTCAGTCAAACAGGCCCACACAATTAGTCCCTAGACATTATTTCCTTGCCCTACTAGTTACTGTCCATTTGGCAACGTTGTCCCTTTCCAGATCTCCGTGATATCGCTGCAGCGAGTTGTTGATTTCGTGCTTAGCGCCAGGCGGGAGTACACGGATCGAAAACATCCCATCATCATTTTAAAGGCAAATGTACGGGGACATCTATGACGTATGAAACATGGTGCATATAATTACTGGGGTTGGGAGTGTATAGTAGATAAGATACTTTTCGTATACCCTCCTCCACTCGCTACAACCTCCAGTCCCCGAATTTCAACTCCCACAACCACCCTGTGAAAGGATAAAAAAAGATTGGATGATTTTTAATTTTTTCGGTTTTCGTCCCCTACTCCGCCGCCTCTGAAGCCATTTTCAAAAACTAAAACACTTTTTCGTAGCCTTGTGTGAAAATTTCATCAAAATCCGAGCTAGGGTCAAGGACTAGCGGACGGACAGTCCGACGGAAATGAGTGATATACGTCCTATCACATCCAAAAACCGTATCTGGTTTTCAAAATTTTTCGCGATTACAATAGTTCCTCGCCCAGTGTCGTAGGAAGTAAAAATTGAAGGTAATTTTCGTTTAAATAAGATAACGAATATGCCTTCATTTTTAATTTCTTAAAAATATAAACAGAAAAAAGAATGCAGTTGCTCTGGTTTTTCTGTTAGATTAATCTTAAATTTTTAAAACCAAAACCTTGTGCAAGTATTTCCGTGTAACGACCAATATTTTTTACCAATCTGTAGAATATTGAATTCCGATATATGCATCATGTGCATCAGTGGAGATCTCTTCGCTGACATAAATTGCAAAAAAGTTGTGTTCTCGTCTGAACATTTTCCACTCATTAGGTCGAATTAAAAAACCCAGCCGTTATACAGTTAGTTGAGTCTTTGTTATGCGCGTACAGTATACAAAGACTGGAACGGAAGCATACGCTATACAGCACGATTTCGTTTTTAAAGTTGCGTATTAAGGTAACTAGTTTCAAAATTCAAAGTATTTACGTAGAGAGACGTTTTGATTTTCTCATGAGTTTATTTGTCGAGGGATTTCAAAATAAATTGCATTGCAATTTTTTCTTATGGACGCTGTATTGAGTAGAGTTTTTAATTTTGATTCCACAAATGAATAACATGTCATACATTGACATTGCCGAGCCTTAGTTATTTCAAGAAGTAAACTTTCTTAGTAAGCCTTGTTTCGTATACCAGATTTATGGGAAAATCATTTTTATTTTTGCACATGCCACTAATATGATTCGGCTCCGCACTGAACATGCTCCAAATAAAAAACGCCTGTACAATATGGGTATATCGTAGAAGACCACATTGTGAATGTGGTCAAATAGATTTGGACAACATATTCTTTGGATCTCTCATTAATCAAACCAACAATTTCAAAGTATAAGAAGAACTGCATAAAAGAGGCTCACCACACTTCCCATCAACGTACAGACTGCATCATCCAACCTAAACCAACAGAACGGAACTTCTCAATAACTTCATATATCACTACATAAAATCATGGTATGAACTTCCCAACCCTCTTTTAATACTTGGTTTCTACTACCTTATGCGAAAACATTTGGGTTTTGTGGAATCCACCTTCGTTGCCCGGGTGCCAGAATAGTTTGTATCTGTGTTGTTCTACGTATATGTCTAACTGCCCCCACCCCCCACACCTATGTACATAGCATAGTTGTAGTGTTTAGTCTATTTTAAATGAATTCACGCTAAATAACTGGAAAAGAGTTAAATAAATTACAAATACAGGTGGATTACAGCATGGTTTAGAACCAGCAGCTGCAACCCCTCTAGATGAGCTGGCAAATCACATAAAAGTTGCAAACGCCAAAACCTATCGAAGAAGAAGAAACGAAGGCGTAGGAAGTAAAAACGAATTTTAGAGGTTTTTTTTAGCGATCGAACGACAGACATACCAACGGAAATGAGTGACATGGAGTTTCGTGATGTACATGCCATATAAAATCAAAAAAATACGTAATATCTTATTTTCGAAACATTTCGCGACCACAATACTTCCCGAGTAGACGTAGGAAGCAAAAACGGCCACCGAGGGGATACGCGGGAACGACAAATTTTAAAAAGTTCTAATCTTCCTTCCAGATGCACTGCACAAGCTTCATTACTGACCCATCATCCTCATCTCCATCAGTGGATGAAGACAGGGAGAAGGAAGGTGATATGCTGGTGTCAGTGGCCACTTTGATCACTGAAGGACGTATACCGGGTGGTACGGGGCCCAGGAAGTTCTACGAGGGGCCTCACTGCACTCTGATCAAAGAGGTTGCCGACAGGGGACATAAGTGCGATGTTGCCGACAATCTTGTAAGTATGCAGACGATTTGGCAATTGTTTGGTTTTACATAGACCCCTCATAGGCTAAGACAAATGGAAATAAAAAGATGGCGTCAAGTAGATTGACTCTATACTTTCTGCGCCTTCTAAAAAGGATGAGTCGTTTCAAAAGGCAGAATCGAATTGTGACTAGTTAGGTACCAAGTACGATTAATCATACCAAACTGTATAAAATAAATCTCTCATATTTTTGTTTCCATGGCAGATGTTAGACAAACACGTATGACTCATTATGTCTAACAGATGCATAATATTACCGTGATCAGCAGCTTTTTAATAATAGGTCATTAACTGACACCAAGCATGCAACATTTACAATCATTTACCGCATACAGCTCGCAACATTCAATATTCAACCTCTCCGAAGACTGAACATGTTGCAGCGATTTTTAGTTTTTTGTCCGTAGTTCCACCGCCACTGTTTCAAAATCTACGACTACCTAACCGATAGAAGTATTGAACTCGCGATTATATTCGAACTCTATTTCATAAGTCTTCTGTTACAAAGATATATGCATCACACAAGTCCGTGTTTCTCATTTATGTCGGTTTGTCAGTCCGTGTCTATTGTATATCAATGAATAATAAGTACTGAGTCAGTTTACTTGACGAAATATTCAGAGAATCAATCATATATTGAGTAACACAAATTAAAGGTTAGGCGAAATGGATGAATACATTTAAGGATAATAAAATTCAGAAAAAGGTATGTGTATACTTAAAAACAATGAAGTTGTTATTTATAAGTTATTTCGAATTAGGAGCACATTATATTTGGGACTTTTATCATTTACATACATCATTTCCCATTGTTACCGGAATCAGCTTCTAAGCTTTTCCGTCCTTAGCATATTAGTAACGATGTGTGACAATTTCATAAAAATCCGACCGCTACATTGTTTTTCAGACCCTAGTACACTTAACGCGGTGTACGAGCCCCTTCCCACTTCAGTTATCCCAACTATTGAAATAATAAAAATGTGGCAGGGTGTTATAGGTTTGAAATATTAACAATGAATATTTTGATAATATATAGTAGAAAACACCAACTTTATCACTACCTAATCAGCAGCATAAAAATAACACATGTTGCAATTACAGCATATCAACCTATTTTCATTTCAATGCAAAATAAGTCTATAACGCATAGGTGGCTGTGAAAAATAAAAGCCATGACAATTGTTTTATTAATAACAGCTGTCAGAATACGTTTAAAATAGTTTTCGGTAGTTAACGTTTTCAAAATGGGTAGAGGAAAGGTTATTAATTAGTGAGAAAATTTGGTTACTGATAATTAAATTTTTTAATTCTGGGAAATCAAAGTCAGAAATTGCAACTTTGTTAGACTTATCGCGATACAGTGTGAGAAATATTGTTAGAAGATATAACGTAACTGGTTCAGTTAATATTAAGCCACGATATGTGAAAAAAAGTAATATCACAAATTCCGATCGAAGAGCATTAACAAGAATAATCGTGAAAAACAGGCGTGCCAATTATTTACAATTAAGTGCTCTGTGGAGTGACGCTGCTGGAAGGAGAATTTCGAGGTCCACAACTCATATGAGAGGCCCACAAACTGGGATTTAGCACTTGCAAGGTAAGTTTTCTTATAAAAAAAGTGAAGTAAAAACCCTAAAGTTGCACAACTTGTTTATAGGCCAAAGAAAAGCCACTATTAAATCCACTGGAAATGTGGATACAAACAAATATTTGGCAATTTTAGAAGAATCGCTTTTACCAGTGATGGAAGAATGTTTGACATCCGGCCAGATCTGTCACCTATTGAAACTGTGTGGCACGAGATGAAAAAGGTTCTACGACAACGTCCTGCACGTACAATCACCGAACTGAGACAAAAGCTTCAAGATATATGGGATTGTTTTACAGCAAATTTTTGCCAAAACTTGGTTAACACTATGCCCCAAGAATTTCAGCCGTAACAAAAAATAAAGGTGATGTTGCCCAATGGTAATCTTTCAATTGTTGCTTGGTTAACTTCGCGCATTTATTCACACATTGTTTATTTGTTCAGATGTTCTATTAGTTATAGGTCTAAGTGATTTCAAATATGTATTTTTTACGACTAGAGTGTATCTAAAATGTTTTTGAGAAAATAAATTGTTTTAGAAGTAAATAGTTTCGTCATGTTTAGTTTATAAAGGCATATTTTGGTACAAATCTTGAAGTGGGCCAACTGAAGTGGGAAGGGGCTCGTATAACATCCAAAAAACATATTCCATTTTCGAAAATTTTCGCGATTTACAATACTTCCTCACCCAATGGCGTAGGAATTAAAAATAGAGGTGCCATCGGAATCTGACTTTTGGTTAATAATTTTATCTATGACCTGGCTGTAAAAGTGTACAGTATGAATTGGTTTTTCAGGGTAATAAGTCTCATTTTCCAGTCTAGGGATTCCATTATGTCTTAAGACCTTCGTGTCTTAGGAAGTTAAAGTAACTTTAGCACCGGCTATGCTTGTATTTCGTTACTGGAATGAACAATGTATTTATATTTTCTCACAGTTAAAACCCACTCTAAATTTTTGATTTCACAGATAAAATTTTGTATGTATCTTGGGTGTAATAAGCACCTGTGTCCCTTGGCGTGTTGGAGGATGCGTTGCTTAGTTTCTGGGAACCTAGTTTCACGCCGACCACGAGACATAACCATAATGATATGCGAATATTTAAGGGTGTGAATCTACATGAAAAATTAATGTTAGTTTGCTTTATACACTATGGTCCAAAAATCTTTCCTTATAAAAGGGATGTTGAAGTTTTAAGAAAAAAATGGAAATTAATAGTTTCAGAACCGCTTCAGATATTTCACTGATATTTAGTACGTAGTGAATGTTAATGAAGTTGTATATTTTCCAATGCAAAAATAATTTTTAGCTTTAACAGTGACGTGCGTACGGGTATTGACTTCGATATTTTTTAAGAAAAAAGTGTACGCCAATGGTTTTTTGCCAAATAAAAATTATTTTTGATTTCCCGTTGAATTTAAAACAAATGATCTCTCTTGAATTGTTTTCCTTCGATGCGCCATTTTTGAGTAAAAAAACAAAAACCGTTCTATTGTCTAACTTGCAAAGTTATTATTAATTTAATTGGAAAAATTAAACACATTAGGGGTAATGAACAACAAGAACTGGAACAACATGGAATCTCGCACTCATTGAAATATCCCTGGAGTGTTTTTTATTATATCACAAGCTGCAACTATATTCTTTCTCTTAATTCCTCTACAGTTTTAATGGGGCTTGTGTACACTAGTGTCTTAAGATAGCCTCACAAAAAGAAATCTAAACTGTTGAGGTCTGGGGACTTTGGTGGCCATTCTTGGGGCCCACCGCGGCCAATCCAACGATTTGGATAAACAGTTTGTAAATAATTACGAACCGCTACACTGAAATGCGCTGGTGCACAATCATGCATGTACCACATATTGTTTTTATTACTAACGGAACATCACTAAGCAGCAAAGGCAACTGTTGTTGAAGAAAATTGAGGTGTCTGTCCGTCAAGTTGTCCCGGCAAGAAGAATGGGCCAATAAAGTGGTTGCCAATAATTCCTGCCCGTACGTTAACCGAAAATTGGTGTTGGAAATGGGTTTCGGTTACGGCATAGGGATTTTCTTCTGCCCACAAATGATTATTGTGGAAATTCTGAATGGCATTTCGTGAAAAATTAGCTTCGTCCGTGAACAGAATCATTGATTCAAATTGCGGATTTTGTGTAATTTTTTGAAGATACCATTGAAAAAAGGTCACACGCCTTGGAAAATCAATGGGAAGTAATGCCTGTACTCTTAAAATATGGTAAGAATATAACAAAAAATCCACTAAAATTCTCCAAACAATTTGATGGCAAATATTTAAGTGTCTAGCGATCTTTCTCGTACTCGTTTCAGGATGTTCTTCGACTTCGTGCAGCACTGCTTCCTCAACTTCAGGTGTTCTCACACTTAGAGGTTTACCTTCAGATGTTACTTTTCGGACAGAACCAGTTTCAACAAGACAACGATGAATATTAGAAAAGGTTCGACTATCTGGCAAAGCACGATCGGGATATCTCTGATGATAAATCCGTCTGGCTTGCTCACCATTACCGTCGGCAAGGCCATATACGTAATGCATTTCCGCCATTTCTGCATTTGAATAATTCACCATTATTAACAAGATTGTAAAAACTAAATAATGAAAAAGATGTCACAGCGAACAGATTTGAATAACAGAGACTTGTCAGATGTCAAAAGCCAGTGACATATTCCAGAGCAACTAGATATTTATTGCTAAATTGCATTCTTCAATTACATTAATTTTGTCGGACAATAGAACGGTTTTTATTTGTTTACTTAAAAATGGCGCATTGACGGAAAACAATTCAAGAGAGATCATTTGTTTCAAATTGAACGGGGAATTCAAAAATAACTTTTATTTGGCAAAAAACCATTGGCGTACCGTTTTTTCTTATAAAATATCCAAGTCAATACCCGTACGCACGCCACTGTTAAAGCTAAACATTATTTTTGCATTGAAAAATATACAACTTTATTAATTTTCACTACGTAGTACATATCAGTGAAATATATGAAGCGGTTCTGAAAATATTAATTAATTTCCATTTTTTCCCTAAAACTTCAACACCCCGAGTTTTTGCAAGGAAACTTTTTTGGACCATAGTTTATAAAGCAAACTAACATTAATTTTTCATATAGATTCACACCCTTAAATACTCGCATATCATTAAGGAACGCCCTGTATATTTATGTCAAATGGTTTTGCTATATCTCTCGCCTATAATTTTCAGATGCTCACTTTTAATATAATATACTGAAGGAATTAGCTATATATAATAAGCTTATACTTCGAAGTGTTTTGATATTATGCAGTTTTTGATTTATATGTGTGACAATCATTTTAATAGAATTTAGGCCGATACAAAAAGCTCTGCAAACTGAAATTCATCGAAATCTTGTGGCGAATGGTGGAGGGTGTGCAGTTTCTAATGACATGGTATCTGATTCTAAATGAATTTCGACTGTTGAAATTAATTTCGATGTCGCGCTCCCGTCAGACATATGAACCGCTATGATAATTTTCACACCTGATTCCATTTTCCATATTCATATTATCATCATCATGGCAATGTCAAAATTGTATTTCAAGTATATGACGACAACGGTCGGACTTCAGCCCCTGGTCAAACGCTGGTATTGCGTTTTTAAGTGAGTAAAGATATCTTGTAGAAACCAACATGGCAGTGAACCACCTGTGATACTATCGACTGGCTAAAACATTAAAAAAGTGCATGATATTACCATGTTACAAGATGGACATGTAGAATAACAAGGGGGCATTTGAGCAATTTTTGACTTGATCAGCCATAGCTATTGAACGACAAGTCAGAGTAATTTATTCCTTCCTAAAAGTATTTCTACTCATTTATGTGTCACAAACCCAGTTTAAGAGCTACAGTGGTTTAAGTGAAAAAAGGTCACTCGTTCTTCTGGCCGCTGTACTCATTTTTCTTGGAGCTGCTTTTGGGTATGGCCGGGAAAAAATTTTTGAGATGTATTGAACTGAACGTTATCTTTGAAACTTGTACCAGCTTCCTCTTCACGATGGCTGGTGGAGGCTGTAGCACTATCAGGTTCTCTGTTATGTATTATAGTTTGCTCTAAAAGGTATTTTTATAAGTGGGACAGATTCTGGATCTGGGCGGTCGGTCACAAATGACGGTGAAAACTCGTCATCACTAAAGATGTTCGCCATTATATGGGGTTCGAAAACCATTTATGATATTCCTAGTAGTCCGAGCTAATGGCAGTGAATCTGTGACAATCTTTGGTTTATCATAGATTGTTATTGTTTTTCCCGGATTATTTCGTAGCCAAGTATCTTGTGAAGAAGCGCAATATTTCTTAAAGTGCTAACGGCTGTAGTTTATGACTGCAATGCAGTAGGAATGATAACATGGCGATGCTGTCCTATTAGCCAAATTAAGTGTCTCCACATATAAATGAGAGGAATGATTATCTAAGGTTTGCAAAACAGGATGCTCTTCAGATGATTTTACATATTTTATAAAATGTTGAGTAAACTGAAAGAATTCTGCGTCTGTAAACCACCCACTGGCGTTGTCTGCTTCTATACAATCTGGAGGACCACCATAGATGAAATAGTTCTTGACATGTTTACGAGGAAGTATGGACATATGAGGAACTGATCAGTGATCAACGTAACGTTAGTTCCTCGTTTTCCAGAAGTCATTGCGCCGACATTACGTTTACCCTTGGCAGCAACGATCTTATTTGGCTTCAATACGGTGTACATTCCAGTTTCATCCACATTCCATATTTGTGACGCAGTGAAACGATATTTATCTATTACTTCAGCTAGCTTGTAAAAAAAAGTATTAAATGATGTTGCCCTTCTAAAACTGGTAGGTTCTGGCTTTCCAATAGATAACTCGGGCTTCCGTTTTAAAAAATTCGCAAGTCTTTCTTTTCCGGCCATGTTATATGTAGTCCAATTAACAGGACCTTTGATGCCGAATTTAACATGACACTTGTAAGCAAGGCGACGAACGTCCTTCGGGGACTCATAGTGGCCATTTTCAACATTTACTTGCCTAACGGGTCAGTTCATTCTTCATTTTTAAATTACTTTGCTGCCAAATGTATCGATCTCCACTAATGATGATGTATTAGTTTTATTTGTGCTTTAAATCAATGAATCTTCATAACTACTGAACTGAAGCACATTAATTTTATATCATTATAAAGGGAATTGAAAGACCTTTAAAATAAGGTATCACTCGACCCCCCTTTCCATTTAAGATTTTGGGGGTGGTGTCACCCCCGCTTAGGGGGCTGCACGTGCTAACGTGATTTTTTTCCAAACTTGTGTCCCCCAAAATCGACGGGTCTGAGCGTTTTTTAAGCATTAAATGATGTTGCCCTTATAAGGCTGGTAGGTTCTGGCTTTCCAGTAGATAACTCGGGATTCCGTTTTAAAAAATTCGCAAGCCATTCTTTTCCGGCCATGTTATATGTAGTCCAATTAACACGACCTTTGATGCCGAATTTAACATGACACTTGTAAGCAAGGCGACGAACGTCTTTCGGGGACTCATAGTGGCCATTTTCAACATTTACTTGCCTAACGGGTCAGTTCATTCTTCATTTTTAAATTACTTTGCTGCCAAATGTATTGATCTCCACTAATGATGATGTATTAGTTTTATTTGTGCTTTAAATCAATGAATCTTCATAACTACTGAACTGAAGCACATTAATTTTATATCATTATAAAGGGAATTGAAAGACCTTTAAAATAAGGTATCACTCGACCCCCCTTTCCATTTAAGATTTTGGGGGTGGTGTCACCCCCGCTTAGGGGGCTGCACGTGCTAACGTGATTTTTTTCCAAACTTGTGTCCCCCAAAATCGACGGGTCTGAGCGTTTTTTAAGCATTAAATGATGTTGCCCTTATAAGGCTGGTAGGTTCTGGCTTTCCAGTAGATAACTCGGGATTGCGTTTTAAAAACTTCGTAAGCCATTCTTTTCCGGCCATGTTATATGTAGTCCAATTAACAGGACCTTTGATGCCGAATTTAACATGCCACTTGTAAGCAAGGCGACGAACGTCTTTCGGGGAAGATGCAGATAATATTGATGCCATTTGTAACAAGTATTTTTTTTAAAGAATCCTCCTATTCTGAAGAAAATACATATCTCGGAGCTGCATAGCGCATTGTTGGAGCATTACTTTCCGACTTCAATTTCCTGATAAACCTTGTTAGGGTCATCCGTTTGATACCAAATTCCTTGGCGGCATTTACAATTTCGCCGTTTTTCGTGACGGCCTCTGCCGCATTATTTAACAGTTGACTAGAATATGTAGTCTTTCTTTTGTATGACCGCATCCTAGAACTAAAAAAAAAAACAATAAAACATATGGTACTATTTTCATTTTAAATCGTGGGGTTAGTTGAGCAACCATAGCTCAACTAGCCTCAACCCAGTATTTAAAACAAATGCTAGGTTATGAAGAAACTCGTTTGAATAAGAAGCATATCCTTCCTAGATATCATAAATATTTAGATAAATGAAAGATTAACTCTTACGTGATTGAAAACATATGAGTTTTAACGTGTGATTAAGTAGACAAAACATATACAATATACATACATAAAATGTAGCTTTATTGCGTGGGAGTCTGGGGTGGAGCTCTTGTATCGTTAATGGTACCCAAATGGCATTAATTTTCACGTTGTACGAGTATATATGGAACATTTTAAAAGGATGTATAAAGTAGTGTGTATGCATGGGAAGTACAGTCAGTATAGTTGAACTTTTCTGATGAGAATGAGCGAAATATGTTTTTTGTGAAACGAAGGTTTAAAGCTTTTTATACTGGCTGCTCTGTTTTTTTAATATTTTTGTGGATGCATAAACATGGATTAAACTTTAATGTTGGGAATATTTATCGAACGGTGCGATCGTTTTCGCCTTGTCTAAATATAAATTGCGCTAGCTATAATGACCTATGACTTGTTATATAATGCTTCACATTTTACAACTGGTGTAAGTAATTAACCGAGTATGAATATTAATTATGCATTCATTTACATCAGTGTAAAAATTGTATAACAATCTGATACTACCTGTTCCAGTAAACCGTAGTTGTTTATCAGTCACGCATAAATAATGGTAATAGATTTCCAGTCTCGCAGGGTTATCATTGTCAACATTCAAAATATTTATTTTATGCACCATATATATTATGTAAATGGTGGGTTTACAGGCGGCCTTCAGAATTGCAAATTTACAAGTCGTTTGCTTTAATTTTGCTTTGAAGGCTGGTGTCGGTAGTACGGGGGATGCGGAAGAAGTACGATCATTTTCATGTTTGAATATGTGAAAATGACACCATTAGATTTACGCAGTACTTTCCAGATGTTGATGTAATCCATTTAACATACTAACAGATATTAATTATATGAACATCATAAAGTTGTCCAGCACTTTTGTTACTTACAAAATGATGCAAATATCGAAGAAGGTGAGCTATTTGTTTAAATGGAATCGTACCTTAAGGGTTCTAATTTAAACAATGTTTAGGTCCATAAATTCTTTGATTACCTCCCAAGCTGGACAGAAGAGAAAAATGATTAAAAAAGGACTTTAACAATCTCCCAAAATTTTGGCACCTTCAAGAAATTTTATTGACTATTTCCGTGCTACGGTCATAACTGTCAGAACTTGGGAAGCATTGAGGACCGAGTTTCGGCATATTCTGACATTTTTATCATTTTTCATCTTTTTATTCCTGGTCATAGCAGTAACTTTATTTCAAAATCACTACTTTCAAAGTTATAGGAGGGTGAAAGATTCTCGAACAGATATAAACCACGATACAACTACGCATTTTGAAATAGTGGGAGATCCGAATTAGGAATGACCTTCACCCATCCATTTAATAGATGAAAAGTAGTCTATATCAAATTCAGTATGTTAAAAAATTAATCGCGAGTGGGTTGACTCTTGCAGGCGAGACTAAAATTAACTAAATAAAATTCCGTTTCTTTCTTCTATCTAGAGAAGTACTCGGAAATGCAAAACTTTCCAAGTACCATTTTATATAACGCACGTTTCTAATTGGACCTTCATCATTAGGATCTCGGAAACGGTAAGAGATACGAAGTCGCTTAAATGGGGGAAAAGTTTCGTATCTAGGTAACTAACAAAATGCCGCTTGAAAAGGTTCGAAATTCAAACTACTTCCGGAGAGAGTCAGAAAAAAGGATTTTTGCCGAAATCATTTTAATTTTTTTCCTGTATTTATTTGTAGTGGGATCTTAAAATAAATTGCACATTAACATTGCTACTTTTTCTAGTCTAAAATATGGCATAATTAGAATTTCAAACTGCACATCAATGGACACTATCACCAATAGCATCCATATTTACTGCTGAACAACATGCTATTTGGCAGGCCCTACGATACTGTGACATGTCGAATAACATAACAACAGCTATTATAGCTAGTGACTCGCTCTCAGCACTTCAAGGCCTAATGAACTATGCATCTCGAGATTCCTTAACTGTGATGTGTCTTGAAACTGTCAAACATCTCTTAAATAAAGGGGTAAACGTAAAATTTCTGTGGTTGCCAGGACACGTTGGTATACAGGCGAATGAAGCTGCTGATATGGCAGCGAAAGCAGCAGCAGCGCAACAAAACATCGACATCCCTGAATTAAAAATGTCTGATCATAAAAACTACCTCATAAACCGTATACAGCGACACTGGCAAATTACATGGGGTAACACTGATACCCACTTAAGACAGATAAAACCTAGTGTAGGATTATGGCCACATCCTATCAGACTGCCACGAGAGGAATGGGTGCGCATACATCGCTTACGCTTTGGTCACACACGTCTTACACATGCACATCTTTTGCTCGGAACAGATCCGCCCTTGTGCACTGGATGTAACTCTTCACTCACTGTACGCCACATTATCTGCACATGTCCGATATTGTCGCAATATCGAGTGATATATGGACCATTTGATAACCTGACAGAGAGTCTCACACAACCAGAAAAACTGAAAAACGTCATATCATTCTTAAAAGTATCTGGTTTCTATTGGAAGATCTGACCTAATGAACTTTTTGGAAATGAACCATTTTAATTTTTGTGTATCTTATTCTCAACTGAGATTAAATGAATGTTATGTAACGATGATTTTGCATCATACCTACCTTAGCTTAGTATTGTCATCTTGAACTAAAAGAAACATGTAACAATAGAATTTGGATAAATCGAAATACTTACGTGAACGCAAACAAAAGATCGTGAAATGCAGATAATGACCACAAAAAAAAAATTAATATTAATGAATATATGCCTGACAAATTTAGTCGTGTAACATTTCCCAGAGATTATCTTTTGTTGCTAATAGAATCTGAAAGTAAATGACAATAGTATATCCTTTTCGATTAATATCTGGAATCTGCGTAGTTAGTTTTTTAAAAATGCGACAGTTACCACTTAGACATGTAAGAGATTATATATTTTATACTTTAGATTTATATATTATATTTATATATTATTGAATACGGCTAATAACCAGAGAAGTTGACGCCGTCAAAAAAAAAAAAAAAAATTAGAATTTCAATATGACGTTTGGTCTCTTGTCCTCCAGACTCAACTTTATTTTTTCTTCTTTTTTATCAGAAATGTGTAATATGTCATACATTGACATTGTCAAATCTTAGTTATTCCAGAAAAATAGAAATTCCTAGCTAGATCTTGGTATTATCAGACTTGTTTTGTGTATCATACCAGACCTCAAATTGTACATAGTAACAGAGTTTGGAAAAAGAAAAGTAAATCGAACAGGATTATTATTGTTATTACCACCAATAGAATTTCCAATTTTTGTGTTCAGGTTTTACTTTCACAGATCCCAGTGGTGGGAGTCAATTTTCAAACATCCGCTATGTCATAATTATGTGCTTATACACTATTCACATTACAAAAAATTCTAAATTCTATTCTATTTCCCAAAGCTGTCTTTTTTTATAACACGAGGTACGGTAACCGATAAAAACGAGTGGCGCTTCAGTTAGTTCAACGTTATTGTAAATAAAGTTTTTTCTTTAAGAAAATCTAACTTCAATGAACAATTTTTGAAAGGTTCAACATGAAAATCAATATTAAAATGGTCCTAGTAACACAAATAACACTGTTTAACCATTTTTTATCCCACCGGTACGATCATACACGTAAATATAAGAGTTAAAATATGTACCTGCTATATGTTAAACACATGACAGAACTCAAACGACTGAAACAATATACTATGGCATAAACTATAGCACTATACCTTATATTACAATATTATTATATCCTTTAATAGTAAGTCCTTTTTCAATCAATTTTTAATTAATCGTAGTCTCGCCAGGAATTTTTCATCCAACCCGCTAGCGACATATTTTTTAACATACTAAATTTGATATAAAATACTTTTCACCCATGAAAGGTGAAAGTCGTTTCTAATTCGAATCTTGAAAAGTGCCGGTTTCCCAGCAGCAGTTGTGACTGTGCCGCTGGTCAAAAGATCTACACGAAGGAAAATGGGAGACATATATTTCCCTTAGAATTCATAAACTTAATCGATTACACGTCGATATTCCAAAATTCTACTTTAAGCCTTATTTAATGATGTGACTCAAACATTTGCTACAAAGACTAAAGAAGCTAATATTTCAGAAGCCTAGTTCTTGGTACAGATACCAGTGCATTGGTTGAGGATATTTTACATACATACTATATGAGATATGTAAATTATTAATCAATACCTACATTCCTGGAAATATACGAACGTCCATGCGGATACCGTTATGCTCTGGAATCTGGAACATGTAGTGGAATATATAACCATATCTAGAAACTAACGAAACATTGCATCATTCATGAAAAGAAGGTCAAATTTCATCTCCAGACCCAGTTTTCGATGTCATTATCATTGATAACATGCAATTACATAAAAACGAAAACAAAACGTTATCGTTACGATATCAAGGGCAGATGATATTCATGTGTACTGTATTTTTGCAATATTTGGTTACATGTTTGATATTTTGTAAAAATTCTGATCTGTGAATCTGTTGATATACATAACGGTTATTGGTAAATAAATGGAACAGAAACTTACAATTAACGTGATGATTATGACTCATTATCCAGAATTTCTTTTTTGATAAAAGTTATTGTACACACTAATGCCTTAGTATGTTCAACAACTAACAATTATTAGCCAATTTTCGAAATTTTGACCTTTCTGCTTGACACTGCACGGTTGATTATTATATATTATAACCAGGAAGCAAAATTAGGAATCCGCCTTATATTATATTCAAACACATCACAGCAATATTCACCGAAACAGAAACCTCCTATAAATTTAAAAGCGATTTTACGACTTTGTCTAATGGCTCTAATGATATTCATGCTTGAACTAATGTTTGATTTGCAAACCCATTTACCAAGCCCCGGCAGTTATATAATGGGCAAACGTTAAATGTTCCGATTGTACTGATAATGCCGGACCCCTGCCGTCAGTCACTGACGACTGAAATAATTTTCATATTTCTCTAGGTCTATTATAGGAACTGTTAGGATTAAGCTTCTACCAAAGGAATTCTTTGATAGGTGATAGAGGAGAGTGCCCAAAATCGGACTTCCATTTTGTTATTGATTAAGAAAAGCTGAAAAGTAAATAAAAGTATATTTTAAAAGCGTACGACATTTACTTTGCAATGTTAATCGTTATTTACTTTACTCTTCAATAAATTGTAATCAAAATTTATTATTAGAGAAAGAATTTCTAAAAAAATTCTAAAACTATCTTATGGGAATTACAAAATTACTTACTGTAATATAGTTGGCAATAAAAAAAACAAAATTTATGTTGCAGACTAATAAATAATTTGAGAAAATATGATCATCTAAGGGGTTCTTTGAGAGACTTGGGATGGTTGAAGGTGAGACAGTTACGTGAGTTCTCGAAATTCTTTTCACTTAAGATGCATACGGTTCACTGATGCTCTCAAAATGTTTTTAAAAAACAAATTAAACAATTAATTTTAGAAAAGTATTCATCAACATAGTTTGACCTCTCACTTCGCAAAATTGTTCCTTTTCAGTGTACATTAATGTGTGTAATTACATTTTTATTATCTACCGTGACTTCAACATTATATACTTGCTTGTTTATAATTGTTATTTTTGTACTTGTCAATGGTGAAGTGGCAGAATAGCCTCAAGCTAAACTTCGCCCTCAAAAAAAAAGACGTTTATTACTATTATTAAACATATAGGTGCCAAAACATATACATATTAATCATAGTAAAAATATTAAATGTTTAATTCAGATTTTATTGAAAACGAATACAAGACGTATTAAAAAATGATAAATGGTTTTCAGTTATTTAGCAACAAAATCGCAGCCGTACACTTATTTTCCTGCTTCCTGCATTTTCCCTGCTTATCTCTATATTTGGTGTCAATAGCTTTAGATATTCTAGATTATTATCATTTGGAATCTATAAATGGATTTCAAAAGATAGTGGTGTTTACTGGTAGGCAACTGAAAGGAGTCCGATTTGAGCAACTAAAACCAAGAACATGTTTATCCGGTAAAATTTCAATGAAACATTTATAGAAGCTTAATCACACAGCGCCATCTATCACCAAAATCGACCACAGACCTCAGTTCGCATTAATTAGCCCAGTCGCCTAGTGACCGTTATATGGCTGACGGGAGACCAAGCATTGGCTGTCTTTTGCTCGGATGGACGAAATCATCATGTTTAGTATATAGAAGCTTACCTGCAAATATGCACCCCACTATTGATCGACCAGCCAAAGATTGCTAGGGACGAAAGGGGGAAATGCGATGAAAAAACCTTACCATTAGACGATTTTATATGGAGTCATAGGCGGAGATCGGAGAGACTTGAATTATTAATTGAATTTATATTTTATTACAACTGGTAGTATTAATATTTTTTTGCGATTCATAATGACGTGATACCAAACATACATTATAAGAAATAAATATACACAAACACTGAATATTGAGAACAAAATAAATATATTTTTTAGGCAACAAGTAATATTCCTATGTACGCATTATGATTGAACAGCAAAACAAATTATGCATTCTTCTAAAATAGAATACAACAAGTCAAAAATATCTGACTGAATAGAAAAATATAGGAAAACAAAAAGTAATTTCTTGATGAAATAACCCATAAACAACACATAGAATTAGACTTTCTACTGAGATACTAAAAGCCACAAACCAATAGTATAATAAATGAATATCTAAAAATTCTAAAAGGTAGCCAATCTAGTATAGTTTCAATCCTGATTAGAGTCATGATCACTGTCTGAGGAACTGTCATTGCTATCACTTTCACCTCCTATGTTGATTATTATTTCTTCCTGTATTTCTTGAATGAGACTGTCTTTTTCCCAATATTCATCTTCAATTTTTATAACATGTCCAATAACCTTTTGCCAGTCACTGGCACTTACTGAAGCGATGGCCTTATTAGAAATTTCATCTAGTTTTTTTATAGTAAATTCGCCGCTTGTATTATGGCTTCTAATGAAAAATTTTACTTGTGCCCAAATCATCTCTATGGGATTAAACTGACACATATAGGGTGGCGTTCGAAGTGGGGTGTGTCCGAAACTTCTTATTAAATTATCTATCTTATAATTTTTCTCATCAGATGGTGGCCTATGTAGACAAGCTATTTCATAAAGCTCCATTTTTTTAGCATTAGGATCATGCTCTATACCTTTTTTGCTCAACCACGTGATGATGTCTCTTTTTAGAGAAGATCTAGTTGGAGGCTTGTCTTCCAAAGCTGAATGGTAAGGTGCATTATCCATTATTATAATACTATTAGGAGGAATGTTAGGAAATAGTTTTTCAGTAAGCCACTTCGTGAAATTTTCTTGGTTCATTTGACCGTGATAATCACCAGTGGCACAGCCAGCCTTGAAAATGAGACAGGCTCCAGGAACAAAACCATCTTGCGAACCCGCATGAACAATTATAAGTCGTCCTGGAAATGAATAAATAGCCTCATTTTAGTGTTATTTTAAGTTTGCCAACACCTTTTTGAATCACTATGTATAAAAAACATATTTTTGAGAAAAAAATACTTGCAAGGGATTATGTATTCAATTAGACAAATTAAATGAGCACTTATTAAGAATATTCCAAAATTGAGAAAAATGTATAATAAGCAAAATCGAGGTGAAAGAAACTTTATTACCTGTAGAACTTATATTGCTCAGGACACCCATAATTTCTTCGCTTTGCCAGCATTTCTTGAAAGTGAGGTCATTATCAACCCAAGTTTCGTCCAAATAAATAATATGCCTTCCTTCTTCCCGGAACTTTTTAATAGACCTAAGATACTTGTATCGCCAATGTAAAATACTGGGTCTTTCCATTAGTAATTTCCTTTTGTTGTGGCATTTACGCCAGTAAAATCCTTTTGCTTTTAAAAGCAGCCTCAACGATTCTTTACCAAATGGAAATTCCATTTCTTCCTTCAGTTTGATTAGAAGTTTACTACAAGTAGGTACCACTTTAAAATCACAGTAAAATTTTTCTATCATTCTCCGAATAATGGAAAAATCGACTCCATCAATTTTTTGGATCACAGAAGGGCGTGATCTCTTTTTTCCGGGAGAAGCTAAAGGCTGTGTGGAGGTTGCATTTTGCCTGTCTTTATCTTCTTTTCTAATTTTACTTATAGTTCGTTCACTAACACCCGTATAATATGCCGCCCTTGCATTTCTAGCTACCAGTGGATAAACGAAAGTATTGTTAGCCGCTTCTGCATCGCAAGCACGTATCACGTTTGCTATTATTTCCCTTGCCTGGCTGTGAATAACTTTCCCATGCTTGAATTCCATTATCACCACTAAACAGTAAATTATATTTTCAAAGTATTTGCCAACTGCCTACGCCTATGGGAGTAGGTTTATAAATGACCGTGCCATCGGCACGTTATTCTAGTTTCAGATAAGATAAGAGTTTTGGACCAATCAGCGACCGGATGTTTACCTGCGGCCTGGGTTTTCCAGCTACATTGCCAAATTCAGCGGAACAATTCTATATCTTAAATATGTTAATATGTATGGACCGCATTTTATGTAGAACATCTGACAACTTCGCAATTTTTTGTCCGCATTCTTTCGGCTTGCAATCTTTCGCTGGTCCAACAGTACTGGGTGGTAGATTCCTGAGCCAATGAATCCAGGGGCCCGCTTTAGGGAGGTCCAGTTTAAGTCACTTACCCCTACCGTCTGTCAATTGATATTGTACAGAATATCCACAAAGTACGAAAAAATAAAAGATAGATGTTTTCCTAAAAGACGATTTCTATGGACATGTAAACTCCTAATGGTTCCTCTAGAAATGGGCCTTTTGAAAGACAAATTCGTTTATGTTTATGAGCTTCGCTTATCCAGGTCTTAATAAATGCCGAAGTTTCATCAAGCTCGTCTAAGTACGAGTCCAAGGTAGTTAGGAAAAATACAGGGTGGACCAAAAAGACGCACGTATTTCAAAACCGCATTACTTTTTTTTATTCCAAACTGTTTATATTAAGAATATAATATCGAATACTTAGGTACTTGTAGTTTGCATGTCGGAGGCAATTTGATTCCACAGTTTACGTGTTATGTGTCTATTGTGGTAGTTTTTATTTCTTATATCCCATAAACTCTTTTTTTCAAAAACTAGGCTAATTAAAATTTCACAGTCAACCATTTTTATGAAATTATTCGCATCAAAATGCACCGAAGCTTCCGAAAAAAAAAACAAATTATCCGATGTCCGAAAAAATTGGCCGTACTAATCGGTCGAAATCGGATGTACTGTGACCAAGTCAATAGAATACCAAGAAATTAAAACGATCGGAGGAATCAAGCGTACACGGCCGAAAACGGAGCCATTCTGACCGCAGCCTAAACCGACGACGATTGCCTAGCTCAAGACCAACATTTCCGAGGAGATGTCCGCTATCCCACGAGCGACGTGCCAGCGAGTTTTCACGAATTTGAAGTCGAGATTCGAGGAGTGCGTACATCTTAATGATGTTATTTTAAAAAAATAAAATTCCCATGCATCTACTTTATTAAAAATATAAATCATATTCCATACGCTTTGCAGCTCTTTCTATGATTTTTTAAAATCCGCTCAACTTAATGGCCCAGCCTGAACTTTGAATAGTATAGAGTTCCGAAACGAGATGATATATCGATGTTCGTATTAGCCTAATTGGGCCTAAAAATCGTTTGGAAAATCAAGGAATATTATTTTTTGACCTTTGGCAGAAGCATGTGGCCGAGGAAATAGCGATGACGTCAAACATTGTACATGAAAGATAATTCTTGGACTATAATTTGGAATATATCCATTGAAAATATTACTTGACGAGGAGCATTCTCTTTGCGACATATATTCACAAAATTATTGTTTAAAAAATTGTAAAGGTTAAAGCTGTCTCGTGTGACAACACTGTAGGGTAAACGGTACCTGAATAGTTAGTACCGATCCAAAGGCTGTCAGTGGGTGGTATTAATAACTTACTTTTTAAGAAAGTTTTTTCTACTCTAATATTCTTAATTCTACAGTGTGGGTTGAGAAGTGAACGATATAACCCAATCAATGTACGAGATTTTTTCATTATAAGAATCATCAATTCCATTAGATTTTTGATATACCATTCCATGTGAATTAAATCAATTTAGGTGAATCGGCTGAACCATGTAGGTATCAATTTTAGTCTTCAAAATTCAAACCATCCATTATTTTGGCATTTAGGAGGTAATTTTAGTATGTAATTAGGCTAAAATTACCACATTATTTCTTTGACCTTTGTAAACTTTGCCTAAATGTAGAGTTATGGGATTTTTACGTTAATTATCCATTGTACTAAAACCGTTTATTATGTTGTAAAATAATCGATGGAAATAGTTTTTGTCATTGACAAAAAGCGCATTAGGCATACGTTCCTGTCCTGTTATTTTAAATGCATAAGTAGGTTTGCAAATGTGTTCTGATTATGAACGTTTTTTTTTTCAGTGTATGAGATTCAAGAATGACAAGAAGACTATCTTAAACTTCAGTCGGAATAGTGTACCGTTGTGCGTTGAGGTACTCTTGACCTGCCCATGTAAAAAAATAAATGGCATCACCGGTGGATCTATGGAAAATGTGCATATGTTGGAACAGTGGCATTTTAGCATCAGTAAAAGGTAATGCAAATATAGCAGTTATAAGATATCGCATGCATAATGATATTCGACTCTATTGAAGAAACTGCACCCGAATTGCTAATTCTCATTATGGAAGCAGATGTATCAATTCGTATAATCGAATTTTTGCATTTAGGAAAAGTTGGCCAATGTCGGGACTGGAACTTTGAATCTTCTGCATTCGCCTTAAAGGCCTATACGAGGATATACAATTACATATTTTAGTGTAAAAAAATATTCTAGTGCGCCACCAGTGGCGTCCCTGTCCCTGCAAACGTGATGTTTTTTTACAAAAAACTGGTATGCCACTGATATTTAGCAAAGTGAATATTTATCTGGTTTGGTTGTTCATTAAACTTACTGTTATTTTATTCTCAGATAATCCGGTTTGAATTAAAACGACAACATGGTAACTACTAAGGAGAAGGAATATTCAGATGAAAGATATCATTGGCGTACCATTTTTTTTTCTTAGCTATCACAACACATTTTGCAGGGACGCCACTGGATAGCGCAATATAATAAGTTTTTATACCAAAATGTGTCATTTTACGTCCTCGTATAATATGATAAAATTAAAAAGAAACATTTAAAGTACGGCACAGGCGAAAGGGCCCGAGACTGTCCGTTACTGAAGAGTCATCGATCAGTCAGACATCCCTCCTCTGAATAACATCGAGCGGCAGTAGCCGCTACTTAGGAGATGTGTTCGTGCCTGATCCAAGTCCTCGGTGATCTGGACAGCCATAATGAACGCCTCTTTGTTAGAACTCGGCCATTCGTCGAAACCTAATGAGCGATAGGACGCTTCTTGTTCGTCAAGGCACAATACTGTGTTTTGAGAGAATTAAACTGTACAACATTGTTGCGTCAACAAGAAGCGATAACCTCCAGGTTTCTTGTCAGAGAGGAAGTCGCTGCTAGTCTTCTTTTCACCAGCTCACCAGCAGATATCGGCTAGCTACTCTGAATTCCTTCATGTAGAGTCCTGACAACAGCAAAGCTGTGGATTGGTTTGACCGTATAGGAAAGAAGGTCGTTGATATGTAAGAGGAACAATGTCGTTGTGGAATGACTTACAACGGATATCTTGCGGCCCGAGTGGAACGCTTTAGTGATATCAAGAGCAACGACATGAGCCTCACCAGAAGACTGGATGAGTTTACTCCACGATTGCGCGAAGTAAGCTAGGAGGTCCTTTGTGGATCGCTGGTGCCGGAAACCGTACTGCCTGTTGCTAATCAAGCCGTGACGTTCTAGGTACTCCGGAAGCTCCCGATTTATGCACCTCTCCAACCTTATAACAGAAAGCAGAGCTGTAGGCGTGTAGATGTGAGGGTCGGTCTTAGATCCTTTTTTGGTATGGTGTAAATTTCCAGTTTTCTGAGAGAGACGCGAAAGAACTGCAGCAAGCTCCGCTGCACATCTCTTTATTACAATGGAAGGAGTCCAGACCAGAAGCTTTGTTGTTTTCTAGCGACAACAGCACGCGTCTTGTGGGCTTATACCTAAATGTTACTTCCCGCATAGTGTAGGGAACCCTCGACGGCACTCGGGCGTTGGAGGGACGTGCATGGTGGAGTTGGCAAGCACGTCCACCTTAGCGTTTGAATCGCTTGCAATTGTTCCATCGTGGCACGTAAGTGGTGGAAGGCTGCTCTGCGAGAAGTTCCTTTCTAACATGACCATTACCAATCTCATCTACTTTCTGTTACAGATCAATCGACTCATCATCGTATTCTCCACCACCTCTGTTCACACTTCTGCAACTAGTCAGCGCGATCCGTTCCCAGTTGTACTTTTCCCAGATCACTGCCTGGTTGACGACCCAAGACAAATCCAGCTCGGGTTCCCGGATCGCAGAAGACAACTTCCAGTACCACCTGTGCGCTCCAGGGAAGTCAGCGGCTATGCCTAAGTTCTATCTTTCAGCTATCAAGCACGACTTCCCCGCCACTAATCTCGGAGACGGCAGCGTGATGAACGTGTCATTCTTTAGCGTACCTAGAAGCGGCGTTGCAGTACCGCCTGATATCACGTGCGACAATTGTTTGCGAAGAGAAAAGAAAAGGATAGGAGTGATTATGGGTTCATGCAACCAGGTAATCCTTTTAGACTCTTCTTTAGAACTTAGAACCTATACATTGTAGTATAAAATGGCTAGAAGATCTCGAATTTTCAAGGCGACATCTAATCACAACCACGCGGTCGGTTATAACCACTTGCTGAGAAACTTCAAGCCCAAAGGATCTACAAAGAGAAATAAAATAGATAAATGTTCTGTCATTTGAAATTATCCACAAAGAGGAATGTTTTCTGGAACGCTTATTCTGTTTGAATATCAACATTTTGCGTCCAAAAACGTGTATTTTAAGTTTTTCACTTTCCTATAAATGAGAAACACCAACATCCTCTATCTTGGTAATAGGTCAATTTAGGGCAGGGTTTCCCAACATTTTTTTTGTTGAGGCTCCCCGGACTAAAAATTATATTTTCATGCCCCCTTTACTTTTTCAATAAATACAAAAAAACGCACATTATATAGGCCCATAAATGTTTTTATCGAAAAACTTGAATAAAATAAGAGTAGGTACTAATGAGACACTTGAGATTGCATATTCTGTAGCAGTTGGTTGATTCTAGGTTCTGTTTTTTTCGCTGTTTAGTTTTAATTAAAACTAGAGCAGAAAAGCCTGTTTCACATAAGTACAGATTCCTCAACAAAACATGTACATAGAAAGGTAAAATTTTTCGCAAGTTTGTGGGAATGGATGTCACAGATGCTCATCCTCGTCTGGTAGCTACACAATTGTTTTCTAAGTAGGTAATGAATGTTGGCGGGGGTGCGCGCGGATTTCATGTTGTGACTTGTCGAAACTTGTATAACTGCGATTGACGACGCCGGGTTTTGAAACAGCGGTTGACAGAATAAGTGAATATGATATTTAATTTCTAATTTTATGCGTGTAAACTAAACAGTAATTGTAATGTTATTTGTTAATGTTGTTTGTTTTTTTTTTGTTTTTTATTTCTAAAATGCAAACGCTTTCCGCCCCCCTTGACATCTCTCTATGGCCCCCTTGGAAGGCGCGCCCCTGGTTGGGAACTCTTGATTTAGGGCTTATTTTAACTTTTTATGTTATTTTGGAAAAACTTCTGCTGTAGGGGTATTGCCATTTATTCTCTGAATCACTCTCTACCTCAGAATGGAACAAACCAAAAAACCTGGAATATGAACCCCTGCATTTTTGTTTTGTATTTAAAAGGAGGGATACATGGTAGTGGCAAGGTAGTGTCGGAACTCCAGTTGTATCATCGAAATCAAAAAGATCTTGATAATCAACAATTAAAATGAACATTTTTGTATGTTATAGATGCCGTGTAGTATGGACCTGGACAGATTGGTTTTGGACGACAGAATGCATCCTGTATGTAATTTAAAAGGAAAACATCGGTGTGAAGATTTCGAGGAAGATGAACGAATTAAGGTTAACACGCAACTGATCAAGAGATTGTGCCAGAATAACAAAAGTGCCTGTGAAGCTTCCACCAGCAGATTGACTAAACCAAAATTAAAAGTAAGCAAGAATTTTAGGCGGAGTCGTTCACGTATAGACAATAGAGGTTAGAATACAATATCTAAACATTCTTCTCTTATGTCCTTACTTTACGTTGGCGACTGCATTGCTCACAATCGTTTTATATGACGCCCGTTGCCGTAAATTTCTCAACCAACATAGTTTGTTTCAAACTCCATTTATTTCCTTCTTTTAGTATGCGAACTATCACATGGAACTCGTATCTCTGTCTTCTGGATATATGTCTTATTTACTTGCTTTTCCGTGCGATCAATCCAATCCACAGCTTTGCTAAAGACGGCACGCTACATGCAGAACTTCAGAGTGACAAGCTGATCTCTGTCGGTCAGTTGGAGTTAAGAAGACTAGCAACGACTTCCTCTCTGACGAGAGACCTGGAGGTTATCACTGCTTGGGGACGCAACAGTCTTGTACAGTTTAATGTTTCTAAAACAGTGCTGTACCTTGATGAACAAAAACTGTACGAGCGCTCATCCGATTTTGATGGATGGTCGAGTTCTACCAAAGAGCCGTTCATTTCGGCTGGTCGGAGTCCAGATCATCGAAGACTTGATCTTTCAACGGCCGCTGCTGGTAAAAAGCTAGGTTATTTGTTTAGGACTAAGGCCCGTATCGTCAGTCGTCCCTACAATTGTAGGGCGCCTTTATGGCCTCCTTGATTGTCATAGTTTTCTACTTCTCCGTGTCAGAACTCTATTTTGAGGTTATGTCACAAACATCTATTTGCATCAAATTGTGCTTGCTTTTGAGTTATATCATGTTTTATCAGCCTGAAATTTCCTACAATTTAAAAAGAAAACATATCTTCACAATTCGAGAGCGCTGACGCTGATACGGGACAAGTGTAATCTAGAAATTTTTGAAGGAGAGAAAGGAGTATGACAATCAAGGAGGCCATAAACGCGCCCTACAATTGTAGGAACGACAGACGATATGGGCCTAAGGCCCGAATTGTAGGGCACGTTTATGGCCTCCTTGATTGTCATAGTTTTCTACTTTTCGGTGTCAGCGCTCTATTATGAGGTTATGTCTCAAATATCTATTTGCGTCAAATTGTGCTTGCTTTTGAGTTATATCATGTTTTATCAGCCTGAAATTTCCTACAATTAAAAAGAAAACATATCTTCACAATAGGAGAGCGCTGACGCTGACACGGGACAGGTGCAATCTAGACATTTTTTAAAGAGAGAAAGGAGTATGACAATCAAGGAGGCCATAAACGCGCCATACAATTGTAGGAACGACAGACGATATGGGCCTAAGAAGTACTCTTCTCCACATGACCTCCTCACTCTGTACAAGGCCCAGATGAGACCTAACCTCGAGTATTACTTCTCTAACGGACAGTCTTGGAACTCTTTTGCACCGGCGGGCTGTCGGCGACTTAGCTCTCTTCTACCGCTACGCCAATGGGGTTTGCTCCTCAAAGCTCTCCTCCATGATACCGCCGCGCGATGTGCCTGCCAGACAGACCCGCCTGACTGCGGCCTCCCATCCTAATCGTGTCGAATTTTGTACATCCAGAACTGGCCCATACGACCGCTCCTTTATACCTAGGCTGTCGATATTGTGGAGCAATCTACCTGAAGAGACATATCCCAGTTCTACTAAACTTAGGCAGTTCAACAATCGGATTAACAAAGTTTCTTCAAGCTCCTCGTAGCAGCCGCGGTGCCCTCGTATTTAGCCTTCTGCCTGCGCGGCTGCTTCGTTGTAAAAAAATGTCTAATAGATTTCTTCTGTGTCGAATTATTTAGTTTTGATTAAATTCCATAAGTTCCTTGTTGGAGAAGGTAATTATTAAACCACCAACCCTTTGCAGGCATTTTACCATCTTTCATTAATGGCGAGAACCTGTAGAGCAGATAATAACGTCATTAATTAGTGTTTCCAATCTGTAAATTGTCCTGATGCATTTAAAACAACAGTTATCACTCCTGTTTATAAAAGCGGCCGCAAGATGGAAACATCAAATTTTAGACCCGTATCAGTACTGTCGAATATAGCAAAAAGAAAGATTTAGGGGAATATCACAAATACTATTACACAATCCTTTCAGGTCGGACACAGACTGTCAAAATCTCTTACAATTTGAATACTCAGTACAGGGTTATTCAAAATAAGTAGATGTAGCATAAAAAGTTCGTTTTCCATAAGCAGAAATTATATCCGTCAAACAATGTATATAAGGTAACAGGGATGCTTGATACTAGGCAACTTTATTTCTTACATGCCACCATCCTATACCATAAACATGATGTGAATGAAATTTCGATAAATACGAGCATGACACACGATTTAGAATAAGCTTATCTAATATCCAAAGACCACACAAAACATTGTTCAGAAATCGTTTAAATTCTTAGCAGCTAAATTGTATAATGTAGCACCAAAAGAAATAAAGACGCTTAAATTGGGGAAAAAAATTAGACGAAAATTAAAAGACTGGGTTTGTACTGTGCAGCAAATGACTATACATAATTATATAAAAAACTAAAACTACATATACACATGGATTTTTCATATTTATTTGTCTATGTTTAATAATGTATTTTGGCGAATAAATATTATTATTATTTTAGACTGTATTTGAGAATATACTTCACACTAGATTCAAGAATCAAGATCGCAAGGAACTGGTGGTTAAAAAGTTAGTTTTAAGCGTTTCTATGGTACTCTACCAATAGTAAAAATCTTGCCGCAAATGTATACAAATATACTGAGTGACAAAAAAATGTATACACCTACGTATGTTTATCCGATTTTAATAATTTTTGGCATATATGTTCAGTGTCGCTCACTAGTAAAACGATTAAATTTTCAGCTCAACTGACTGCAGAAGCTGGTTCAGTAATGTGTTAAGGATCCACGATTTCTTATACACCCATTGACATGCCTGTGCATCGTGCTGATAAGGTGGTCGATATCCTGTTGGAGTATATCATTCCAGGGTACTGCAACTTTGTGAATAAGAGCTACTAAAGTCTGTGGGGGATGTTGCAAATTCAAGAGCCTGCGACCTATCATGTCCCAGACATGTTTAATTGGCGATAGGTCAGGCGATCGTGGTGGTCAAGGTAAACGGTTGATGCGTTGTTGATCCATGAAGGCTATCGATGCTCTGGCATCACGCGGTCTGGCATTGTCTTGCTGAAAAATAGGGTTTTGGATGGTGTTTGGGTATGGAATAAGATGAGACTCTACTTCCTGAATATAGCGTCGTGCTGTCATATTGCCTCTGATTACAATAGTGGTGATTTGCTTCCATAAGCAATAGCACCACATACCATAACTCTCACGGTGTGGTGAACGTGACGTTCTCTGTCAAATTATGGGTCACTTCTTTCACTACGTCGCCTGTTCACTCTTGCTCGACCATCGTGCTTCCCCAGACAGAAGCGTGATTCGTCACTAAAGACCACCTGATTCCATTCCCGGTTCCATAGAACTCTTTCTCTACACCAGAGCAAACGGTTAACTGACACCGTAACTATACGAAAACTGAATGCTTCTTTATCACCAAATAATGCACGTAGCCACCACAAAAACTTATCAGAAAAACCTGACCATTTTATCACTTGTTGTTCATGGCAAGATAAATCGATATGTAAAAAATTCTTGAATTCTAACAAACATACGTAGGAGTTTACCTTTTTTGGTCACTCAGTATATTAATTCAGGTTTATTTTATAACCAAATTTTTGTCCTAGGTTCATAATGGCTGTGAAAATAAGAACCTCAGTCCACAGGTGAACCAGAGGGTTAAAAATCTGATGGAACTACTGGACTCAGATTCTGATGATGATCTCTCGAAGGACAAGGGCCAGCTTCTGCTGGAGGCCATAGAACGGAGTGGCGCCAATAAAAAGGCAATGGATGAAAGTGATAATGCCAAATGTGATAAACCGAGCGATCGTGATATTTTTAGTATTAGACAGAAGAATAATTTCAATATATACGTAGATAAGCATTGTGATACGCCGATTCCTATACTTCGACACAAACAGATGAGAGAAATATCCAACGTGGATATTGCAAAATTAAAGAACTCTACAGTCCGACAGAAAATAACATTTGATGATCTCAAACCAGAGAAGAAAGAGAAGATAAAGGAGGAAGGTGAGTAGGCAATATTTACGTGGAAATTATCGATGTGTCCCAAAAGTATGGATCCACCTAAATATCTCGAAAACTAAAGGTGCTAGAAAAAACTTTAGATACAAATTTCGCACGTAGTGGAGACCATGTATTTGACGTTGACATTCATCTTGAAGGTTATTTCAAGGGCAAGTCGATTTTTTCAAATACGAACCCCATTTTTTATTGCAGAAATAGAACGCCCAAAAATTCCTTTTCAACAGTATAAATAACAAAGGTGGTACGATTGCATCTAGAGGTTATTTCAAGGTCAATTGTTGCTTTTTTTTAATGTTGTGAAGCAGCGGATAGCTGGAAAAAGAAGAATATTAAAGAACTTTTCATCCGAAAATTACAGGGCACAAAATGGCACATTTGATGGTGAACTCATACTGACCGTCGCTATGACCTCAACGGTCAATTCAAGGACAACTTGACTTTTTCACATAGAAACCCTCAATTTTGATTCCAGTGCTGAAAGTGGAGAAAAATTTAATGTTGGAACGTTTAATTAACCGAGATAAATTCACACCTGGAGTTTATTTCAACGTCAAATGTCCTATTTTATCTTTACAAGTGAAAAAAGAGATTTTGGACTGATTCTTCAAGATATACAGGCTAATCCGGCCAGTGAAGGTTTTAAAGAGGAATTTTCAATATTCCAAAACCCAACAGTTATGAACGAGTACTAAGGGTACCATTCTATCCCAATAAAAGAATGGAGATTCCAATTTGAAAAAATCAACTTGGAATGACCTTCAAAGTGAATGTCAACGTCAGGCTCAAGAACACCATTAGATGATTTCCTAAAACTTTTCTATGTAAAATTTTTTAGTTTCCGAGATATTTGGGTGTGTCCATATTTTTGTAATCACATATCTTCTTCAAACTATTGGTGCAATCATTGCTAGTCAAAATTGTTCTTATTAACGTATGAGTTCTTAAATGCTCCCTCGCCGACATCAGTGATGAACGTGTTCTCCAGAAAGCTTCCCAATCCTATGCTGTATTTGCGCGTTCACATATAAATTCCTTGCCAAGTAGGTTTGCAGTAATTCCCTCACAAGTAAGAGTATAAGAAACTCCATTCTCCAAAATTGTTGATTTATAAACATATCAACCTTCCGAGGAAAGATAAACCATCTCCTTCCTAATTTACCTAAGATTTCACATTCTTAAGAGTTTCTCAACAATGAAAAGGCAATCCCATGACGTGCGACAAAGTTCGAGAGGCCGCAATGCTACTCCTAAAGACGGTATACAGGGTGTGTCAAATTCGACCCTCACCATTGGGATTTTGGATACAGTAAGGTATACGAAGTCTCTTAAATGGGGGCAAAGTTTCTTATTTAGGTAATTAACTAAATGCTGCTTAGTAAGCTTCGAAATTTAAAGTACATCTGGAGAGAGATGAAATAGCCGAATTTTCCGAAATCGTTTTAATTTTTTCCTGTCTTTATTTGTAGAGGAATGTTAAAATAAATTGCACATTAACATTGCTACTTTTCCTTATCTAAAAAATGGCATAATTAGAATTTCAATATGACGTTTCGCCTCTTGTTCTCCAGCATCAACTTTATTTTTTATTTTACACGCTCTATTTGATTTGTACTTAGATGGAGTTTGTGATTCTGATTTCACAAATGTATGATATGCCATACATTGAAATTTACAAACTTAAGTCATTTCAGAAAAATATAATTTCCTAAGTAGGCCTTGAAATGATCAGATACATAGCCATTTGTTTCCTATGCCAGACCAGACCTAAAATTGAACATAGTAGGTAACAGACTTTAGAAGACTGATAAGAAGAGAAATAAACCAATCAGTGAACTTGTCAGGCATCGCCTACAAAATAACATACAAAATTTTGAACATAATTTACTTCTGCTTATTTATGATTATTATTTCCATCAATAAAATTTTTATTTCGTGTTCAGGTTTCACCAAACTTTTTATTTCCTTATAATTTTCGTTCCAATAATAAATTCATGGCCAACTAAGGAAATATATCACTGAATTTAGCACTGAAAACTTCCTTCAAGTACACAAAATCCCATTATAGCGACCATATGAACAAACAGGAGGTGAAGTAAGTTGAAATAGGAAAGCTCAAATTGAAAATCTGACTACGTCATCTGGTAGAGCAGAAAAAGTAACTGACACCACGTAATTTACTTTGAAATTCCATCTTAAGAGGAGTCAGGAAAAATAAAAAAATAATTTTGCTATACATCTGGAATAAGAAATAAATCACCAACTGATAATTTCAAGGCCTACCTAGGAAATTCTGTTTTTTTAATAACTAAGGACAGTGTCAAAGTATGACATATTATACATTTTTGAAATCAGAATTAAAAACTATTCACCTGTGTAAAAATCCAATATGGCATCCATAAGAAAAAATGGTTTGATGCTGGAGGTCAAGAGACGAAACATCACATTGAAATTCTCATTACACAATATTGTAGAGGAAAAAAGTGACAACGTTAATGTGTAATTTATTTTGACATCTCATTACAAATAAAGCCAGGAAAAAAATGAAACGATTTTGGGAAATTTATTTTTCTTCCGTCTTTGCAACTTTGCCCCTACTTAAGCCACTTCATATCTGTTACGGTTTCTAAGATCCCAATGGTGAGGATTGAATTTGAAACACCTGGTATGTATTGCCATGGTTTTTGAGTAAACATTTAACGTAATTTGATGTTTTTAGTTAAGGAAGTGGGAGTGCCAAGTGCATCAGAGCAAGCTAAGTTTAGGAAGAATTTGGATAATGCTGCATCCATGGTGTTCCATTCGAGAACTGGCTTACCATTAACTAGTAGCCCCGCTCCTGTCAGAAAAGGAAAGACCTGCTTCGATTTCGATTCGTCGCTCAATTCTGTATCAGCCATAAAAAGGTGATTTTTTTTTCTTCAAACACAAGTATGTAATTTGTACATTACTTATACTTTGTATTGCCTTATAGCCTCACGGTATAGTCCTGCTGCAATATCTTCAAATACACAGCAAATACACACCATACCATGTGTTAATGAAGTGTTTATTGTCATAGATGCCAATATTGTATTTTGACATAAACATAAGCCAAAATCACTACTGGGTTAGCAATATTCTGACTGGATCAATGAATTGAATCTATCCACAATTGCTGTGGATTCAGAAATTCAGAGTAACCTGTTTTCCCAAAGCCTTTATTTTTACGAAATTTTACGTTCATTTCGTTTTTTTTTGCACGAAATATTACAGGCATTGTAAATGGATGGTATTGTAATTTCGAAAAATTTCGAATATCAGATATGTTTTTTGGGTGTTATATGACATGTACAATAATAGAGTGTGTCACAACGCATGGAGGAAACAAGGGCTTCTTTTTAATAACATGTAATAGTAACCAAATGTTGCATTTTGCAATTGTTTAATATTTTTGCCTAGCTCAAGAAGTTTGAAAAATCAAAAATATCATATTTAGATATAAATTATAGTATATGTGGCTGTATTTATGAAGAATCAAGGTCTACCATTAATGTTATTTACTATCCCAATTTATTTTGAAAAATGAATAAGGCGGGTTTTGCAACTTGACGCCTCATATAGTTTCTAGTTTTACAATTTTTTATTGCATAATATATTTTAAATAGCTAAGTTATAAAAGTATATTACTGAAATAATTGAAAAAGGTTTTTTCTAATCTTATTGAAAATATAAAAAAGCAGCAATCCGCCAGGGGGTTGGATATCTGCAACACAACCTGCTGCTTCAGTTGGTGCAGTAGACGAAGGAGATCCAGTGGTTTGTCCAACGAAAGCCCTGTAACGATGCTCTCCCAGCAAGACACTAACTCCACTTTTTCGTCTAGTATCAACATTACTTCCGTCATAACCTACTGCATTCAAAAAATCCAAACTGTGTTTCTTTTCTATTAAGTGGAAAATTGTTTGAAGGTCCAGCAGGCTAATATATTCGGTTCAGTTAACCTTTCTTTCTTCAATACATCACTCAATGCAGCTAATGTGATAGCGGCGCACAGTAATATAAAAAATATTTGTCGACTGGAAATAAAGTTACGAGTATGTATCTTCTCCAAAGATTTACTTTTAGGTTTTCTATAATGATTTTTTAAAATTTGCCTTCATTTGCCATCACATTAAGATAGCGCAACTTGACTCATCCTTGCTTCAGTCGTGGTTGGGACTGAAGCCTTTTTCCACACTTCAATGGCTCGTTGTTTTACCACAGATGTTACAATTTTTGCTGAAGGTTCTTGATTGCTGGATTTCCTCATTTCACGTCCTCGTGTGTTGATAAAACATTGTTTTTATTTTTTATGTTTGTACTTAAAGTCCATCTAACCCCAAGATACAGTGATGTAAACAGAGTCGTATGACGCCTGAATTAGACAGGGACGTATTCAGGGGCGCCTTGCGATGAATTAATGATTCCAACATCTTGTTGATCACAGATGCTATTACTTAGTTAAACATGCTTCACAAGCAAAATGCCGCTAAAAAAATACTTGGTAGTGATAACGACTTGCTGATGTAACCGATGGGTGTTAGATTGCAACTCTTCTTCTAGCATCGCTAGCAGGAAAACTGCCGGACTCGGCAGACTAGCGGGGTGTTGAGGTTGGTATAACGCGGTAATTATTGAATGATCGAAAACAATTAACCCCTCGCAATAATTTAATAATTGAAAATATGTATTTATACCACAACAAAAGGAAAGCCAGGCGGTTCCAGCACAAGTATAATTCGACAACGGAGGTGATAATATGTACAATTATAAGGATAAAAAAATGCCTGTGAATTAAATTCAAGAACTTGAGAAACTTTCATCTTCATCACTGGTATCACTTTTGCCAATATTAATTATGAGTGGCTCGACTTGTGCCTCCAAGATGTCCAGCTCCCACATCTTTGTCTCGACTTTTGATGTGATATGCCGAACACACTTCTACCCATTTATCGGCTCTAAGTCTTTTCAAAGCCTCATGCCGAGATACAAAGTTTTTGACGTCCGCCCATATTAGCTTGATGGGATTGAGCTCGCAGTGATGCAGGGGCAGGCGAAGGACAGTTTTGTTTTGGGCTCCTGCTAGCTCATCAATATTATATTTTTGAATTCAGCCATATGTTCTTTAACAATTGTTAGTAGCTGAACTCTTAACATTGAGTCTTCAAAACTACCGGTAAGGCAGGGAAAGAATGTTTGTGGACTTATTGTATGGGCCTCTTTGACTGACTTAAATCCGTTTAATTATTCTGTTGCACATGTTCGTATAGAGTCGACCTACCTGACGCCATTTTTGTCAATAGCAGTATCAGTCATCAAGCGTCCAGAAACTTTTTCATTTTTATGAAATGAACATTACCTGCAATGATTAATGCTTTATTTCAGCGCCCTTTTTTCAACGAGCTTCTCAACAGACGACGATAGCGAGAGCGACGGCTGCAGCAGTTGTAGTTCGCTGTCCCCGCGCAGCCCTGGCGACCTGCTGCCCATTTCCGTGGGCGCTCCGCCCCCCTTTGACAAATACCGACCAAAAAAAGGACAGAACGCCCCAGCTTCCGGCTTATTAGGTTGGTAGAGTACACTCTTTTGCCACCCATCCTCCTACGGATCCTACTTCGCTAGGTCGGTAAAGTAGAGCGCAAGCTCAACGTGCGTTTACACTCACTCATGGACTTTTCTGAACAGAATGTACGTACCACTATTCCTATTATTTTTTCTGAATGTTACTTTTAGGTTTAGATATATGCAAGGTTTGTGGTATTGTAACATATGTGCGCGATATATCGTTTCATAGAAGTTACAGTGTAGTCCTACATTTATTGTTCGAGTAATGTTACAGTACTGGTCATGCATGGACGTTATGTTATGACTTAGATGTGTTTGACAAGACGTTATAACAGTATTGCCAGGATTAGGTTCTTTTTCATTCTGCATATTGACTGCAATTGTGAGTTGTGATAACAGGCAGTTATACAGAACACACAGGTGGCCTATACAGGGTGTCCAAGATAAGGATCCTATGCATTGGGATCTCAATACCTGTGGGGGATACATCTTTTGTTAAATTAGGAAAAAGCTGCGTTCTTTGGGAATATTTTCATGTTGAGAAACATGAAAAATTTCATGGCTTTTTGAAATATTTGGGAAATATTAAAATTTTATCAAATGATTTTTATTATTTTTTTGTACTTAATTTTGCGAGATATCAAAAAAGAAATGAAACTTTCCCATTGGCACTTTTTTAGGCACTACATGATGGTGTTTTTGAATTTTGTGCCGGACGGTTCGATTTTGAGAAACCATCGTCAACTTTTATATAATCTGAAAAAGTACACCCTGTATCTAATAGCATTTTTTTATTTGAGTTCAACGATGTGTCGCATGTTATATTTAATTCCTTGGTTGCGTTTTTTTTCTGATTTTCTTTTTTTTTAATTAGGCGTTGCAAACAAAGTCTTGACTTGACGTTAATATTGCTTTATTATCATCAAAGCTGCCAGACGGTCATTTTAGCAATGAAGAAGAGTTCAGCATGCTGACGTTCTACAGTTGCTACAAAAATACTAAAGATACTGTAGAAATGTATCTTGATAGATTTCCAGAAAGAAGGCAGGTGAGTAAGTCCATTTTCTTCAAGTCGACAGAATAGTGTTGATGAGAACTCCATGATATGAACTAGGCAAATCGAGAATAGGAATAGCTAAATCCACAGCCCAATTTATTTTTCGTAAAAATAAATATCCCCCTCAAGAAAATCTGCGAACTATAAAGGTATCCAGACATCAAGAACGTTCTGGGTTTAATATTTGGTGTGGAATTCTGGGGATCAAAATATTAGATCCTCTTATTTACCACAACTCATTAACTGCAGAACGGTACCTGTAATCGTTGCAACATAATCTAGAAGACTGCCTGGATAATTTACCTTTGGCACAGGGTAATAGCAGTTGGTTTCAATAAGGCAGTGTTCCTACTCATAAGTCTACGCAAGTTCGAGAGTATCTTTCACAGCGATTTCCCGGAAGGTGGACTGGAGCCTCCAGTAAAGTGTCCTGGCCAGCGCGTTGCTCGAATTTCACTCCACTTTATTGTTTGGGGTTTTATCAAAAAACCAAGTTTATCAGCATACTTTTTAAACAGAGCAGCAGTTATGTGAATGTGCACGGAATTCTACTACTTAGAAGGTCATATTTATGTTTGGAAAATAATGGCAACCTAATCGAACACCTATTGTGAATAAAATAAAAATAATGTTAAAAATACATTCGTTATTATTACTAATCAAGCAGCATTTTATAAAATGTTGCCCCATGTAATACATCGTTGAATTCGTAGAAAAAAGATGCTATCAGATTCAGGGTGTACTTTTCTCGTACTATATAAAAAATGAAATTGATGATGGTTTGTCAAACACGAAGCATCAGGCACAAAATTTAAAAACACCTAAAAAGTGCCATTGGAGAAGTTTCATTAGTTTGTTGATATTTCTTAAAATAAAGTCGGAAAAAATTTGGTCTAATTTGAGTTTTTCCCAAATAAGCAATGACATTTTTACAGGTATCTCAACGGCATGTAAATACTCCCCAAAGAACGCAGCTTTCTCCTAGTTTAACCTAAGCTGTATCCACAAGTTTTGAGATCCTCATGCATAGGATCCTGATCTTGGATACCCTGTATATTTTGTTGCCCTTGGTTTGATCGTAGGATCTTTTGAAGAGAAAACGAGTTATTAAATATGGAATATTGCTTCTCAACAAGTACAGAATGTGTTTGTATCGAACGCTAAGCTGCTTGGTTGAAGCATATGATTCTTCAGAGAATTAGTAGCACTGGTTTAAATGAATGATTAACCCTCTCTTACCCCTAACTGATTTAGGACCAGATCCCTGTTACTCCAAATATGGCTGGTACTGTATGTACGATTAGTTTTTACAGGACATATATGGGAGGTAAGGTAACTCCTTCAGATGCAAGTGAACCCATTTGTATCTGTACATCGGATGTATCATATTTTTTGTAATAATGTAATGAGCATATCAGTTTACCAGTTTTTGCTTTTGAGCAAAACAGTGATATTTCATTATTGGAGGACGACTTGAGAGTTATATATATATAAAAGAGTTTCTTTTTTATATAAATCAATCTAGCACCTGCATAACCCGATACTAATTATGTAAGTCATTGTCAGTTTGATTTGTAGCTTGAGAAAGACGACCATTGTGGCTAAGACGTCAGAAATTAGTAATTTCTATATAGTTATGCGGTTACGTTCAGCCAGAAAATGAAATTATATTTAAATTCTTTTGGACGCGTATTTTACAAAGTTAATTCGTGTAAAATGTTCAAGTTTTCTCTCCAGTATGCTAGTGTTACATCTCTGTTTTGCTTTATGTCTATTTTCGACGCAGAATGATCTCATAAAAACTGATGCAAAATCCCACAGACCTTACGAGTTATGAAACTGATTTCTAGTTATATGAGGAATAATACAAAAACTATGATGGAGGTATCGCTGAATAAACATTCAATACTATTGGTTCTTTTTTCATAGAGCGATTGAAAATTTCATGATAGGATTTTCTGTAGACAGTAACCTTGAAAATTAGGCCTAGTTGCTTCAAATTTATCTTTAATATTTGACATACATATAAGGAATCACAATAAGGAACAGCTGAACTTGTAGATTACTATAAGTACATAGAATCCTATCATGAAAGTATTATTTCCTTAACTGTTGCAACTTCATCATGAAAGTATTCCACTAAGGAATATTTGTTCTTGAGTTAGAGTTTTTGTTGAATTCCAGCACAGACTGACAATAAAATGACAATTTAGGACGTATATAAGTTATCTGCTGTAAAGCACAACATCCACATTTTTTGCATTTGCTGATTAAAAGAAAAACTCACTCCATATTTACTAATTATCAATTATTTGGAAATTACCGTACATTGATATAATAAATATATGTATGTCCACATGAATTTTCACTGGATGTGTGATTTGGATTACTGAGGCGCACAACGTTCACCATATCATAAAGCATATCATTTGATACAGTGAAACAATTGTTATGATTGAATTTATTTAGCTAATCTGTGTGAAGATATGTAAGACCAACGCAAATATTCGAGTTACATTAAGTTATTTACAATTATCTCCTATATTCCTCCTATATTAATTTTCATCTCTTATTATTTTGTTTGATATTTTTTTTTATCTTGTAAATATAGGAAGCTTTGAGGAATCAGTTCTAAACGGTCGTTTGGAACCAGTATCAACCGTCCATGGATTTACGGCAGAGTTAGGGGCAAGCGGATCCTTCGTTCCTAAACATCTCGTTCTTCCAGTTACAGTATTTTTCTACACGTTGGGTGACAACGATAAAGTCTCAGCTCCGTACCTTGTAAGTAATGTTAGAGTGAAATCATATTTCAACTCTTAGTTCTACTAACTTGATTTAATGAGTGTATGGTACTGGAAATCAGGACAAATATTTATTGAATATGCATGTTCCAAAATATGTGTAGTCTAGATCCTATGTACATTATTTTGTGAAAATGTGACAATTAATAAATAACTGGTCATTCAGTGGCATTCAAAAATGCATCATTTCGTCAAGTATCAGAGGCATACCTCTTCTTCCTAACGAGGCTGACGCTTTTGTTTATTTTGCATAAAGCAGTTATGGAATTTTGCCGGCTTCTCCGCATGACCTTCTCACTCTATACAAGGCCCAGATAAGGCCTAGCCTCGAGTATTACTCATACGTTTGGGGTGCTACTGCCCCCGACTACATTATTTATGCTCGATGCTGTGCAGAGGAGCGCTGTCTGACTGATCGACGACTTTTCTCTACTAGACATTATCGGAGCCCTCTCGCACTGGCGGGCCGCCGGCGATCTAGCTCTCTTCTACCGCTACACCAACGGGCTTTGCTTCTCAGAGCTTTCCTCCATGATGCCGCCGCTCGATGTACTTGTCAGACAGACCCGCCTGAATTTGGCCTCCCATCCTAACCGTGTCAAACTTCGTACATCCAGAACTAGACGATACGGCCCCTCCTTTGACCAGAGGGTGTCGAGATTGTGGAAGAATCTACACGATAAAGCTTTTCCCAGTTCACTAACCTAAGGCAGTTCACAAGTTCTTTGGGATCCTCATAGTAGTCGCGGTGTCCCGGCATTTGGGCTTCTGCCTGCGCGGTTGCTTCGGTATAAAAAAATGATCACGACTGCATTTCAAGTCATCTATGAAGATCATCACTTTTTTCTGTGTAGAAGAAAAAAATTAAAGTCAATAATGGTGTGGCAGGTTGGGCCCGCTTTGTTTTGATACAAGCCGGTAATCACCAAAATTGAAAGAGTGGACAACATCAAATACTTAGGAATTTTTAGACCAACTTTTGTGGTGGGGCCTACATTTGAAGGAAATAAGATTTGTTACATATAAAATTAAATTCCTCACAGGCATATTGACAAAATTAAATGCGTACTATACCAATAAATACCACGAAAAACTTAAGGAGAAGGTATGCTTTGGACTGACCTCCCAAAACAAAAACTTAAATATATAAAAGTGTCACCCGTTTTTGAGATATTGAATTTTTTCTTAAATTTTAAAAAAAACGAACCTTTTCATCTGTGGTCTTTAGCTGCATGTACAAATAAGGTTATACTTTGTTCACTTTTTCTATAAAATACTTCTAGATAGTTGCTTTATCATAAACAAATGCAATGTAGTTAAAAGATATTAAGGAACCATGATAAAATAAGGACTGTTTTGGGATTTATAACCTTCTGATATTGTTTCCTCAACTTTCATAAAATCATATCAGGAGCAGGTAATAATAATGTAACTTTGTACTATTTAGCATGTCACTGCTCGGTAACCAGTGCAACTTGAATTTAAATCCAATAATTTCATTGTAGTGTGCGTCAGTCACTTGCAAAAGCAGCTATCACTTTTTTCTATTCCAATCTTTTTATGCAATATAATGCAGTTATAGCCCAGTACATTTTTGTTTCACCATATATGGTCAAAGTTGAGGAAAAAATATCAGAAGGTTATAAATCCCAAAATAGTCATGGTTCCTTTAATATCTTTTAACTACATTGCGTTTGTATATGATAAAGCAACTATCTAGTGTATTTTATAGAAAAAAATGAACAAAGTATTACCTTATTTGTACATGCAGCTAAAGTCCACAGATGAAAAGGTTCGTTTTTTTTAAATTCAAGGAAAAATGCAATATCTCAGAAATGGTGGCACTTTTATATAGGTAAATTTTTGTTATTTGGGAGGTCAGTCTAAAGCCTACCTTCTCCTTAAGTTTGTCATGGTACTTATTGGACACCTTGTATATGATGCCTTAATTGAGCCGCACCTAATGTATGGTATATTAGCAAGTATGTCCAGATTATATAACCGACATAGAAGTTTTGCAAGTTTCAAATTATATGTTCTGAAAACTAAAATTATATTCAACAAATGATTTATATAACGAAACAAAATTATTTGATATCAAGCACCTTTATTTTTTACACACTAGCAGCCATTATCACAAAGTTGTCAGTGAGCGCGATAAAATCACACATTGCCATGATACTAAATAAAGACGATTTATTATTATATTATTATACTCGAAATAAATTACGAGCAAAAGCTTTCCCTAAACCGCATAGGACCATAATGAAGCGATATTTTCTCTGGCACCAAAATTATATGAATACGTCCCCAAAGACTTAATTTCGAATTACACATAATTTTAAAAAGAAATTATTAAGGGATACGCGTACTAGGAAGACAACATATTGTATTCCTAACATATATTTCTTGAAAAATTATCATTCTCTGCATCATACATCTCTTTGATGTATATTTTTTAGCATACTACTGATCCATGTATAGGCATTGTCCTGTGTATTGAAAGATTTATTTACCCATTCTATGTTGTTATTGTTCTTATATGATGGATTAAATAAATTTATTTATTTTGGCACAATATTGAAACAACAAAACGAACGATTGATATTTCGAATTTAGGACTGTTATGCCTTAAATATTTTTTCCCTAGGAATTAAACGTATAAGTGCTACATTGAAATAACTGCTCATTTAGATGGCAAACTTTTAAAGGTTTTATTGTTCAAAGAGTGGGCATGTAAATATTCATAAATATTCATTCCATGAAATGTGACGATTTCATGAAATACTCGATCATTTTATGAAATATTCAATTTTACGATATTGCCACGACATAGACATGACCATTGATATCCAGATCTACACTAATGCAGTAAACACAAACATTGCTATATTTATCCTATTTTAGGGCCATATCAACTTGGGAAAGAAAGGCTACAACGTTCCGAAGAGAGGCACACTGCAAGTAACATTATTCAATCCTTTGGGCACTGTGATCAAGATGTTTGTGATCATGTACGATTTATCAGACATGCCTCCGAATTCTCAGACGTTTATACGTCAGAGAACGCTGTACATGCCGATGAATTGCAAAGACACAAATATCGAATGGGGACCAAAATGGCTTCGATATCTCATCCATCTCAGGTAAAACAATTTTTAGTAATATCTTACAATATATTGAAAATCTAAGCTCTTAATTTACATTTGCTTGATTTTGATCACTGCTTGAACAAAATGGGTGATGCAAATTGACTTTGTACCTCTCACGCATCAAAATCATTTGTGCCCAGACTATGGACTTACTAATAAATAAAAAAATATGTTATCGAACATACTGTATTTGAGAAAAAATGTTTAATGTGACTAAAGAGCAATTTTTACTTCCTACGCCTACTGGAAGGTATTTAATTCGCGAAAATGAGATATATTTTTGGATGTTATATGACATGTACATCACGAAAAACAATGTCAGTCATTTCCGTCGGTCTGTCCGCTAATCTATAACCTCTTTAATTTGAGAAGTACCGCCCGGATTTTGATGAAATTTGTACACAATATTACTACTAAGCCAAGGACGTAAAAGCTTTATAGTTTTTGAAAATCGGTCGTGGCGGCGGAGACGGCCAAAAATTAAAAAAAAAAAACAAAAGCCGCTTGAAATTTGGGGGTTGGGTATCATACGGGGTGGCGGAAGGTATATGATTTTTGTTGATCTTATAATATTTATACGCTCCCAACCCTGGTAATTCTATATACCTATTAGCCATATTTAACACATCATAGATTTACCCGTACAGCGATATCGCTCAGTTGTGGGAAGGGACAACGTTGCCATATGGTCGGTAACTACAGTAGGACAGGGAAGGAATGTCGATGGACTAATTTTATGGGCCTGTTTGACTGGCTTAATACGTTCAATTTCTCTGTTGTACATATCCGTAACTCAATTCTTTCCGAGAATTTAAATTGAGCTGAACTTGATCTGTTATGAAGTGGGAAGTGCAGAGTCAATCTTCTTGACGCCATTTTTATTCTTAGTTTAAAAAAAAAATTGACTGCGCTCTGATATTGCCAGGATGTTCCAAATTGTGTTAAACGGAGGTTAAGATTTTATAAATTGTCGGTTCCCTCGTCAGGAACTGGTCATTTTGAGTAAAAGAAATAAAAAAATTAAATTTGGGGTGGATATGTAATCATTTTCGAAAATAAAGCACTATAAACTGTTACTCCACTTTTACAATGACTTATCCAGTATGCCTACGCCATTTTGAAAACATAGTGATTCTGAGAGTAGATATAAATTTTCAGATCACTTTACTTTTAGATACTTGTTACTACTATTTTGGGGATCGACTGCAGTGCAACTCGTAATAAAAAATGGTAATGTTTTATTAGGACTAGGTTGATCTAAATGAGTTTAAGTGGACACCATGTGAGACCCCAACTGGTTATTATGCTGTTGAAAGGATCAGGGTTTTCCAGTTGATCACATCTATGAATTTTTACATTGAAGTATTTTAGAACATACGCATTACATTTTCTACTTTATCCTTCAAAGCTACAATAAAACATAGCAAGACATATAAAAATGAAAGCATATAGTCTACTGCGCTCACAATAAAAACTAAAGTTAAATTTTTAATGTGAGCACAATATGTTTTATTATTATCGATTTGAAGTATACAGCGTTGGTAATCATGCGCTCATATGAAACGTTAAGTTAAATATTTAAAAATGGGTTAAGTTAAATATTTAAAAATGGGTGAATTTTGGTCAAATTGCAAAAAAAATATTCAAATACTGAAATAAAAAAAAAACGTCTTGTTGAAAGTGTATAAAATCCCTATTGTAGACCCTGATTGTTTGGTTGTATTGCAGTACCGATCAGAAATGATAAAATAAGAACCTCTTATTGTATAAAAAAAATCAAACAATTTATTTGGTCTGTTTTCGCTTGTATTTGCCAGGAGCGGTTTCACGTTTAATGGTACAGAAGTAGTCCGCCAGCATGTTTGCGGTCCATTTTAAACTATAGCGCTGTACCCAAATTCAACTAGATCTTTGTAGTTGTCCGACTTTTTGCAGCTTGGAAGTTGCTACATACATTTTTGAAGGCATGCCCTTTTTCCTTCCTCGAAAGTGTAGTTTTAAAATCGTGGTCCTTAAAAAGTTCTCGTACTTGAGGTCCAACGAAAATTCCTTCTTTGGGTCAGTTATACGCGGGAATTTCCTTCTCAAATAAAGGAATGCATTTCCCTCTCTGTCTAAGACTTTCAGGAAAATTTTTATAAGCCCTAGTTTTATGTGCATAACAGGTAAATTACCTTTCTGCTGATCTACTAAGGACATTTTTCTGGCCGGGCACAACGTTCTCACGTACCGGCCAATGTTTAACTAAATAATGTTGGTTTCTGGCTCTGCTGTCCCATTCACATAAAAAACAATATTTTGTGAAGCCATTCTGCAGTCCTGTGAGCAGTGCAATAACTTTGAGATCGGTACAGATATCCACTTATGATCTTCGTATTTTATGCTTTGGAGTAATAAGCGCATGTTTTGGTATGTTTCTGACTGGATTGTCGTACCCCATTATGCTATAGAAAGATAAATATCGCACAGATACATTCTTACACCTGCTTAAAGCATGTTGTTGGTACGTACTCTCTGGACTCCATTACGTGATACGACAATTTAAAGGCAGTGTAAGGGTTAAAATATGTAGAACTTATCGAAATAACGTATTTGTTTGGTGGAGAGGATTTTATTATTATTAAACTATAACTGTATTTTTTCAGATTCCAAAGTTCTAAATCAGGAAAGATCTATCTACACACTGATATAAGAATGATAATATTTAGAAAAAGCGACATGGATACTGCAACGGCTCATGGAATTGATATGAGTTACGAATTACGCAGTTTCACGCATATCCCTGTCAATCCGAAGTTCTCTCCAAGAAAGTAACTAGAGGAACATCTCGAGGTAGGGTCAATAATTTATTAGTTCATTTTATACGTCAGTGTCAGGAACCGTTTTTACTGAAAGCAACTCGTAACCCTACGGCAGCCCCCATTGATATTACGTAAAAAACTTAAGTTAAGCATCCTATGAATGGGGATCTCATTACTTGTCGAAGATAGAGCTTAGGTTAAATTAGTGTAGCGTTTTTCTGGGTTATTTTGGGTATGGATTAAAACACTGGATTCCACAAAAAGAAATGCACTGATTTATTTAACTTGATAAATCATTTATATACACCACTATTTATGTCTGACTAATTCTTATGCCACCATTGACTGCACTATACCTCACTCCGCTCTTCTACTCTACCGTATTCCGTACTCTTCCTCCATCTCCCGGCCGCCGAGTTATATATAGTCCCAGTTACCGCCACAGAGCGACATCTAGAATGTTGGAGATCACTTCGCGTCGATCTAGAAGGCGATCCACTGCCACGGTCCTCACAGACGCCGCCAGGCGGCTTGTGCGACAGTGGTTCGCGTAAAAGCAGAGATCGGCAATTAAGCCCTGGTGAGTAGGGGACTCGCCCAACTATTTGTTACATTAGTAAAAAGTTGCGTTCTTTGGGGCGTATTTGCATGCCGTTGAGAAACATTTCATGGCTTACCGAGATATTTGGGAAACACTAAAATTTGGCCAAATCAATTTTTTTCCTGACTGATGAAACTTTCCATTGGCTCCTTTTAGACACTACAGGATGGTGTTTTCAAGTTTTGTGCCCGATGGTTCGTTTTTCACCACTTTTTTTCTATGGTCCGAAAAAAAGTACACCCTGTATCTAATAGCATTTTTTATACGAATTCAACGACGTATCACATGTTACATTTATTTTCTTTCTTCTTTTCATTATTTTTTTGAAGTTGACGTTGCAAACAAGTGCTTGACTTGACGAAAATACCTGTCACCGAGTATTGTTATTATTGTATATTGTTAATATTGCTTTATTATCGACAAAGATGCCAGGCGGTCATTTTAGCAATGAAGAAAAGTTCCACAAGCTGGCGTGCTACAATGATACTGCATAAATGTTTCTTGAGAAAGAAGGCCATTTTCTTAGAGTTGGCTCGAAAAAAATATGGTTCATTCAAAAAACCTGTTACACCTCGAAAAAAGGAATCTTTAGAGGAAGCTCAGAATAGTATTTCACAAGCAGTTGCTAAGAAAAATGTAGGAGTAGCCAAATCCACAGCCCAATTTATTTTGAGTAAAAACAGATATTACCCCTAGAAATTCAGAATTTGCCAAGGACTTAGACTAGGGAATAGCGAACGGCGCCAGCATTTTTGTGAGTGATATACACGAACATGTAAAGATGAATTTAATTCCCCTTCAAAAATAATATGGTTACTAAAAACGGTATCTTCAATCGCCGCAATACTCTCACTACTGGGCTCAAAAAATCTGCGGGTTGTGGGTGGTGTGGAATTCTAGGCACCAAAATATTAGGTCAATTTATTTACAACTCATTAACTGCATAACGGCACCTTCATTTGTTGCAACATGATCTAGAAGACTATCTGGATAATTTACCTTTGGCACAGGTTAATAGCTATTGGTGTCCACAAGATGATGCTCCTATACATAACTCTAGGCAAGTTCAAAAGTGTGATTATTCGTGCTCATGTTACTTTTCTGTTTGATCGAAGATGATTCCGATGTATAATATGAAATTCACTCATAAAGTAATTTAGCTAAGACCATCAAGATGCGAAGACATATTTGTTATGTTTTTCTGGTAGATAAAAACGTACTACATACGTTGATTGCTTTGGCTGGATTTTACTTGCGTCTTTCAATCGGTGCTTTTAAGAATCTAAAGTATTTTCATATTCCACTTTCTTATTAGTAAGTATATTCAATGCCTGCATATACAATCTCAAAAAGAGACTGTCCATTATTCAGTGGAATGCGGAAACAATGCTACCAGCAATCGAAATCTCGAGTTGAAGTCGACTGGCCGTAGAGTTGCTTTTAGCGAGAATAGTTTTTTAGTGGTACGCTGAATATTTTAGTTATAATGGTCCATTCATATCAGCTAACTTTCAGGACGCAATTTATATAAGGTGTCCCAAGAGTTAGGATTTTCTTTTTCAGAAATAACTACGATCGAAACAACAGCGAAAAAGTAAACATAAAAGTGGGGAAGTGTTCACTGCTATATGATGAGAAATTCTAAGTCACGCCATGTTGAAGACACTTTGAACTTACAACAAATTCTCTAATTTGTTACTGCTCGTGCTCGATGTGCTGTTTTTTCAAATAGATTGACAAACAATCAGCCTGGTTTACCCACACGATACCTGACATCTGTGTTGAATATTGCAGCATGTATATCTTTTCATTTAATTGTGTGCTGAAGGAAGGGCCGGATTCCCCGATATGCCATATTTGAAAGTTTAATAAAATCAATTAAATACAGGGTGGCCCATAAGTCCTTTGAGCTGGTTAAAAAAGGAATAAAACCAAACTAGTTACATTATGAAGAATTATTATATTTTGTTATCATCTTTATTGAATGGGAATTATGTTTTAAAAATCACATCGTCTAAATGCAATCCATTACGATCACGGCACTCATATAAACGACGTCTAAAATTGTCCATCACTGCGCGGCAAGTCAACACTGTAATGCTTGCCATTTCTCTTCGGATATTTTCTTTCAGGACATCAACTGATCGCGGAGTGGTGTCGTACACTTTACTCTTGAGGTAGCCCCATAAAAAGAAGTCCATTGGGTCAAATCTGGACTACGTGGTGGCCAGGAAATGTCTCCTCTTCGAGGAATTACTTTGCTGGGAAAAAGTTGACAGACGACGGGCATAGAAGTGTTGGAGGTGTGGGCAGTTGCTCCGTCCTGTTGAAACCAGGTCTGCGTATTATAGCCTGGAAAATTCTGCAACGCTGGTGTCAAAAACTCTTCTATCATTGCTACATACCGCTCCGAAGTAACAGTTAATGCGCGACCTCGGTCGTCCTCAAAAAAATAAGGGCCTACGATGCCATGCGCTGACATAGCAGCCCAAACTGTAACTTTAGGGCTGTGTAAGGGCTTCTGATGCTTACTCCTTGGATTTTCGGGGCTCCAATAACGGCAATTTTGTTTATTTACATGCCCGTTTAAATGGAAGTGAGCCTCGTCCGAGAACAATACATTATTGAGCGAAGAAAATCGATTCAACATTTCATTCGCAAAGTTTAGTCTCTGAATAGCGTCATTATCTTTTAATTCCTGCACTAACTGAATTTTGTAAGCGTGCAGACGTAAATCTTTCCTTAAAATCAGCTGTAAAGATGTTCTGGGTACGTTTAGTGCACTGGAACGCTTACGAGTAGACTGGGTAGGATTTTGACGAACAGACTGTGCCACAATGTTGATGTTTTCTTCAATACGAGTTGTCTTTGGTCGATCCCACCGCTGTTTATCTAACGTCGAACCAGTCTCTTCGAACTTAGCAACCCAGTTCTTAATCGTTTGAGCTGTTGGACACTTTGTAAAATTGTGTAAATTGTGGTATTCTCGATATTTACGCCGCGCAATGGTTGCCGAATCATTATTTTGATAAAACGCGCGCACACAAAAAGCACGATCCGCTCCAGTGAAACACTCCATGGCGACTGAATTCCCAGACACTGAAGATACTGCCCCCACCTCGCCCGCGCCGCTCACGCTCACCCGTTAAATTTTATTCAAATTTGAAATTTCAAAGGACTTATGGACCACCCTGTATAATAATAGTTAAAAAAATTCTATATATACTCCGAACATTATATTTATCGGCGCTACGCATAGCAAGAAATAAAATTGCCCAGCTAATAATGGCATACTTCTCCACAATGGTATGTAATGAAATATTTTTGGTTTTCAGTTTCCTGTTAATACAACCAAGGCGTCAGACACGAAACAAGAGACTCCCCCCACATCTAGCACTCCAAGCCTTTATAGTTATGTTTACCAGAGGTTACTTAGCTGTTTCCTGCAGACAGACATTGCGGCTAGTGTATAGTAGGTCAGACACTTTTTATGAGAATTGCAGGTTTATTGAGTAAATGAGAATGATACGCTGACGGAAAAGATTAGTCGCGTTTATTAGAAAAGATCACTGTTGGAGCGATTATTGACGATGACCTTAATCGATTCATACGAGTATATGAACATAGCAATGTCAAAAGCTGTGATTGGCCGAGTAGCGCTTCGGTCTGATGAATACCACCTTTGTTTTAGATATCTATTTATATTATTTTCTGGTTTTGTATTTTATATAACAAAGTTATAGACATCTTGTGATTTTTATATTACAATTATAAGCAGTGCATGCGGCATGTACGACGATAAAGCAACATAGATTCTATAACTGGGGTTATTAGGAAAAAGTAATTGAGAAACTGGGAAAAAAGTTTATTATTTTTTTAACAGGTATATAATTGATGCCTGTGGATTATATCCAAGATATTACTGTACTGGTGAGTCTATAAGAATGTTTAGTGAGCGGTCTGAATAACATATGACCAAACCAAGAGGTTGTTTCTCAATACGCCAGTTTGATCCTTCCTACGTTAACGTAATCATTAAAACTCTGATTTATACCCAGTCGCCACAACATGGTGATTTAAAAATGCACTACAAATTGTCCAGTGCCATTGAAAATTTGATTAAACGACAATGATATACAAAGTACCTATATTAAATGATCGGGATCCTTTATGTAATGAAGGCAAAGACATCTGTAAATTCATGAACACTTGGTACATTCTTGGTTGTATCCGATCACTTCGAGTTAAGGTGTAAGAAGTCAGGGAATTATAGGTTATTATTAATGTTTACATATACCCTATTTCACGCGTATCCATCACGTATCTCTCTACTGAGATGAACAGCTGATCAACAAGTGACATCTTTGTATTAGTCTGTAACCGTTGGCAATAATGAATCGGGTGCAAAACTAGTAACTTGCTTGTAGCCTCTTTTTTGTACGCAAATGAACTTTTATAAATAAAATACTTCATAGCAAGTACAAAATGAATCTAGCATACAAAAAACCAATACAATATATGTACGGCTTTGTCTACCTGGCCTTGAACGGATCCGTCAGAACTATGCCATTTGGCGACATGGGGAATTTTGTAATAACACTAAATAATCAGCTGTCATTCTATCGTAATGGATACTCGTGAAAAAGACTATATAGTACAGTATTTGTGATTGCCAAAACCCTCTAATAACTTAATATTTGTTTCAATATATCTATTCAATTTATGTAACCGACAATTTCTCTTGTAAGTTTTTCTTATCATTCATTTTATTTAGACGTTAAATGTAATGCTCATCACCTGTAATTCTCGTTCATCATAGTAATGAAGAATATTATCATGTATGGTCGTCACTTGCATTTTGTAGACGAAATAACGAATAGCTCATCAACTGCCATTTCAACCTGTATATATTTAATTATGTGTACATATATATTTCTGATTAGACGCTATATTTTTAATATTTTTATTGGATATGAATATGATTGTAATTGGTAGTCTGTGTTATGGTATATACGTTACTTGAAATTTATATACATATATCTACGTTGGAAAGTCTTAATTTGTTGTGTTTTTAGTTAAGAATCAGCAGTTTTGTCCTTTGATTAGTTTTAATGAGGTAGTACAGGGTGATTTTGAATAGAATGAAGAAATTCTTTCTTATTTATAAAAAAAGTAAATAGCCCTTGAGTGACACTGTATAAATCAAAGAAATTTTGACAGCTTTGATTGCCAGATACCGACTATTAATAATAATAATAGTAATCGTCTTCAATGAAACTGTTCAACTCCATACAGAAAAAAAAGTTGCAAATGGTGGCAATCAAAAACAAAAAAATAGATAAATATTTACGGTATGTACACAAATCTTCTCAAAGCATTGTATAAAACTGCAGCACTGTTCGTGAAAGAACGCTCTGAAATGAAGCTGTGGAGTGAAGACGTACAGTTATAATATTGTAAAATCTAACATGTCTATCATGTATATTCCTAAATACCAGCATTCCTCTCAAGTATATAGGCTTGGACATACGTATTAGTTTATGAATGAATACAAGGTAATGATATTTGACAATATTTTTATCCGGTTTAGTTCTATACTACCAGAAACATTGTCAAAGCACCTTAATCCGCAGATGAACCAACACAATTATTTTGTACAATTTGAACCTGAGTTCTAGTTGTAACATCCAGACACGGATAATATATCATAGTTTGAAATGAAAAATTGCTTTATTACCATATAGTGCTCTCAGTCTCAAATAGATTTTCTTTAAAAGGTTATTGACATGACTGGACAATAAGTTTAAAATCGATTATTACGCCAAGAATTTTAACCTCATTAACCGGGTACAGTCTTTGAGATCCAATTTTAACAGCTAGTTGACTTTTAATTCTCTTTTACGATCTGAACAAAAAATATCATTCTGGATTTACTAGGATTCATTGACAGGTTGTGGTTATTCGAAAATTGATAACACTTTTTAATATCATGGTTTATTGATCTCTGCGCCATTTTTATTTCATCAGTATCAACATATTGAACCAGTTGAGTATCGTCCGCGAAATACTGGTGTTCACAGAAATTCCCAGTCTAATGTAGATCCGATTTTTAGGAAACTAGATTTGTTATCATATGACACAGACTGCGATCGATTTGATATATAACTACGAAAAAAAGTCCAATGCAATTGGATCTATGCCATAATAATTTAAATTCGCCATTAACTCATGATGTACAGGTTTCCTTCCATAAGTATCGGGATTGGTTCCAAAAATCAAAATTTATCACAGGTATAATTACAATTTTCAAAATACATTCCTCCTGCATCGATACACTTAGTTCGGCGCGTCTGCCACTCGACAAAAGCCCGCTGGAAGTCGGTTTCCGGAATACTGTGAGAGTCTTTGTCGTCGCCGCTTGAACAGCCTCGATGGAGTCGAACCGATGTCTTTTGAGATATCTTTTTATTCGCGGAAACAAGAAAGTCAGTCTGGGCTTAAACGCCGGTCGAGTGCAAACATTTTTTCACTTTGGCCACCTGAGCATCGGTTCGAGCCTTAAGGCATCATCCCCATAAACCTGTTTGAAGAGTTCAAGTTTTTCCTAGTTTAAACCAAAACTTCACAGCGTAGCGTTGCTCGACGGTGTGCTACATGCTGGTGCGACTGCTACACCCATTTGTTTTCATGACATCACGATGTGAGAACTACTTATTGCACTGTCAAAATTTCATTGAATTATGCAGTGCAATCGATATTTAAGATATTCAATAGCGGTAATTCATATTTAAAAAAGTATATTAAGCAGTAAGCGGCACACGCATTGTGCCTCTTATGGCTTTCTCTCCCTCTCTCTCTTCAGAGTAAATACTTCATGAGCAATTTCCATAGACAAGCTGGATATTTCATCAGTAGGATAAATGCTTCAGAAATAAACCATTGCAACTATCGACACTAACAAGCATTTATCTTGCAAGTCAGGGTCCTAACCCTCTCTACAAGCACTTACCCCTTTCATTGGTACCTATGATTATACTCAGATCTTTTAAATGCTATGTGAACTGTACCAAATATAATCCCATGGCTGACTAGGCGAAGTGAAATTTTTCGAAATTGACATACAAAGCTTAGGTGATGTAATATCACGAAGATTCATTCAGTTTCGCCTATCTTTGTAACTCAATTGTAAATTATTCAACATTGCGAAATACGTAATTATAGTGAAATGACCGAATGGAAATATCTGCATTTGCTCTCATCACTTTAATAAATATGTAATTTTGTTGGCCTGTAAATTTGCTGTCAGTATATTGTAGCATAACTTTGTTCTCCTACTTTTCTCAAAAAGTGAGGGCAGTATGGGAATCGCAAAAAATTTCAAATTTTATTTGACAATATATGACCATTGTAGGTCACAAAAAATCCGGCCATGTATGCATTAGGCCAGTAGTTAATCTTTGACCTCCCATATTTCACTTTTACTTTGATGAAATTCTGACAAAAACGCACTGCAGATTTGGAAAGTTAGTGTACAGTGGCGGAAAATAAAGGAATCCTAAACGTCAAACCTCGATTTTTTTGCGTAGTTGAAACATACCGTCGCATTGTTTAACATTTTTTAACGCACTGACCATTTTGTTTTTGCAAGGAAAGTACTGAGACAACGTACTTTGATTACATTATTTTATGTAGCAAGCGCTAAACGTTTTTATATGAATGATGGATTGGATAATTTCAACATCACAGTGATCCAAATATGTGTTAATAACTGAATTATAAGAAAGCATGTTTAAGCAAAAAGATCATTTCAAATCACCCTGTTGTTGTGTGCATTATGCATTTTCCGTGTAAAGATGATAATCCTGCAATTAGTTTAAGCTACCTAGTTTTTGTGATGTTATGGCATCTTTTATCAGTAGAAGAGATTTTATTTTTATCATTATAGTGTACCCCGCCTTTTTATATTAAAAAGAGGGGTTTGATGTATCTGGGAAATGCATAGAATTCACAAAGATTGCAATGTTATATGACGACAAATATTTATTATATATTATACATATACACTTACAGATAATCTAATTTTTTAATAGTATTTGAAAATAAATGTGTGACTATTATTTATGTGTTTTACTTAGAATGAACTAGATCCTGAGAGGCAGTGATGACATTCATCACAGTCCCTGAAATTGACGTTTACACGTACTTTTTATATATGTTATATAACCTAAAATATTGAACAATTTTTAGCCTTGAAGAAGTTGGAACATGTAAACATAAAAATTGCAGTCAATTTCTTCACAACAATGAATTCATGAGTAAATTGCCAGATCAGAGCTTATTTTAATTTTGCCTCTAGTTACCTTTGGTTCTTATTCTTAGATACCAACCTTCGTTATTTGAGAGTAAAAAGTACAATGGCTTGGCGCTTTGGTTTCAATTTAGGATTATTATTTAAACCGAGACAATCAGTATGCAAAAACACTAGTCGTTTTTTCATTGGTTACGTTCATTATTCATTGGTTATGTTTTGGTATATTTCCCTGAGTTTCGGAAGTTGCTGTATGTGTTGGTATGCCTGACTCGAGTATGTTTGATCATGCAATTCATCAATTTTTCTAACAATTTATTCGTTAATGTATTTGACTGTGTAAAGCGGCTATAAGTTAACGTACTAAGCAGGCCTGAAATAGAAAAAGGTCGCTAATTAAGATATTTGACAACCCTCCTGTTACGTCCTACTGTCAAGACTGTCAATGAAATATGAGTAGACCCTATTTCACTGAGGTAAACAGCTGATCAGCAAGTGACATCTTTGTAGTATGTACCGTTGCTAATAATGAATCGGAAGTAAATCTATTAAAGCTGGCTTAAGCGTTTTTACATGTAAATGAACTCTTCTAAATAAAAGAGTTGTTAGCCAGCACAAAATGAAGCTGTAGCTTACAAAAAAATAAAATAAAATACGGCTCTGTCTACCTGGCATTGACAGATGTGTCATTTATCGATATGGGAATTTTGATTTTTGAAATATTACTGGATAATAATCAGCTGTTCTGTTATTCTACCGTAATGGATACTCGTAAAAAAGATAATGAAAAGTCGAGACTGACCTTGAAATTGTTTCAGAATTGAATTAGAGTTATTGGGAGGTTATTGGTGTTGGGTGCATTTCGGTGCACTGATGACATTTCTAATCTAAAAATATGGAGATAAAGGGAAATTTTATCTTGTTAAAATGTACAAAGACCGATTCAACTCCAATATCTTATTAATTATAGCTTCGCTATTGTTTTTGTACTTCTTCGTGTTTTGCAACTCCTTGGAGGTGAATACCAGTCTTAGATTTGAATTTTACGTCCAGAGGGTCCATGATTTTCACCAATTGAACTTATAATCTGCGAACAGTACAAAGTAATAGCGAGAAAAGGACAAAGGAAACTACTTTCCGTATATAATCTTTTTTATCTGCGAGAACATCCAAAAAGTAAGGTTATTCGCACAAAAAGAAGAAAACATAGTTTTTTCACGAGTATCCATCTGGCTGATTATCTAGTAATATTTCGAAATTCCCATATCGGCAAAGGACACATAATTCTGACGGATCCGTCAATGCCAGGTTGATAGAGCCATATTAGTTTTTTTTTTGTACGCTAGATTCATTTTTTACTTTCTAAAAGCTCTTTTGTTTAGAAAAGTGTATTTGCATATAAAAAACAAAACGCTGCAAACAAGTTATACTAGATTTACAGTCGATTCATTATTGTCAACGCTGCAGACTAACACAGAAATTGTCACCTCAGTAGACGTCAAACCGTGATGGATACTCGAGAAATAGACTGTGCCACGATTTTAACTTTCTAGTACTCGCGCGGGGTATCTGAATACCCCACTAGTAATATTTCTGTCTATACTGGAGCGGGAGAAATGACGATCAGCATAGAGTTTCGTCTATTTCTCGAGTGTACTATGCACAAGCTTGTGTTAAGAGTTTGCTGCAATCCGAGTTCGCGTTGTGCGTAAGCACCGAGTCGAAACTTGATTGGGGTATTTAGATACCCCTCACGGGCATCGGAGTAACAAAAAAGTAAGGGTATTTTTGTTTAATTTCTGAGATTTGTTGCAATTTATTAGTTTTATTGCGGGTAAAAATATGGCAAATTTTTCAAGTAGAGACCCACAGCAATTGATGAAATGGTATAATGAAATTCTTGACAGTGACGACGAAGAACTTTATGGTGAAGATGATGCATCGGAGCAAGAAACAGGTAACTTGGAAGTACAAGATACAGATGAAGCTGATATTTCAAATATAAGTGAAGAAGATTCTGTAAAAAATGTTGGTCCATATCTCTTGGGAAAAGATAAAGAAACTAAATGGAATAAGAGGATACCACCTACGTCAAGAACAAAGGCTCATAATGTTATATTGAAAGTTCCAGGGCCAGTAGGCAACGGAAAATAAAATGTAGAATTCACCAAAATTTGGTATGCAGTAATTGCCTTAATGGCAGGGAAATAGAAACTGAGTGTGACACTGATTAAATGCTTTTGGTAGATTATAACTTCAGAGATCTGATTAGTTAGGTTTTTATATAAATATGTTAGCGTTTTAAGAAAGTATTTGTTTTATTATAAAAGCACTAAGAAAATCGTTTGAACATATTTTTGTTAGAAAAGTTCCAGCATATTGTTTCTTTTCAATTCAAAAACAAGTTGGGGTACCGCAGTACCCCATGCCAGTGTAGTATCTAGAAGGTTAAGCATCCTGTAATAGTGATACGCACTAACTTTATTAATTCCAAGTCTTATTTTTGTTTTACTGCGCCTGCTCAGATGTCAAATACGGTCAGGAATTATTAGTGCCTGGCTTTATTGAACGTTCAATAACTCCCTATTACGTAAGAATACTGTGATTTGTTTATTGGTTGGGTTCAGTTATGTTTTGGTATTTTTTCCCTGAGGTTTAGTATCTTAGGAAGTTGCTATATTTCAATGTTTCTGCCAATTTATTCGTGAATATATTTGATTGTGTAAATTAGCTATAAGTTAACAACTAAGAAAGGCAAGGAGGCCTTGTATGGAAAAAGGCCGCTAATCAAGATATTTAACAACAACAACAGCATTCGGCACTTACTGTTTGAGCCTATATCTGTGCCTAAACGCAATCATAATACAACACCAAGACATATGATACTATATATTATATTATAGAACTCTATGTATATAATATTAATATGTAAGAATAGTCATTTTTTATTGGTTAAGTTCATTATACATAGGCTATGTTTTGGTATTTTTCCCTGAGTTAGTATCATAGGAACTTGCTATATGTGGTGGTATGCTTGACTTGAATAAATTTGATCATATAATTTCGCTTCCTGTTACCTCGAAGAAATTCATCAATTTATCTAACAATCTATTCTGGAATGTATTTGATTGTGTAAAGCGGCTATAAGGTAACAACTAAGTAATGCAAGGAAGCCTTAGATGGAAAAAGGCAACTAATCAAGAGATTTGACAATTCTCGTGTTACATTCTACTGTCAAGACTGGCAATGAAATACGAACAGACATCAAGTGAAGTAATAATTAAGCATTCTGCATTTACTGTTTGAGCCTATATCTGTGCCTAAACGCAGTCATAATACAACACCAAGACATGTGATACTATATATTATATTATAGAACTCTATGTATATAATATTAATATGTAAGAATAGTCATTTTTTTATTGGTTAAGTTCATTATACATAGGCTATGTTTTGGTATTTTTCCCTGAGTTAGTATCATAGGAACTTGCTATATGTGGTGGTATGCTTGACTTGAATAAATTTGATCATATAATTTCGCTTCCTGTTACCTCGAAGAAATTCATCAATTTATCTAACAATCTATTCTGGAATGTATTTGATTGTGTAAAGCGGCTATAAGGTACCAACTAAGTAATGCAAGGAAGCCTTAGATGGAAAACGGCAACTAATCAAGATATTTGACAATTCTCGTGTTACATTCTACTGTCAAGACTGGCAATGAAATACAAACAGACATCAAGTGAAGTAATAATTAAGCATTCTGCATTTACTGTTTGAGCCTATATCTGTGCCTAAACGCAGTCATAATACAACACCAACACATATGATACTATATATTATATTATAGAACTCTATGTATATAATATTAATATGTAAGAATAGTCATTTTTTTATTGGTTAAGTTCATTATACATAGGCTATGTTTTGGTACTTTTCCCTGAGTTAGTTTAGTATTATAGGAAGTTGCTATATGTGTTGGTATGCTTGACTTGATTAAATTTGATCATATAATTTCGCTTCCTGTTACCTCGAAGAAATTCATCAATTTATCTAACAATCTATTCGTGAATGTATTTGATTGTGTAAAGCGGCTATAAGTTAACAACTAAGTAACGCAAGGAAGCCTTAGATGGAAAAAGGCAACTAATCAAGATATTTGACAACTCTCGTGTTACATTCTACTGTCAAGGAAATACGAACAGACATCAAGTGAAGTAATAATTAAGTAAGCATTCGGCACTTACTGTGTTATCTATATCTGTGCCCAAACTCAGTCATAATACAACACCAAGACATATTATGGTATATATATATAGAACTCTTACAATTTATAATCATAATTTGTGTTTGTTTTTGTACCTTCCCCAACCCATAAATTTGGAAACACATATTTTTAATTATGGAGTGTGATTTTTTTGATATAACATAAATGGGTCGCGTGGGTGCGTTCCTGAAGAAATAAGAAAGATAAGTTAACGACTAAGCAAGGCAAGGAGGCCCCAGATGGAAAAATGCCGCTAACCAAGATATTTAACAAAAAAAAAAACAATTTGTCTGATACATCCTACAATCATTGAAAATTAACAGTATCGTCCTAAAGACTTCCCAGGCATCAGATAACACATAATATAAAGATAATTCATCTAGATACCTTGGATGGAGAAAATACATAATCGACAACAGCAAATAAAAAGCACTGCAAGTCTGAACTGAATGTGTGCAAAAATGTACAGGGAATTATTCTATCAAAAATTGTAAGAACACTACAGTGACATGTATAACTTGCATACTCTGATAAAAATGATTACTTGATATTCATTATAATGCTAATGACAAATCTTGCCCCGTTTATATTTCATAACATTAAAAGAAAAATCAGTTTTATTTGAATTATCAATATAGATTAGGAACAGGTTATGGAGACATACATTAGAGATTATAACCCAAGTTCCAAACTACTATTTATACTATAACTTAGACAATTCTAATAAAAATGATGACATAATATACGTAATACAAAATTTAATTTGTAAGTTCGAACATGTAGGTATAACTGAAACAAACACAGATTCAAATTATGGGAGTGTAGAAGTCACCATCCATACCTTATGATGATTCAATTTGGAATTAATTGAAAAAAATGAGATACTACAAAGTTGGATGGTGAGAGTAGATGTATTTATTGATCATATATTTAAACATTCTGAAGCGAAAAATGAAAATATTTACACAGCAACTTTACAGTATAGGTACAGTTTCGGGCCCTACTATGCTTGAGATTCACATTGAAGAAGCATTCCCTAGATTGAAAAATGTACAACGTAGCACAAAAACTAATGAGAATTGCCCAAATAAGGGTGTGGCAGCATAACTTCTTGTTAAATTGCGCACCATTCAGTCGGTTGATGTCATAGCGGAGCGTTAGTAATCTGGTTCGAGAGGACTATGAAGCTTTGTCAGGACATAGTTGGGTCGCCATCATGCGTTGGAACAGCGCGCCTTTCGGAACCGCTTTAATTTAGCGCACTTGACCACTGTCCCGCACCGCAAATCAATTGTGACTTAGACAAACTGCAAGTGCGGCCCATTAGATCCCCTGAAAACATTGATGCAAGGTTAGGACACCACCGCGTCCTGCGCGCAAACATGCGTCTGCCATTGAGGTTTCCAAATGTTTTGTGAGGACAATTCTTCATGATGATCATTTCCACCCTTAAAAAATGGCTATTGTGCAGGAACTTCATCCATTTTTTTGTATAAATCCCTCAACAAACAAAACATGCGCTAGGGGACTGACACCAATCCTCGAGAATTGCATCAAAGACCTTTGCATTCACCTAAAGTCACAGTGTGGTGTGCAATTTGCTTACCTGGATTTATTGGTCCTCGGCTCTTTGAGGAAAGTCGTAGACAATGAATTCAGATCGGTATGTAAGCATGTTACACGATCTTTTCCCACTGCTAGATGAGTTGGACTTAGGGGCCATTTGGTTCCCACAAGGCGGGGTGCAAAGCCAGAAATCGACTTACTAAGTGCATAGAGAATGGAGGACGTCGCCTATCTGATTTTCAAAACTCTGTAAAACAACACTCTAGGCATGCGCCTACATCAAAAACAAAAAAGATCCTGATTCATAGAATGAGTTTTATTAGGTTATGCTGCCGAACCCTGTATATACCGGGTGTTTCAAATCGACCCTCACTATTGGGATCTCAGAAAAGGTAGGAGATACGGACTCGCTTATAGGCCAAAGTTGCGTATTTAGGTAACAACCAAAATGCCACTAAGAAAGATTCGAAATTCAAACTACTTCCGAAGAGAGACGGAAAAACTGAAGTTTCCCAAAATAGTTTTCATTTTTTTCTTGACTCTATTTGAAGTGGGATTTTGAAATAAATTGCACATTAACATTGCCACTGTTTCTCCTCTTCAAGATGGCATAAAAATGTATCAGTACGTTGCACTGCCAAACCTTAGTTGAAATTCCATTACAAATAAAGTTAGGGAAACATTTTCCGTATCTCGTCGTAAGTACTTTGATTTAGAAACTTTCTAAGTGACATTCTGTTAGTTATCTAAATGCGCAAGTTTGCCCCCATTTGAGCGACACCAGGTATAGTGAAGATGATCCAGAAAAAGCATTCGGTCTTTCTGTTGCAGGACTTCAAAATCACATAAATTCATGTTCAAATACCAAAAAATTTTTAAGGGCATCGGTGGATATCAAATGGCATTGTAAGATCTACTGATAGGAAAAATAAAATGATATAAAAATATCCGCATGACTTAGAACTTTTAAATCAATTTAAAGTATGTAAATAGCAACTAGCTGAAATTATAAACGCAGCAAAGTTGAAGTACTTGAAAAAGACGTTCATACATAAAATGCAACCAACGAAAAAAAACATTCCTTCTGTTGAAAATGAAATGGAAAACTGACACAAACAAATAGGTGAAAAATTGGCAAAGGGAATATTTCAAAAGAAAAACTACCTGCATATACCAAAACTATATCGTAAAATTCGATGTATCTGACACCAATTTATTTATTCAATATTTCAGAAATTTGCGAATAGAGTAAAAAACGAGTCTTAAATTTTATTGCGAAATATGATCTTATATCCAAGCAATATGGATTAATAGATGAGAAGTCAACCCAAAACGTATTAATTTAACTACCAAAATTTAGAAGTACCTTGATAAGAATATCCGCTTGTTTTTGTAGATTTAGCCAAAGCTTTTGACACCACACATGAAAAACTCCTATCTACCTGAAGAATTTGGGATTTCCGAGGACAACTTACTATTGATAATAAACTAAGTGTTGACATGACAGATGCGGAGCTTCAATTTAATCTATATATTAATGACCTTTTGAATTGAAAATTGATGGAGCAATTATTGGTTTTGCGGATGACACAGCGATTTTTTTAATTGTGACAATCAACTTTATCAAAACATGTTTTATTACATTTTTTATAGCAATAGATTTTCAAATTTCAATTGACTCCAAATTCAAACATCAGGCATCTACAAAAACATACAATAATTTAGTATCAAGTTCTTAGCAGTAATTATAGATACTCATCTAGAATGGAACTTGCATGTTGAGAGTTAAGTGAGAAAATTAAAATGCCTTATCCTCAAATTCAAACATTTTAGTAGTGTTTTGGTGAAAAATATCTATACATGTCCTTGTTCACCCAATACTACCTTACGGAATCTTAGCATGGGGATGAATCATTATTAATTATTGTAAACTAATCTAAATTGTTCAGAAGTGTTCAATAAAGATAAATTTTATCCAAGAGAAAATATTTAGGATGAATCATAACTTTTGAACTTCCCGCAAGCTTATTTTTATAACAACAACTAATCTATATATTAATGACCTTTTAAAATTGAATATTCATATAGCAATTATAGGTTTTGCAGATGACACGGCGATTTTTTAATTTTGACAATTAACTTTAGCAAAGCTTGTGTTATTACATTGTCTTGTAGCTATAGATTAAATTTTCTTGTAGCAATAGATCTTTAAATTTCAATGGACTCCAAATTCAAACATGAGACAAATACAATCATTTAATATCAAGTACTTAGGAGTAGTTATAGATATATTATCGAATTTGCATGTTGAAAGCTTAGTGAAAAAATTAAAATTTTAGTAGTTTTTTGAGCCAAAAATATCTTTATATATGGATTATCGACCCATCGTTCACCCAATTCTACATCACGGAATTTTAGCATGGGGAGGAATCATCAATAATTACTGTAAAATAGTCGAAATTGGTCAGAAGTGGATTTTAATGATTATGTTCAATAAAGATAAATTTCATGCAACAGAAAATATTTATGATGAATCATAACTTTTGAACTCCCAACAATCTTATTTTTCCATCACATACATGGTGTCCTGAAAGTGGGACTTTCCTTTTCAGGGTTAGCAAAAAACATCGAAAGCGTAAAAATAACAACAAAAATACTATTCATTTGGTAAGGAATTTCAAGTACTGCCCTGTCACATGTTTGTGTTATTTGTAGTATACACTGCTAGTTGTTGCTGTCCTATTCAAAAGCACGATTTTGTTTACCTCTTCCTAAATGTTAAACATACATATGCGGCTCTGATGGAAAGAAACATCGCAGAAGGCGACGTTCTGAGTACACCCGTCTTGAAGATGCTCATATCTAATCGATAACTACGTTATTGCTCTAGGAATGTACCAATTTCGGTATTTCAAATGTGGTATGTTTATAAACCAGGTTAACCTAAACACCACGCAACGTCTGGTTTCGATATATTGACTCACATAAATCAATCCAAGCGAATAACCAAAATTTCTGTTATGTGCCGCGGTTATAATATGGTTCAAGATGACACACGGGTTGATGACGTCAGTTACACGAATCGCTTGAACGCGTTGGTTTTAACCGCGGTTTTGTTGCAAGTTGTTTATTTTAGAAAAGCGCCGCTACTCTATCGACGCTGCATATAAGGTGGCAGCAGAAGCAAGTCTTTTGGACTGGCAGCGACTTGTCTACTATTTGGCGGTTTTAGTTTAGGGCGACCATCAGGAGCACGCCATTTGTTTTTCGTACTCGCGCTATAAGCTCGCCTACTTTTCCTGATGACCCCACGCAAGCTACATTAACATTTTCTCGATTTTTGTAATCAAGTTCAGGTAAGTACAGTGCAGTAATTTATATTTTATGAATTCCATCAAGTATTTCAAATGCAATTCTAGGTTAGAAATTTTTTGCACGTGCTTTTTTCCCAATATTGCCAGTGGCAATATTGGGGACTAAATATTAAAATCTTTTTCAGAATGCCAAGAAAACGAGATGTGGTCAGAGGAGGACCTGCGTTCAGCGTTGGAAGCCATAACAAACGGAATGTCCATCAAAGGTACTGGCAACCATTACAACATTCTTCGCTCAACACTCGGTCTTCATCATAAATCAAAAAATCCCGTAAGAAAACTTGGAAGGTCGACAACATTATCTACAGCACAAGAAAATGATCTCGTGGTAAGAATTCACAGATTAGCTGAGGTAGGAATGCCTATAACAAGCAAAATTTTAGTGAAAAGTGTGTTTTCTTTTGCTACAAAAAATGACATACCAAATTCGTTTTCTCAACAGTCTGAAAGGGCTGGTAGAAAATGGCTCAGTTATTCTTGCGCAGACATCCTGACGTAGCGATGCGAAAAGCTCTACAGATGAATATGGCTCGAGCCCAAAAAATGAACAAGACAATCGTCGATGACTATTTTAATAAATTGAGAGATACCCTCGAAACCTATTTGACAAACAAGGTAGCATATATATGGACGAAAAAGGATGCAGATTGACAATTCATAAGCAACAAATTGTTTTGGCTAACAAGGGAGCAAAACGGGTACATTTGACGGCACCTGAACATGGAGGAAATGTGTCGATTGTAGGTTGTGGAAATGCGCTTGGTCAATCTGTACCGCCTTTTGTGCTTTTTAAAGGTCAAAGACTTAAAGCTGATCACATGCCCCCTGGCTCACAAGCTATTGTCACAAATAAAGGTAGTAGACATGCGAAGCATTTGTATCGTATTTCTTGATTCCTTACAGATATTTGATGGAGCTAAAAGTCATCTTGATATTTCTATAGTTGATGCAGCTGACCACTTGGGCATAACTTTATTTTGCCTTCCTAGCAACACGTCACATGAGTTGCAACCCATGGATAAATCGGTGTTTAAAAGCTTTGAGGCGTTTTGGGACCAAGAAGTCCTACAGTTTTTAATGAGAAACTCTGGCAAGGCGATTACAAAATCGAGGTTTGGAGAAATGTTTACTAAAGCTTGGCTAAAAGCAACCCGTGCTAAGATTGAACAAGAAGCCTGCCACGTTACAAAAGTTTAACCAAAATAGGAAACAGATTAAGAAACATACTTGACGACAGATGCGAAAGGATCAGCAGCTCTGACGATGACATTCCACTGATTGAATTAAAAAATGGACAGGAAAAAATGCGGTTACAAAAGAAACAACAAAATGTAATCCGGCGTCTAATCAAGTAAGACCTTCTGACTCCAAATGCTTAGACAATTCCTTTAAAGATACAGGATTGCTGATTACACCGGAAATTAAATTATCTACCGTGAAGAGAAAGCCAGCTTTAAACAGTAAAGCGCTGCAAGTTACCAAAGATTTGTTCGCGGCAACACCAAAATCGAATAATCCAAACGAAGTTGTCAAAAAACCAACAAGCAGTACGACAAATAAATCGAGGAAAGAAGAATCCTGGTTTTGCTTTCTTTGTAACACCAACAATAAAGAAGATATGCGCTTGTGCATAGTGTGCTTTAGATATGTGCACGAGGCCTGTGTACGACCGACAAAAGATAACAAGGAAAAATTGTTTGCCCTCAATGTTCATAAGTTTAGTTTTTCTTACTTTTGTGCTTACTTGTTTTTAACACCTTCACTGCCGATGACTCAACTGTTGAGTCACAGCAGCTTCCCGGCAGAAGCCGATGACTCAAATGTTGGGTCATGTGCGATAGGTTATTGCATCAGCCAGTAGTGCGTCGGTTACTGAAAGGGTAGCAGCATATTACGCCGGCGTTTTATTGACTTATAAACACGTGTTTTTGCGCGATTGGTTTGAAGTTACGTTTTTGCCTTCAGTGTACAATGGACAGCGAAATTCCAGGGCCATCTAGACCGAAGAGAAAGTTGGAGGGTCCTAAAAGAGGGAAATTTTTTAGTGATTCGGAGTTAGAAGCATTAGCATACTTATCAGAAAGTGACGAGGAACCTTTTGTAGACAGTGGCAGCGAGTATGAGCCTGATTATACGAGTTCAAGCGAAGAAGAGGAGATTTGGGAGCATGCTATGATCCCTGAAACCTCCGAAGAAGGTGATCGCTCTGAGGTTCCAATGTGGGCCGATAACCCAGACATAAAGGACTTTCCATTTTCCGGCAACCCTGGACTAAAAGAAAACTTAGCATCTGACGACCCTATTGACTTTTTCAATCTATTTCTTACGAACACATTTCTCGAAAATATCATTGTTGAAACGAACAGATACGCCGAGCAATTGTTTTTGAGCAAAAACACGAGGGAGAAGTCAAGAATAACCGACTGGAAGCCTTTAACAGTTTCAACATTGAAAGTTTTCATAGGGTTATGGCTTCATATGGGCAATATACAAATAAACCGGATGCAGGACTATTGGAAAACTCACATGTTGTATAATCTCGAATGTTTTAGGAACCATATGAGCCGAAATCGTTTTTTGACGATTCTAAGGTGTCTACATTTTTCCAAAAATCCTGAAAGAGGAGAACCAGGATATGATGACCGTTTATCGAAGATTAGATGGCTACAAGACTTTTTCAACCAAAGAATGGATGAGATTTACTACCCGAATAAACAATTGTCTCTAGATGAGTCGATGGTCTTGTGGAGGGGTAGATTGCTTTTCCGGCAATATATTAAAAATAAAAAGCACAAATTTGGTGTGAAACTATATATTTTATCGGAACCTAATGGTCTCGTGTTGAAAGTGAGGATATATACTGGGGGCGAAAAGGACATGCAGGGGGAATTGGGACATTCTGCAAATGTTGTGCTTTGTCTCGTAAAAAAATATCTTGAAAGAGGACACTCATTGTATATGGACAACTATTACAATAGTATTGCTTTGGCCAAGGAACTACTTTTGAAGGGAACCTACGTGACTGGAACACTAACAGCGAACAGGAAGGGCAATCCATCTGAAATTACTTCTAAGAGATTAGCTAGAGGTGAAACTGTTAGCAAATACTCCGGTGGAGTTACAGTTGGGAAATGGCGTGACAAGAGAGACGTGTTATTCATTTCTACAGAATTCGATGGTGAAATGGTGCAAGAGGAAAATAGACGAGGAGAAAGTAAGCAAAAACCCAAAGCGATCATTATGTACAATAAGTACATGTCAGGAATAGATCGCCAAGACCAGATGCTTTCGTATTATGCAAGTGAACGAAAAACCATTAGGTGGTACAAAAAGATGGGTATTCATATAATATCAATGATGCTTTTCAATAGTTATCACCTATATAACCAATATTCAACCAAGAAAAAACTAAACTATGACTACTATGACTTTCGACACAACATTATAGAAAAATTATTGTCAGAAAAAGAAGATAAACCTGAGGCTGATCCATGTCCCAAGAAAACAGCTTGTCATTTGCCTGAAAAATACCAGTTAGATGCTGCAGGACGACAAATGAGAAAAAGGTGTAGAGTGTGTTATGAAAATAAATCGCGCAAAAATACTCCGTTTTTTTGTCCAGCTTGCCCAGACAAGCCAGGGTTATGTCTTGGAAACTGTTTCCAATTGTATCATACATCAAAGTAAGTGCCCACTTACTCTTTTTGCGTTTTATGTAGTTCTAATGTTAGGATACCATATCCTCGTGAATACTATATATGTTAGTTTCTGCAATAAAGGAAAAACCAAAGTTTAGTTTCCTTGTTTGTATTTTTATTTTACGTTTTTTTAGTTTATACTTAGGTATCGGTTTTACTGATGTTTGACTTGTACCGTTTTAGAAAAAAAACTTTGACGTGTTTTTTTTTTTGAAAAATATCACCTATTCTTCTATTTTCTTAATTTTAACTTTGGCATTTATGTTCTTTGTTTTATTGATGTTGTATTTGTACCCTTTTAGAAATACATTGTTCTAAATATTTACCTAGCTTCCTTTTGTGTTTGGAAAATTCGACTGAATTCATTGTATGGCTCAAATGTTGAGTCATGCGGCCTCTACTTGTAGAAATGCATCTGAGAGGCCGATGACTCAGCCCTTGAGTCACTGTAGTTTTGACACTCAATACACAGAACAAACAAACATAATATATAAGAGATCGCTAAAAACACTTTTGGCTTTATGATTTTTCGAAAAAATATATTGGCCTCTCAAAGAGTTTTTTGTAGTTTGTATGGCAGCGAACGTGTTAAATTACATTTTTCAGAAATATGTATTACTTTTAACTGTATTTCTTTCGTGCCTAATATTGACATCGGTGGCAATATTAGGAACGCTCTGTTCCTAATATTGCCATTTGCAACTATAATGAAAATGTATTTTTTATTTTGTTTCTGCTTAGTTTCTTAAGATAGTCATGTTATATTATTAGAAACAATACATTGCTTCACTAATACCCAAATCTATGTTCATTTATTAACAACAGTGTAGGTTTTATTTACAACCAAACCTTAAGGTTGCAATATTTGGCGCACCTACCTTACATTGACTTTGTCTCAGTATTTGCAAAGTTCCTAAACATGGTATATGCTCTGCATTTACTTTTGAAAAAAGTGCCATAGAGCATATTAAAAATCTGCGAACCAATACATTAAACGAAGAATGTAAAAAGAAAAAAAGTTGAACATATTTCCTTCTCTCTTTGGCATCGAATATATGACAATGCCACGAATAACTGGCAGACAAGTACATAGAAAAAATTATCCAGCAGACTCGCCAATGGAATATTTTAAAGAAGCATTTTCATTCGTGTCTATATGACCTTCTTGGAAGTCTGAAAAGCCGATTTGGAGGGAACATTGTGCAAATTTTGAAAACGCTGGAAATGTTATTGCCACATAAGATACGTGTCGATAATGCGCTGAACCTTCCGAATCTACTTTCTTACCTACATGACGATGTGTCTGAGGTCACATTGGAGAGCAAATATCACTTGTGGGCTGAACAGTGGAAAATGCTGAACAAACTTCAATGGAAAGAGAAGCATAGAAGTCTCAGCTAAGTGCGATGCTGCTTTTTATCCACATATATACAAACTATTAAAACTGTTAGCGTCGCTCCCTGTATCTACCGCAAGTATTGAGAGATCCTTTTTAACATTAAAACGAGTAAAAACATATTTAAGCAATAAAATGGGGAATGATAGTTTAACCGGGTTGGCCTTGATGTCGGCCCACTCAAATCAAGCCATTTCAGTAGATGATGTTATGAACGAAATATCCTCCCGACCAAGACGGTTAAATTTAATGCTGTAACATTGTCTCATTTTTAAAAATATATATAAATATTAAATGATTATGAGAAAATTGATTTGATATTTATTTCCAAGAAGCTTTTACATGTCATTTAGGTACTTTAATCATTTACCCAAACCCCCCCCCCCATACGAAGACTTTCTGCCTAGCACGTGACCGATCGCTGTTGTCCAAACTGTATCTCGTGAGTCACTCTAAATAGGTAGTAGTACACAGTGACTCAATGACAAACTTAAAAAAAATCTAATGCATTTTTAGGAACAGCTGTAGCAAATACGTCTAGAGCAAAATAAAGTTTAATAAAGACGCTACCTATACATTTTCTGAAAATGTCATATTGATTTACATTTTTCATGTTGTAGCCTTCAAAAAAAAAAAAATAATTAAGCCACAGTTGCCGACATGACCCTAAGCACAATTACATGTTTTCTTCATGGTACAGCTAAACATTTAAACCTATCACACTAATGCCAGAAAAAGTGCATAGAGTTTCGTACCTCTATACACTTTTTGTCAGACCTCTGTACACTTCTTACGGCAATATCAATCACAGAACAACATAATTTCGAGATCATCCGTGCCTCAGTCGTTTCTTAAGGTTGCAACATCTTTTTAAATTATCCTCATAGTAATAAAAATTCGACAAAACCCGACTCGAGCCGATTTGGTATTTATGTTACTAAAAAAACATGCTTATTATCTGACCTATACGCTCTGTAAAGGAAAGTCCCAACTATTTAACTAAACGCCCAAAATTAGTTCGATCTATGAATCACACTCATCAAACACGATTTAAGTATCAACAAAATACCTAGTGTATATATAGCTATACGCCAACGATCATATTACTTTCTAGCCTCAAAATTTTATAACATTCCAACAAACATAAAATACATACAATGCAGAAAACACTTCAAACTTGAACTACGATCATGGATACTAACTCAACCAAGACTAATTCTTCTTAAATTGAATATCAAAAATCAATATTTTCTTTGACAAAATGGTAACTTTCTCCAAAAGGGATATTTATGCATTAATACATTTGACCAAAACAGGGTTTGTGAAAAACCAGGTTTTTTTAAAAAAATCGAAACAAAAGGTTTTTTGATTTAAGGCATTTTTTTGGCTTAAACCAAATTTATTTGGTTTAAACAATCTGGAGACTAATAGAAATTGACAAAAAAATATAATTATATAGTTGCTTTTAGACAATTTATTTTTGACGCCCCGTCAAAAAACTAGCTTTACATCCGTTAACCAATGTATGTAGCAGGTTGATAGCATTCTTTGTTAGGTGGAAGCAGGTAATGAGAAAAGTAGTAAAAAAATATGTCTAAAGGCAACTAAACACATATTTACATAAAAACACAAACATAATGTATAACTTTTTCATTGGCATTCATACCTGAGAATTAGAAAGTAATAACTCTTATATTAGAACTTAAGATAAACCCTGATAAAAAAAAATAGTAATACTCGTATATTTTACTGATATAATTTCAGGCATCTTCATTATTTGAAGATGTATTGAATATTTTAAATAAAAAATAATAATTTCGAGATCTTCAGTACCCAGTCTATTACGTATTTGTATTAAGCCACACCTGCTGAAGATGCTTGTGTCGTAAATGCCAAAAACATTAGATGTATGTCTAGGTGTTTTGTGATACATAACTCACCAAACTTTATAGAATGATTAATTCCTATCAAGTGAAAACATGTACTTGTAGATATATGCCACCTTAACTAAAATTCAACTCTAAAATACCACTTCAAAGCACTTGTATTTTAAAATTCATATTTACAGTGAAAAAACTTAATTGGTTTAAAAAAACTAGTTTTTAACATCATTGTATCTATGATACAAAATATGTAATAAATATTCAAAATTACAAGCATGGCATATATACAAACACATGTCAATTTTCAAATGCATTATGTACATGCAGTAAATACATCATGCACAGAAAATGAATATTATGCAAAACTATATTAGAAAATGGCACAGCTACTTCATCACTGCAAAACAAAAAGCTGATCTAATTTATGTGATTCATACATTTCTTCATTATGTATGTAGTTAGTACATCTTATTGTTAAATTTCCCAGAGAGCAAAAGTATGTGAAAATAAATCATCATCAGTTGGTGTAAATAGTTCTGAATATGGTGCCGAGTTACCGGATGTATGAATAGCAACACTGTAATCTTCACATGAAGGTGTCACTTCCTGACCAGCTTTCAAAATGTGATGAAGTATTGTTAAAAATATATTACAATCATTAAAAATATCTGAAGGAATATAAGTGGTATTAAAAACATTACTTGACCAAAAAATAAGTATTTTGCAGAAGACATAATACACCTATTATCTTCAGTTGAACGAATTAATATTTGTAATAGCTATTGGTAAATTACTTAGCTTAGAGTCCAGCATAGTTAAGTTTTATCCCTGCTGTGTGTTGGGTAAAAGAAAAATGAGTCCTTTTTGCAGCCTTACGGGTGTTCCTCCATCTTATAATAAACAATAAAATTAATCTCGTAATATAAATAATCTGTGCCTTAATGCCTGGTATTTTTAAAACTGGACATATCCCACATTAAAATATATCGGGCATCTCAACCATTTTCTCAAGCAGTTTTTCCTCAACTATTGGAAGAAAGTCACAAATAGGATCTAGATTGCAGCTCAAGTACACTGGTTTGCCTAGCTTTTCTGCTAGTCTGCTGCACATTTCCCTTGTAAAGATATCAGGGTTGCCCCCAAATATCACAGTACTTAATGGACTATCTTTTTTAATCTCATTCATCATTGCCAAACATATATCATCATGGTAGTCTTGCTCTTTGTCATTAACATAAATCAGAAGTGAATCTTCATTGGTAAAATTCAGGTGCAACTTTACTACTTGGAATATGATTTCTTTTTCCATTATTTCTTCAGTGTACATGTGATAAGAGGTAGTAGGTATCCGAAAACAAACCGCGCTTGGTACATGTTTTGGTAAAACTTTTGGCACTCTGTTACTCGTCATTTCTTGCTGTAATTTAAAATGTCTTTGAGAATAATAGTTGACCTGTGTTTCAAGACAGTGAATTGTTAAAATAGTAAATGCCTAGTTTAGCTACACCAGCCGTTTTTGATTAAAAAATGATTTCAGATCCAAGCTTTTGGGTGTAGACGAAATAAATGGGACTGAAAATGATCGCAAATATGAGAGCTCTGAAATATTTTACTATTAAATAGGTTTTTATTGAGTGTTTATATCCTACCTTAATGGACGGCATTTGAGTTTAGTTGAGTGAGGCTAATACAGCGAATCTGAAACTAAATTAATACTTATGGAAAGGAATCTCCATCATTAATGAAAATAAAGTGATCAGTTTTGATCTCTGTGTAACAGTTGTTGTGTACACCCTCTTTTTTATTCAATGCTTGTTTAAGATCAAAGTGAACTATCCACAGAAATTTAAAAATGCTCAACATAGACAAACTTTCTCGTCACTCAAATCATGTAGCGGATACAAAATACAGATTTTCGACGACTTTTTACAGTTTCAGAGAAAATGAATTTTTTGTGCGTGTGCTCGAGCTTGGATTAGAAACCGCTAAAACTTAAGAGAATTCTTACCCATGGTTTCCCCTGCCAGCTGTTACACATAAAATTTTGATTCATAGAGCTGATGTGACTGCCGTGAGCAACTGGCATGTTGAGCGAAGAGGCACAGGAAACCCGAAACAAGAACTTTCGCAGATTTAGGGAGAAACATCGCATACCTGATACGAATTTAGATGTCTTCAAGTCGACGCTAATTTCTTTAGACCCTCTACTATCATCTTACTGTAGAAATCAGTTTTACAACACTGGAACTTTAAATGAAAAAATAAAAGATCTCTGCAACCTGTGTCTGATTGAGTGTCCGTTTATTATATTTCTATGTTTAAATAGTGAATTTATTAAACTCCAGCATTTTGTATTTATTTATGTATTCCAAATCATTTAAACATTCTGACTAATCAAATAGGAAAACACATAATCGTTTTTTCATTAATTTCTAATTATCTTGCAAAGTATTTAATCGACTTTGTGGATTGGCTGTCGATAAAAAACTGTCCATAAGTTTCACCTGTAAAATTGCATCCAAAATCAAATATATACACGGGGTGTTTCAAATTCGACCCTTACCATTGGGATCTCAGGGACGACGCTTAAATGGTGGCAAAGTTGCGTATTAACGTAACTAACCAACAGCTGCTTAGAAAGTTACAAAATTCAAAGTACTTCCGGAGAAAGACAGAAAAAAAACAAATTTTCCAAAAATCGTGTTAATTTTTCCGACTTAATTTGTAGTCGGTTTTTAAAATAAATTTCACATTGCCACTTTTTTCTTATACAAGATGGCATAATTAAAATTTCAATATGACGTTTCGACTCTGGTCTTCCAGCATCAACTTTATTTTTTGGTTGCAAATAATTCGAGCAGTGAACAATGTATACAGAAGAGTCAGGTTTTGCCGACAAAATAACCGACAATATTCTTGAACATCTGCTATGATTTATCTCTACTTATTTATAATTAATATTGTTATTACCATCAGTAACATTTTCATTTTGTGTTCAGGTTTCACCATACATTTTTATTCCCTTATAATTTTCACCCAACAACAAATTCATGGCCAATTAACCGAATTTAGGACTAGAAAGTCCATTTAAATGTACAAAATTCCAATACATCGTCCATTCGAAAATACAAAGTCGAAAACATAAATCTCGAATTGAAAATTTGACTAAGCCATCTTGTAGAGGAGAATAAGTAGAGATGACAACATGCAATTTATTATGAAATCCCATCTTATGGTCAGGAAAAAATAAAAATGACTTTGGGATAATTTTGGTATGCGAAACAAATGGCTATCTAATAATTTCAAGGTCTACATAGGGAATTCTGATTTTCTGAAATAAATAAGATTTGAACATGTCAATATATCAAGTATTATACGTTTTAGGAATTAGAATTAAAAACTCTATTCATCTGTGCAAACATCCAAATGGCGTCCATGATAAAAAATAAAGTTGATACTGGAGGACAAGAGATGAAACATCATATTGAAATTCTAACTATGCCATCTTGTAGAGGAGAATAAGAGGCAATGTTAATGTGCATTTTATTTTGAAATTCCACTACAAATAAAGTGTAGAAAATTTTTAAAAGATTTTGAGAAAATTCGATTTTTTCTGTCTCTCTCCGAAAGTTCTTTGAATTGTGAAACTTTCTAAACAACATTCTGTTAATTACCTATACACGCAACGTTGTCCCTTTTAAGCGACTTCGTATTTTTTACAGTTTTCGAGATCCCAGTGGAAGATTGTCGAATTTGAAACACCAGCTATAGATATGTATTTTCAAATAACATTCAAAAAACTTATAATAGGCTCCAAAGTGGTTTTATTGAAGCATATAACTCATAATGTAGAGCATAAATCCTTTTAAATTCAGTTTGGTCCACCTTCCAAAACTCTAGGGGTTTTGGCCAGGCATTCCGGGCTCTGGTCCCAATATGGGCCAGTTAGTGAAGATGCCAAGCATCTTCTTTTTGATGTGAAACGTATCTTAAAAAAGAGAAAAATGACGATGACTGCAAAAAAAACTCAATAAAACTGTTTACCAATGAAAACAAAAATTAACACCTAACCATGAAAAAACATTTTTGAGATGAGATTTCAAAGCAAATTACACGTTATGATTGGTCATTTCTTCTCCTCCTCATTATGGCAGTCAATTTTTCAATTTGAGGTTTCGTCTTTCGACTTTCATCACAACTTTGTTTTTCATATGGACAATATATTGGAATTACGTACATTTAGATGGAGTTTTCAGTCCTAAATTTAATGATGTACTTCTTTAGTTAGCCATGAATTTGTTGTTGGAATAAAAATTTTGAGGAAATAAAAAGGTATGCTGAAATCTGAACAATGTGAAAAATTTATTGATGGTAATAACAATAATAATAATAAATAAAGAAGAAAATCATAGTAGATGCTCAAAATGTTGGCCATTATTTTGTAGACTCTTCTCTGTTCATTGCTCACAGCGTGATTATTTTTCTCCCTCTGTTTTCCAAGCTCTGTACATGCACTACAGGCCTAGTAGGCCCATTCACAATTCTTATCTATTCATTGCTCTTCTTTCCCAATCATTTATGTTTAATTTCCTCAGGGCATCTTTCTCCTCAGTTTTCGACCTCATCCTGGGTCTGCCTCTCCTTTACTTCCCTCCTATTGAATGGGTACTTTTGGTACTCTATGTTCTGCCATTAGTTGCACGTGTTCCAACCATCTCAACCTTTGAGCTTTTATGACCGCCATTATGTTGGGGTCTTTAAACTCATCATTTGCTTTTCGTGTCCACATACCATCATCTAACATTTTGAGATCAAAAATCTTCCATTCCCATATCTCCAGCTTTGCTTGTTTTGCCTTTGTTATCGTCGATGTTTCACTTGTTTACATGACCACTTTACTTCTCGCCAGAATAACCAGGTCATCAAATGGTGGGGCATTGATGCTTTCTGTAATATACTAAACCAGCCCTGTTTATGATGGCTTCTTGTATAATTTTCTGGAGCAGCAATCACAGTGGATCTCCATGACAGATTCCTTCTTTGACTTGAAACATTTCAGTAAATCTGGAATTTATTTTGAAGAATTATAACGAATTTAGGAAAACTCTGTTTTTCCTTCCCTCTTCAGATACTGTGGATATCAAAACTTTTTATGTGGCATTTTTTTGTGTGTGGTATATATTCTCTTACCGCTTAGTATATCCCAATGGTGAGGGTCGAATTTGAAATACCTGGTATACTGTATCCTGTTTTCCAACCTTGCGGTAGGTTATACTGACATTTTTCAATGCACCAAAGCTCTACGCCATTTTTTATGTCCACTAGATTTCCATCAGCCACACCATCCTTGGTGACAGGATTGGCTTCATATGACGTGTATCCCTCACGCAACACAATATTTTTTCGTATCACTTTTATTTGCCAAGATACGGGCTTCCAAAAGAAAGCCATATCTTGAAATTAGGATTTTTCAAAAAAAAAATTCTAAATTCAAAAGCTATCTTTGGAATATTAAACAGTGCATAAAAATTTCAAATCAAAATTTGGGTAATTTCGATTTTTTCACTCCATAATACAGTTTTAAATGAAATGAATTGAGGAGATATGTATTTTTATTTACATACAGGATCACTAAAGCTAAAAAAGACTCATATTGAAGCCTATTAATGAGATATCTTGCAAAACAGTTTACCTAGACTAGAAAAGCACATAAACATCATACCCAGTGTGACATGTATTAGTAAATAAAAACACCTATCTCCTTAATTAATGCACATTCTAATTTGAATCTTCTAGTATATTTTTACTAACACACCTTAGGATATATTTTCGAGTAAGTAAATCGAAAATAAAAGCAATTGAAATTATATTGCGATATATGCGTTAAATCTTATTTTTTACTATTTGACTGTTTTTTGTTGGATATAGTTTTTTTAATATTTGAAAATTAAGACAATTCCTATACAATGTTTTTTGTCAAGAAATAAATAAATAAATAAATACCCAAATATTGATTTGAGATGTTCCAGTTTAATACTTTCATTTTTCAAATTTTAGTTTTTTATCATAAAGTAGGTACAGAAAATTTAGTACACTAAACTGAGAGTTTTGGATTCGAAAAATTTCCAATGTCACGATCGGCGATTTTTTCCAAGCCTATAACCACACTATAACTTAGGAAATGAACGAGACACGAAAAAAATGTTATCTTGTCTTTCATAGCTACTAGATGTACAAACAGCCCCAATATGAGCGAATTTTGAAACCTCTTTCTTTTCGGTGTGCGCTTCACGTGGAATGCTCCAGCTAAAATGTTGCAATTTGAACCTCTTTTTCATAGGCACGTTGAAATTCAACTTTTACTTGAAAGATGCAAATGTGTTACATTAAAATAAAACTCATCCATATAGGTACATTGTTTTTCAACGATATTTGTCAACTGACAAAAAACCTAGATAATAGAAACATTCTTCTTCAAATAACCCATTTGTGGACATATTTAATTTCATTCCATAATTAACAACCCCAAGCCTAGTTCTATTCTGACGGAGAAGCAAATAAGGCTGGTGTAGCTAAAGCTAGGCATAATTATGGTAAAATAACATGGATAGGTTGTAACATACCTGATTCCAACGTTTTATAATGATTCAAGCCGCCAGTAAACTTACTTTAGTTGGTCTATTTTAAGTATGTGTTTAAAAAATACCACCACAAAAATAGCACTTGTTTTTTAACAGTGAAAACACAAAACATATACAATACACGGAAGAAGGTACAGTCCCGTGTTTCGTGCTAAGTGACGTATGTCAGTGTCAAGCCGCCACCTTTTCTGGATGCAACATGGTTGCCAGATTGTGCACGAGCGGTGCGTGAAACGTTGTCAGCTCTTTGCATAAATCTCAGGCTGTTGTATAATTTTCAAAATTTCTAAATGGTATATTGGCAGGGAAATGTTACGGAATCAAAGCTTGGACTATTAATATACCTTCATGTTGTGGTTTTGCGAAGTGCAACAGTATACAGTAATTTAATTCAAATATGTTTATTGAAAATGAGCACGAAGGAGTCAGGAACATCAAAAAAGCTTCAAACTCCACCGAGTTACGTGGTCATTGAAAAATGGAGCATAAAACTGTTTTTTAAAATGGCGTACATACTCTTTATATAGTAAACTAGAGACAATTTCTTACAACTTACGTTTTAACATTTTTTTGGGGATGAACTGTTATCGCTGTACGGTTACGACCAAGGTACCTAACACTAACACGAGAATACGGGAACATTTGATAATTCCACCTAGATGTTTGAAAAAAGTTTTAAATATCACTATTCTTTTTAGCTTACCAAACAGACTTCGGTCATCACAAGCCCGACAAGCCGCAACAAATGTCTGCTTGATAAAGCTCGGCTAACTATAAAAACCGGACGTGCACGTGTGCGATTCTTGTTATTTAAAGAGCAATGCTTTGTCTTGTGGGTGTTAAACTTCATTAGATTCTTGCGTCCGTCGTTTATTTGCCACTCAAGTTAGAAATTCAGTCATATTAACCGAAACCACTCTTCTAGATAGAGCACATAACTGAGTGAAGCCGACACCCCATTATACTGACTTAGACGGCCTAAATCGTGGTATACGTTGATTTTTGGGGCCTGTGCCCATTAAGAGATTTGTTAAGAGGGCTAAGACGCATGACATTTATATAAATGGCATCAAGTAGATTGACTTTGCACTTCCGACGCAACGCTGTCAACAGTTCATAAGCAATATGATGAACCCAAGTTAGTCCCTTTGATCTAGCTACAAATATGTATAACAGAAGAATTATATCGCTCAAGTCAGCCAAACAGGTCCATGTACAATTAGTACATACTCCATAGTCACTGCCGATTTGATAACGCTAACGCCAGTTTCTTTCCTGTCCTAAAAGCACCGACCTTCTGGCAACGCTGCTGGACCACACCAGTCAAACACGTCATAAGCGCCAGCCAAGATACTATAACATTCCTGCCGGCGATGATGTCAGATGCAAGGCAGGGTTCAGCGAATGGAAGTCCCCGTTGCATCGCATTGTCCCGACCAACCACGTGTCGTATATAAATATTTCTCTAAGCTATAAGGACAAATGTATGGGGAGATCTTTGATGTGTGAAATATGTACTGGCAGGTGCGTAAAATTGCTGGAGTTTTAAGCGTATAAATATACAACCCCCAAATAATTTCATTATTTTACGTTTAAACCATTACATTATGAAAATAAGCATGTTTTAAGTAGTAGTATATTCGATCGAATATTCAATATGTTTTTATAAAATAATGAGTGTGGCCATATGGCTGCCAAAATTCTGTTTGAAAAGCATCTACACTACATGTTGATATATTATTCGTCGACTGTGTTCCCTTCACTGTTGTTTTAAAAACAGTTTCAGCAACAATCTCGCCGACTTACTCCAGACGATGAAGACATAGATCTTCGAAAGCTAGAGAGTTTAAGTTATAAGAGTGTACTTTTGCAATACTTTGCCTTCTTCCCAAAGAAATTAAAGGATATCTTTTCCTAACAGTTAAGGCAATTATATATAATATATAAATAAAGTAGGAAAATAATGGGCCAAAACCGCAAAAAGGAGGAAAGTAGATTCGAGCAGAAAATGGATAGGTAACCCGAGCGATACGTATTTCTGCTGGTTGGCTTCATCAGGCTGGGAATGAATGCACATATGCAACTACAAAAGTACATACACATGCTCACACATACGATACGGATGTAACCTGAGAAACCGAAGATGGAGAGGAAAAAAATCGACAGACGAAGTCCACAACAAGAGCCAACCTACACGTTGTAGTATAAAATGGCTAGAACATCTCGCATTTTCAAGGAGACATCTAACCACAACCACGCGGCAGGTTATAGCGACTTGCTTTGGTACTTCAAGCCCAAAGGATCCATAAAGCGAAAATGATCATGCGGAGAAAGGTATATAAAACGAAAGGTAGGAAAATAATGGTCAAAATCCGCAAAAAGGATGAAAGTGGATTCGAGCAGAAAATAAGACAGGTAAACCGAGCGATACGTATTTCCGCTGGTTGGCTTCTTCAGGCCCGAAATGAATGTACATGTGCAACTACAAAAGTAGATACACATGTCCACACATCCGGATACGGGTGTAACCTGAGGAAACGAAGATGGAGAGGGACAAAATCGACACACGAAGTCCACAACAAGAGCCAACCTACACATTGTAGTATACAATGGCTAGAAGACCTCAAATTTTCAAGGAGACATCTAAACACAACCACGCGGCCGGTTATAGCCACTTGCTGTGGTACTTCAAGCCCAAAGGATCTACAATGATCGTGCGGAAAAGGTATATAACCGGCCGCGTGGTTGTGGTTAGATGTCTCCTTGAAAATTCGAAGTCTTCTAGACATTTTATACTACAGTGTGTAGGTTGGCTCATGTTGTGGACTTCCTGTGCTGTTTTTTCCTCTCCATCTTCGTTTCCTCAGGTTACACCCGTATTCGGATGTGTGGGCATGTGTATCTACTTTTGTAGTGTGCATATGTGCATCCATTTCGAGCCTGATGAAGCCAACTAGCAGAAATACGTATCGCTTGGGTTACGTATCCTAATTTCTGCTCGAATCCACTTTCCTCCTTTTTGCGGATTTTGCCCAATATTTTCCTACTTTTGGTTATATACCTCTCTGCGCACGATCATTTTCTTTATATATATATAAATAAATATTATTCATAGTTACTGTTAAGAGAAAATATTCTTTAATTTCTTTGGGTAGAAGGCAAAGTATTACAAAAGTACACTCTTATAACTTAAACTCTCAAGCTTTCGAAGATCTATGTCTTCATCGTCTGGAGCTGGAAACAATTATTGACAATAGCAACAAACAACAATTAGGAAAAAAATAGTTACTAAGTCGGCTAGATTGTTGCTGAAATTGTTTTTAAACAACAGTGAAGGGAACACATCGTCGATGAACAAAAAACTGGACTGATGAGGTTCGATTATTTCGTGATTGTGAAGTGTGTTGCCTAATATGTGAGGCGTTTTGGAATATAGTGCAAGTGGTTGCGCTATTATTGACCGATGAAGTACAGAGATATTTTCAAAACTTGATAGAAGTTGCTTTGGAAGGAGTGTGATTTGGATGTTATCCTACCAACCAACTAAGAAATCTGTAGGGAATATTCACACTTGAGGACAAAATACTTTGAGCAAATTTGATTTTGATTTTATTAAGATAGCGAAGAATTATTATTATGTAGATTAAGCGATTATTAGGAGAAGTCGATGTTGGGGGAGATATGTTGCTTTTCCAATTTTTTGCAGTTCAGCAAATATGCATAGACGACGCTAAGTTGACTGACATCAGCATTTTTTGTTCATGCAATTGTCTGTCATGAAGATATTTGACATTTCCAGAAACAGGCGTTTTGATAGATAATTTTCTCTGTCCAGCACCTTGGTATCATTTGGTGTATTTTTTAATTCACCGGTTGAGCAACCGGTGCCACCGGTGGACCAGACATCTGTCCTTTTAATTCAACCGGTTACTGCCGTCACCATACAAAGCTGTCAACAGTGTCAACCATAAGCACCGCATCCATCAGTGGTGGAATCAACCGGTGAATTAAAGAATTCACCTATTGTATCACTCTTCACGAATAATGGTTATCCAAAATACCTGACCAACAGAATCTTGTTCAACTCTAATGTATTCAACAGTATATTGGCCACCGGGAGATTTATATTTTTGTAGGCAGGTTGACATTATAATATTAATTTTAAATACATTTGGAATCAATATTATGTACTTAAAGTTCGTCGTTTGAAAATTATTTCGCCACGGTGGTTTGATTGTGATGTGTTAAAAAACTCCCAGTGGCCGATCTATGAACTCTTCTCCACTCAATCAACAATTTAGTAAATTAAATAAAAATGGTAACTGAAGTTTGTGAATACACAAACTTACCTTTTAATAGTGAGACACAATAATTTGACACACTCAAACGAGCGCGCCGGGGGTACGCGCGGTTTTCATGTTGTGACTTGTCGAAACTTCTATAAACTGCGATTGACGACACCGAGTTTTGAAACAGCGGTTGACAGAATAAGTGAATATGATATTTAATTTCTAATTTTATGCGTGTAAATTAAACATTACATTGTAATGTTATTTGTTTATTTTTTTGTTTTTTCTTTCTAAAATGCAAACAGAACTCCTGCTCTGCAGGGTGTCAACGTCACATGTAAAAAGGGGTTTTAATAAAAATGTAGACTTTGGCATGATTTTCATGTGGGTTTTTGGCACGTTGAGAAAAAATAATACTGGACGAGATGAAATGATAATCCTGACTGTTTTAAAACAAACCTGGTTCAAAAAAGGTGATATTTGTAGCAATGGTACGGTATTAACTGAATATAAACCAGTTCTTAAAAAAAATGACTGCTGAAAATCTTGAAAACTAGACCGCTTACCAAAACAAAATTTTATCATCTAGTAGGCCATCACGTTACCTCTCTACAGTTGCAGGATTATCCTTCATTTTCGGGACACTCTGTATTTTAGGAGGGACGGGGATTGCAGGGGGTGAGAGAGGTATGTATGTGAAATTTAAATATTATCAGTGTTATTCGACAATGTTAAGACCCCTTCCTGGTTCATACTCTTCCTTCTTTTCCTTCGTTCATGCTCATTGACTTTGTCTCTTCAACCAGACGTGAAAGCCCTATTTGGCATACTATACCTTAACCAAGAGCAAAGGTCCTACGAGCCGCTCTGACAGGCAACGAAGCATACAATCGGGATGTTCTTCTAACAGTAGTCATACAATTTCCCGAATCACGCAAGGATAAGGAAACGTATGATATTTCCGGAAGGTTATTTCCTTGATATTTCTGGAAGTGTTACCTAAATGATTATGAAACATAGACAAGACGTGATCCGCGGATCTATTGTTTCCTTGAAACACATGGTTCGTACGAATTTATGTGATGAGGGCAAAGTGTGTAGAGTTTATACACCTTGGATGAGGGTATCACTACAAATATGTGAATATAAAAAACTTGCAGGTCTCAGATATAGTCATGGATTTTAGACAACGAAATATAACTTACTAATTCAACTTTTGTAGGCATTTTTATTTAGGTCCATGTGGTGAAGTGTACTTATGAATAGTTTTTCCAGTATTAGTTTTCTGCATACCAACTTTTTCATGCCCACTGGTGCGTTAGAATGCGTGGCGCTTCGCGCCTTATCCACTGATTTCATAGTGCGGGCCATAAGTGTCCACTTAACGCAGTAGATGCATACATATTGTATCTCGTCCCACCAAACATGATGTCCATGTTCATTTAAATAGAATATTTTTGATAAAGCATCCCCAGGCTACACTTTTTAGTTTCAACGCCTTCTGGTGGGGAAGTATCGCGAAAATTTTGGGAAATGAGATATTATGTTTTTGCATGTTATATGACATGTACATCACGAAAAACCATGTCACTCATTTCCCTTTGTCTGTGCGCTAATCTTATAACCGCTTATAACTCCAGAGGCACCGCTCGGATTTTAAAAAGACGTTTTAGAGGATGCTGATCATTTTCGGACAACAAAACTGTAGTGGTTAAAATTGGGGGTTAGGAGTTGCAGTTGGGGGGTAGGATATATATATATATATCAATTTCTTGGCGTTGGTATATTTATAAAATCCGGTCAAAAATGGCGTCAAGTAGGTTGACTCTGCACTTCTCATGCAGCGACGTTATGTTCAGCACAAACTAGACCTTCTAAGAAAAGGGTCAGTCAAATGGGTCCATATAATAAGTCTATAGACTTTCCATGCCCTACCGGTAATGCCCCTGTAAACGTCACCTCTCCCCGATACTCGGTTACACGTGGCAGCGCCGTCAGAGCGTAGGAAACACTATGATATGGCGCGGCAGAAATACGTGTGATACCATACCAAAACAATCATACATTCACCAGTGCTGGCGGCACAATGCTGGGAGCAGCAGCCGCGACGGTAGGTATGCGATGCAGAGTCTATTTTTTTTGTTTTAAGGTCTAATGTACGGAGAAATCTATGATGTGTGAAATATGTCAGAAAGGTGCGTAGAATTACCAAGGTTGGGAGCGTACAAATGTACCTCAAAAAATTGAAATAAACCCTACCCAACCCCGTACAACCCTCACACCCAAGTTTTTTTTACCTCTAAGTTGTTTTTCAATAATGATAAGGGTCCCCTAAAACCTCTAAAAATGAAGTATGAGTGATTTTTTCGTTTTAATACTTTTTCTCTACCGCCACAGGACCGATTTTCCAAAACTACAAAGCCTTTGCATTCATGGCATAGTACACAAAATGTTATTGTTTAATAATGTCATTGAAGTCGGAGAGGTTCTTCTCAAGTTATAGGCGGTTATAAAATTAGCGGACAGACCGACAGACAGACAGATCGGCAAAAATGAGTAACCTGTTTTTTCGTGATGAACATGTCATATAAAATCAAAAAAAACATAATACCACATTTTCGAACATTTTCGTGATAACAAAATACTTCCTCGTCTGCAGGCGTAGGAAGTAAAATCGAATACGTTGAGTTTGGACTTACCGTCACAGTCTCTGTGAGACGTTCTAACAATTATTCAAAGAAGTTAATCAAGCAATAAAAACATCAGTATTATGCCTTTTAGAGCTATTTTTCTCAAGTGATCATCAGGAAAAAGTTAGTATTATTCCAAATAACACGTAACTATGAAAGCACATCTTTTGAAAATCATATAACTTTCAGTGGGATCTTTGAAAGATCTGTCCACCCCAGGGAAATTTTGACTACCACGTTCTTAAAAAAGCTTTGGCGGCTCACACATACCTAGGACATCCTTGTGGCGCTGCTTCTCGTTTTTTAAAAAAATTCGGAAGCACATTCGTATGTTTTTACTGACCCTCCTATGAAAATTCTTGAGGGCGCTCATGGTAGGATAGTTGTCAAATAGTTGGCGACAAGATCAAAGGGACCGACAACCATTGTATGACATCTGTGACTGATATCTATGTATATATGAGGGCATTACAGCTTAAAACCTTGTCCTACAAAGAATAGAAAATTCGTAAGAAAAGTCGATCAATAAATTTTTCGTTTTATTTTTGGTTAAATATAAACAATTCCTGTTCTATAATATTAAAATAAAAGCACATACGCAGTCTGTAGGTCCACCGATGTACCGAATACTAATTGTATGACCTGTATCGCTATATAAGGCAAATATAAGGGCCTTCAATGATCATTTGGTATTCAACAACAGTGCGTGATATTTTGCTAAATAAAATCAAAAGTATCAACGAAATGTTCCTAAATCGATTAGTATTCTTCTTCGTTTGTCACCACTTGTGGGACTTTGTTTTCTCGGAACAGAGTCCGAATTACTTCCTCTCTGAGGCCAAGAGTGTACCTCGTATCGGCAGAAGCAACAAGGGCAGTTCAGACTTCGAGAAGTTCTTTTTGAAGGCATCCAAGTCAGTTCCCAGAATTGGAAGGCGAAATGAGGTAAAACAACTGTTAGCGCACGAAATGAAGTTTTCTTTCCAAGCATGCCTAAAGTGGAGTGATCTTAGATTTGAACGTCGGGAACCCAGTTCCACTAAAGGGATTTTTGAAATTCTTAGTGGATTACGTTTAAAGTACTGTATATTGAGAAGTTTACCCATTAATTTTTGCTGCTTTTGATTTTCAATTGTTATTATTTTTTTTTAAATCGTTTTTACTTCCCACACCTACTCACGGGGAAGTATTGTAATCGCGAAGATTTCCGAAAATGAGGAGGATTTCCAAGAAATTTTCACACAATGTTGGCAGTGGCGACGGAGAAAAAGGCCTAAAACGAAAAATAAAATCTCTTTTGAAATAAAGAGAGGCTAAAATACTTAGGGGTGGGGTTTGTAAGGGGTTGGCGAAATATTTCTTTTTTCGATGCTGGTACATTTGGTTATTCGACGTACCTATTAGACATTTTGCACACATCATAGATTTCTCGGTATTGTACTGAAAACTTAGATTCTCGTTTGCCGACCGTGATGACTGTTCTGGAATCATACGTATTTCTGCCAAGCAACAGCATAGGGTTTTCTATGATCTGGCCGGACGTAACCGCATTTACCACGCCCACGGTGCCACGTCTGCACGAGTTAGGTATCGGTGAGAGGCGTCGTTTCCAGATGCACTACAGGTAGGCCAGAGAAAGAATGTCTATGAACTGAGCATATTCCTATATGCACTGATGACAGCGATGCGTGGGAAGTGCAGAGTCAATCTACTTGACGTCATTTTTTATTTAAGCTTCTCACAATGCAATCGAAAGGGTTGCATGAAGATCTACTGAAAGCGGAGTAACTCCGAAATTTTTTAATATTAGATAATGCATTTCTGATATTTTGCGATGTCCACGTGATAAAAATCCATCTCATCCTCGTTATCTCATTTGCCTCGCTTTGTCAGTCTCTCTCTTGGCGGTTCTTAACACCACGTGAACTCTGTAATCGCTGCGTTGATTTTGATGGAACTTGAGAGGCGATGTATTACATAGTGGTACGGAGAATACGTTAATAAATTGTTGTAGCAAATAATGCAGCTTCATTTCATTAAATCGGTGCAGTGGTGGCGGAGCTATAAAAGCGAAACTTAAGTTTGGTACAAGTTGTTATGGATGCTCAAAAATCATAAAATTGGCTTTGAGGTTCGACAATCTTAATGCTTCAAGTTTGTAGATATCCCTACGCGCGCTTAGAGTCTTTCAGGGTTTTGTATCCTTCTCAAATGAAAGGGTCTGCTTAGAAAGCACTAATACTCGGAGCCACTACTCCACCACATTTTTAGAGTGATTTTCCAAAGTTTTGGTATCGACTAGTGAAAATACTAATCGCTTATTAAAAATGCAACAGGTTGATGGTCGAGAAGCCAGACAAACGTATATGTGATTTAACCCCAAAGAAACATTTCAAAATAAAATTCCACTATGCTGGACCACATAAGGTGTCCTTATATACCTCTTCTTTTTGTACAGGGATTTGTTTACACGCCTACAAAAAAGTGAAAATCACATCGTTGACGTTTCATAGGATCCTGATCATTTTTGAAAAAAAAATTACAGGTGAAAAACTTGGGGGTCGTGATAGTAGGGGGGCTGGAGAGGGTTTATCTTAATGTATTGACGTTAGTACATTAATCCTCTCCCAAAACTGGTAATTATACTCATCTATTAGGCATATTTCAAATATAATAGATTTCTTTGTACATTAGCCGTAAAATTTTCTTAACAGACGAATCGCGTACCTGCCGACCACGGCTGCTGCTGGTGCTCAGGCAGAATAACTCGACAGTATTGCACTGCCGGCTCTTCCTACTCGAAATGTGAGATTCTCCAGAAATGACATAGGTACTCAATAAAACCCCTCAGTCGTTCGCCACACATCCCACCACGGTAATGCGTGCAGCATTTCTTCATAGTGGATAGCGTCGCGTTAGGTTTTCATACCGAAGGTATTAGTCATCTATTCTCTATCGTACACATACACACTTTAATATGTATGTACATGTACAATCTAGCAAAATAATAACGTACTATTGGTTCCTTGGCCTATTTTTGTTCTCCCGAACTTTACTCAGCATCATTCACCTCACTATTGGTTGAATATCAACCCATTTTCCCTCGCGTATATGCCTGACAAAATTGTCAGCAGTGAGCCTCTCGCCGAGCGTCAGTTCAAGCTGTGTCTTGTAGTCAGCCCACTTACCACATTCGGGTAGGTGATTACGAGTATCGTCCTCGTTATTGCAATAGACGCAGCTCGCATACTCTCTCTTTCCTATCATCTACAGGTAGCTGTCAAAACAACCATGTCCTGTGAGGAACTGTGAGGAATAGTAGTCTATCCGCACCGCTTTCATGTCAATTCAAGTTTTTCTGGGATCTGCCTCCTGGTCCATGCACGATGGCCAGTTGCATCCCATCCACTTTTACAGAGTGCTCATGCCTCCGCAGCCAGCAAATCAATTGGCGGGATACCAGTGACCACCAGCAGTGCACGGTCGACACCGTTCTGTAAGCGCATACCAAGCGCAGCACTAATTTTCGATGGCTTCTCAATATTAGCTATCTATATTTCGTTTTCCTCAATGCCTTGTTATATATAGGAGCTCTGTACAGTATAATCGAGTTTGCCACCCCTACCAAAATCCTGCGCCACTCACTACTATGAGATAGCATCGGCCGTATAATTGCTGCAACGCTCTTATTTACCTTGTCAGTAACGCGCCTTATGTGTTCAATCATTTTCAGATCTTTGTCAAGCCACACACCCGGATAGGTAATTGCATTTTGGCTCCGAATCACGGAATTATAAGCTCCAACAGCTAATGAAGTCAGCTTCTGTCTGCCAGAAAGTATAACTACTTCCGTCTTCTCAGGAGCCAATTTCAAGCCATTTTGTTCCATCCATATGGTAATTCTCGCGATTCCGCCAAGAGTACTTCAAGTGTATCTCCCTCCTTGCTAGTCACTACCCATGTCACTATCATCACAGGGTCGTTAGCATTCCCCAGCAAGCGAATTCCCGGCAGCATCTGCAACCGAAGAACCCCATCGTAGAACACGTTCCAAAGCAACGGCCCTAGGACGGAGCCCTGTGGCACTCCCATTATTACCTTCATCGACTTTATCACGTTCAATAGATAGCTAGAGGTGTCGAGAGATTAGACGATTTCCTGCCATTGTGCCAAGTTAAAGGCATTCTTAGCGTCAAAAGCAACCATAACACAAAGCTTCTTAGTACTGTAGCTGCTGTTATTCGCTACTTTCGCCAGCTGTGCCACTGCATTAAGTGCATCTTTGGTGGACTTTCCCTTTCTGAAACCATATTTCGTAGCTGCTGTTATCCGCTACTTTCGCCAGGTGCGCCAGTGCACTAAGTGCACTTTTTCCGGACCTTCCCTTTCTGAAACCATATTTCGAAGGAGGCAACTCGTTCTTCCCTTCGACGTATTTTCTTAGCCTACCTTCTATCAGTCGGTCTAGTAGCTTTCCAAGTAAACTCAACATACACAGAGGTCTACATTTGACTTCTCTATCTGTGGGTTTCGGAGGTCTAGGGCTGAGTACCAAACCAGCCTCCTTCCAATTCTTCGGAAAGACTCCCGTTCTCAAGCAATCATTCATCACAGACAGCACGATTTCGGGTATCTCTTTAACCAACTCTTTCACGATCTCATTTGGTGTTTCATCTGTGGTAGTCCTGGTGCCTTACCTGTTTTCAAGTGCGTTGTTGCTGCTTTCCAGCTCACTCATAGAGAACTCTGATGTCCAAGGTCTCCTCAAATTTCCATTCGGTGGGTGAGCATCTCGGAAACAATCCCTCTGCAATTTGTATTTGCTGTTCAGTATGCTTTTTAGCTTTTTCAAGGCTATCTTGTATGCTTAATCCCAAACGTCGGTTTCTAAGTTATTTGATAAGTCTTTCCACATCCTCTATTCAGGATCAGAACGTTATTCCTCGTTTTATTTGATCTATGGTACTTTCTATTTTCTCTTGTATTCTACGTCTGATAGTTAGGTATTATTTAATTTTTGTGTTATTTCATTATTCCACCAATACTTTGCTTCCCTCACTTTACAATTTTTGTTGACCACCCGAAGGTGTTGTCACATGCTGTTATGACTACAATCTCCAGCAGTAGAACTTTGCTTCTTTAATCATCCAGTTTTGTGTTCCATAGGGCTAACTGCAGGTTTCTGGGGAATGTTTTTAATTTAGCTCCATTTATCTTCCATCTTTGGATCTCATGTTATTTCATCTATTTATGGTCGCTCAGGTTTTCATCATCGAGTAATTCCCAGTTTTTGATTTTCCCAATCATGCTCTCACTACGTAAAGTAATGTCGATATTGGATGTTTAGCTTCCTCTGACAAAGGTTGGCTCGCCACTTTTGCTTGCTATGACAAGGTTCCTTGCTGCGAGAATTTCTTCAAGGAGCTCTCCTCTTTTGTCAGTAATCCGGGATCAACAAGTTGTCGATATCAAATTGAAATCTCCCCCAATAAAGTACTGCTTTATACTGTGGTCCATAAGAGTTTCCAATTCATTTAGTCTTTCTGAGTAAACGTCAATTGTTATATTTGGAAAAATATATACTCGTATATAGCACATTTTTATCCTTTCCATCTCCATCCAAATCGTCCCTTTTTTGCATGCATTCGCTTAATGGATGTTTCAGCTGTTTAGTTGTACATCCTAGCGTCTCCGTCTGCATCTGATTTCCATGGGCCTCTTTCTATTATCTTTTAATTCGGCTCCGATACCAGGTCAACGTCATTTGAATTTTCTTTTGCGAACTGATCTTGCAAATCGTGTGTCGCTCTGCACCTGTTTAAGTTTGCTTGTATTATCTTTATTTTGGTGTTGTGGGAGTGTTCCTTCTATCCGTTCGCTTGCCTTTCTCTTTCTGACAACCTGGGGTCGAGATAAAGCAGGCTCGTCGGTTATCTTTGTAATTATTACAGGCGCCGCCTGTTTTATCACAGCTGTGTTAGCTGCTTGTTGTTTACATACACGTAGCACTTCATCTCATTGGTGCAGTCTTTTGCAAAGTGTTTGTCGTCTCCACATTTGAGGCACTTCTTTGCCTTTGGTTCTCCTTTGCCTTATACTGGTATGCAGCGTGGTCAAAGAGTTAGGGCTTTTGAATCCAAGCGGGTTGATCAGGAGTTCAGCAACCTTCTGCCTTTGAACTACTGTTAGAGCTCGCTCTATCATTTTATAGAGCTGCCCGTGCTCGTTGTTTTCAGCCGCCTTGATAGCTATAGCTCTTTTTACTCTGAACATGGAGGTCGTCACAATTTACGTCTGAGACGACGCTGCTGTTTGTCGTAACGACGAATTTGTGTCTTTTACCAGTATCCGCGTAATGTCATCCTTTAGTTTGCCACGTCACTACCCTAGACATCTGGAAGCATAGTTCTGGCCATTCTGCTTCCTTGTTCAACTCCATAAATTTTTCATGGCTTTGATGCGTCATCTAGTCCTGTATCTAGCTCTTGAATCAGCAGGGCATTGTCAATATCATTTGAACTCGTTTGACTTCCGGTCGTTTTCGTTTGTTTTGGTTCGCCCTCTTGCTTGTGCATCTCAGCCTGCACACACACAAAAAGAGTAATCTTGGTTCAAGAACAAATCCAATTCAATTCAAGTCTTTAATTGAGGACCGTGACTTCGGTATGTTTCTAAGACATACATCTTTGAATGAAGGTCAATTTCTCAATTGTATGTGCTACGTTTCTTTAAAACAACGAAATTACCTCATTTGAAGTATCTGTGATCTCGAATCAATATCATAATTTCATAGAAACTCATGCTCTTGAATCAATAGCACTCTTTTTTGTGTACATCGGCGTCAAAACTTTGGATTTCAGGTTTACCCCATTTTACGGTATCTACTCGTAGATAGCTCTTCAGCGATTCCTTATTTAAGGAAGCGGCGATACGCTGTAGATGCACGTTCACATCCCTTTTTTCTTTCCTTATATTCTGGCTAGTACTGACTATGTCACTAAATCGTGCTAATTTGTAACTGGTGCTTCCAGCTGATCCATGAGGTCATATACCACTGAATGTTTATTCTTTTTGAGCATAGCTCGCTCAATCTCCCCAGCAGTCGACAGTAGAGCTTTTCTTTTAACACCAGCTTCTGTGACACGAATTTCCGGACTACTAAAACTCTTTCTTCCACACCCGCTGAACTTGAGCTACAACAGTCGCAGCCATCATGTTGCTCCTGTCTACCTCGCTACCTGAAACCTCAGATTTTTCTATTATATTTTGTTTTGGTTCCATCAATTTAATAACCAGCGCTTTGTGTGACATAGAGCGGTTCGGTATAGATAGGAACGTGTACCCTAGAATGCATTTAGTAATCCTACCCCCAGTTCCCTGTTTATCTGCCGCGCCACAGCATAGTGTTTGCTATGCTCTGACCGCGCTGCCACGGTGTCATGTCTGACCGAGGTAAGTACCTGGGGAGTTTGCAGATGCACTACCGGTAACACAGAGAAATCACGTCTATAGACTGATTGTATGGATCTGTTTTACTGACCTTTTTCTCAGAGGGTCTAGTTTGTGCCGAACATAATCCTTTATGAACTGATAAGGGCGTTGCGTGGGAAGGGCAAAGTCAACCTACATGATGAAATTTTTTGAATGAGGAATGTTACTCCACTGTATAGATCCAAGGAATATCGACTGTATTTTTATCCATAAATCGCTGGTGTTTATTTTTTTAGAATAAGCGTTTGAACTATTATAGCAGAAACTGCAGCGTAATAAATTCATAGTAGACAGATCACGTTATATCTGATATGATGTGATGTACACATGCACTTTATGTGTCATTAAACAAAATTACATTACCAACGAAGCTTCAGCTTGTCATTTCTAAAAAATGGCGTCAAGTATTTTGACTTTTCCCATGCAACGCCGTTATCGGATCATAAAGGATGATGTTCAGCACAAATTAGAGCCTCTGAGAAAAAAGTCAAACAGGTCCATACAGTTAGTCCTTTTCCTGCCTTACCGGTAGTGCATCTGGCAACATCGCCTTAACTGGTTTAAACATGGCAACGCGGTCAGAGCGTAGCGTTTAACGCCATATCAGAAACACAGAAATAACCAAGACCAGTAGGTGTTAGAAGTAAAAAATGAATCCTCCAAAAATATTTTATTAAACTCTTACAAGCCACGAAACGTTTTTACGACAGGAAAAATATCCGGGAAATTAAGAAGGAACCAAGTAAGTAGATTTAGTGCTTTATTAGCGTGCCTGTAGCCCAGGAATATTAGGCGCTTTCGGTTGAATCGTAGTATCTTGTTGGTCTAATCTTCTTGGGTTATTCCGAATAGAAATTCCGTATGTGTACGGCCACGCTTACATTCATTCTATTTTCATATTATACACAGCTGTAGTGGCAAGGAAGTATTTTAATCTAGAAAAATTTCGCAAATGAAATATTATGTTTCTTTGGATGTTATTCATCACGAAAAAGCATCTAACTCAATACCGTCTCTTTTTCGGTCTGACCACTAATCCTTGGCCCGTCTATGACTTGGAAAGAACTGCTCGGACTTGGGCAACATTTGTACATAGGGTAAATAACTACTATGTTAAAGAGCTTTGCAGTTTTTGAAAATCGGTCCAGAAGATAGAGACACATTCCAAAAGTGGGACCTCGGATGGCCGCGTGGGTCAGAGTGTCGTGCTACTGATCAGCCGACCGGCCGCGAGTTCGAATCTCGCCTTCGAAAATCACATTTCGAAGCCATGGATGTTGTGACGTCGTGTGTTTGTCCATAATTAGAGATGTATCATATACAAGATTGGATCTGGCTAATGGGACGCAATGTCCTAGTGCCAAAAAAAAAAATCCAAAAGCGGCTACTATGCATTAAAAGCCATTTTCTGGTGTACAACTATTTTGTTTATTTTTCCAGTTGGGTTCTTGCGCGATTTGAGCTACACATTTAAAAAAATGTATGGCATGACACTGCTCTTCTGAGAAACAAATGATCACATCAAGACACTGCACCTTTACTGTCAGAAGTTCATATTATCCATGTTTACAAACTATACTGCTACTGACTCAACACTTTTGTTTGCAGAATCCGTATCTACAAGAAGAGGGATCAGACAAAGACCTTAGCCAAAAAATCAGATGTAAGTATTATTAATATTTAACTGCTGGATACATAAACTTATCGATACTTACAACATGCATCTAATAACATTGTAAGTGCCAGTTGTTGTATTCAGTATACAAGTTCTCTCCGTTCAAGTGATTGTACACGCGTTAAGCATCGATTGCCGGGCGGCGGTACAAGTCCGCCAGCGGGCCACTTTTAGGTCTATTTAAAATCATTAACTCGCAAACAAATATTGGTAGACAATGACCAGTCGACCGAGATGGTACGACATCGATAATAAAATTTGTTTCACGAACATCTGCGGGATTAAAAGCAACATTGGTGCTGTTCATCACTACCTGCAATCTAATCGCCTCGGCAGGCTTTTCTTTGCGGAGCCAAAAAGATCGACTTCCTGAACTTCAGTCACCCCGGTTCAGAGTTTTTTTACACCAAAGCAGCCGCGCAGGCAGAAGTTCAAGTGTCAGGATACCGCGGCTGCTATGAGATCCTAAAGAAACTTTGTTAGTCCGATTTTTGAGCTGCCTTAGGCCGTTTCTTGATTTGTCGATGCGGTGTCGGTGCGGCGGCGGTATGCTCGGTATACGCGGTACTAAAAGCTTACCGAGATACCGAGCGCCTATATTTGAATGAATGCTTCCTGATTAGCGCGAATTGTGCGGGAGCGGGGAGGCATCCGTTCGGTTTACCGCGTCTCGGCACGCTCGTTCAGGCGGCGCTCGGGATTCACCGCAAGTATACGCACATGCACTGCAAAATGGCGAAAATACATTTAACTTTAGTATTGGAAATTGAAAAGTATTCTGTGTTGTATAATTATTAGATTCAAAAGCTGGTGATATGTTTCTTTTGACATTCTATACATAGATAAAAAATTGGTATCATCATGTGAAAGTTCTTTAGCTGCAACAAATAGCCGACAGTTAATATTATTTTCGGTGTAAGGATGTTGCCAATAAGGTTCTTTTTTTTAAGTACACGCCAAAATATCATCATCACTCGAACTCGAAGACGACATCTCGCCACAAAACAAGCCGTATTGCACAATTTCATACCGACAATATACCGAGTAATGCGTAGATGGGAGCAATGCGGTATTGATTCGGTAACAGAGCATACCGGCGCCGCACCGATACTGCACCGACAAATCAGGAAACGGTCTTAGGTTAGTAGAACTGGGAAAAGAATCCTCCTGTAGATTGTTCCACAATATCGGCATCCTAAGTACGAAGTTCGACACGGTTAGAATGGGAGGCCGGAGTCAGGCGGGTCTGTCTGGCAGGCCCATCGCGCTACGGCATCATGTAGAGGATTTCTGAGGAGCAAAGCTTGTTGGTGTAGCGGTAGAAGAGAGATAAATCGCCAACGGTCCGCCGATGCGAAATGGTACCGAGACGATCTGTTAGAGGAAAGTCATTGCTCAGTCGACCGCCCTCTTCTGGATGTCATCGAGCATGGATAATATAGTCGGGCGACAGCACCCCAAATGTGTGAGCAATACTCGAGGGTAGGTCTTATCTGGGCATTGTATTGAAAGACCTAATCACCTTGAGTAGCTATGCTGTGCTAACAAGTTCGGAAAGCTATTGTATGATTGAAATCACGAATGATTAAGATTTTCGAAAATTTTGGAGTCTTTGGGGAATAAGAGCTTTTTCATTATGAGAGCAGAAGTATTAATTGCTGTATTTTATAATATAATATACGACTAAATTTATTACTTAACATCTGTGCCTTCTGATTGTTTCTTGCGGTGCAGAACTGATAGTCATGTATATTCTGAACAACAATGTTTATGATTTTCCAGGTGAATTATATATTTAGATTTCCAATTATTTGGATAGAAGACAAGGCTCGTCAGTTAAGAAAATACGTAAAGTATGGCAATATTAGCAAAGAAATCATATTGCTGAGCCAATAAAATCGTCGAAAATTCCCCACTATCACGTTGTGGGATGAAGAGGAGAACCTGTCATTCACGACCGACATTTTGTGGCCAGAGACAGTCAGCCTCCCATCTGCAAAGCTTCTCTGGGAGGCCATAGGATGGAAGCTTGAGAGGACAGCGTGCCACAGTTGAACGAACGCTTTTGTGATATCAAGAGCGACGACATGAGCCTTACCATAAGACTGGATGAGTTTACTCCACAATTACGTGACGTAAGCTAGGAGGTTCCCTGTGGATCGCTGGTGTCGGAAACCATACTGTCTTTTGCTAATCAAGCCGTGACGTTCGAGGTAGTCCAGAAGCTCGCGATTTATGCACCTCTCCATCACCTTACTTATAACAGAAACCACAGCTATAGGCCTGTAGTTATAAGGGTCGGTCTTAGATCACTCTTTTGGGATGGGCTGGACATGAGCAAGTTTCCAGTTTTCTGTGATGGTGCCAGTGTAAGATATCTGAAAGAGGCTCGAAAGAAGTCCGCTGCACCCCTTTTCAATACAACAGCAGGAATCGAGTCCGGACCAGAAGCTTTGTTGATGTCGAGCGACAAGAGCACCCATCTTACGGTCTTGTGGCTGAAAGTTATTTTCCGCATAGTTCAGGAAACCATTTGAATCGACGGCACTTGGGCGTTGGGGTGGAGTTGGCAGCAAAGATCTTGGCAAGCCTTGGGCTTTTGAATCGGTTACAATCATTCCATCCTGACACGTAAGTAGTGGAAGGCTACTCTGTGAGAAGATACTTTCAATGTGCTAGGCTAGCGTCTAGAAAGAACGACTGCCATTCCGCCGCGACATTATCCTTTTACATCGTGCTGGTCTTTGGTATTGCGGACGGCTTCGTTATGTTTGTTACTGGACTCGACGTCGGCTTGTCTGTTCTTCACAGTAGGGTTTTGTGAGAAGGTTCTGTGTGCAGTGATTTTCTGCTGTCTAGCAGTGTTGCACGGTTTATTGAACCAGCCGTTGGACCCTGGTTTAGGCACTTTCACTGTATGAGGGATGTATTCCTCCATCCAAACGTGAATAATTTCGATTATCGATGAACAGACAGCCGACGCGTCTGCATTAGCGAAACAAACATTTCTTCAAGGAAAGGCCTCCCCACACTAGGCGGGAAGTAATATAATCAGGCATGAGATCGTAAGACCGGTGCTCTTGCCGCTCGACATCAACAAAGCTTCTGATCCGGACTCGATTGCTGCCGTTTTATTAAAGTGGTGTGCAGCGGAGCTTGCTCCAATTCTTTTGCGTCTCTTTCTGACATCTTATGAATCCGGCACCTTCCCAGAAAACTGGATATTTGCTCACGTCTCACCCATCCCAAAAAAAAGGATCTGAGACCTACCCTTACAACTACAGGCCTGTAGCTCTGCTTTCTCTTATAAGTAAGGTGATGGAGAGGTAATAAATCGTATGGTTTCAGGCACCAGCGAACCACCGGGTACTTCCTAGCTCACGCCACGCAATTGTGGAGTAAACTCATCCAGTCTTATGGTGAGGCTCATGTCGTTGCTTTTGATATCACGAAAGCGTTCGATCGTTGTCTGCCCTATTATGCAAACTTCCATCCTGTGGCCTCCCATAGAAGCTTTGCAGATGAGTGGCTGAATTTCTCTCTGGGTGCAAAATATCCGTCGGAAATGACGAGTTCTCCTCTTCATCCCACGACGTCAACTCTGGTGTTCCCCAGGGATCGGCCTTGGCTCTGACACTGTTCGTTTTATATAGAAACGATCTCTTGTCCTGTACTATTAACACAATCCACAGCTTTGCGGATGACAGCACTCTACATGCAGGAATTCAGAGCGTCAAGCCGATCTCTGCCGGTGAGCTGGAAAGAAGAAGACTAGCGGCGACTTAATCTCTGACGAGAGGCCTGGAGGTTATCATTGCTTGTACAGTTTAATGCTTCCAAAACACAGTACTGTACTTTGACGAACAAAAAGGCGTCCTAGCGCCCGTCCGGTTTTGATGGATGGCCGAGTTCTACCGAAGAGCCGTTCACTTCGGCTGGTCGGAGTCCAGATCACCGAGGACTTAATCTGGCACGAACACATCTCGTCAATAGCGGCAGCTGCTGGGAGAAAGCTAGGCTATTTGTTTAGGGCTGAGAAGTACTTTTCTCCGCATGACCTTCTCACTCTATACAAGGCCCAGATAAGGCCTAGCCTCGAGTATTGCTCACATGTTTGGGGTGCTGCCGCCCCGACTACATTATTTATGCTCGATGCTGTCCAGAGGATTGCGGTCCGACTGATAGATGACGCTTCTCTAACCGACAGTCTCGGGGCCCTTTCGCAGCGGCGCGCGGCGAGTCGTCGGCGATCTAGCTTTCTTCTACCGCTACACCAACGGGCTCGGCTCCTCAGAGCTCTCCTCCATGTGGCCAACGCGCGATGTGCCTGCCAGACAGACCCGCCTGACTTCGGCCTCGCATCCTAACGGTATCGAACTTTGTACATCCAGAACTGGCCGCTACGGGCGCTCCTTTGTCCTCAGGTTGTCGATATTGTGGAACAATCTATACTGAGTGATGAAAAAAGGTAAACACTTACGTAAGTTTACTAGAGTTCAAGAATTTTTTACATATCGATTTATCTTGCGATGAACAACAAGTGGCTCTGGCTCTGAGAGACAGATTCGGTAGTACTCGAGCCAACCCTAATCAGTGGTTTGAAGAGCATGGAAGGATAGTTGGTATGCGTACGGTATATCGCCGAATACGACAGTTTGTCCTTTTTTTTATCGCCCACTTGGGTGCTACCTCTCACAGCTGAACATCGGCGTAACCGTTTGCTCTGGTGGAGAGAATGAATTCTATGGGAGCTGGAATGGATATATGATACAGGGGATTAGTGGCATTATTTTTCCAAATAAAAATAGTAATTGAAAAAGTTATTTCGGGTAACGTACATTTTCAAGAACAACTGGTTAATTAACCACGTTTTCTCAGTGTACCAAGCATAAAGGTACCGATACTACAACGAATACTATGATGCAGTTTTTTATTATCTGTCATTTTGAACGAATCATTTTTTCTAGATCCTACATGGTCAGAAATTGCAGAGCGATATGAGTACGATCCAGAGCTGTTTCAGAATCCATTGAATTTAATGAAGCTCGAAGAAGATATGGGTGATGATCCTTCGGTCTACAACTGGGAGAAAGTGAGACTCAAAAGGAAGACACCTTCACTGCTAGGATTGAAGGGGAAAAGGGGACTTAGGAAATAAACAAGTCAGATTTATTCATACGATTTGTAATTTATTTAATAATGTTAAGGGCATCCCTGGGACATATCGAAGGCGTCATATCACAGAAGTATATGTCCAACGATAATAACGGACTATACTGACCATCGTCTTTACTACTAGTTGATATAAAAATATTTATTATACTTATTTATTCTTGGTGATATACCTGTATAATATGTGCAAACTAAATAAAATGTGTCTGATTTTCGTACGAGTTTTATTTCGTTTTTTATTTATTTCAAATGGAGCTGAGTTGAACATTGTGCGTGTCACCATATTATCGCATACTCGTAACTCTTTTTTTATTTCTGGAACTAGCAATTAGTCCCATTGTCTCTCTTAGTTTGTTGCACATGGAACTATTATAATAATAATCATAATAATAATCCTTTATTATCCAATAGACATAAGTATGCATAGGATTCGTCAAAAATAAAAAATCTATTTCAAACATGGAAAATAAGTAACAAACAAATATGAGAAACAAACATACCATCTACACATTAACAAACTCTGAAACAGCGTACAAACATTTATTTAATAAAAAAGCCTTTATAACCTATTTTTAAAATGTTGCAGTGAACTGCAGATTTTTATTTCTTCTGGCAGTTTATTATATATTTTAGGCCCCAAAACTCTAGGTGACCTACTACCGACACAGTATTTGGCGAAAGGAACATACATATTTTCACTCTGCCTTGTTATGAAAGAATTTATATCCTTGTTAAGTATATATCCTTATTTTGATACATATATATTGAAAGTTCGTATACAAATAGAGAAGGCAACGTTAAAATTTGGTACTTTTGGAACAGCTCCCTACAGCTATGTAATGAGCTTACTCCGGCCATAGATCTTAGAATTCTTTTCTGACTTAAAAAGAAATGTTGTGCATTGGTCGATACTCCCCAGAAGCACAAACCATATTTCAGCCTAGACTCTACCTGAGCATAATAGAGTGTTACTAACTGGTCTCCAGTCAATGTGGCTCGTAGAACTTTATACACATATGACTGTGAGTTGAACCTGGATACCAATCGATCACACTGGGCCTTGAAATTGAAAAATTCGTCCAACCACAAGCCCAAGAATTTTGTTTCTTTGAGAACACTTAGTTGATTATCTTTAAATCGAAGATCAAGCGGAGTCATTTGTTTGTGCACGTTGTGAAATCTCATCATTGCCGTCTTCTCCACATTCAGGTGAAGATGATGTGCGCTAAACCAATCATGAACACTGTTTAATAAATGTTCACAGTCTTCTTTTAAAACTTGATTGGATTTGCTGGACAATATGATTGCCGCATCATCCGCGTAAAGCGTAAAATTGGCTTGGGAGAAAGAGTGCTCAAATTAATTTATGTAAAGAATGAAAAAAACAATTTGTCTGAAGAAAATTAAAAAAAAAACAAACAGACAGAGAGTTTTTACTGCTCTTCCTTATTTCGATTTTGCACAGGAGCGAAAGAATTGTCCGTTATCCGTTATCGAAATAAGTAAGCTCCGTTAGTTAAGGAGAATAGAGGAGGGCTTATTTCGTAAGGTTATATTTTCCTTCGTAAACGCAATAATTACCGCCGGCATTTGTAAAGTGAGATAAACTTAATAATAATAATTCCAATTATAAAGAAAATATTGGTTACAATACAATAGAAATATGAGTTTTAGATTACAGATAAAAGTAAGTGCAAGAAACAGGCAGTATTATAAACAAATTCAGTTGTGCTGATTTTTGTTGTATATGCAGTGTGGCAAGGCGGCCTTTTATTGTAGATTGTAGTTCTGCTGGTTTTGTGGTCACTTGTCGTTTTGTGGCTGTACAATTCTAAACCTATTCATTTCTGGTCCAGTTTCGATACAATTATTACAGAAACTTTTCTGTAAAAAGGTTAACAAGGTTTTGAAATTTTGGGGTTAGCTCCACGTTTAAAACAAAAATAGCATCCTGTCTTGTCTCAGTAATCTATATTGTCAAATTACTACCCTTCAATTATGTATCTCGGCATCCTGAGCAAATGTTTCAAAGAGCACAAACCCCAAAAAATTGATTGGGTCTGTGGGTCATAAGATATACATTGGCTGTTTGAGTATACTCGTAATAGGTATCGGTTCTATTCCAATACCTGCGTAAAGTGGAAGAGAGCTGGCTTTTTATACATTATATGTCTCGTCGTCCTAAACAAATGACTCGAAGGACACAGGCGCCAAAACTCAACGGGTCCCAAGATATAGGCTGTCCAAGTCAGTATATCGGGGTATCGGTTTTACTCAGCTATCTGCTCTATCTAGAAGAGTGGTTTCGGTAAATATGGCTCAATTTGTGAAATTTTATGTACCTCGGCATACTGAATAAATGTCTCAAAGGATACAAACCCCAAAAGTCAAGTAGAACCGATACCCCCTCTTGCTGGCTCCGTTGATTTTTGGAGGGTTGTGCCCGCCGACGTCGACATATAAACTATATGGAAAATTCAATGAAACGACTCTTCCATGTACCTATAGCAGATAACTGAGAAGAACCGATATCCCATTATTCTGAATTGTGCCCTGTCAGACATTTGTTAAAGATGTTTAAACACGCGAGATTTCAGAAATTCAGTCATATTAACCGAAACCACTCTTCAAGATAGAGCACATAACTGAGTAAAGCCACACCCCATTATACTGACTTAGACGGCCTATATCTTGGTATACGTTGATTTTCGGGGCCTGCGCCCATTAAGAGATTTGTTAAGAAGGCTAAGGCGCATGACATTTATATAAATGGCGTCAAGTACGTTGACCGTGCACTTCGTACGTAACGCCATCATCAGTTGGTCGCTGGTCAGCTACGAACATGCAGAACAGATAAATTAAGAGGATTAAATCAGTCAAACAGGTCCATACAATGAGCCCATAGATATTCTTTTCCTGCCCTACTGCGCTAGTTAATGTCCATCTGGCAACGTTGTCCCTTTCCACATCTGCGCGGCATTTCTGGGGCTAGTTATCTTTCATTTCGTGCATATGTTTTTTGTGCTGCAGTACGGATTGTTGAGTCGGACCGGTTCGCCGGCCGGCGAGCTTAGATAAATAGGAGTACGCGGATCGAAAACATTTCTAAGTCTATGCTTTGTGCAATATGGCGAATCGATGCCTAGAATTACTGGTGTTGGAAGCCTATCATCAGATCAACAAAATATCATATACCCTCCCCCATGCCTACAATCCCAGAATTTCAACGCTCACAACTTTATTCCGTAAATGATCAGGATCCTCTGAAACGTCAAAAAACGAAGTTCGGGCGATTTTTACTTTTTTTCGCTTTTGGCCTTTTTCTCCGATTTCCGAAAACAATAAAGATTTTTCATCCTTGGAATAGTAGCAACCTTGTGTGAAAATTTCATCAAAATCCAAGTAGTACTTCACAAGTTACAAACGGACCAAGGATTAGGGGCGGAAAGACAAACAGACAGACCACCAGAACGACGGAAATGAGTGACGTTTTTTCGTGATGTACATGTCATATAACATCCAAAAAACACAATATTTTATTTTCAAAAAATTTCGAGATTACAGTATATATCCATCCAGTGGCGTACAATGCAATGTTAGCGAAATTAACCGAAACCACTTTTCCACATAAATCAAATAGCCGAGAAGGACCGATCGACAGATACCACATTATACTAACTTGGACGGCCTATATCTTCAGATCCGTTTAGTCCTTAGGCCTCTGCCCATTAAGGCATTAGTTCAGTTCGCCGAGATACAAAACATTTCACGAAATTTACCGAGGTAATAAATATTAACGATTATGCTCAGGATATTTCAACGTATCACAGGCATCTGCTTAGTTTATTGTCAAGAGGCTAGAGATACTCAAGAGAGTCTGGCATAACGGGGTAAATTGAGTACCGCACCACTGCGTGCCTGTCTTTATTGAACTTTCAACAAAGCCAGGTACTTATAATTCCTGGCCGTAGTTGACATCTGAGCAGGCGCAGTAAAATAAAAATAAGACTTGTAATTATTATTATGCCACTATTAGGTATTAGGTACAGGACCCTTAAAATAGTGGCACAGCCAAGACCATATTTATTTTCTTCTTTTTTTTTTGGTGCGAATAACCTTACTTTTGATAGTATTTTCGCAGATAAAAGAAATTATATACGGAAAGTAGTTTTCTCGCTATTATTTTGTACTGTCGGCTGAAGTTTAGTTTGTGAAAATCATGGTCCCTTTGGCCGTGAAATTCAAAATTCAAACCCAAGACATATTTACCTACAAGTTGCAAAACACGAAAAAGTACAAAAACAATAACAACACTTTATAATTCAATTTGTGGAATTATATCATCATCATAATCTTGGTACAGTTATATAAGATAAAAGTTTGTTTTATCCCAATATTTTTAGGTCAGAATTGTGTCCCCACGAAAACGCGACCAACACCAATACACCCTATTTCACGAGTATCCATCACGCTTTAATGTCTGCAACGTTGGCGATAATGGAACCGATATAAATCTAGTAAAACTTATTTGTGGCGTTTTGTTGAACTTGAACTTTTATAAATAAAAGAGCTGTTAGTAAGAACAAAATGAATCTGTAACGAACAAAAACTAAAACAAAATTCGGCTCTGTCAGGATTATGTCTCCTGTGTCGATATGGAGAATTTTGAGATATAACTAGATACTCAGCTGTCATTCTACCGTGCAAAAAAACAAAAACGATGAAAATACATAACCTAACAATCTTGACACAAATGTCACTTTCGTTGTCCCCACTATTTCGGAGCGTATAACACCGAATTAAGGCAGGTAATTTCAAAAATGAGTAGCTCAGATGCATGACACTCTAGAGCACTGGACAGGTATTGACAGGTGGTGGGTAGCTCCGAGTTAAGCATCCCACAAACCGGCGCGAAATATTCGCTTTGGCTGCGAAAATTTCGCGGCGATGAATTCGCGATCAGATCAAAAAAGCGGCGGTTTACGGACAGGCTCAGACTTGTGCGAAGCGAATGCGATTGTTCCAGCGTTTTTATTGCGGCGTATTTCAGTTCGCCTTTGACCGCGTTTTTGACGCCGTTCTTCAAAAATTCGCAATGACAAAAACGGAACTATTGATAGAAATAGTGAAAAAGTATCCTTGTTTGTATGATTTGTCGAACGATGAATACAGGAATGTGAGAAAGAAAGACAAGATTTGGATGGAAATAGGAAAAGAATTAAATACAAATGGTATGTACCTAATATTTTTTATTAACTTGTTAAATAATTTACAGTCTACACAAATGTGAAAACGAACATTCTATATATTGGGCATAGGCATATCAGAATTAAAATAATTTACGAATTTGTCACGAGTAGAAAATGCTAGCCTTGCTGCCCGCCGAGGATCATTTGCTATATCAGTAAAAGCTCCAAGCACGGATTCTGGGGGATCTAAGAATTGAAAATATTTGTCATCGCCACTTTTACTTCGTAAAAAATTGTGTAAAACACATGGCCTGTAAAATATTCGCCATTTTTGAGACAAAATACCAAACGCATTTTCCACGACCCTTCTAGCTCGACAAAGTCTTACATTGTATTTCTCTTTTCTGACGTCTGTTAAAGTCTGCTTATAAGGAAATGGTCTCATAAGGTATGGTTTTAAAGCAAATGCCTCATCACCAATTAAGACGTACGAGCAGATTTCATTTTGCCCAGGGAGAAATCTAGGTGCAGGGACACTCATTAAATTTTGTTCAAATCGTTTTCCCATGTTTGAGGTTTCCAAAATACCCCCATTACTATTTTTTCCGAAACCACCAATATCAACACATATAAATTTATAGTCCGGGCCAACAATGGCCATAAGTACTATTGAATATTTATGTGAATAGCACCAGTAATTGGAGCCACTATTGTTAGGTCTCTTGATTGTTACATGTTTACCGTCCACGCTGCCAATGCAATTGGGAAATCCCCATCTATTTTCAAATTCTTCAGCACATTTTTTCCATATATTCTCTGTTGGTTCTGGTAAATATATATGCTCCATATGTCTGCATATCGCTTCACAGAGTTCGGTTACGATTGCACTTACTGTTGTAAAGCCAGCTCGAAAGCTATGCCCAATGGTATAGAAGGTGTCACCAGTGGCAACGAATCTATAAAAAAAATCGTTTTTAGGTGATGAAGTAAAAAAAAGGTGGAAGAATATCAGAGATACATTTGCAAAATATATAAAATCTACCAAACCAAAGACCGGCCAAGCAGTGGGCAACATAAAAAAATGGCAGTGGGCTGACTACATGGAATTTTTCCGTCCTTTTTTGGCATTTGCCAAAACGTCGTCTAATGTGAAAGATATTGACGTCATACATTATGAGACTGCCGAATTTAACTCAAATATACAGGGTGACTTCGAAGTTGAGTCATTTATTTCAACAGTGAGTAGATCTGATCAAAAGAAATGTTTTTTTCCTTTACCATTTTTCTGGTAAAATTAAAGTAACAAAGTTATAGCCCTTTGGAAGTTTGAGTACCGCCCTGTCTCAATAATAATATTATGTGCTCGTGTTTGGCGACAACGGATATAATCCGCCGTATCGGTTCATCGCATCGGAAACAAAAAAGCGAGAGAATTTGGAACGATGTTTTTACAATTATTTTATTCATTTGTATACAGTCAGTGTCAGTGAGTAGTGGTGTCTGTTGCGTGGCTCAAACGAAATAAAAAATGGCACATGTTTATGCGGATCGGTTTCCCAATCGAGTGCAACCAACCCCTCGTGCCTTTGTTAATGTAGTACAACGGGCTCGTGAATCAGGTGACGGCATGCCGGTGCTCCAAGACCTCACGATCAAATACAGGTCCGCACTGAAATACTTGTCGGGAGGATACTTTATAAAACAAGGTAAATTTTTTTTTAAAATTGTTTTTTTATTTTTACACACATATTTTGGTTTATCTTCCTTCTACAATCATTATCTGAAAATTAATGACTCAACTTCAAAGTCACCCTGTATATCAGGAAAGGACTGGAAATGTAGAAACCGAAAATTTGGAAGACCGCGGCCATGGAGAAGATGAAAATGCTGATGTAGATGCAGAAGATGCACAGAACGCCTCGGCAACACAGACAGCACCACCTTCTTCATTGAACACTACAGCAAACAGCAGTGACTACTCCAGGGCACACCTTTCCGCAGACTGCAACTACACCAAAATATAAAACGAGCAGAAAACGCTATGAACCACCATCTTCGTCTGTACAACAGCTCATTAATTATTTTGAAGGTAAAAAACCTAAAAAAGAGAACGAGGCCATTGATTCACTTTTCTTGGCACATGCACAGACTGTGAAAACACTTCCCTTAAAGCGTCAAGCCCGAATAAAACTAAAAATAGCCGAATTAATAGCGCACGAAGAATTTGAACATATTGAAGAAATGTCTTCAGCGTCTACCCAGAATTCTGCAAGTATGTATGATAGTAGTATGTCGTCCTTCCCAAGCGGCACTGGGTTTACTCCAATAATATACCCAACAGAGGAGGCAAATTCTGCCTCGAATTATTTAGCAACATTTAATCCTAGTGGCAACATGTAGTCCAATTATTACAATAAAATATTTATTTCACGATCCCTGAAGTTTTCGTATTCGATAAGCCTACTAATTTTAATACATATAATTTTTTTACCTGAGTGTAATAGCAAGTCGTTCTTCTGGCGAAATAGCTTCACGATAATTTGTGTCAGATTTTCGTATTTCATCTTTCACCAAGTTCAATATTTCATCGAAACACTCTGGAGTCATTCTAAAATATACGTAAAAGCGCTGTTCATCCAGCCGAAGTTGTGGCATCAAGGTATGGTATTCCCCAAATTTATTTCGTTCCAAGTTAATATCATGTACCCACTTCCTTCGTTTCCTAAACAAATTGAAAATATTTGTTTTATGTACTTCGTCAAACTTAATACATACCCAACTATCAAATGGCGTTAAATAAACATAACTTACCGTGCATTTTGTTCCTCTTCTAAAGCAAGAAATAGAAGTGCCTCCTCTTCTTCTGAAGACGAGCTCATTGCAAAAGCCAAAAATAAAATGTACGCAACCTGTCGAAACCTTCACGTTCGCGGAGCGAATAAGACGCTTTGGTATGAATAAACAGGCGAAACAGATTGCGAATTTCGCTCTGAATTTCGTTGCGAATACTTCGCCGCGATTATTTCGCGCCGGTTTGTGGGATGCTTTATTCCGAGTAACACATACGAGGCACTGGAAAGCACAAAACATATACACTGAGTGCAATTCCACCAGCAACCAGCAACACGAAAGTCGCCATGTTTTTGTGGTGATAGAACAAATATGACACAGAAAGAACGCCTGCCTACTCAGAACAATTCGACGAATGACATATGCCGCCATGATTTTTACAATGACATACGGCGGTGCTATTGTGGTTGCCTACTTTCTGACCACATCTGTCACTCATTGTCATCTTTATTTGGTTGTTTTGAATGGTTTTCCTAATAACAAAAATCAGTTTTGCATTAGGAAAAAGAACTGTGATTGGGTTCGTTCAAGAGTGATAAATTAAACAATATAATTGGAAAAATAACTTTATTCTGGTAGATAACGTAATGTGGTGCATTTGCAATATAGTGGAATGAAGAATCAGAAACCCCATGGGAGGTTTCTGAATAATAATTCCAATATACGATCATAAGGAAACTACCAAAAACCCATGATACCACACTCAACAAAAATTCAATATTACAAAAATATTGTGAAATCTGTATGTAAACGGTATAAGATTCTGTTAGTCAAACATAACATTATACTTCTAAATAAACATTAAGTTGCAAAATTTAGATATAGTAATGAAAACAAACACTTATTTTACATGAGTAAAGCCTGTTTGTATATGGTACAGGCCATATACAGTTACACCCTGTATATGGTCTGTTATGATAGTCATTATTTAAATGGGTGATAGAGGGGGTTAAAAGAAACAAAAAGTTTTATATAACATGGGTGTCAAAACGGCATTTTTTTAGAGAAAAGCGACTTTAAAGTAAAATAAATCTGACCACGCCGCAAAACTATGCAAAAGAATAACTAACCACTGTTACCGTTTGCGATCAATTGCGGGTTCAATAAGAGTGATGATGACCGACGCGCTGTTGACAAGTATGTTTTAAATATTCAATTTAATGAAACTTGCTTTCTTACTCACTACAAATTTTGGCTTAACTTAGAGAAACTTAATGCCATTTATTTGTTAATTACCCAATTTAACTTTTTAGATTTTATGTTAAAAATTAGTAAGATTGTGGTGATTGTGGTCGATATAAAACAATTAAAGTTGTAAACTATAAAGCCATTTAGACAAAAATCTATTGACTTTTTGACCATGGGTCATATGAACTTTTTGACTTGTTTTGACCCCCCTATTACCCATTTCAATAATAACTATCATAACGTTTACACCCAGTATAGTACTTTAATCACTCAACATTAGATTCTAAAAAATAAAATAAAACACAATTCTATCATAATATGGTAAAAATATCCTGGTCAGGTATGTCACAGCTGGGTTTGTGATGGTTCATCCATGAAGGTACATGAAATAATTAACAAACCAGCAGCAAATATTCGAAAATGATTTACCTGGTGGCATTAAACTTTTTCATTTTCCTTGAATGACCATCAGACATTTCATTTTTATGTTTAATATACTTAAAGATTGTCAGTCTGATGCATTTGTTAATGATATTTTGGAGGACATCATGAACATTGCAAGACTGAAAATTTTCAAGCAGTTTTGTCAGACCTGTTTTGAAGGAGGCTTGAACATTAGGCAAATGGGCAAACTTATCCAAAAAACTATACCGTTCTGCATGGATAACATCTAGTAGATGACTCAGTTTATAATTTGCGTATATCAGCCTCTGCTTGTTGTCCTGTTCCTTGAAATGAACATACAACTTTAATGGGGTCAACTCATCAAAGAACAGTGGTTCCCGACATGTAGGGCATTGTTAACATCCCTTTGTGTTGTGGTGAATTTGATACATTTTAGATTCCCTTTCTGTTAATTGACTTTTACTCACTTCTAATTGTGTAAGGCATGAACTCGAGCTGTCTGACAGAAATGTATATTTATCTTGATAATGAGTCTGTACCACAAAATCTGGCTTAGAAAAGCAGTGATCGTGTTTAAATGGACTTACATCTGTCAAGTCTTTTGGTACTTCTTTGGGCAGGCAATTTACATGTCTTGCTGCAAAAGTTTAAAGAGAATCACAAATGCTTGCTGAGAAACCAACAGAGCGTTCCTTCAATGAAACTGTAAGATCATAATGATTAATGGGTTGACTTAGAATTTGACCAACATCTTTTGGAACTACAAGACAGTTCAAACGTAAATAGGGATCCTGAAGGGAAACATGATCAGATAGTACAAGTGGCTTTCGCAAACATGAAAATTATCAAATTTTGTACTGGAAGCTAATCCACAGGCATTGTACCATAATTGTCTTTGACTGGGATTATTTGGCAATCGATGAAATTTCTTGGATTTGAATGACTTACATTCAATATGTACTTATTTTGGCATGAAGAATATAGGCACTGTCATGTCCATGTCTTGCTTGTTTTTGCCATAGTGGTATCAAAAGGCTTCAAATGAAAAATAATAAATGCCCTGCAACTTTACAATATTATCAAAATCAATGTCATGTAGGTACTCATCTGTATTTTTTTAAGCCACTCCAATCTTGAAACATGAGTGACACAAACTCTAACTGAAAATAATTTCTTGAAAGACAATTTATAAAAAAAAATAATAAAGGCACAGTGGAACCGAGTGGAGTGGGATAATTTTACTCAGTTTTTTTTCTCAAGGTGGATATAAGCGCATGCTTAATTAAGGGTTTGATGACATACTCTAAATTCGAATAAATATCAAAAGTAAAACTGATCTACTTCATTATCACATCTTACCCATATTAATTATTTCGAAGCAGCATTGATGCAAACATTTCGACATATTTTTGGCGGTAAAGGAAAAATGGCAGCTTGACAGCGGTGAGTGGTGACGTTGAAGAATGACGTATGAAAGACAAGTGACACTATCAAGACAAGTGACACTATCAATATTGACAGTGTTGCCAGCCGTTTTTTCGTCACGAAAAACGTTGCCAGATTTTGTGTTGCGCAGTTGACCCCACGTGCTGGAAAGCACCTCAAGTAAACACCATACCACATGTATAAAAAAAATGGCATCAAATTTAAATCCGACGCTCTTGTTGAGACGCCCTCTATATAGAAATATGGTGGAATATGGGAGATCTTATAACAGCATGTGTTATTAACATTTTGCGCTATCTTGACGAATAAGTGATTTTTTGTATGTTAAAACAGCAACGTCAATAACACAAGCTGTTATAAGATCACTCATATCTACTTACTAATGTGGACAGGTTTAGAAGAAAAACATATACTGCAAACATCTGAATATATATATATATATATATATATATATATTATATAAATCTGATACATTTTTCTACAAACAAATCAGTATTAACATCATTATGGGCCAGATGTTGTCATTCCCCACTGAAGTGCATTGATATGTAACTACAAATCACAGATTGCTTTTTTTATTATAACAATAGTATGATTGTCCAAGGGCACCCATATGAATTTTTCTCAGGAGCGCTGATCATCATCAACTTTTTGCGAAATCGTACCTGCTCCCAAAACTTTTTGATGAGCAGTGAGCAATTTTCTCAGGGGGCGGGGGGGTGAAATCCTAAGTCTCAAAGTTGTACACAAAAGCATGATTAATATGCAAATTTTAAAGTCAGCGGATTCCCAGGAGAGACCATGCCCCCCCCCCCCCTGACACGACCCTGTGGGCATCCATGTTATTGTTCAATATGGCTTCGATTTCATTGAAATTATATAGTGAGCTTATGAACACTGCTGCTCTAAAAATAGCTAATTTAAAATGGAGTATGGAAACTAACTTGGACAACAAGCAGTACAAATCATCACTGGTTATCGAGTCATATAAAAACTTAGAAATGTTATGGTCTGCAATAATATCCTACAGAGCTGTGCCTTTTGGATAGATCAGAAGTTATCTCCGATTCTCTGATAATTTCCAGCACCTCAGGGCTTGACAACAGCAGTTGTTGAACTTTTAGTAGTCCTGCACTGTTCAAAAAGTGAGGTGGTGATACGAACAGGTCTTCAAATGTTACATTCCTCAAATCAGTAATCGCTACATCTCTGATCTTCCTCAGGATCTGCCAAAAGCCTGGCTACTGACTTGGACCACCTTAAAAAAGAAACAGTTTTGATTTGGAGTTTGTCTTACAGCACATAGTACTACCAGAGGCCACACTCAAAAATCAGGTTCTATCAACACCAACTTGAGTCCTATGCATTTGGTGGGATTCGTGTTAATGTGACATTTAGGATTAAGGGTTATCAAAAACAATCAATTTTGGGTTTTGTTTTTTTTTGTTTTGGTTATACTCAATATAAAAAGCTTTTCAAGAATTAATAATAATTATCTCGCCAAAAGGCATGTGGGTAAATGAAAAATACAAATAAATTTCTCGATTCTGTTGTTTGACGTATGATATTCGGACGTCAGGCTAGTAAAACGTAACAACTCCTATAAAAATCCTCCAGACGCTAATGAAGAAGAGCGGGAAATGTGTGTGTCGTATCTGTATAATCTGTGCTTATAGTATTTACAAACATATTACAGCTTTGTGTACTTACATTTTTATACTCCACAACTCCGAACAAAAGGCATATGGCTCAAATAACATAATAGGGTTGAAAAAAGAAAGGTTATTTTTGCAAAGCACACGAAGAAACCCGCCGGAAATTTAAATCGTCAGTTGTGAATGAGCCGCCATTTTTTGAGGGAGCGACATGGTTATCATATTGTACACCAACAACACTGCTTTGTATCCCATTCGCCCATATGAGTTTCATCCCCTGACTCTACCTTTAGCATTGCCAGACGTACGATAATTATCGTTTTTGTACGATAATTTCAAGTACTGTACGATGTACGATACTATGTGTAGCATAATAGCTGAATGTGCGATAATTTTGCGAATGAGCCTTTTTGCTCAAAGATGTTGAATCAGTCTAACAACTACGTTCAATTAACACCATCAAGCAGCTACCAGTGTTGCCGCTTGGTAGACAAGCGCGCGTACCCCACTCTGTATAATGGGTTGCATAGCATTACACGAAATATCTCGGCAAACGTTAACGGGAAAAATTGCCGTCAATCAGTTCTCAGGTTCTATGTATTATTATTAACCCATGTTTATTAGATGAAATAAATGCGTCGTCTACGGTTTTTATGACTTTTGAAATTTAAAAATCAAAAGATCGTTTTCAGTTATTTTCGATATTTAACCGGTTTCAATTCAATAACGATGATATGTCGGATCCTGAATCAAGTTGCTCTGGAAGAGAGAAGCACAACAAAAGATGCGATACTCCCGAATACAGAAAACGAAAAAGGGGAGAGGAATCTTTGAAGAAAGCCAAAAATAGACAGCATTCTTATAGGAAAGATTGGGAAACAAAAGAGGAATTTAAGGGATGGCTTACAAAAGAGGAGAGTAAGTTATTTTAATACGTAAAAACTATTTGTGTATTAATAGCGCAAATTACTATTTTGCCGCTCAGGAAATATTGTTGATGCAAAACGGGGTACGTTCATATTTTTTAGTGTGGCAGAATAATTTGCGCTCGAACTGAACATAACATTTTCTCTCTAATCGCATTAATTTAAAACATGATTAGAACATTTTGGTTTCATGAAACCAACATTTTATATACGTTTATATATGACACTTATTTTAGAACCTTTTCGCTACTTTTCTTCTCGCTTGAACCTTTAACGCTGTCATTTTCGCTCGATCTCAGAAAAGCGGCAACTTTGCACTTCCGAATGAGAGTATTTTTTTCGTGCGGTTGTAGAAAAACTTATACCTATGCAGTGATGCAGTGATATTTTATTCTTGATTTTTATAATCTGGAAAAGGATATTGTCGTGCCTGCAATGCCAGCCTGACAGCAGAACCAACTGTTTTAAGAAATCACGCAAAGTCAGCAAAACATATATTAAAAGCCAGAGCAATGCCATCCACGTCAATTCTAGATGTAGGGGAGAGTCCTCCAATACCGTCACCTTAAGGTTTATCAACAAAAAAATCAAAATACTTATGGTTACATGTTTAAAACCTTCTGATATGTGTAAAGGAACTATTATGCTATTAATATAAATAATAAACAACTAGTAGGTTCAGAAGTAATCAACTTTATTATTGCAATTCGAACACTAGAAAAAATCAGACTCAAAAAAATTGGCCTCCAGTACCGGCCAGTGATTAAGTAACCATTTATACAATACAATAATCGCAAATATACTGATCAGATAGCTCTGATACGTTTGCACAAGCCTCGTGGACCCAAATCTTGCAGTTTCCACATTGTATCCAATCCTCTTCGTGAGATTCGGCACACAAAGGACAAACTGTTTCTTCAATCGATCTACGAGGAGGAGGTAGGTTTTCGTTTTTATTTGTTTTTGTTTTCTTACTGACATCTCTTCCTGACAGCAAGCTTTTTCCCTTTTTAATAACATCTTTTTCTGAAACATTAACTTTCTTTTTAAGTTGTTCGACATTCCTTTTATCTGCCCTTTTCTCTTCCAGCATCCTTTTGTATGGAGAACTTGTTATAATTTCACTTCTTTCAGCTTTACGACGTCTTACAGTAGTTCTTCTTTTGGAAGCATCAGGAACCGGTGACAGTTCTGTAAGTGCAGCTTTAAAATTTTCTCTGGATTTATCAGCAATAACTTCTGTTTGAGTTTCTACTTGTTGAATAGATAAAATTTCAGATTCGGCGTGAGTAGGAGTAGTTTGAGTCTCGGATTGTATAGAAGTTGTAATGTCAGCTAATAAATTAGAAGTTGGAGTTTGAGATCCAAGTTGTCGAGAGGAAATGGATGTAAGTTCTCGCTGTGTAGAAATAGAATTTGACAGATTTGAACAAGCAGATGTTGAAGGTGTCGGTTCGGTTAGTTGAGAATGTGAGAGCGATGATTCTGTTGCTGATTGACTTTCTGTAACATTCGTCATGTCGGAACCAATGAAATCTAAATCACTGAAGATATTTCTATCAAAGGGGTGTATGCCAGTGCAGTGGAAGCCATTAACCGCGATATCCATTCGCGAAACTCGATTAAAAGCAATAGCAACAAACCCTGCAATCTCGTATTCACTGATTCTAATAGCAGGGTTTGCCCTCATCCACAAGTCACATGCATCATTGTACGCAGATTTAAATGGCTTCATGAACGTACGATCCAGTGGCTGTAACTTGTGGGTCGTGTGAGGTGGGGTGCTTAACATATGAATATTATTTTTTCTGGCAAACTCAATGACATCTAAGTCTTTATGACTAGCATGCCCATCTAGAATCAAGAGTACGGGATTCTGGGCTGTTGGATTAGAATATTGCACAAAGTGTTGCATCCATTTCAAAAATAATTCGGCATTCATCCAGCCGTTTGGTTGAGCTTCACCTACACTCTCATTTGGAGCATTAATCATTAGTCTTTCATTCATTCTGTTTCGTGGAAATATGAAATAAGGTGGTACGAACTGACCTCCAGCGCTCATTGCAAAAAGCACTGTAACGTTCTTTCCACGTTCTGCTGACGTAAGCTTTCTGACTTGCCTTTGGTTTTTAGTAGCTAACACTTTAGCATGTTTTTGAACAATGCTAACTCCAGTCTCATCACAGTTCCATATTTTATAAGGTGTGAATTTAAATCTCTCCATCAAAGTCTCAAGACCATCAAAGAATCGCATAACCTGAGGCCTGTTAAATCCTACTGCTCTCATTAAACTCGTTGATTCAGCAGTTCGCAATGATAAGTCTTTTCATAAACGAATAATAGTAATTTTTCCCTGCAGATTGTTTCTCTTTATTGAACTGGTGAGGTAACTTTAATTTCTCGGCCAGTTGGAAAGCGAGACGTAAAAATTCTTGTCTGTTTAAAGGCATTAGCCTGTTGGCCAAGTCTTTAACATGCGATGCCAATATTTCTTCATGTTCTGGTGCAAAAGTATTGTGAAAACGACCCATAACTGGCTCAATAGACATCTCTTTATTACTTTTAATAGCTCTAACTCTATCATTCAAAGTAGATCGTGGTACCTGATAGCGTTCTGCGGCTTGACGAGCACTTATTTTATGATTCAGTACCTTTTCCACGGCCTTATGCATGTTGGCAGGATCCCAGGTGCCCTTCTTTTGCGTTGTCTGACCATCATTCCCGTGACTTGACATTTTTGTATATCTGAAAGTAAAACAAAACAATTAAAAACGATCTAATAGAATGGCCGGTACTGTAGGACAACATTATGTCCGGTACTGGAGGAAACGAAAAAAAAACTAAATTCGATTTCTAACGAACATGAATGTACAAAGGTTAATTATAAAGACACTTTTCTATAGATATATAAGTACACTCTACTTACCAGTAGTTATTTGTTTTAAACTGGATCTCTGAACTTCGAAAATTGTGAATAGAATTTTAATTACGTAGTTAGCGTCCATCACGCGCAACTAAAATCTTTGAACTGGAAGTAAACTTGTCGTTGCAAGTTAACGCCGCGCGGGGAATATCATCCCGTGAGTGTATTGCACAAATCACGATAAAAATTTCAGCGCCATCTGTTGTCAGGTTGTAGAATTTGCAACTGGCTGGTACTGGATGCCGGCCGGTACTGTAGGACTCTCCCTATTCATAAAGAAAACCGATGGTTCGGAAGAACAGCAAATTAAACGCGCCGAAATTAAACTACTCGTAGATTTCTTGACTGAACACAATATAGGATTTAATTGTGTAAGCCACTTAACAGATGTAATTAAAAAATGTTTTTTCCGATTCCAAGACAGCAAAAGGAATTGTGTTGCATAGGACGAAAGCAACTTCAGTGGCCGTTCTGGTGAAGATGAAATTTCTTCACACTTGAGGACACGCAAATTTAGCCTTGTTATTGATTAATCCACTGACGTTGCTTCTGTAAAGACTTCATGTGTATGTATCCGATTTTTTATAGCAATAGCAAAAAAATTACCAATTTTTATTGGAAACTGATACAATTGTTTTCGGGAGATGAACCATATCAGGAAAATGAAGGAGCTACATCGGGGAGGCTGTTCACAGAAATGGAGAATGCATATGAATCACCTCATATTCCATAAACTAATCCTACTGGATTTGCATCTGATGGATGTAACACGATGTTTGGCAAAATGCATCTGTCATTCATTACATTGTGTGCCGGTGAAGCATGCAAATGCATGTGTCTGCCTAGGAGATGCGAGGATATGACGAGGAATATATATATATATATATATATATATATATATATATAACTTCTTCAAACATAGTTCAAAGAGACAAGCTATGTTTAAGGAGTTCCAAGATTTTTGTCAGGCTGATCCGTATCAAGTATCAAATGCTTCGCCCCTCCCAAACCAAATGGCTCTCTCTGCTGTCAGTGGTGAGAAGGATTCTTAACCAATGGGAGCCTCTAAGGTTATTTTTTACATCAACCTACATACATAGAACATCGTTTATTGGTAAGTGAAGAAATATTTAATGATCTCAATGATGAATGTGTGAAACTGTTTTATGAATCCTTAGATTGGGTTTTGCCAAAAATCGTCGACTTAAATAAGTATTTCCAAAGCGATAAAGTAGTAATAACAGAATTACATGACAAAGCGATAAGCACCTATCAGGATCTAATGCTTGCATACATGAATCCACAAAATCACACAATCCTAATGATGAGAATCAATTTGTCCCTTATCAAAATATGTATGTATCTTGGTATTGGTGTTTTGCCAAATTAATAATATAGTAGAAAATACTGCCCAGAGAATAGACTTTTATGAAAGGTGCATACGGTTTCTTATAACATCATGTTTTGACATTAGAAAAAGATATGATTTTGATGATGCATTGCTTAGCAAACTAAACATGTTAAACAAAAGTAATATCAAAAACTATACAAGCATTTATCCACTTATGAAAGAAGTTCCTAGCATTATTGAAACAAACGATATCCACCTAATGCAAAGGGTTGATGATCAGTGGAGGCTCTTAAAATCTATTCAGGACCTCCCTGAAACAGAAGAGCTGGACACATTTTATTTTAAATTAGGAGAAATTGTTGACTTACAAGGCAGTCGTTTATTTAAAGAATTGAGTGAAAGTTGTCAAAAATGAACCTAATTAAAACAAAGTCTAGAAATTGCTTGATTACTAGTACTGTGAATGGCGTCATGCATTCTTCACTGCAAGTTGCACAATCGGAAAGGGGTTGTGTTGATTTTGAGCCAACAGACAGAATGATGAATTTGATGACTTCATCAAATCTATATTGTAGTTCAATTTCGACACAATATAATGTAGATGTTACGTTTGATGAATTTGAGGGTACATCAGTTTAGCTTGCTCTGAACTTCTCGGTTGAGACTCGTAGTTGTTATTCATATTTTTAGAATTTTCCAGTTTTATGGTTTCATGCATGTTTTAAAGTTTATTTTTTGTTTCCTATTTTAAATAAAGATAATTTATGTGTCAATAGAATAAGACAAGAACTCCTATTTTTGAGTTATGCAGGTACGTTTTCTTTGTTATCTTTTATAGTTTTGTTTTGCCTGTGAATGTGTAAGCAATAAATATTTGTGATATCGATGAACTGTTAGTCCTTGATTAATTTATGAGAAATTTTCACACGTTATTTCCGAATATGTTCTTCAAGGATTATTACGCAACTACACCCCCCCCCCACCTAAGGTACGATAACGTACGATAATTATGACGTGTTTGTACGATAATTTCCTCCTGCGACGAATCTGGCAACGCTATCTGATATCTACAATTTTTAAATCAGGCTCTACTTGTCATTCTTAGTGTACGGTCAGTAATGTCGGTATTAGTAGTGCATGGCAGCATTAATTTCAATAACTCCCTATTAACTGCACTTCGAAGCTTCAATCAAGTCCAGCATCGGTACATGCGATCTATAGAACCACTATACAACCAAGCATCATACTAAAGTGAAGACCGAAACGCAGGAGGCAAGGCACGACAACTTTTACATAAACATCATTATTCATCTTGCTATGCTTCAAGTTCGTTTCGTGGCTTTGCACCAATGGTAAACCTACCATTAAACCATTCACTAATGGCGTCTATACCATGATAGGGCAGCGAATAGGCGGATACCAGCTTGGAAAACCTAAAAAGTGGTATAAAACAAGGATGGAAACGACATGCAGGTTTATATATATGTGCAGTAAAGCTCAACTTCCAACATCACAGGTGACTGGGTGTTATACAGGCAGTACCATCTCTACGCATCTAGTTGAAACTACAATGATAAAGCTTTATGAAGCATGGCGTTCCTATTTCAAGTGATGGCCGGCAGATGTCCCACCCTGTTCTAAAATTAAGGCAAATGAAAGGTAATTTTGTAAATTGGCTAATTTGGAGAAATTATACAGATTATGTGTTTACTCGGAATTGAAAAGTTATTGTTTGACCACGATATGTGTATTATGAGATAGTTTGATAGTTAAGCTAGTTCGCTGTTAACTGATCGTAATTACTTACGTTAAATGCCCAATTTACACCTCTAGAAAATGACCGTAATTTATTAGGTACTTACCATATCAATCAGTTCTGTTGTTATTGTTGATTTATATACCTAATAGTTACAGTGCTGATTATTTATGTTAATCACTCTAAGCAGATATTAGAATGAACCGAGTTGACAATAATACCTACTCAGATTTATGAGGTGGATCTCACAGTTTTGAGTTCCGGTTCTGTGATTGGAGTTGCCATCCGTCCGGCTTTTGTTAGGCTTTTTAGTATCCGGTTATCGAATGCATATGAAGGTAACCCCAAAAGCTGGAACCACTACCTCTAGATTACAGCGGATCGCGGATCGGATAAATAATCTCGGTGGCTGTGCCATAAGACCATAGGCCCGTCGCGTCACCCATAGGAGCGTGTGGCGTGAATACGAGGAGAACTAGCTAGGTATTACCTATGCATATGAATGTTACGCTTAGGGTTATCTACCACTTATAGGGTAACACAGTCCGTCAAATACAGCGAATGGGCTTCAAGATGCTATCAACAAATTTCAGCAGCCAATAGCTATGAAATAATGAAATCAGAATATTGATGAAGTTGAGATGACAGCTTGTCATTGAAACATCACCAGCTTATTGAATATTAAGAAATTACATATAATTCAGTCACAATTATATTAATGCACCTGCGAAATCTGAAGACCTCTTCCTCCCCTGGTAAAGATGGGATGACGGCTGCTGTACTTAAAAACTGCGCTTCAGCACTGGCCCTACCATTAAGCTTGATATTCACATCGTCTTTTAGATCTCATACCCTACCCTCATGCTGGCTTAGTGCTTCTGTTACCCCTGTATTCAAAAAGGGCGACAAATCCTCCGCTAAAAATTATCGACCAATAAGTCTCGTTCCTATCGCCGCCAAAATAGCTGAAAGAATATATAGTAATTTGAAAAGTGTGCAAAGCTTGACTGATTTTGTTCGGGGTTGGTGTTGCAGCGAAGCACTATGTTAGATGAACGCCTAAATTGAAAATAGACATTTATGAGATTTGTTTAGAGGTGCGCCTGTGGCCTGTCCAGAACATACGTCGATCGATGCTCAAAGTTAATACCATACCTCTTCCCGCGTTTGTGTCTATTTATGTTTTGAATTCATTTAAATCGCAGAGCTTCTGCACTACACGTGAATATGTACAGCCCTGTATTCCTGTACTTGTTTCATATAAACATACATTATCAAAATAATTACCATCTAACAGATATAGTTTTTTCCAAAGATTTCCAACATGCTTACACATGCGATGTGAGCGCCAATATTTTTCAAATTTTCACTGTACGACTTCAACACCAATTCGAAAACTGAGAAAACCACTAAGTATGACGTAAATCTAAGTTCGACAACGAAAGTCTGAAGAATAACTATAACATCTATATTGATGTTTTTATCACTTGCTGATATATTAGAAGTGCTTGATTGTGTCAGTACTTGCACCAATTCCTTGATTTGTTTAATGGGCATCCTTAAGCTTAGTACACACTAGTAGATTCCGCTGGACAATTTATCTATAGGCAGTCTGAACAGTCTCACGACACGATCTATGGATTGTCTATAGACATCCTTCTTTGTCTCGTTTCTCGTTTAGCGTCCATAGGATAATGTGAATTTTTCGGTCTCATATTCGTTTTCGACATCAAAGACTGCTTTGTGTGGAAAAATCGCACAACATGTCTACCAGTTCTGAGGATTTCTGAGTATTTTCCATGTTTTTTTTTAAGCTGGCATTTATCAGATAGAATACAATGGATTTAAAGAGCAATAATAGGATAAATTCTATAAGTTCTACTGAGGCTGAAAAATTACTAGCCCCTAATATCGTTTGCGCCTCGCCTAGACAAAATCCTAAATCCGCCCTTGCTCATTTCCAAACATTCATTCATTTACTGGTCGTTCATCAGTATCATTATGGCACCTTAGATTGATAACAAAAAAACTAGAATTTGCAATAATTTTCTTTTCTTCAGGGAGTACACATAGGTAATATTAGATATTATTTGAATAACAGCTGATTATCCCTTGATATTTCAAAACTCCCCATATCGAGTAACACATAATTCTATGGGATCTGTCAATGCTTGGCCCCAGTGAGGCAAACTTTGCCAAGTGTTGAAGTATACTGTACTGTGCCTTATAAGACTATACGTGGAATTTTTCCCATAATCATGGCACAACACTTACAAAATGCAAATGAACATTTATAATTATTTCCATGACGCCCCATATGGCTCCGTTGGTACCTCGAGTTATACATCTTGACAGTAGGGATGTTCGATACGATCCGTTATTTAGAAGTATCGATACTATTGCTTCCGATACCCTATATTTTGGATCGATATTTTTAAAATGTCACAAGTTAGAACATCAAGAAAATAGTCAACGGATGATATAAAATCGTTTATAGGAGTTTATGAAGAACACCCGTGCCTATGGAACTACAAAAATACCGTCATATAATAAAGATAGGAATCAATGGGATGCAGCGCTAAAGAAAATTGTTGAAGTTATGTCTCACAACAAGAATAAAAAAGATTTCAATATTAATGCTGCAAAAGCTAAAATACGCAGCGTTCGGAATACGTATACCTTGGAGTATCACAAGGTTTTAGCTTCGTATAAAAGTGGAACATAAACAGATGCATCTTTGCAATATATATATGCAAAGGTGCAAATGAATCTCCTGAAGCCAAACATCTTAATATTACTTGCAACTTTACAGGAGCTGGTATAGCATCTCGTCATTCAGGTGTTTGCCTTTTGAATTTTATTGGATACATGTTTCAATAAAAACTCAAATTTGTCTTGGGGCATTCTCAAGTAATTCAAATAAGTTTTCTGGTCTTCAAGAGCTAACTCTTTTATTAAACTATTAGATGCTCCTAACGAACCGCTACGTGATATCCATGGACGGGCCCACCACCTGTGTTTTCGTTTATTTCTTTGCAGTTTTTTTTTAAATTCCTTGTATTTCTAGTGCTACAATTTGTACTGTAACATTAATACTTGCATGCACTATTGACAGTGATGCCATTTTGAATACCACGCCAGTTTAAACTATGTGGAAACCGATGCTGGCGCCAGTAGAGGTGGCGCCAGGAATCTGGCAAGCTACTGGCGCCAATAATCATTGCATATGGAAACTTTGCTTATCTTCAGATTACTTTTCTTCTTTGTTTCCATCCGCTGGTGCTACTCACTTGACGACCTCACATAATTTATTTTGGATTTCAGGGGGTTGCCACATTAGGGGTTTTCCCGAAAAATTAGAGAATTCTTATTTCAATGGGGAAGCTTTTGGGGATCTTTTTTTTTCTTTTGGGGAAACATATTTTACTGGGGAGGTATTATGTAAAATTTCATTAATGACATTACATAATGTACTTGATATGTATGCATTTGTCTTCCGACTGGAAACAAATACTTCTACCTTTTCTGGTATTCATCGACATACGAAAAATAAGTCGCTCAAAAAATATTTGGATATCCAAGAATACCTAACAAATCGCAAATCTATGGCAAAAAAATATACATGGTATTTTTGGGTATTTTTTTAAAAGTCCTGAATTTAGGGGATTTTTACATTTCGACTGGGAAAACTGAGCTAAACGACCTGGCAACCCAGTTGGATTCGGTTTCGGGGAATTACACACACATGACACACAGTGTTTTTGGTATTGACTGATTAAACATTATAGTTTAAAACAGAACATGATTGTGATAGTGATGCCTCTTGTAAGAACTGATTTGTGGAGCAATTTTGTAACATCGAGTTTAGGAGGGAGATGTAGTTTATGCAATTGTGAGGTTTTTACCTATTCTTATTAGTGAACGTATTTGACAATCTAGTCAACATTAGTTGCACATTCTGACCTAACCTAAATAAAACTAACTGAGCGACGCTTACGACTTGACACAACTTTGTTAGAATCTTACCTCCCCCCTTCTCGCTGTTACGACACCCGGATTTTTGTCTGAGATATCTTAGCTGGTGTAAGTTCGCGCCAAACACGACGTTTTTGAATGTTTGACATTCATAATTGAGGTTAGATATCTTCAATGTTACAAAATAATTTCCCCACAGTTTCTATTTAGTGATTAATTCAATTATGGAGGAATACGAATTGAAGTTTATCATTAACTATGATAATATCACTTTATCAGGGTCTGTGGATGGAAGTGATCATTTATTCAAAATGACGAATAAGTTTGCAACAGTTGTATTGTTAATGATAACAGTTACAAGCCCAAACAGCAAATGAGCAGTTAAAACCACTATTTTTTAAAACTACAACCATAAACCAACACCGGTGTGAAGTTGGCAGACAAAACTTAGCAGACAATTTGCCGAAGATACCCGAATGACCAGTGGCGTCGACATCCTCGACCAGACTGTGATTGTGAAGGATACAGCTAACAGCTCGCAACAATAAATATATATGCACGAGAATAAGCACCCCTATAGGAAGAATCATTTTCACCCCAATTAAATAATTCGCAGGAACAAGACTTAACCCAAAACCTTTCTTTGAATTTTCACTTACGGATTATTGTATAATTGGTATTGAAAGTAATTTATTAATGAGGGGTAAATAAAAAAATATAAGTTAAACTTCATTTTCACCCCAAAAAATGATTCCCCAAAATCAGTTGTACCTCAAAATAATACTCTATTATAGAGACAATTTATAGGCTAGGTGTGAGAAAGTTTCTGAAAGGGCGGCAGACACAAAAATATGTTTATAAATTCATTTTCACCCCCAAGGAAATGATTCCCCAAAATCAGTTGTACCTCAAAAAAATACTCTATTATAGAGACTATCTATAGGCTAGGTGGCATGGTGTGAGAAAGCTTCTGAAAGGCTGTCATATGAAAAAATATGCTAAAAAATTCATTTTCACCCCCAAGGAAATTATTCCCCAAAATCAGTTGTACCTCAAAAAATACTCTATTATAGAGACAATTTATAGGCTGGGTGGCATGGTGTGAGAAAGCTTCTGAAAGGCTGGCATATAAAAAAAATATGCTAAAAAATTCATTTTCACCCCCAAGGAAATGATTCGCCAAAATCAGTTGTACCTCAAAAAATACTCCATTATAGAGACAATTTATAGGCTGGGTGGCATGGTGTGAGAAAGCTTCTGAAAGGCTGGCAGATAAAAAATATGTTTATAAATTCATTTTCACCCCCAAGGAAATGATTCCCCAAAATCAGTTGTACCTCAAAAAAATACTCTATTATAGAGACATTTTATAGGCTAGGTGGCATAGTGTGAGAATGTTTCTGAAAGGTTGGCAGATAAAAAAATATGTTTATAAATTCATTTTCACCCCCAAGGAAATGATTCCCTAAAATCAGTTGTATCTCAAAAAAATACTTCATTATAAAGACGATTTATAAGCTAGACGACAAGGAGAGAGACCAGATAAGAAAAATAAGTAAGAATTCATGTTCAACTCCAAGGAAATAATTCCCCAGAATGCGACATAACCCAAAATTTCTGAAATTAGTGGACCTGATCACGCTATATGGTATCTACTAAAGAAGGGGCAGCCAAATGTATATATTAATGGAAACGTATTATATCTAGGTGACGCATTTAGTTAGTTGGCTCTGCAGAGGTCACATATTTTATTACGCATTTTCTCGTTTACGTCTATATTTTTCTCCAATTCTGCTGCTGTAAGGAGACACTTCAAATGCATGTTTCTTCTACACAGCCTACAAGCGAAAATACAATCTGCCTTGTCCCGAGCTGTGGAACAGGCTCAGAAAAGGCAAATATCCGTCATAACTGAGCTGTTGCGAAGTAACATCCACATGAAATTTATCCTTTGTTCATCTATATCTACTTGACAGTCCAGCCTCATGTTCTTGGCAAGTTTTTGGAAAAAATGTATTATATAGACACCGCAGTTATAACCGTCTTTTTGTACAACGTGGTATGGTATTTTAAAATTGAACTTGGTTATGCTTATATTTTTATATTTCAAAAATGTTGACAGTCTTTCACAATAAGTATTTTTGAAGAGTAACTAATTACCCACGGGATCAAGAAACGTCCCTAAATTTTCCGTGATAGAGAAAATCAGTAATATGTAATGATTATTTTGGAGAACTGGTATAATTATAAAATCTTTGGTGAACGTAACGCTTTCAACGAAGGAAATGGGATAATTGTTGTCAGAAAATATTATCAATGATTTCGAAACTGAAACGATTTGGAATTTGTTGCCCATATTCTCGATGGTTTCAGCCAATCACGATATCAACACTATTTTCAAACTGTTGCATGATTTTAGATACTTTTGCGAAGAGCAAAATGCTTGGCCAGCGTTATCGGGTGTCGTCACCGACTTTTCATTTGCAAATTTGCATGGTATTTGCAAAGCCTTTAACATACGTACTATATCGGAATATATTCAGTTATGTTACGATGAAGCCATAGAAGGAAAATCGACAGATAAAAGTGTCATTAAAATATACTTGTGCTGTGTTCATTTTATAAAAATGATATGTCATGATGTTGACCGGATAGCGAAAAATGACAAAGCGTCGATATGTCAAAGGTATGCTGGCAGCTGGCTTATCCATTCATAACAACAACGATTTTGATGATTTCATTTGTAATACCTATATTATATTGAACTCCCAATGCAATAGTCATTTAGTTGAACGATCGAAACTATTTTTCAAAAAAGCGGCAGATGAATTCCAGTCTGAAAGTATCAATGAATTCACTTACATTGAAAATGCTATTGAAATCGACCACCAAATATGTGATGAAGTAATTTATACTTCAAGTCCCTTTTGTAAGCGATATTTATCTTTAACTCAAAATCTCAATTACATTTGCTCCGAGGGATAACAAAAGTGAGTACTTCAATGAAGATATGCTACAGCTTATTGCAACAAAATACATGCCATATTGTCGGCTTTGGTCGAAATTGATGACAGAAAGTGGCCCTCTGTTAAGCAACGCTTATGTCGAAAACTATTTCGGACAGTTCAAACAAAACTCTCTCAATGGAAGGCGCAATCTGAAATGTTGAGAATTTGTCAGGATACTGAGAAGAGATATACTGTCTTTGAGCACGGAGAGTAACCTTCAAGTATCTAAGACACGCCTTGCGAGAAGCAAAGATAACTCATACGAAAAACTTTCACAGGAGACATGGAATAGACGGAAAAGAAATCACACATCTCACTTTAGTGGTACATATTTAAAATCAGCTGTTGTAAATCCCGACAAAGATAATAAAATCGCCATTCAGGACTGCGTTTTTGCCGAGGACGATTACGATTTCGCGCAATGCATTTATTGTGGTCATGGTAATACGGACGATGTCAATAATTGCTTTGCATGTAAGAAATGGGTACATGAATATTGTTTGAAATTGGAAAACAAAGTCGATATGGAAACATTCAATTTCACACGCAAGATATTCACCTCAGAGCTTCCTCAAATATCCAGTTTGAGTGATATCTATCAGAGCTGTGAGGAACACTTAGAGTCCATAAAGTTATCCCCAGAACGGATTTCTATGATAGAACGCGATACACGCCTTCAAAGCAACTGTATAAGATGGCAAGAAGAAAGACAGATTAGAGTTACCTCGTCGTATTTCGGAAGAATTTGCAAGGTAAGGGATGAAAACTCGTACGCTAACATAGTAGCTGCGATTAGAGGTGGAAACAGTATAAGAACTCCAGCTACTACTCACGGCCTCAAATATGAGAAAGACGCCATACAACTGTACGAAAAACAAATGAACGTTCACTGTTCTACGGCTGGCTTGATGATACACCGTGAGTACCCTTATCTTGCTGCTTCACCAGATGGGCTTGTAGGAGAAGACGGTATTGTAGAGGTAAAATGCCCGTACAATGCTCGAAATTCCGATCCCCAAAAATATGATTTCGACTTTCTGAATAAGAATGGAGAATCTATTCTTCGCATACATAATCACCATTACCAAATGCAGGGTTTACTTGAAATAACTCGGTCTTGGTGCGATTTAGTCATTTATACGTTCAAAGGTGTCAAAGTCCTGCGAGTGACTAGGAATAAAAACTTTTGGACGATAATGCTTAAAAAATTGAGAACGTTTTACTTGTTCCATCTGTTACCTTCTGTTCTAAATTTTTCAAACCTACCCAAGTCACAAAGGAAGTGGGCAACTGCCGAACCAATAAAGGTTATGGATAACGGTTTGGTAGAAAACATTTATTTCTACCGACAGTTGCCGGACAAAGGGGATTACGTAGTATTAGTAAACAGGGATCTGTACTTTTCCATTAAAGAACTGCTTCAGGACGATTTTGCTACACTGGATAGGCAGTATCTAAGTAATTTCGTCGTGGATCACTGCCTGCACACAATCAATAGATCTAGCGGCAACAAATTCCAAATCGTTTCAGTTTCGCAATCATCGATAATATTTTCTGACAATAATTATCTCATTTCCTTCGTTGAAAGCGTTACGTTCACCAAAGATTTGATAGATATGCCAGTTCTCCAAAATAATCATTACACATTACTGATTTTCTCAATCACGGAAAATTTAGTGACGTTTCTTGATCCCATGGGTAATGAGTTACGCTTCAAAAATACTTATTGTGAAAGACTGTCAACATTTTTGAGGTATAAAAACATAAGTATAACCAAGTTCAATTTTAAAATACCAGACCACGTTAGACAAAAAGACGATTTTAACTGCGGTGTCTATATAATACATTTTTTCCAAAAACTTGCCAAGAACATGAGGCTGGACTGTCAAGTAGATATAGATGAACAAAGGATAAATCTCAAGTGGATGTTACTTCGCAACAGTTCAGTTATGACGGAGATATTTGCCTTTTCTGTGCCCGTTCCGAAGCTCGAGATAAGGCAGATCGTATTTTCGCTTGTAGGCTGTGTAGAAGAAACATAAATTTGAAGTGTCTCCTTACAGCACCAGAATTGGAGAAAAATATAGACGTAAACGAGAAAATGCCTAATAAAATATGTGACCTCTGCAGAGCCAACTTAACTAAATGCTTCACCTAGATATAATACGTTTCCATTAATATATACGTATACATTTGGCTGCCCCTTCTTTAGTAGATACCATATAGCGTGATCTGGTCCACTAATTTCAGAAATTTTGGGTTATGTTGTATTCTGGGGAATTATTTCATTGGAGGTGAAAATGAATTCTTACTTATTTTTCTTATCTGCTGTCTCTCGTTGTCGTCTAGCTTATAAATCGTCTTTATAATGAAGTATTTTTTTGAATTTGAATTTATAAACTTATTTTTTTATCTGCCAGCCTTTCAGAAGCTTTCTCACACTATGCCACCCAGCCTATAAATTGTCTCTATGATAGAGTATTTTTTTGAGGTACAACTGATTTTGGGGAATCATTTCCTTGGGGGTGAAAATGAATTTTTTTGCATATTTTTTTATCTGCCAGCCTTTCAGAAGCTGTCTCACACCATGCCACCTAGCCTATAGATAGTCCCTATAATAGAGTATTTTTTGAGGTACACCTGATTTTGGGGAATCATATCCTTGGGAGTGAAAATTAATTTTTTAGCATATTTTTCATCTGCCATCCTTTCAGAAGCTTTCTCACACCATGCCACCTAGCCTATAAATAGTCTCTATAATAGAGTATTTTTTTGAGGTACAACTGATTTTGGGAAATCATTTCCTTGGGGGTGAAAATGAATTTTTTAGCATATTTTTTTATCTGCCAGCCTTTCAGAAGCTTTCTCACACCATGCTACTTAGCCTATAAATGGTCTCTATAATAGAGTATTTTTTGAGGTACAACTGATTTTGGGGAATCATTTCCTTGGGGGTGAAAATCATTTTTTTAGCATATTTTCTTAGGGGTGAAAATGAATAATCTAGCATATTTTTTTATCTGCCAGCCTCTCAGAAGCTTTCTCACACCATGCCGCCCAGCCTATAAATTGTCTCTATAATAGAGCATTTTTTTGAGGTATACCTGATTTTGGGGAATCATTTCTTTGGGGGTGAAAATGAATTTTTTAGCATATTTGTTTATCTGCCAGCCTTTCAGAAGCTTTCTCACACCATGCCACCTAGCCTATATAGTCTCTATAATAGAGTATTTTTTTGAGGTACAACTGATTTTGGGGAATCATTTCCTTGGGGGTAAAAATGAATTTTTTAGCATATTTTTTTATATGCCAGCCTTTCAGAAGATTTCTCACGCCATGCCAGCTATCCTATAAATTGTCTCTATAATAGAGTATTTTTTGAGGTACAACTGATTTTGGGGAATCAATTCCTTGGGGTGAAAATGAATTTATAAACATATTTTTTGTCTGCCACCCTTTCAGAAACTTTCTCACACCTTGCCACCTAGCCTATAAATTGTCTCTATAACAGAGCATTTTTTTGAGGTATAACTGATTTTGGGGAATCATTTCCTTGGGGGTGAAAATGAATTTTTTAGCAAATTTTTTTATCTGCCAGCCTTTCAGAAGCTGTCGCACACCATGCCACCTAGCCTATAAATAGTCCCTATAATAGAGTATTTTTTGAGGTACACCTGATTTTGGGGAATCATATCCTTGGGAGTGAAAATGAATTTTTTAACATATTTTTCATCTGTCATCCTTTCAGAAGCTTTCTCACACTATGCCACCCAGCTTATAAATTGTCTCTATAATAGAGTATTTTTTGAGGTACAACTGATTTTGGGAAATCATTTCCTTGGGGGTGAAAATGAATTTTTTAGCATATTTTTTATCTGCCAGCCCTTCAGAAGCTTTCTCACACCATGCCAGCTAGCCTATAAATTGTCTCTATAATGGAGTATTTTTTGAGGTACAACTGATTTTGGGGAATCAATTCCTTGGGGGTGAAAATGAATTTATAAGCATATTTTTTTGTCTGCCACCCTTTCAGAAGCTTTCTCACACAATGCTACTTAGCCTATAAATGGTCTCTATAATAGAGTATTTTTTTGAGGTACAACTGATTCTGGGGAATCATTTCCTCGGGGGTGAAAATGAATTTTTTAGCATATTTCCTTAGGGGTGAAAATGAATAATCTAGCATACTATTTTATCTGCCAGCCTCTCAGAAGCTTTCTCACACGATGCCACCCAGCCTATAAATTGTCTATATAATAGAGCATTTTTTTGAGGTATAACTGATTTTGGGGAATCATTTCCTTGGGGGTGAAAATGAATTTTTTAGCATATTTGTTTATCTGCCAGCCTTTCAGAAGCTTTCTCACACTATGCCACCTAGCCTATAAGTAGTCCCTACAATAGAGTATTTTTTGAGGTACACCTGATTTTGGGGAATCATATCCTTGGGAGTGAAAATGAATTTTTTAGCATATTTTTCATCTGCCAACCTTTCAGAAACATTCTCACACTATGCCACCTAGCCTATAAATTGTCTCTATAATAAAGTATTTTTTTGAGGTACAACTGATTTTGGGGAATCATTTTCTTGGGGGTGAAAATGAGTTTATAAGTATATTTTTTTAGCTGCCACCCCTTCAGAAGCTTTCTCACTTCATTTACCCCTCATTAATAAATTACTTTCAATACCATATATACAACAATCTGTAAGTGAAAATTCGAAGAAAGGTTTTGTGGGTTAAGTCTTGTTCCTGCGAATTATTTAATTGGGGTGAAAATGATTCTTCCTATAGGGGTGCTTATTCTCGTGCATATACGAGGGATGTCTTTTAAGTTTTGCATATTGAAATAAAACAACACGGTAGGTGTTTTAAATGACTTTATTGTTTTTCGAAGTATTCTCCACGAAGATTAATACACACCTGCATGCGCTCGAACCGATTTTCGAAGCACTTATTCTACTCGTTTGCTGGCAGATCCAAAACGGCATTTTTGAATGCGTCAACTGCTTCTCCTGGTGACTGGAACCTTTGACCACGCTGTCTGTTTTTAATTTTCGTGAAAGTAAAGGAATCGTTAGGACTTAGATCGGGACTGTATGGAGGATGGTCCAATAATTCCACGTTTTCTTCCGTTAAATACTGCCTTGTTTTTTGGGCTGTGTGCGAGCTTGCATTGTCTTGGTGGAGGATATTTCTTCTTTTGGGGTTAATTTTTCGAAGCTTGGTGATGACTTTTGGCAAACAAATGGTGGTGTACCAATCCGCAGTAATAGTTATTTGCTCATTAAGAGGAATTGTTGCAATATGACCCGCTTTTGATACAAATGTCGCGACCTTTTTTTTCGAAACACTTCGAGACCGGATGACTTTTTTTGGCTTTTCTTCACCTTGGAACACCCAAACAGACGACTGTCGTTTATTTTCTGGTTCATAAGAGTAAGTCCACGATTCATCAACACTAACAATGCTGTACACATTTTTTGAGTTTCCGGAATTGAAACGGTCAAGCGTTATTTGACACTAATTAATCCTGGCTGCTTTCTGCTCTTCAGTCAACAGGTGGGGGTATCCAACGAGAAACTAATTTTCTTATTCCTAATTCTTTATGTAAAATTTTTTGAATTGAAGTCTTTGAGATCTTCAAGGACGCCTCAATCTCGCGATAAGTCGCATGTCTATCTTCAATGATGAGTTTGCGCACAGCATCGACGTTTTCCTGGGTGACTGCCGTTTTTGGTGCATCCACCCTGGGATCGTCGCTAAGACTCACCCGTCCACGTTTGAATTCTCCATACCAACGGGAAATTGTCGACTGATGTGGCGCTTCGTTGCCGAAAACAGACAGTAACTCAGCAAGGCATTCTTGTTGCGATAATTGTCTCTGAAAGTTGTAATAAATTATGGCGCGAAGATGTCCTCGGTTGAGTTTCATTTTTCTAATGACTTGGTGACACTTAAAAATTCACTGTAGTTTGAACACTGCACGTACTGTTGTGAAACTTTGAATTTAAGTTTACTAAAGAGTGAGGTTAAGATTCAGTACTGACGTTCGATCCGCGCGGCCTACTATGTTTGTATATGCAAAACTTAAACGATATCCCTCGTATATTTATTGTTGCGAGATGTTAGCTGTATCCTTCACAATCACAGTCTGGAGTCTGGTCGAGGATGTCGACGCCACTGGTCATTCGGGTATCTTCGGCAAATTGTCTGCTAAGTTTTGTCTGCCAACTTCACACCGGTTAAACCAACAACGTCTAATACATCACAAAACGTAAGTAACTGATTATTACTTCATTATTCACTCTTTGACATTTGTCAGGTCAACAACAACTTTTCGGGAGTGTATGTTCCGTATCGATACAAATGATATCCATGATTGTATTCCGATATTTTAGAGTATCGATACTTCCTAAAACGACAAGAATCGATACATATCGATACTTTTCGTGGATCGAACATCCCTAATCTTGACAGCTTGTCTTTCTTGACAACTGGGCTTCTGGGTGCGCTGAAACCCTTTACTATTTTACATTTTGCTAAAATCTTATGACAAATAGAAGCTTCAAATGAAATATTGACGAATATGAATGGATATGCATAGAATCTACAATATAAATTCATATTGCAGGTTACAGGTTATCTAAGCATGGACTTGAACCGGATTTTTCGGCATTTTTACCGAAATGAGAATATTTATCGAAAACGTAAGTTTTCATGATTTTTCAAAATAATTCAAATATTTCCATACTTGCCGAAAAAGGGCTGGAACCAAAATAAAGCTAATAGTTTATTTAATGTAGTCTTCGTAGTTTTATGCCCCATATCACAATCATACATATGCATACCCACTCGGGCAGTAGGGCACATGAGATGCGTAGATTTGGGTTGCCTATGATTACAAACGCAAATCCTCATCCCTTACTCCGCTTGCCCTGAAAGGTACAAAAGGTACAGTCTGGTAGATTATTGTCATTGCCGCATCCCCGGACAAGTAATAAAGGAACCGAAACCTGTCTGTTTTCAAAATAAATATTTAATTAAATTTTGAGGTGAGTTCATGAGTTCAGGGCTAAAACAGAAAAATATTCACAATCCTATAAGCAAGAATCGAAAAAGGAGTTTCCAGAATGGTTGCAAAGTACTTTGAAAGAGCAATCAGTATGCACATTGTACAAGTTATAATAAGAACTATGCCCTCAAAAAACGTTTTTTATAGACGGCATAGCATGACTCAAAGGTCCTTAATCCACCACTGATCTTGAGACGGCATTTTTCATTATACCGAATTCAACGAAACTAGTTACTGATTGCGTTTTTTTCGGTTTTGCAACACTGCAGAAAACTTCAAAAGCAACTAGCATTGCAGATGTCTTTCTTTTCAAACAAAAAGGAAAGATAATAATGAGTTTTTCAAATATTTTGGTAAATAGGTAATTTTGGTTCTGACTTACCTATAATATCTAGTCGAAGTGGATGCGCATACATTTACAAATATCGATGATTTAGGACCCAGAAATGCAAATTGACAATTAAATAGTTTTTGATGTAACAAAGGATTATGAACCAGTTGGAATACGTTTTGTATCATTTTTTTTGCAAAATAATAAAAATCGGTACATTTACACAGGTACGTATTATGTACAACACTCTGTACGTGATATAGAAACAAAACTAGATTGGTGTGCACGGACAGTCGTCAAAAACAGTGAAAACATCCTATTAAATATAATAGCTAGAAAATCAACCTATTATTTCTCGCATTTTCTTTGGTCCATTTAAGTAAGAGCCCGTCTTCTGTGAAATGATAGAAATTGGAAATTCTATGAATGTTATACTAATTCTAAATTTCAAAGACATAATATTACCTCTATAATGTACCATTATTTATAAAGCAACCGCTTTTTCACGATTTTATTTAATATTTAAATAGAAGTTAGCGATATTAAAAGAGCTTTGACAGGTTCCGTCTAGTTGCAGTTCGATAAGCTGCTCCCTTATTGGTGGAAGCCCCGGTCAAATTTAAATCTTCTTGAAATCGGTCATGAGAGTGTAATTTAATGGGATTACTTGATTAATATTTAATATCCACGAACGGCTGTCAAAAGTTGCTGACAAACATTATTACACCCGAAAATAAATAAATAAATAAATGCTTATTTTGAATAGAATTCCAATTACTGTAACTTGCAAGGTTTCAAAGCACTGTGACGGAAACACAGTTGCAACTTATTTATAACTATGTCGACTGGACTATTATTCAATCTTCATTCCGTGTCCACTGGCTCGACTGTGACTGCCTGCTTTAGCCACCTGGTCAGTATTTATTTCCCTTTGGACAAGCCGAAAACCGTTCCAGCATTTTCCGGGCCGAATCGCGGCGGCAGTAGATACATTTGTAGCCTCGCCCAAAACTTCTAGATTTCGCCTCAAGCGCAGACGCAAGTTCGCATAACTGGTTGCCTAGGCGTCGACTCTGCAACGCCGTCCCATTGCCACTGAAGGTCCCAGTTCCCAGTTACGAGAGCACTGCCCTTTTCTCAAGACCGTTTCATCCCAAATCGGGTACCCTGGATCATGACGATAGCGGTAGGTAGGCCATTTTGTTGTAAAAGTGGCATGGCACCATTTTCTCCTGGACACCTCTCCGCAGGAAGGCATCGCTGCAAACCAGGATTTCCACGCCCGTATGCTGGAACAACACTTCCAGCATATATTCCGCACGGCCCTCCAGTCCAGTCCATCTCTCTCACATTTCAGCTTCGGCATCGCCAGCTTCCGGACATTCCGGGCCATCAGGTGTTGCTGAAGGTCTCTCAGGACATCCCACATTGCTCGATAGTGTCTGAATGAATCGACCACCATCCGGAACACACAGCACCGTCCCAACCGGCGGCTGTTGCTCTTCGGACCTTCGGTGAAGACCCTAAGGACTATCCCAGGACTGTTGTAGCTTCGGTGAAAAGCCTTTTTCCATTTGGGGGTTGGACAGCCACACCAGGTCGCTCTGCTGATAGCCACCCTCTTCGGCATGTACGTAGTAGCGGTTCTTCCGAACCCTCATAATTTTGATTTGATTGCGCACATCTTCGTGGTTATCTCCAGGGTGGATATGTAGTCATCCTCTGTCACATCGGCTCCGGATCGACTTCTAGAGGTAGCAAGCTAGCCACAGCTTACGCCCGAACAGCACCTTCCCCGGAATTTGGCTCATGGACTCGTTGACTGTAGCCCAATACGCCGTCAGGGACATGGAGAGATACTTATATCATCAAGATACTTTCCAATTGTTGCTGACAAACAACATTGTACTCGAACCCGAAAAAAAAAAATAATAAAAGCTATGAAATACCTATTGGTGCACTGAGAGGAACTCTTTTTGAATAAAATTCCAAGTACTGTATCTTGCAAGGGTTTAAAGTATTGTAACGAAAACACACTTACAACTTATTTATGACTATGTCGACTGGACTGTTATTCCATCATGTTGAAGCACATATTTTAGTATGAAAAATGCAAAAACTAGTAAGTTTTTTATATCAACCACAGAATAATGAACACATCGATAATAACAAAGAAGCTCTACAAATTTTACATAAGCTTACACCAGCCATGATCTTGAACCATTAAATTGTTCACAGGTATTCCCTGGAGAGAATTATAGCAGTAGGTCTATTCTCTCTATCTTTGATCACCAGAGGTTGGTATGGCAACAAAGTGCCTTTACTCTGGTTTTTGAATTTCTCAAAGCTCTCCATATAAATGTGAGTTTTGAATCATCTAGAAATTCACAATAGCCGTTATGTGTGAAGATGCCTATTTCTAAACCTTTTTCCAAGAAATCCACAGGAAACCGAGGTTGATTATGTCACTTCGGTTTAATGTCGACCTCAAAAATACCACTGTTCTGATCATACGTATTATACAGATAAAATTTAATATAAAATAGACCACACCGAAAAATTTAATATTTTGAAACTAGCCTTTGCACCATACACAGAAAACAGAAATTAGGTGATTTAGATTTTCGGCGGGAATTTAAAAAATGGCAGTCATACTTGTGAAATGCCACCATTTTATTTTGTTGTGATAGTGCTGTCAGATTGCTATCAGGCAACATCCCTCTATGACAAAAAAGGGATCTACCAATCATAACCGGTCGTGTCTGATTTTGACTATTTTATTAGGTTTGTAACAGCTATCAAATGATGACGAAATGAACTGGATCTTTGTGACGTCACAGTTTCTGGCAGTTAAGACCAATAACAACCATGCTCAGGCGGTTGTTTCTAAGCGGTTCTTGTATGACAAATGTCAATTCATGGATATAACTTAAATATTGTGTATTCTTTTGTGCCTTTTCCGTTTGTTTTGTTTTGTGACGTTTGTGACTTCTAATTTTCCGTAAAAGCTTAGTACCTACTTATATTTAGTAACATTTATGATTGATAACGTAGGATTACAAAACAGTTGAATGTAGCAATCCTGTTATCAGATTTTAAAGATGTATGAATTTTCACTAAGTGCAGCCCTGTTCTCCAAACGATTCCAACTACCCATCTCTAGTCAAGATCTGTTTCGATTCGGTTCCAGTTCCGACTTCACTGCGGTTCGAATACACATCAGTGTTATGTGTTCGACTTAGATTAGGACAATTTATTTTTAATTATTTAATAATTTAGATATTAATTGAAATTATTGCAATAAGTACATACATTTATTTATGTTAAAATTATGTTTGAAGACGAGGCGCTTCCTGAAATTCCTCAAACTATTTTCTTCGCGTATTCTCAATGAGATCAAAGTTTTTGCGTTTATAAGAAATATTTGAAAGTACAAACAATTCTGAATGGCCAAATCAGGTTATCTGCAAAATAAAAGTCTTAATTTATTGTAAATGGCTTGCTTTATGAGAGGTTGACCCAATATTTACCGAAAACTAGACGAACTTTTGAACAGTATGTGTCTAGACATTGGAAAATGCACCAGAGGCTCGCGTGAAATAGAAAATACAAAAGGCACCAGCGGTCATTGCATATAAAAAAGCCCAACTTCCATTCATCGATTTAGACCACCTCGCTAGGTCCACCCAATATATCATCGTCCAACATTATAGTTAAATAAAAATCAACGATCATTTCATCAGATCATCAAAAAACTTGGAATGTTCTTTGTTATGTTTTCATTATTTAGTGATTAGCAACAGCTAATTTTTCAGTTATTTCTCATATATATCACATTTAATTAGGTATATTTTATGATATCAGCTTCACTTTGAATAATTCTTCAAGTAAATACATACAAAAAGTAAATATATTATAACTATAATATAGGAAAAACAATAACCGAAGTACTTTTGTGAAGGGCATAAGGCTTTCTTTAAAAAAGTGTTTTTAGCTAACGCTATCGTAGGGCACAGGGTGTAGTATATAAGTAAGAATTCAATGAACCAAATTAGAGTATATAACTATCCATGATTTGGCAACATAGCAACTAGATGGAGAGAGTAGGATAGTGATGATGGTCTAGTGATGGGAATATTCATCTCAAATAAAAGAAATGACTACTTACAAATGAATGAACTATTTTCATCATTAAAATAATGCAAAATTGCATTATTGCGATGAATAGTGTCACAGTAATTTACATTGTATGTTATATTTATATAATTTTGAGCTATCGTTTGTGTAAGCAAGAAAAAAACAGCTTATAAAGCAGTATTCCATACCACAGTATTATCACACAAAATGCAACTTTGGAGCTCTATAAAATAACAAGCAGAGGGTTCCTTAAAGAAAAAATGCTATTTTCGCGCAAGTTACATCCTAATCTTTCATTTTGAAATAAGAAATGTAATATTTGCGTTATGCAAGTATAGTTCAGCCTTATTTTGCATTGACATTGAATATGTTTGTTCATACAACAGTGCATTTACATTGAATCTCAAGGTTTTCATAGATTAATAATCTAATAATTCCGGAAGCCATAACATTTTCGTTTTTATATTAAATCATTTAATTAAATAGCTAGGGAACAACATACAGGTTTTGAGCACAACTTCTGTTTTCATAAAGTTGTAAATTGCACTTTTAGTGGGTGCTATGGCGGAGAGAAAATACTTGCACAATTGGCCAAATAAGCAAAAAAGACATAGATATCCTTAAAATTCAAATTATTTCTAGCTTCAGTTGACCCATCTATAGAACACCCCCTTGAAAATATTTATTTTATAAAAATACATGTTTTGTATAAAAAATGTGAAGTTCCATGATAACTTATTATTTGGAATATAAATAAGAAATCTAGAATTATGACAGATTGAAAGTATCTGACTGCTAGAAAAATAGTTTTTTCAAAAAATGTAATGCATCATCTATTGAGCCCCAATTTTTCATATGCCCAAAATTTTTGTATATACATCAGAAAATAAATGATTTAAAGTGGAACGTATCTTTGTATAGAAGTAGTTAGGGTAACTGTGGAATCTTGAGAATATTTTCCAATTGTTATTATTCATACAAATATGGTTGAGATGTTGAAAAATGACCATAATTTTATGAAAAAAATACTATTTGTATAAACGTCATATGGTTTGAATAAACAATTAAAATTCGCTACAAATAAGTACAAATATGTCATTAGTATCAACAAAAAGTTGCTAAGAAAAATGGCTTACCATAAAAGGTATTTTCACTTATGTAACATTTATAAATGTCCATACATTTCTACCTTTTTTTTTATACTCCAACTACCATGAAGGCCTAAGGCCTAAGCACCCATTGGGTACCGTGGGGCTATAGGGGGATACATGGGAAAGGGGGGACGCCACACGGACTCTGGCGAGGGAACACGTGTGCATGCAACATGCACACATTCTGGCTCCGCCTACGAGAACCTCCGCGTTCGACAGTCAGAGACCATCTACCACCTACGGACAATCACAACATCCATAGCCAAGAGAAAAATTTCTCCTGGGACGGGACTCGAACCCGCACAGCGCACGCGACTGATCAGGAGACCGAAGGTCTACTACTGCGGCCACCGCTGCTGCCTAAAACAAACACACAACATCCATGGCGAAGGCGAGATTCGAACTCGCGGCCCGGCCGCCCGACTGATCAGTAGCACGACACTCTGACCCACGCGGCCAACCGAGGTCCCACCTATCCTCCCTTACATGTTTTAAAAGCTTCCACTAGTTCTGACAAGCTGCTAATATTATACAGTGCAGGTCGCCTCAACATATTTTTTGAATTAATCAAGTAATTTGGGATTATAAAATTGACACACATATATATACAGGGTGACTTCGAAGTTGAGTCATTTATTTTAACAGTGAGTAGATCTGATCAAAAGAAATGTTTTTCTCCTTTACCATTTTTCTGGTAAAATTAAAGTAACAAAGTTATAGCCCTTTGGAAGTTTGAGTACTGCCCTGTCTCAATAATAATATGTTCGTGTTTGGCGACAACGGATATAATCCGCCTGACCGGTTCATCGCATCGGAAACAAAAAGCGAAAGAATTTGAAACGTTTATCACGATGTTTTTCGTCAGTCGATAACGCGTTAGTGAATAGTAGGTAGTGTTTGTTGCGTGGCTCAAACGAAATCAAAAATAGCACATGTTTACGAAAATGCTGAACTTGTGGACATGATTCTTATTTACGGGGGGGCAGTCTTTACAAAATGCTCCCGGATGCATCACGGATTTATGCGAATCGGTTTCCCAATCGAGTGCAATCAACCCCTCGTGCCTTTGTTAATGTAGTACAAAGGGCTCGTGAATCAGGTGACTTAAGACCTCACAGGTCAGGGCATGCTGCTCCAAGACCGCACGATCAAATACAGGTCCGCACTGAAATACTTGTCGGGACGATACTTTATTAAACAAGGTAACATTTTTTTTTATTTATTTTTTTATTTTTACACACATATTTTGGTTTGTCTTCCTTCTACAATCATTATCTTAAAATAAATGACTCAACTTCAAATTCACCCTGTATATACAGGGTGACTTCGAAGTTGAGTCATTTATTTTAACAGTGAGTAGATCTGATCAAAAGAAATGTTTTTTTCCTTTACCATTTTTCTGGTAAAATTAAAGTAACGAAGTTATAGCCCTTTGGAAGTTTGAGTACCGCCCTGTCTCAATAACATCATGTGCTGGTGTTTGGCAACAACGGATATAATCCACCTTATCGGTTCATCGCATCGGAAACAAAAAAGCGAAAGAATTTGGAACGATGTTTACTTTATTCAGTTCAGTTATACATACAATCAGTGTCAGTCGCGTGTGAATAGTATCTGTTGCGTGGCTCAAACGAAATAAAAAATGGCACATGTTTATGCGGATCGGTTTCCCAATCGAGTGCAACCAACCCCTCGTGCCTTTGTTAATAGTAGTACAACGGGCTCGTGAATCAGGTGACTTCAGACCTCACAGGGGACCTCACGATCAAATACAGGTCCGCACTGAAATACTTGTCGGGAGGATACTTTATAAAACAAGGTAAAATTTTTTTTTATTTTTTTTTTTATTTTTACACACATATTTTGGTTTATCTTCCTTCTACAATCATTATCTGAAAATTAATGACTCAACTTCAAAGTCACCCTGTATACGTAAAAATAACATTTGAAAATCTCAAGATGACAGCTGCAAGATTCTATCAATTTGAAGTTTCTGATGTGTATAAAGTCGCTATGTTCCAGAATGGCGGACTAACTCAACAACTAATCATCATAACATCACAGTATGTTGTATCAATCTTCTTCTTTTGAAAGGATCCATCTTCATGTCCAATACAATATGAATACTCGTATATTTTGTTTAAAAAATCCAGATTGAGACAGTTTTATTTTACAGGAATGATTCATATTTTATTACATATACATATACATATATAACTTACATTGCTTGGATGATTGGTTGCTGAGAATATCAAAAAATCTGTGTAATAACGTTCTTATTTTTTTAAATTTTTAATCGTTTACTATTTATTTTATTATGCAACTTTTATATAGGTGATTTTTGATATATCAACTCATTTTCACGAGTCCTACAAGCAGTTAAAATAAATGACTCAACTTTGAAAAGACCCTGTATAACTGACGACACTCTTTAAATGGTTAAAAAATTTACAGTTTTATACAATCGATTACTTGAGTGGTGTTGATAAAATTATATTTTGTGTTACTATTTAGGATTCAATTTTTTACAAGCTCATGTATTTCGCAATTTCTAAAAATGAAATGACGTTTTTTGGATGTCGGTTCTTTCAAGGACAAAACCGAATAAAGAAATCGCCCGAACATCATTTTTGATATTTCAGACACTCCCACTTTTCAAATTTTTTTTTCGGATGGGATGAAAATCGGGGATTGGATGTTATAGGGGATTGTAATTGTTGCATCTTTGGTATCAGTGAAAAACGTCCTATTACAAGTGTGTAATAGGTATTACCAATAGTTTTCCATACATTTGTTACTGAAACAGAAATACGAGTATGACTATTGATTTTCGTATTTACAAATATGGAGAACATGCGAGCAAACATTAATTTGGAAATAATCCTTTACGTACGTGAATATAACCAGTCAAGTTCAATTTCATGTATGTTTATTTTTTGAACAGGCTTGGCCCATTCGTTTTTATTATACGTGTGCGTGGTTATTTTTTTTCACGTTATATAAAAAATAATGTAACTTGGAAATCAGTTCCAAGTAGGTTGTGTGGGGTTAGGTTTGAAGATAACAGGATTTCGGGGGATGTACAGAGTCAGTCTACTTGATGCCATCTTTTTTATTTCAGTTCAAGATAAAGCTGAGTGACAGAGAAAGTCTGACACCAAGAGTATCCTGACATTAATTTCGGATCTTGTGATTTTTCTGGCTCCTAGGTTCTATGTGCTGTCTGAAATTAGCTAATGGGCTGGTAGGCGGAAGTTTTGAGAAGAGCAGGATATCCTTCAGATTTCAACATTCCAATCCTTTCTGCCTCATATGGTTTCCACTCGCGCCGCCACATTGGAATAATGACGCACAAAAAAGGATGGTGAACGTGTTCCATATCACTATTCCGAGCTTATGACAAACATTTTTGTAAGTTGAATGTTTCGACGTGCGGACGTATTTTCTATGTTGGTAACACGTTTTTGCCTTCCAAGATCCGTTATGGAAATGGACATTTGATCAATTGTATAAGATATATTTCAGTACACAAAATATCCGATTAAATATAGGATGGTACGTACTTTGTCTCATCCATAGCATATTTCACTATTAACAAACTTGTGAATTGTGTTTGAGTTGACCATTTTACTGGGTGATAGTAAAGGGTTTGATTAATCGGAATAAATGAAGCTTATCGTTTTCACTTGAACATCGCCAATCTACCATATTTTTGAATAAAATGTAATCAAGCGGAATCAGCAAAAATGTTATGGAAAATTTTCATGTTGCTATCATAAAAATGTCTTGAGCTATAGAGAAAAACGATTTTAAAAATTAAACTTCAACACCTTGTATCTAATTAACAAACGCCATTTTACTAAGACACACTTACCTCAATATCATTATAATGATGAGGTGGTATGTATACCCAAGATGAACAGTTTCTGTCAGGAACAGTGAATGTAGTACCATAGTAGTTTTTTTGTTTGCCACAGGTTAATTACGTATCTTGAGAGGTGACATCTCGTTTTTTTGACATTATATAGGTTTTTTGTGACATTATGTAGGTTTTTTGTGACATTATGTAGGTTTTTCTATAAGATGTTAACCTAACGCTAGCTATTGTACACTTGTGTACTCGTTCCGTAGCTGTATTTTTCATTTCCTCTCAATCTTTCATAGCCCATAACACTTCGCGGTAGAGTTTTAATCCTTTTGATAGTGGAAAATGATCTTTCTACGCTAGCTGTTGTCACTGGCAAAGTGGCTAAGGTAGTTGGAAGTATCCTGATACCGTGGAAATAATCTCCATTGCAATACTCCAACAGTTTTAAAACCTCGGCTGATTGATCAATGGACGATATCTACGCACACCACAACCTATATTCTGCCTTCACTGCCGTTGATGATATCTTATCGTCTAAGTATGGCGTTAAGTTGCCTAACTCATCGACTTTACTCACATTACCAAATCCTGGGAGGAGAAGTTGGAAGCTTGGTAGGATATCTTCATTTTCGAGAAATCGTTCTGTTAAATTTACAACCAAGGAATCGATGCACGGTAGAAATGCTGAAATTCTGAAATACGCTTCATTTTATGGCGTTTGCGGGTTAGCACGGTTATTTTGGCGTGAGACAACTCGGACCTCAAATTTCAGTGTCAAATAAGTCTTCAGCAAGTTTTGAAGCAGACAAAAAGATGTTCTCAAAGAAATTATCAGCAGATTCTCTAATTTCAAGCAAATACTGTATGTATTGTGCGGTTGATAGAGGAGCTGAAATCCAAAGAATTTTCTTGGAGAAACACTGACAATGGAAGAGTTAAACTAAGCAGTTTTTCACATACCAAAAGACCCACAATAAAGTCACTTTTTTGAATTGCAGCAAAAAAAAGCAGATGCTGTTGATGATACAGACCATATTTTGGCAGCTATTTCTTCTAGACTCATGACGATGCCTTCAAAAAGTTCCTCGAATGTGATTATACTCTCATGCCTTTCAATGAATCTTGTATCACAAAGACGAAGCAGTCTCTTCTTTCCGTTTTTTATTATTTTCTGAACTCCGCTCAAATGACTTGCCATATTTGCGGCTCCATCGAATCTTCGTCCGACACACTTATTCATGTCCAGTTTCAACTCCTTACATCGCTGCAGAATAATGTTACTGAGATTCTCTGAACATTGATCATCTATGGGGACAAGGCTAACAAAATCTTCTCTGAATACTGGAGTGTTCGGGTCCTTCGTAAAATCGACATATCGCAAACATAGTGATAACTGCTCACTGCCTGAAACATCCATTGTTTCATCTCCAAGAATACTGAATCTCTCAGTATTGTGAACTTTTTTTTATAATTTCGCTAAATTTTAGCCCAGATATAGACTACAGTATATTCAGATAAGAGATAGACCGGATGTAAACAAAAGGTTCGGGTGATTTTCACGCTAACGCCGCCGTCTCGACGTAAAACAGGAGCCCTCATTGGTCAATTCGCAATTAAATGCCTATGCCGAGCGGCAGAGCAGTCGTATCAAGGCAGAGTCACATTCAGGTTCAGACGTGTTACGTATGTCGTGTGCATCATTGCAATTTGATATTTATGTGGACGTTTTCGTTTGTTATCTTATTAAGTTGTTGAGTTTGTCGTTGTTATTGTTATACCTTGTTATTGATTGTTATTGTTATCAGCTGCTTGCGCAAAATGCCCAGTAGTACAGATACTGCCGATGAAGTTGTAAACTCCTGTAGTCCACCTAGGAAACGCTCTAAAAAAAGACACCTGAGTGCAGAAATGAAAGAGGTCATTTTGAATATATATAAGATCGAGCGCGAGGAGAAGGAGGCATCAACCATCAAAGAAATTGTTGTGAAGGTTTCTCACAAAGTTGGGGTGTGTCGCGCATCAGCGTTTAATGTTTTAAGACAATACAAAAAAAACACACCTTTTCTGAGCCAATGACCAGTAAACATCGCAAAAGTATTGTTAAATCATTGGATGAAGCTGATAAGCATGCGATTAGGAGAAAAGTGCATGAATTCTTCTTTAGGAATGAAATACCTACTATAGATAAAGTACTGCAGGATGTAAATGGAGATACAACGTTGCCAAATTTCAAACGATCAACTTATCATGCGTTACTGAAGCATTTAAATTTCAAATGGAAAAAACGGGGTCGTAATAGTTTACTACTGGATAGAGAAGAAATTGTGCTATGGAGGAAGGATTATTTAACAAAAATTGGGAAATATAGAAATCAAAACAGGAAGATTTATTACCTTGATGAAACGTGGGTAAACGCAGGACACACTACAAGTAAAGTATGGGTTGATGATTCTGTAACTTCATCCAGGAGGGCCTTTCTAGATGGACTGTCCACCGGATTAAAAAATCCAGCAGGTAAATACGAGTAATAGACAACAATCGGATGTTTTTCAAACCTTGGGAACAAGGTTCTAAACATTAATTCCAGGGGGCAGATAAAACATATTACAAGTAACAAAACTTTTATAACTTTCGATAAAATGCGTGGATGTTTTATTGTCATTTTCATTTGTTAGAACTTTTTTAAGCCATGTTTTTATGTGTTTTCGATATTTCAATAATTTTTTAATATAATCTTAAAATATGTCGAATATTATAAACTTAAAAAAAGTTACTAAGTTTTATATTGTGTACCGTTCCTAATATTTCTAATCATTTTAATTCATACTTTAAGCTTTATAAAGTTATAATTTGTTAATATTAATATTTGCGCGTATTTCAGGTTCCTGATCATTCATTTTTTAAAGGTTTATAACTTTAAATTAAATTGTGAAGCGCTGAGTAATCATACGACATTCAATATTCTTTCTTTCAATATGACTAAATAATCCCAATTATAGCAATCTGATACTCATGTCTCAATGTTTTTTCTCTGAATGTGATGAAAACATTTGAAAAAGGTTCGCTTATTGAAATAAATCTACACCAGTTAGTACATCGATTTCCAGGTAAAGGGAAAAGGCTCATTATCTGCCATATTGGCAGTGAGGATGGATTTGTTGTTGACGGTCTGTGGTGCTTTGAGTCTAAGAAAACTGGAGATTACCACGAGGAAATGAATGGCGAATCGTTTGAACAGTGGTTTTCAAAAATTTTACCGAACTTAGAGGAAAACGCAGTAATTGTGTTGGATAATGCGCCTTATCATTCTCGAAGAATGGAGAAGGTCCCAACAACGGCTTCAAGGAAAGTTGATATTCAAAATTGGCTCCGCTCGAAAAATATCAACTTTGAAGAAGCAATGCTGAAAGTACAATTATTAAGAATTGTCAAGGATCACAAGGCGGAATATCAAAAATACGCCATTGACGAAATGGCAGCAAGTCAAAATAAAATAAATAAAATTATATAGCTAAGCACAATACAACTTTTAAATTTTGTGACCTCAAAGGACTTTTCAAAGAGGCACTAGAATTAATAACAGCGCAAAAATGGGAAAACTGTATTAAGCACGTGAAAGACAAAGTTGAAAAGAGAATGTGGGAACTGGACAATATTTTAGAGGAACAAGTCGAGCCATTCATTATTGACGTTGGTGCTTCAGGCAGTAGCGATGATGAAAGCTCATCAAGCTCATCTTTCCAATAAAAGATGTCGTTCATCAAATTCGGTAAGTTATAAGTAATTATAAAGCTGCTGTATTTTTTAATTAATTATTGATATTTTTGAACCCATTTTGGCAAAACCTATTCAAGAATCTACTTTCTGACAATGTTCAACCATGCACATTTTTTTTACGTTTTGAACGTTTTAATTTGGTTACATATTTACCTAGAAATTAAAAAATATACTAATCAATATTCTGAAAGCAATTTTAAGAGATATACGATTATTTTTAATTTAGGCTAATTTAAACGCCATTTTGAGATTATATTCGACTGTATTTCACCAAACATCAGGCGGCATCCGAAGCTGGAAATCGAAGCGAAAATTTTGAAACCCTTATGTATATTTACATCATTATATATTTCTTACCCCACCCCCACATGATCCTATATCCATCAACAATCGTATACACATCGAATTGTGCTAATTTACTACAAAGTTACGCAAAGCAGCATCTACTATCTAAAATATGTACTGCGTGACTCTTACTACGTCCCTGCCGAATATTACAGCGTTCGATGATCACGTGGTCTTGTTTATGTCCGGTCTATCTCTTATCTGAATATACTGTAGACCTCTAGGACGGACATAGGCTAAAAATTTTCAATTACTTGTTTCATATACCTACTTACATAATAGGATTGAGATCACTTGAGTTTTCTCAGTTTGTCTTTTATGTTTAAATCTGAAAAAAATTTTTTTCGGAATTTCGGGGGCGGCTTAAGCCTCCTGAGCCCCCTCCCCCCCTGGCAACATGCCTGCTCGCAGACAAACACATACAGTAATCCAGATGTGATCTTGCTACTCTGCTACTATCTCGGCATTCTGCAACCAACAAAGCATGATGGGGGACTGGCTTGCAGCATGGTCATTGAGCGTGTCGTGTTGTTGACTCATTCCTCCATAGATGGATGCTCATAGCGGAATGTACTATGTGCACACTAGGTCTAGGCAGCAAGTTGACAGTCGTTTTTTTTAGGTTTTTTACGTAATAGCCCTGGTGCTCTGTGTAGTATATCCAAAATGTTCCTATTACTTTTAGTAATGAGTAAAAGCTTGTAAGAATGCTATGCTTGGGTTAGATCTGCAATTTTCATGTAGATACTAGTTTACACTTCTATCGGATCTGAAAGTCCCTGAAAATTGAAAATATGGACTTTTAGACGAGGTGAAATGTACGCATCTGTGGGCGGTCTTTTTTGGGAGCCCCCTAACATGAATCAAATGATTTTTGGACAAACATGGTGCAAAATTTGAAAAATATGTTCAGAAAAAAAACTATACTAAGAATTGTTTTTTCTCTCCGGCCAAATCTCTTTTTGGTTTTTTCGATCATTCTCAACTTGATTACTTCTCTCTAAAGTTAACCGCTTCGAGTTACAAGCGGTTTAGAGTTTGAAAAGCCCTAAAAATGTCATTTGCAGCGCTTAACATTGTAAGTCCACGTTTTTCAGACATGTTTTTACTTCTCACTCCTACTGGCGGGCAAGTATTGAAATCGCGAAAATTTTCGAAAATGAAATATGTTTTTTTTGGATGTTATATGATGTACATTCCGAATAATCATGCCACTCATTTCCATCGGTCTGTCTGTCGGTCTGCGCGCTAATCTTATAATCGCCTATAACTTGAGAAGTACCGCTCGGATTTCAATGAAATGTTCACCCAATGTTACTACTATCCCAAGGACGCAAATGCTCTGTAGTTTTTGAAAATCGGTCAAGTGGCAGAGCAGAAAAAGACATAAAATCAAAAAAGTAAAAATAGCTCAAACTTTGCTTTTTGATGTTTCATTTTTGAAAAAATTTTAGAGGTAAAAAAACTTGGCTGTAAGGGAGCGGGGAGGGTTTATCTCAATTTTTTTGATGCTGGTACATTTATACCACACATCATAGATTTCGCTGTACATTGACCCTTAAAATATTCCCGGGAGACAGATCGAGTACCTATCGGCCGCGGCAGCTTCTGGCGTCGAGCGCCGATCGTGATTAGTGTTCTGGTATGGAATCACACGTATTTCTGCCGCGCAACAAAATAGTGATTTTTATGCACTGACCGCGCTACCACGGTGCCCGGTTAGATATCGGGGAGAGGCGATGTTGCCAGATGGACTACCGGTAAGGAAGGGGGGAATGTCTATGGACTAATTGTATGGACTTGTTTCTCAGACGGTTTAGTATGTGCGGAACATATTTCGTTATAAGGGCGTTGTGTGGGAAGTGCAGAGTCTACCTACTTGACGCCATTTTTGTACTGAAGGTAGTTAGGTGGCGCGAGTAGTTATATCGACATTTTAAAATTGCATTGTTATCATTGTTTTTTATACCGAAGCAGCCGCGCAGGCCTAAAGCCGCGGCTGCTGTGAGGGCCCCAAAGAAATTTTTGATAATCCGATTTCTGAACTGCCTAAGGTTAGTAGAACTAGGAAAAGCTTCCTCTTGTAGATTGTTCCACAATCTCGACTCCCACGGGACAAAGGAGCGGTCGTATCGGCGAGTTCTGGATGTTTGAAGTTTAACCTTTATTTTTTTTTCAAAAACTTTGTGAGACAAGTACTCAAGGTTAGCTTTAGAAAATATCTTCAAGTGAAAGTAATAGTGAGTCAAAAAAGAAGAGAATATGTAATCCGTTAATGTATAAAAGGAATAATATAAAAAATCTAGGATCAGAATACTGGGTGAAATACAGAGAAATACAAATACTTCCTAGATGGACTGGCAAAATTGCAGTCAAGCTTTTTACAAACTTTTATTCAGTCTGACTTTTTATTAAAATTTTTTAACACCTATTTCACTTGTATGCATCGATTACATTTAGTTGATTGCCTCAAGTTATATATCTAACGTAAATTTATTACCTACAGATGTAAGAAGAAATGCTCTGAGAATTTCAACCGGGATGACATGGAAATTTGCATTTCAAAAATTGTCAACACAAGACGAGCAAGATATATTATTCCAACCACTTATTGAAAACTTACATGTATCACGGAGGCGGTCTCGGAAAGATAATAAATACATGAGTGAGGCAGAGCGCTTTCCATTTTTATGTTTTAAAACAAACTAGTAAAGTTAGTCATTTATTAGTTCATATGGAGTTACTGAAGCCAGAAATCAAAGGCTTCGTGATTTACTTGTTGAAGGAAAGAGCCCTATTGGTAGAAGAGGGATATAACCCGAAAACAAATATGGTGCCTCCTGAAATACTCTAATAAATACACGAGGAAAAAGACACAACATGTAGGCAAATGCATTGAATACCTTGATATACGACTGAAAAAAAAAATTCAATGTTTAGAGGAAAATATCCAGATTTCGATATAAAGGAAGTTCATTTAGAAAACTTTAATGAAAACCTTTCGCTTAGATTTGGTCGACCTCGTATAACCTGCGAAGAACTAACAAGCATAAAACAAAAAAAAACTTAACAGAAAATGCAAAATGTTCATTAGTCTGTTTTGTCACTGTTTTGGTATTGAGGATTTAAAAACAGGTTTGTTCAATGTTGATGCATTATATTGAAGATAATATTGGGCCACATATTAGGCATTTATAGCTATTTCCCGATGGCTGTCCTGGTCAAAATAAATACCTACATACATTACTGAGATTCTTGTCTCTGGATAAAAACGGCCTTGTTTTTGCTATTACTACTACTACTACGACTTTGTTGCACTTTATAATAAATTAAACGGATCCTGTCAAGATATCGAACAACAAACTTGAGAGAAGTGACAGCTCTTACGTCAAAATGCCTACTATCAACCCTTTGGTACCAACATAAACCTGATTATTCTAAAATGTCCTACCTTTTGAAATTACCTAACACCAGCTAGTTCGACCTCGAACCACAAAGGAGAGCATCATTAAAACTCGGGTTCACGTTCAACACTCACGATACAGATACACTGAAGATAGGATATTGCGCATGTGGGCGGAGCTTCGTGACGTCACCCGGAGAGTTATCGGCTCCTGGTTACCAGCGGCAGGATTGTCGTAACGTTACTGCAGTTCACGTGTATCGTGGTTAATACTACATATGCGATTTGTTGGTGTTTTTTGGTGGTTTTGTAACTTGTTGTATTAGTTATACATACCTTATATACCCTGTTAGTCGATAAATTGATTAAAATACGGTGTGCTGTTGTGGGATGTAATTCCGACAATCAACCTAAACGTAACGACATGAAGTTCCACACCACTAACCGCATCATTAACGAGAATAAACTGAATGCACCTGAAGTATCAGCTGACTATACCGAGCAAGTTTTAGTGGAAGAAATAGATGAGCTCGAGTATGACGGGCTGGAAAATTTGGCCGGCTTTGTTTGCGATAAATTGCAGTATGAGAGGTTGAAAAGTTCCTCAAATGAAACTTATTCATGGATAGACCATCTTAGTCAGGGTGGATTATCCAAACCTTCCGCAACTTTCATAAATGACTTAGAATTTATTTAGAACAGATTCCAGCTCGTGTTTATCGACATTTTCGAACTTGAAGCTCGTGAAGATTCTGAATCCTTCATCCCCGATATAATGAAGTTGTTGCGCTACTTGCGTTTTCTAGTCTTTTTCATTAACCCATTAACGTGCTCTGTACTCAGACGGGTACAGCTTACAAAACTGTATTTTGCTGCCATCTAGCCAGCACTAACCAAAACATTTCATTATATGTCGAACCTTTGGTATATTAGCTGATAGATGTCGATACGTGTTTGGGTCGAAAATGTATATTGGCTATTCTGTAGGACGCTGTTTTTTAGTGTTGATGAGCTAATTTTGGTGTTTGTGGATTGTTGAAAGTGCAACTGAACTATTTTTATCACTTTTGTAGAGCAAATTGGTAGGTAAGTAAAAAATAATCATTGAACTCATATGAGTACAGTGGGCTAATGTCCTGTTATTAGATGTTATGCGAAAAATCTTATTCATTGGAAAAACGTATCTTTTTAGTAAACAATGGATATTACGGGCTTACCCCTGCATCATGTTTTCATGACACTAGACGGTATAAGTATTTGGAACCGACCTTAGAAGGTTGCTTCATCAAGAACTCAAAAAATAATTGATGTTGTTGTCATTCCTCCTGCTGGTGATTCACAGACAGATGAAGAGGAGTTTTATGAAAATATCATATCTGATGATAGTACTTCGTTGATGACGCAAGAAGTCGCTGGGGAAGTCGAACTCCAACATATAAGCAGCAGTGAAAGCGAAGACAGTGATCGCGAATACTATTTACCTTTATCTGTCCTAAGAGAAAAAAATTTGAAACAATAAACTTTGGAAAATAAGGACAAAAGCTGCCTGGATCTAAATGGACTGATAATTTTGTAGATATAAGTTTGCCATCAACAAATGGAAGCCTTGATAGGTTGGAGAAGCATATATAATGCTGTTTTTTGGAGTTCTTCTCTTATCAGGCTACCACAGGCTGCCAAGTGAGATAAATTACTGGAGTATTGATGAAGATTTGAGTGTACTACTAATAGCAAATGCCATGTCAGGAAATCGTTTTAGTGACATCAAGAAATATATTCATTTGGTGAATAATGAATCATTAGACGAAAAAGATAAAATGGCAAAATTATGCCCTCTTATATCTCTTCTAAATCAAAGATTTCAGCAATGGGGTATATGGAATGAAAATCTTTCGAAGATGAAGCGATGGTTAAATTTTTTGGGCGTCATTCCAGCAAACAGTACATAAAAGGCAAAGCCGTGCGCTTTGGCTATAAAAATTGGATGCTATGTAGTTCAACAGGCTATTGCTACTCTTTTGATACCTATTGCGGCGCTAAAGATTCCAAAGAACAAAAAGATATTCCTTTAGGCTCTAGAGTTGTCCTTGAGCTGTTGGAATGTGTTGCCGTACCATCGGATCACATACTTTTTTTGACAATTATTTCAGCAGCCATGAACTGCTCAAGATATTGAAAGAGCGAGGGCAAAGGGCTACCGGAACTGTTCGGGAGAATCGAACAAGAAAATGTCCTTTGACAGCCGTTAAATCCTTCCAAAAAAAAGCAAGGGGCTATTTTTAACACATTTATGACAGCGACTCCGGCCTTCTTTTTGTCAGATGGAAAGACAATAATACAGTTTCAATGATCACAAATTATGATACACTTGAACCCGTTGGACGAGTAGAATGCTAGTCAACAACTGCCAAAGCCAAGGTTGATGTTTATCAACCCAAAATATATCAAAACTACAACAAATCTATGGACGGCGTTGACTTACATGATCAAGCTGTAAGTAACTATAGGATTTCTATCCGTGGAGAGATATGGTGGTGGGTACTTTTCACCAACATGATAAATATGGGAGTAGTCAATGCCTAGAGGCTTTATCAGCTGGCAAATGATGAGCCTATGGCACTTTTGGACTTTCAGAGGAACAAAGTACGTCACTATCTGGCTTGTCACGCAAAGGCAAAATTTTATAAAAGACCATGCCAGCCTGCTCAGTTACCAGTAAGTGTAAAAAATCATGAAGGTGGTCACTTCCCTTTGAAACTGGAGAAACAACAAAGATGTGTTCAATGTCATCAAAGGGTCAGATGGAGCTGCACAAAATATAAAGTGACCTTGTGTATGGAAAGAAATTGTTTTGTTAATTACCATTCCTAGTTTTAGTTACTTTTGTTTGCATTTCTATAAAAGTAGGTAAATAAAGTTGTGGTAAAAAAAATAAGTTTATATAGGAGCATATTAGCCAACTGTACTCAAATGAGTACATAGGTATTGTGAGAGAACCTTTCATATTTGAATATAAGTTGTATTTAAGTTTTTACTTAAAATAAGGCATATTTTAAGGAAAAATCTTTTTTTTTAAATTTCCACAAAAATCGCCCGTGGACATTAATGGGTTAACTACGGATGCAATTAAATAGTTCTCAAACCTGACCGTCCATAGCTTCCAGTTGTCCGCCATATTGCCTCTAGTTACCAAGGGTGAAATGCCTCGATGATCACTCATCGTAATTTTGGAATTTTAGCTGTTTTACCAAACTTCTCATGGAATTAGATAGATAACGTAGTTATTAGTTATAACTCCGTGCTAATTTTCACAATTTTACTCTGATTGCGCCATGGTTATAGCATGTTATAAGCTTGTAATTGATTAGGGCATCAAAACTCGGGTTCGCGTTCTGGTTTATTCATTTCCAACATAGGCAACACATGACACACACACACACCACCAGATAATATATGTAACCAGATATGTACCTAGGAAAGTTCTTTGTCTGGCCTCAGTGAACAGTCAGCGTTCAGCTGTTATACACGTATTTTGATTATCATGGCTTCATATGGCATTTTTTATATGAGTTTAAAAGAAAATTCGGTATTAAAGTTTGATTTGTTGCGCAAGGAAGGACCAAGTTATATTGTTAAGCAAAGAAAAACTTCAGTAGTATTTTCTACATTGTATGAAACCCTACGATCAGACGAAAACAAATTCTACGAGATACAAGAACGTCAGTATCAACATTCGACTACATATTGGAAAAAATAGATGCTTGTTTAAAAGTAACAGCTACTAAGTTCCATATAGCAGATTCAATAAAGCTCTAAAACACAAACTGAATTGAAATGAACGCTGGACGCCGCTCGACGCCCCAGCAGACGCAAACATAAACGCGCCCTACAACGCTCTGACGGCTGCAACTAACGACATCTAGATACAATAAACAGAGGTAGACACGCACGCTCCACGTCCTGCTCATCAGGAGCGGGTACTCAGGCCTCACACTTCCAGCTACTAATAAAGCTTTACATATTAATCGATCAAACAAACTTACCTTAAGTGAAGTTCGATCGTAATTATACGAGGGTCCAGTCCGAAGACATCACTTTGTTTATTTACTATGTAGTCCGGCCCTGGATTACTAGCCGCACACCAAGTTAAAAGACAAGAGATCCCCGCTCCCGTCCCGTCGCTCTCCGGTCTTGCACGTTGAGTGTTGAGTCATTTGTTAAAAGAAATGGTACTTGCTCGCAACTTGGGAGGGTTAAAAAAGGGGTGGGAGTGATGTCTTCGGACTGGACCCTCGTATAATTACAATCGAACTTCACTTAAGGTAAGTTCGTTTGATCGATTAATTATACTTTAGGTCCAGTCCGAAGACATCACTTTGTTTATTTACTATGTAGATGTTTAAAGGTAGAACACAGTTGCGAGCGACCTGATGGTGTTATAAAGTGGAATCAAAGTGTTCAGAAACGACAAAACGATATATTTAGTATTCCTATGTAACAAACATAAAATAAATTCTCAAATTGTAACCTAAAGATAACGTTGATATGAGAAATAACTGAAACACAGGAAACATATAACAAACTCTCAAGAGTATTAGAACTTAACTAATCAGACCAATTTTATATCTAGGATTGCATTTGCAAACTCATTGTTTGGTTGTAGAGGACGATTATAAAATCTTGCAAACGTGGAACGTTGCGTCCAACCAACTGTTTTACATATGTTATCTACGGAAACGCCTTTTCTTAACGCCTCAGAAGTCGCCGCATGCCTTACTGAATGAGGCGTAAAAAGTGTTGTGTCTACTCCTGCAGAGGCCATCTGCTTAAAGTGTCTTTAGACGCCCTGCCATGGGGTTTTTCCCTGTCACAAATAGGGAATCGTTATTGGGTTCTCTTAAAGAATCCGTTCTATCAATGTATTCTTTCAGGATTGTGGCCACGCAAAGAAAAATCGGGATGTGCAGAGTGGGTTGAGGTTTTCCAACTCTACTGGTTTTAATTGGATCCGATATATTAATAGTTGATTCACTGTGACCAAGGATTATATTTGAGAGACGTATAAGAGATATCGTTTGGAGTTTTTCTCCTGTTATCAGGGCTAATAACGTCGTTAATTTCTGTGACAGAGTTTGAAGACTAAGCGGTGATGATAACTTCTCTAAATAATTTAGAAGGGGTATAGGGTCCCAGGTGGCAGTATACTTTGGTTGTGAAGGCCGTAAGCGAGAGATGCCTTTTTTGAAGCGTTTAATTATCGGATTAGAGGCTAAATCCTTTGAGCAAATTAATGAAAGGGCAGATGTATGGGAGTTAAAAGTACCATACGTAAGGTTTTGATTATTTGTCAATTCTTGCAAGAATGACACCACTTCTTTGATTGTGGGATTAAAAAGCGAAATGTCATTACTGAAGCAATAACCCCACCATAATTTATACGAACTGTTATATTGTTGTAATGTGGAAATGCGTAAAAATAAAATCGATTCCAGGGAATCGTAAACGCGTCAATATATGCAGATCCTGGATCTCTATGCCAGGAGACATATAACTTGCATTTAGCGTTTGTATGGGAAGCAAAAAGATCAATCTCTAGGTTTCCGAAGACGGTGGTTAAACGGTCGACGGCGGTTTGACATAATGACCATTCCGTTTCCAAATTCGAACTCCTGGACTCGGTGTCTGCTATAACATTATCCTTCGAAGGAATGTATGAAGCGAAGAGCCAGAGGTTCCTTTGCTCACACCATTGCCAAATTTGTTTTGACAACGAACAGAGGTCTGGGAATTGAACACTCCCCATTCTGTTGATGTATGAAACAGCTGTCGTGTTGTCACATCTAATTAGAATATTGCAGTTTTTCAAATTTTTGGCATCTTTCAAGTCGATTGTGCACATATACACGTTTTTGTGAGTCACTTTAATAGCCGTTCGTAGGTCCTCCATTTTAAAACGCGGACATTCCACATATTCATTTAATTGTTTTGGATTTAAAATAAACCTTTTTCCACCGCTGGATTTATCTGCTAGGAAACATGGAGAGATAAATTGTTCGGGCCTTGACTCAGATTTGAGTATGGCTCCGGACCTTAACAAATCGTTTATAGCTAATCTTACTAGCGATGTTTCTGTAGGGAAAAAATTATTTTTAACCAAGTGGTGGCATGATGGAGGGTTGTCTTTAAAGGGAATCCTATAACCTTGAATCCAGGATAAGACTGTCAAATTTGAGGTTAGTTTGGACCAAGAGTCCAAATAAATCTTTAAGCGGCCAGCAAACGGAACTTGTTTTACCTTCAGCGTTTCCTGGTTTGCTGTTGTCTGTTCTGAGGAAACTGTTTCGAGGAATGGCCCTTGTATTGCCTTACCCCCCTCTTGCGGTAAGACGGGCGGTACCTGTTTGAAGGTCCTGCATTCTTGGACGAGCTGCCCCCCCCCTCTTCTTTCGGAATGATTGATGGCCCGCGCTGATTGAGAGCTAATGCGTGAGGGGTTAGAAGGCAAACGTAAGTCCTGTCCTGCCTTTTCCAAAGATTTCAAATTTTTTGCTCGTTCACCTAAATCTGGCCCAAACAAAAATTCACCAGGTATGGTATTTTCAGTCAGTTCTTTAACTGATTTGTTAAGTACTGGGCTAATTAAATATTTCCTTGTTTTCGAAATATCGTGGAAAAGAGCCGCCAATATTCGTGCAGAATCTGTCAAAGACTTTTTCCCTGACAAGACTCCTCAAGGAACTGGGAGAATTAACCTCCAAATCCCCGCTTATTAAATTTAACTAGGGCTATCAATTATGAACAATCATCGGGACGCGAATGTGTAACAAACAATTACTGGATTCGTATTTTGTTTGTGTTTAACAGTACATTTCACTCAGGTCGAGAAGCTGTTAAGAAAATGTATTGCCAGTTTTGTATAAAAAATGCACTTTATTTATTGGCGATTGTGCAAATTTTGTGTGGGGGGTGCATGTTGTGCATTGTTCGTAAAATTGTGCATAATATGCACAATTGTGCATGTCCGAACATCCCCGGACCTTGAACGTCTACGGCTCGGCCGAGAACGAGAACGCCTAAAGTAATGGGGCGAATCGGCACGAGACCTCGACCTGCAGCTTCTACCCTCAAGTTCCTGGTGTAAAATGTCTTTAGGGATGCTGGATTCGTCTTCCAAGATAACGTTGAGTGCTTTTGCCAGGGTGGTTAGTCCGTTACCAATGTGCAATTGGTACCCGGAGTGAGTGGAATCCCTAGTTAAATGTGTGGATGAAAGAATAGCTTTCACTTCGGGATTTACTTTTGGAGGACGTAATAAAGCGAAATTAGATGGCACATTTTGTTTTTCGCTAAGGATAGAAATATCTTCGGCGGATAGCCCGTTTGCCAAAATATGGGACCACCTGGAGGCTAGGGCACCGTGAAGTTTAAAACTAGACGTATTAGCCTTTTCAGGATCGGCACCCAGAATATTTAATGTGTCCTCTGATAATGGCACACAATCGGCATCGTCAAGTATCAAAACATCGTGCATACTGTTTTGCGTTGTTGGCGCCGCTCCCAAATCCTGTCAGTACCTGAGCTTCCGGCCCGCACGAGGAACAACCAGCCAGGCCTACCTGAAGCTGTGCATTATCAGCTGGGCTGGATGAATTCTGTTTTTTTTTCCGCACATCTTCTCGTCTCTCTCTCTACGTCGCCTCGACACGCTCGGTGATCGACTACGACTGATGCTACTCCGCGAACAGGACCTTGACAGTGTTGTTCTCGATAGATTTTGAATTGTGCAAAGATGTCAATAGAAATTGCATATTTCTTTAAAAATGTGCATCTATGATATATGTATACTAATTTTCTGGCGCAGCCGCCAATTTCAAAAAACTGAAATTTCATGGAACCATTGACGTGGTCCCTACCGCCAGGTTTTTCTTCCATGGTTTTCTGCTAAGTATATCTTATATTATATATAACGTGCTACTAGATGAGCAACAAAACAACCCATTGTTGTATCTACTTACCAACCTACTCACCAAGCACTAAACCGATTTGAAAAGGAATCGCGTATTTTACGTGTTTCCTAATGCACAAACAAGCCGGGCGACCGTACGGCTGTAACACCAAAAACCGAATGACTCAACACTCAACGTGCAAGACCGGAGAGCGACGGGACGGGAGCGGAGATCTCTTGTCTTTTAACTTGGTGTGCGGCTAGTAATCCAGGGCCGGACTACATAGCAAATAAACAAAGTGATGTCTTCGGACTGGACCTAAAGTATAATTAGTATAATGTCCTTTCCCTCACCATCACTAACCACCTCGATATCATCTCATAGTATCTCCTTTTCAATCTTCGTCTCCACTTCCTCTTTGGGTTTCTGGATATCGCGTCTGTGTGGCGCTGACTCCACGAGGAGAAACAAATCTTCGCAGACGATTCATCAATAAAGGAATCTGTGAATAAGCTAGTAGTAGGCACTAAATTTAGAGAGGCATACAAATGAACAAACATAAGCCTTTTTTGTTTTTCACATCTTGTTAACCGCTCCTTCAAAAAGAAAGGACCGCAAAAATCTACTAAGACATTTTAAATTTATCTGGTAAACGTGAGCCTGTCTTTTGGCAAGTCGCCCGTCAAATAATTTTATATTCCGGTGGATTGAATCTCAAACATTTAATACAATTATGGGTAATAGTTTTAACAAGTTTCTGTCTAATATCGGCCAGAATTGTTCTCTCATAGATGATACCAGTAACGTGGGACCTGCGTGCAAAAGAGATTGTTCTGCTTTTGCATTAAGGATAGTAAGCGCTTAGATGTAAAGTTCGCTACCAGTATCTACGAGTACACGACACTGATGAGACTGATTAGAGCTGTCTAGGACATAAACTAAATCAGTGGAGAATAATATCAAACAGTATTGAGTGTATGTGCACTTAGGGTGGATTTCACAATTTAACAAACCACTATTTTGCACCAATAGGGTACGAGTACCAAACAGTTCGTCAAATATACCCAATCAGCCTCAAGATCTCTCCGTCAAATTTTTGGCAGCAAATAGCATCAAAGTATTCAAAACAAAACACTGTAAAATATGAAGTGACAGCTTGCCATTGAAATGTTTTCAGTTTATTAAATATTGTGAAAATATATAAAACTGAGCCAAAATTTAAAAAAAAATGCTTGATTACTGAGTAAAATCCATTTCTTTCAGTTTAGCTGAAGGTTTCTCCATGTTTATTGCAACTTTTGGAATCCATATGTGATTATATTAACTCAACGTCACCTACCGTGTGTTTATAGTTTATCCTACATTTGCAAACTTGCACTTCCAAATTCTTATATGAAAAAGCCTTTTCCCTCAAATTTTTGTTAGGTATTGCGTTTCAACACATTCATTCTTTTCAATTCCTCAACGACATTTTGACCACTGGTCCGAAACTGTTCAAGATTTCATTCATACATTCAATTGCAGTTGCAGTTTTTTGTTTTGTTTTCAGTGTATAATCAGTCGCACCATCGGTGAAGGTACATGGTACACTCAACATAACCACGTATTTGGGGGTTAGTGCAGATTTAACGTGTAATATGTAATTCTAGAAAGCATATCAATATTTCAAGTAATCCAAGAAGGGACAAATTGTCATTTCATCACACTAGTGATGGGAGAATCGAAAGCCTGAGATTCGCTTTGCCTCTATAGCTCAGAGATATAGTGTTTCCTTCTGATAAATCTAGCGCAGTTTTTGTGTTTAAAATACTCTACCTTAGTTAATACCGTTGATCCCAAATTTGCTGCCAAAACAACATTAAACAACTCTCATGTCGTGTCGCGTGCAGTAACCTGTCAATGAAGCATATTTTTCGTTTCTTTGTCTTTTTCCGTGTTACTAAGATGAATCATCGAAAAAAAAATAATAGTAAACCACGAGCAAATAGCACGGCTGTATTCAAAGATGGAAATCAAAGTAGAAGACAGTAGACAACACCAGCTCGAGGTGCTTCAAGTTCTGTATGTTTCCACAATGACTGAAAAACTAGTTCAGAATGCGCACAAAAAAAAAACATGAATATATAAATTGGTTCTGTTAAAAGAATTTGGGATACGCACCAGTCCAACACTTTTTTCACTGAAAGAAAATGCGATTGAACAGCTTGGTAATATTTAACAGTTTTGACTTTAGACCATACAAGGCTGATTTCAGTAGCTTGTATTGTGGCCACTTTCTCAGTTATAATCTCATCTCACTTCAAGTTGCCTCACATGTCAGCGATTTTCCACTTTCCCCCGCGCCCCTTGAGCCTGTGGTTCTCGATACTTGCTTTCGAAAGGTCTTTTACTCGCTTGACTGCTGGTTATGTTTGTATATTTTCTGGGGATTTTCAAATCTTTCAAAGATTTTTCAGACCTTTGGATGTTCTAGAAATTAATCGATATCAATAAAACATTTTCATACAGCACTTAATCCTGATTTCGACACATGTCAGATGGAATTCTTATTTGACTGTTCCTTAGTTCCTTTTGGTACCTGATAAAAATTACTTTCCCCATTTGCAGTGTACTGAGTCATTCAGTTATTTTCGTGCACCGATCAGTATGAATAAAATGTCCCATCACTATCCTGGCCGGGACTGAGTGATGTGTCATCTGGACAAAACAACACTGTTGCCAGATTTAGCGACTTTTGTATGCTTTAGCGACTTTTTTCTCCACTTGTCCGCTTTTTTTTATACTCCAACAACCACGAAGGCCTAAGGCCTAAGCACCCATATAACCTGATAACCTCCAGGGCTCTCGTCATAGAGGAAGTCATCGCTAATCTTCTTTTTTCCAGCTCAGCTGCAGAGATCGGCTTGTCACTCTGAATTACTGCATGTAGAGTGCTGCCATCAGCGAAGCTGTGGATTGGGTTGATCGTGCAGGAAAGGAGGTCATTGATATGTAAGAAGATCAGTGTCGGAGCCAAGGTCAATCCCTTGGGAACGCCCGCATTGACCTCGCGGGATGAAGAGGAGACCCCGTCAATTACGACGGATACCTTGCGGCCAGATAGAAAGTCAGCCAACCATCTGCAAAGCTTTTCTGGGAGGTCATAGGATGGAGGGTTGCATAAGAGGGCAGCGTGCCACAGCTGATTGAATGCTTTCGTGATATCAAGACCAACGACATAAGCCTCACCATAATACTGGATTAGTTTACTCCACAATTGCGTGACGTAAGCTAGGAGGTCCCCTGTGGATCGCTGGTGCCGGAAACCATACTGCGTGTCGCTAATCAACCCGAGACGTTTTAGGTAGTCCAGAAGTTCGCGATTTATGCACCTCTCATCACCTATAACAGAAAGCAGAGCTATAGGCCTGTAGTTGTAAGGGTCGGTTTTAGATCCTTTTTTTTTGGATGGGTTGGACATGAGCAAATTTACAGTTTTCTGGGAAGGTGCCGGATTCATAAGATATCTGGAAGAGACACGAAACAACTGCAGCAAGTTCCGATGCACACTTCTTCAGTAAAATGGCAGGGATCAAGTCCGGACCAGAAGCTTTGTTGGGGGGCATCCATGGTGAAGTTGGCAGCAAAGAGCTTGGCAACCACTTCCGCCTTGGCCTTCAAGTCGGTTACAGTCGTTCCATCCTGACATATAAGTGGTGGAAGGCTACCGTGTGAGAAAATCTTTTCAATCTGCTTGGCTAGCGTCCAGAAAGACTGACTGCCATTTGGCTGCGACTTTATCTTGCCAAATCAGACATATCTTTCATTCTTTTCAAAGAGATTGTACAAAATCTTTAAATTTGTGAAGCTGGCGAGTTTCACTTCATACATTGTTACCAGACATGCCCAAATCATCAGTTGCTGTCGTGATATTCATCCCGACCACTGCATCCCCACCGCTAGGCGACCTGTATGTTAAATTTGTGTTGATAGGGCAGCGGATTATGCTATAAATCATATGTCACAGTTTTTGTGCACTGATTGCAACGGTTAGATGATACCAAAAATATTTTCATAAATGAGAGATCTTTCCCATTTCCGATCGAACAATCTAGCAAAGATAGTTATAATCATGATATCTAGTAGATTTTCATGAAAAATCCGCTGTACGTAGGTATATCAGAGCTTTCTTGTATTTGTTCATCAATTTGATGATACAAATTATCTGCCAAAGATGATCATAATCAGGATAGTAAACTATGACCAAGATCCACTGTATGTAAGAATTTTCAGATACTACATTTGCAATTTGAAGATTCAACAGACCATGACGGTGTTCACACTTTTCAATTATTCTTCAAGAAGTGATATCAGTCTAGCTCCAACAGTCATAAGTACCATGTTTGTGTTTCTACTTTAAATTCAAAACCAGCAAATGTAAAATATTCATTTGGCACCCTCCACCACGGGACGTGATGGTCGTTAGACTTGGCAATCCTGCGAGTGACAGATAGATATTCTCGCCAGTCAAAAAGGCAACCTAACAAGAAACATTATTATTTATTATCATTTTTGGAGTTAGAAGACATTATTTGTGAGTAATTTTTTGTCTATGTCCATAGTAATTGCATTATGCATCACGGAGATGTAGGGATTGTCACGTCTTACATATATTATCTGTGTTTTACGATGGAGAGGACAATGTTTTTATTACAAAATACAGACAAATCCGCACTATTCAACAGGTATGCAGCTACAATGATAACATATAAACACTCACTATATTGAACTTAACAAATTTCGAGATTGGCATGCATTAACAAACATCCACACCTGCTATTATATTTAACAACTAGAAAATCGACCTATTATTTCTCGCATTCCCATTGGCTATGGGGATAACGGTTTGTCAAATGTAACTTTATAAAAAAAGCAAAATACATGGAAGTTGTCCTGTTTTCTCTGTACAAAAGCATCATGTTGGGGTCAAAAAGTGTTCTTGTTCATAATACAATCGCTGTTTCACGACTTTATTCAATACTTCAATAGAAATTACTGATATTCTGAGAGCTTTGACAGCTTCCATCAAATTGTATTTCGATAAGGTCCTTTCCCATTGGTCCAAGTGACCGTCAAATATTAATGTTTGTGCAATCCGCCCTAAATGTATTTCACTGATTATTAAGAGTTTCACCATTGGGTGCCTGTTGCCCAATTGCATTGTCGTTAGAAATTGGCCAGTCTTGTGGATGCCTATTAGATGAGTCATGATTAAAATGCAGTATGCCACGCCTTTTTTTGGTTAATTAATAAAACACAATGATAAATACTATCTAACAGTTGGTCCAAGCAAACCAGTTGTCTAGTTTCGTGCAAATTTAGGCCCTAGCTCAACAAAGCGGATAGTAGGGGGGGGGGGCTTAAGAGCGCCAGTGACTTAGGACGGATTAAGCCACAACTCCCCGAGATGTTAGTCGGAGCTTGCTTTGCTTGACCACCACACAGAAGGAGAATCTAACAGAGATGACGAAATTTAAGTAACAGTACACACAGAGAGAGCCAAATAAAACAATATATTAAATGAATCACTATTGGAGTGCTAGTAATAAAAAAAGAAAGGATGTTATAAATCTTAAATACAACCTGACAAAATTAGTTTTCGAGATAACCCCGCGAAACGTCTACTATGGTATACGCCCGAAGTATTTACAGATATTTTGCGCCTGAATATTAAACTTATCTGTAGGTCTTCTTTGTCAAGCGCGGTCGAGATGTCCTCAACTCTGGTCAAAAAGTGGCCAGTAGTGGGCACGACACTTGGCAGGAGCTGCTTGCCTCGTTGCCAAAAATTATGGTAGTAAAAAAAAACTTAAATAGAGAAAGACTGTTTAAAAATCTACTCTATTCTCTGTCTGAGATAAAACTACTCATTGAAAACAATCGCACTTGAATCAAAACCATGTACATTTTTTTGTACAAGGAAAGTAAAGCAAAGGAAAAAAAGATAAAAACGTACTAAACTAATGTACCCTTGTTCTAAAAATTTATAGCAGCTCAAAAATCAAAATCATGATAAATGTAATAGGTTGTGCCATGTAGGCACTGCCCCCATATTTAAATACGTAGAATGTCCAATAAAATCAAGAAGCATCTAAGAATTTCAATAAGCAATAATAAATGTATAAAGATCTATGAAATTGTTAATTAGAATGATATTTTACTTGTTCACATCACGGGTTTTTTTCAAAGGGATGGCTTCCACCAATTTGCAAAACTGCAACAAGATGCAATCAACTGGGGGAGAAAGGATGACGATCTTCTTGTGTTTCTATTGACTGAAAAAAAGCAGATATTGAACGAACCTCATCAATACACGCATTAAGGCACGTGGTCCGAAGGTATATAAAAAAGAACTTACCGCTGAGGGTCAAAATCCCATAAAAAAATGGAAGACGTAGCACCCAAACGAAAATGACTAAACTTAAGTTACACAAAAAAAACGGTGCTAGTCCATGAGTTGGAGCTTGGGGCCTAATCTCCCAGAGTCCGGAAAATGACGAAACGACCCCTGCACCACGACCTCAACGGAAATAGAAAAGCGAATCACGCAGAACACGTAACGTTTCAGAAGAAGGTATCTTGAGAGGATTTGAAGAAGATATGTTTTATAGGAAACCAACTAACGGAGAAAAACGAAAGAGTTTTTTGCTGATCGTCAACATCATACTGAATCGCTGAGAAAGAATACGAGCGAAATTATACAATCAATAAACTGTTAAATTTGCCAAAAGAAAATCATTGAAAAGGGTTTGGCCTAGGAATGGGCACTCTATTATCAACGAAGAGAAATTCAAATTATGGATAAGTGATAAATAGTAAAAAAAGGGTTACGTGATTTTGGCACGTGACAACCCCCCCTCTCCTTGGAGTAGGAGGGTATCTACAGTGTAGATAACCGACGATAATTAATAACGCTGAGCATCCAATAACCTATAGAAAGAAGAATCAAGCTGATTATCAGAATCAAAGAGAATATTCAAATTCACACAAAAATTCCCACCTAAAAAAAAGAATATTCTAAACGTAAACGAAATCCGGTAGATCACGCCAAGAAGAAGCAAGTGAAGAGCAATGGGTACACTGGCAATACTTTCGTAGTGGAAACTTATTATACAAAAATAATTATAATATATATATATATATATATATATATATATATATAAAAATTATACACCCCAACCGCGCTAAAACGTTCTAAGATTTGTCTAACAATTCAGCATGATATATTTCTTGTCTTCCCGAAAAAAAAAATGCTCCATGAGACCAAATCAATCTTATATGAGTAGTTGCTGAGAAATAGGCTGGTAAAGTAAATTCAATAAGACAGGTAGCTGTTTAAGGAAAGCCATGGTTGTTTTCTTGTATTTGCTTATGACCTTTACAAGGTCAAATCAAGGTCATATTGATCTTGAAGGTAAAAAGAAAAGCGCAGATGTTAAAACATTGATTTCAGTTGTAACTTATTCGTGACCTGTACACGAGCTAATAAGTGATAATCAAATTAATGGCATACAAGTTTGTTTATGAAATTGGTAACTGATTAGTCAGTGATTCTTATTTATTTATATCTTTTTCCATAACAAGAAAACAAATTAACAGACAACAAAATACAATGCCCTGAACTACGTTCATATTAGTGCATATTTCCTTCCCTTCCGCCGACAAAATCAACATGACCTTTGTACGGATAATGCCCACGATCAACATGAAACCTTCCAAAATCTCCCTACAAGGTGTTTTAACGCCTTTTTTAGTGTACTGATTGTCAGCAAGGGCATACCCAGGGGACAATTTCCCCAGCTTGGCAAAAATTAAACGGACACATTTTTTACAAAAATTACATTACCCATTCGGAATTCTCCACCAAATGACTCAATATAAAAAAAGCGAAGGTTATGGAAACAGTGTAAAATAACTTGTAATCCTGTTGACTGCGACGCGTTTCGAAATTTGCGAGGAAACATAAAAATTAGCATTGATATTGCATTTCAAAGGTATACCACTAAAATTGAACAGAGCATAGCTACTAACCGTCAAAGATTTTTGATTCTTTGAAAAATACTTCTTATATCCCTGAAACCATGATGTTTGATAAAACTCAACAAACCAGAAGATATTGTCAACGGTTTTGCAGCTTTTTTCCAGTCCACATACTTACCTTCGACAAACTTTACACCCGCAGACTCACCTGACTGCGAATCATTACCCTTGAATATACCATTGATTACTGAGAAACAGGTTGTTGCCCATTTGAAAAAGATTAAACCCAAGGTATCTTCCACTCCAGATATAATCCCTGCATTTTTACTGAAAGACTGTACTTCTGTTTTACCTAAGCCTTTAGCTTACCTGTATGACACATCTCTTAATACTACAACATTTCCCATGGCCTGGAAAACATTTAGGATTCCTCCATTATTTAAAAACAGGCGAACGTTGTGTCATTGAGAGTTATAGAGCTGTTGTGATTATAAACAACGTTGGTAAGGTTTTCGAATGTATATTGCATGATATAATTTTTTCAGCTGGGCTATGACCTTGATTCTCAGAGTTTTTGGTCCGGGAACTATAATAGGTATCTTCACCATTTTTGTAAATCACATAATTGCTTTGATCTCATGATCACTTTTGTGAATTGAATTTTTAGATAAATCGACTGTGATCCACTTTCCTGGTCCTATCAATTTTCTAAAACTGTACAGGGTGTTAATAAAGTACGTACACAAACTTTAACGATCGAATCCTTGGTCAATTTGAAGACGAAATTTCCATATAAACATGGGTCCGCAACGGCTTTGTTTCCAAGCTAGAGCATATTAGCACTAAAAGAAATGATGATACTGTTCTGAAAAATTATAAAAGAATGGAACGTATATTATTTTAACTAAGTATGCCCCGTGGTGTTATCCAGTATTTTTTGAAAAAATAGCATGACATTGATTTGTTTTGATCGCAATACTTTTAATAGTCAGAATTGTCGTGTAATGTCTGACTATACAAAATACTCCGGGTATTTTCAGGAGACTTCGTCAGTCAATGTGTAACAGACTAGACGCCTGTATTGAAGTCCAGCGTGGCCACTTTGAACATTTATTGTAAGAAAAAGCTATTCGATATTTTCTATTGTTGTCGTGCTATTCGAATGTTACTGTTCAAAACTGTTGACCTTCTAAATAATTTTTTTCCATAAATACAGGATAATACTATTTTCATCCATATTGAGCCTCAGCAACTTGTAAAACATGCAAAATTTATCATAGGTCATACCAGCTGTTCAATAAATACGTTTCATTATTCATAGAAATATTTAGAACATTACTCGTATTTCTTTAGTGATAGTGCTCTAGCTCGAAAATAAAGCCGTTACCGACCCATGTTCATGTGAACATTTAGGGTGGATTTCACAATTTAAGAAACCATTATTCTGCACCAATAGGGTACGAGTACCAAACAGTCCGTTAAATATACCCAATATACCTCAAGATCTCTCCGTCAAATTTTTGGCAGCAAATAGCATCAAAGAATTCAAACAAAACACTCTAAAATATGAAGTGACAGCTTGCCATTGAAATCTTTTCAGCTTATTATGAAATGATGTAAAACTGAGCCAAAATTTAAAAAAATGCTTGTTGTCTGATTAAAATCTATTTTTTCAGATTAGCTGAAGTTTTTTCCATGTTTACTGCAACTTTTGTAATCCATATGTGATTATATCACCTACTGTGTGCTTATAGTTTATCCTATATTCGCAAACTTGCACTTCCAAACCCTTACATGAAAAAGCCTTTTCACTCAAATTTTTGTTAGGTGTTGCATTTCAACACATTCATACACTTCTTTCCAGTTCCTCAACGATATTTTAACCCCATTGGTCCGAAACTGTTCAACAGTTTCAACATTCATACATACAATTGCAGTTGCAGTTTTTTGTTTTAATTTCAGTGTATAATCAGTCGCACCATCGGTGATGGTACATTCAACATAACCACGTATTTAGGGGTTCGTGCAGATTTAACGTGTACACGACAGTGTAATATGTATTTCTTCACGAAAAGATCTTGGAGGGAGCACTTTTATACGGAAATTTGTTGTTAAAAAATTCCATTTTTCACACATAACAAAACAAGTGATCACGAAACATAGAATAGTGACGTTGGAGAAGGAGAATAGACCAAAGGAGATCGGAATTGACATTTGAAATTAGTGTCTCATAATATTAGTGATGGGAGAATACATTTGCGATCAGTGGAATGTATTGGAACGGTTAAAAAATATGAATTGAATCGTTTTTACGTTATCTCGACTGAAATACTGTAATATCTGCTCTGTTTATGTATATATATTTTTTGTGGTATTGTTGCATAAAGTAGTTGGTTCACGAACTAGTTCCTAGAACTTAATGGAACGAACTAGAAAGCACATCACTTTTTCAAGTAATCCAAGAAGGGACAAATTGTCATTTCATAACACTAGTGATGGAAGAATCGAAAGCCTGAGATTCGCTTTGCTTCTGCACTGTGCATGCTTAAGCCCTATATCGTAATTCACGCGGGATTGGTCAATGCAACGATTATGTGTGCCTTCAGCAATTCCTTTCAGGGGAAGGATTAAGCTCATTTAATTTTTTGTTATAACTACACGTTCGTAGTTTTTCTCAGAAGGACTACCTTGTGCCAAACATAATCCTTTACGAACTGATGACAGCGCAGTGTTGGAAGTACTGAGTCAATTTTTTTGACGCCATTTTGTAATTTACCTTACATGCTTATCAATGTAAACAGGAAATTTCGCCAACACTAGTATAGATACCAAAATAATTATGCTGACAATCGAAATAACAGACAATACAGCGTTTTGGCAAACATTAGCGTCATTGCATTAGATACACTGAGAACCAAATTTGTCTGACGGCTTGAGTTCAATGTGTACGAGAGGGAAGTGTGTACAGACATCGTATATGCTAGAAAGAGATACAGGTCGGCTGGATAGCGAAGCTCATCACCGCGTGGCCTAGCAACGCTGTCGCGACAACCTGCCGCGTTGCCAATATGTTACACCAATTCCTTGAACTAAGATGCATGTTGAAAATATGTGTTAGTTTATTCTCTACGCCCAAATAATGGTTTTATTGTGAGCATACACATTTTTGAATTGTGAATTGTGACGGCGCTCCATTTTATGTCTAAATAAAAGGTCAGGATCGCCAAAATTCTGCAACATTGCATCATTGGTTCGCATGGCAAAACCGCACCTCGTAGGTACATTCCAAGGCAAGGTGGAAATCAAAGATAATTGTAAAATAAATTAAAACACGAAGTCGCATCAAAATTGAAATAATTAATTCTAATCAAAATTGATACAAAATATTAAATTAAATATTTGAACAGACCTCATTCTTAGATTTGACAGTAGCCTAACCTATTGTAGAAGGCTGTGCGAACATTTTCTGGTGTAACATTTGGTAAACGTGGAAGATTGCACGACCTTCTGCGTCACCGTCGCTAGACAATGTGGCGATGACCTTCGCTCTTGAGTCGGCTTTTATCTATTTCTAACATGTGTTGATACACACTTCTCGCGCTTCTCCCTCGTACACAATTGAACTCAAGCTGTCAGACGAATTTGGTTTTCCCTGTATATAAACAAAATTTAGGACGATGAGAATATTACAGTATAAACAGTATCTATACATATATTTATTTATTTATAATTCCCAACAGGTTACACCCAATTACAGGAAATATACCTACATCGAAAGTAAGTCAATAATTTAACAAAAGCGGAACATAAGAAAAATAAAAAATAATAAAAAGACACAAATAAATGAATACAAGTATGCCAGTATTTGAAATGTGGACATAGCTCTTAACATCGATTCTATTTCACACCAAGGTACCAATATCTGTAACAATCCAATACAGATTTTTCTCGATCACAAAAAATATCACAAGAGGAACAAATCGCATTGAAACATTTACATTTATATGTTACTAGGAATATCTCATATACTCCATATAAATACAGGGAGTTTTCTAAGTTGAGCCATTTATTTTAACTGCTTGTAGGACTCGTCAAAAGGAGCTGATATACATAAAATCACCTATATAAAAGTTGCATAATAAAAGAGATAGAAAAAGATTTTTTAATATTCTCGACCACTGCCATGTAAAATCTTAGCGTTTTTCGTTTACCACTCTTATCGCTTATCGAAATTTGGCAAACGTTCTGTGTTATTGTATGGTTTTCACCATGAGTCTTTGGTTCGATCAGTTGGATCAGTCTCTTAATAGTGCGTATACTTTCATTTGTTTGATTATTTTGTACTAAAAAAAAATGGCCAATGTTTACGAAAACAATGAACTAATATACTACTAACATACGGAGAGTGCGAACAAAGTGCAGGCGCAGGATAGTTAAAAGAACAACGATGAGGTCACGCTGGAATACCTGCACAACCTGAAATGTTACAAATTGTGGAATGCATTTTAGAGATGGTTGAAGACGACCCAACAATGAGTTAGAGCCATAGCAGCTCAAATTGTTTCTCATAGTAAAGTGTGGAAGACAATACGACAAGAAAAATTATCCTTATCATTATCAAGGGTTCAGAGTTACGATATGAAGATCATCGTAGAAGAGTTGCATTTTGCCAGTGGCTTTTCGAACAGTTCGGCAGGAGTGAATATTTTACGAAATTAATTTTGTGTATAGACAAGGCCACATTTAAGTGAAATGGAGTGCACAATTTCCACAACAATTATGTTTGGGCAGTAGAAAATCCTGATGCTTTAAAGAGAAATCATTTTCAACATAGATTTTCATTAAATGTGGGCTGGTCTGGTAAATGGCATGCTTATTGGACCCTGCTTTTTTGCACCTCGACTGACCGCTGAAATTTATTTAGATTTTCTTCGATACAATCTGCCACAATTATTAGAAGATGTTGCTCTGAGTGTGAGACAGAATATGTGATTCCTACATGATGGGGCTCCACAACATTTTAGAAGAGAAGTTCATGAATATCTAAATAATGAGTTTCTGAATAGAAGGATAGGGAGCAATGGAGCTATTTCTTGGCCTACTCGCACCCCAAATACTCTGGATGAATTTCAACAGCGGAGTGAAAATGCTTGTGATTTAATTCGTGGACACCGCAGCATGTAAAGAGTCGTGAAATCGCCGAGCAACATTTTGCGTTAATAAAAAAAATGGGGTTAATTTTTAACAGTTTTTGTAAAAACGGTATCCATTTATCTTAATAACGATTTTTTTTATAATTTTTAATAATGTAAACTAACTCTCTTATTATGCAACTATTATATAGGTGATTTATGATATATCAACTTCTTTTGACGACTTCTACAAGCTGTTAAAATAAATGACTCAACTTTGAAAATACTGCATATGCCATAAAAACTATGCGTGGAGAGTAACAACTTTATTTCTTTTTTGAAAGAGTTGTAGCAACATTATTTAAAAAAGTGGGTGGCAAAATTTCATTCACTAATGCAAGATTTGGTCCTTGTCGATTTTTTTTAGCATAGGAATCTATGTTGTTTTTTATTACAATGTGTCATCTAGACGTTGTCATAAATTTACTAAAAAGCCGAACAACTTATAAAAACGTTAGATCGCTGTCATTGATAGTAGAACGCCAATGGTGGCGGAAGAAGAGTCCCGAACAAAAAAGCAAGAACCACTAAGAGAAGAGATCGGCGCGTACCAAGTGGTACCTAAAAGGATCCCGCTGGCGCTTGTACTGATGTGTCATGCTCTTTAATGATCTCACATCTCATGGTGCTGACACTGCACTAAGCCCGGTAGCTACTTATCTATTTAATAATAATAGAACTGACGCCACACGGGCCTCTCACAAAAGATGCGTACAGGTTATACGAGGTTGATCAAAAGGTGATGCGCCAGGTAAAAAGGGTACCTTTGCAGTGTAGAATTCAACATTGTATCAATGAGCATATTAGTAAGTATATTAAGGATTTGACGAACAGAACTCGTACTAGTGCTCATCTGGTTTCAATGGATGGCCGAGTTCTACCAAAGAGCCGCTCATTTTGGCTGGTCGGAGTCCAGATCACCGAGGACTTGATATTGCACAAACACATCTCGTCAATAGTGACCGCTGCTGGGAAAAAGCTAGTCTGTTTGTTTAGGACTAAGATAGGACAGATAAGACCAAACCTCACAAGTTTGGGGTTCTGCCGCCCCGACTACATCATCCATGCTCGATGCTGCTCAGACTCGGCTCTACCTGACAGTATCTATCTTCTCTCTCCGCACGATGTGCCTGAAAGACAGACCCGCCTGACTTCGGCCTCCCATCCTAACCGTGTCCAACTTCGTACATCCAGAATGGGCTGTTATGACCGCTCCTTTGTCCTAGGGTACCGCGATTGTGGAACAATCTACATGAGGAGGCGGTTCCTAGTTCTGCTAACCTTTCGCATTTCAAAAATCGGATTATTAAAGTTTCTTTAAGCTCCCCATAGCCCTCGCGGTGCCCTGGCATTTAGGTTTCTGCTTACGCGGTTGCTTCGGTGTAAAAAAAGTAAAAATAGATGATCCTGTACCTTCACGCAATTCTATCAGCTGAGAAATGAAAGTATATTTCGGAGTCGTTGAGTTGAGTTTTGATCAAATTAGTTTTTTTGATGCTCAATTTCCCACAATTTTCCATTAGGGTCCAAATAAATTAATTTTTCAGTTGTATTTGAGAAGCAAAATCGACCTACAGGAGCTAGGTATCATTTTCAGGTTATTTTTTCTTAATAATGAAATTAGCCCAAAAAATGCAACAAAAAGTTGAATGCCAGAGTTTACTATCCTCATAGAATTTTGAAGTAGCCTAAGGATTTTTTTGTTGAAGATATTTCTATCACATTGTACATTTGTGTATCAATAGACTACTTGACTCATATATAATTTCATCGAATAAATGAGTATTTCTTGCAGTATTTGGCTAAGGAAAACTTAATAAATTGATTTTAAATTTTAAAAGCCCAAAATGGATATATAAATTCATTTAAAAAAAATATGTTTTATTTTTAATTTAAAACGCTGCGAACCCTGTCGGCCATGATACGATGTCATAAAAATTAAAACAAAGAAACGTCATCACTATGTCACTCGTGAACTAACGTTGTCTTCTTATCCTAATGAGTCCTAATCAACGTAAAAAGTGGCCGCTTTCTCGTTTTATTGAAAAAAAAACAATCATGGTCGTTGGATTTGTGAAAGCACAGAGCACAAATTTGCTGAAAATGGATTTAACAATTCGTCGATGATACAAGAAAAAATCGTAACTCCGTTTCTAAGAATTTTAGAGGAAAGCGTAAAAACAAATTGAGTTACGCATTATATTGTTTCAGGAATAATAGCATTATTGTGATAATTGCAATATTGTAGTTTAGTTGAGAAGTTTCTGAATGATACTTAAAGAAAGCTGAAATTTTCAAAACAAAAATTGAAAATAGGTAAAATAAGGAATTACGTGGTTTTCTTGTGTTAACAACGAATTATTCAATTCAAAATAATTTTATCGAATATTACATTAAAGTAGTCTTCGCAAAAATGAATTTGAGTTACAGTCGATGCAGATGCATGATTCCCTACGAACAAATCTCAGCGTGTTGCGTATAACACATATCCTTGGGCACTCTAATCCACGGTCTTTATCGATGTGTTTTTACATTCTAGGACGATACAATAACGATAATTACTAAATTTTTCATGTAAACTAGTAGAAGTCATCTTTACATGTTTAAAAGTTTGAGAGGTTATGCTACTGTCCGCTGCTACTTACAAATGGTATGACGCCAGGGCCCATTATTCTGTTGACCGAACATGGCGGACAGCATTTTCTCTTGCCTAAAAAAATATATAAAGTTTTAGGGTTTCTTAGGTCTCAAAAAATATAGTATTAATTCTGTTGTCTACCAGAACAAATATTAACTATTTAGTTTCTACTTAGAAAAGTCTTAGCTAGCCTGTTATGGACATCTTTTATTTGTGTCAGAAATATGACTTAAATTTATTAGGGGCATCAAAAACCAGTAAAACCGTTTTTCACTGCACCTGTTTTCGAAACGTCAAAACCTTTAAAGCTCAATTGGTATTCTTGTGCCAGAACTTCATCTGAATACGGCTATTGCTCAAACTTAGAATGAGAAATTTGAAAGTTGCCGAGATGTTGAAAATCATACAAACTGTTCTGCTAATATTGCTGTATATTTGTACCTAAATTGAATTATTATACCTGCTGGTATTTTCGAATAAATGCTCTTCCTGTATCTCCAAAACGATGTGTGTTGGAAAAAATCCATTGTTATGCGCAAAGTTTGACAAAATCGACTTTTATGAATGTTTTGGAAAGACCAAAGCTCATTTGGGCCAGTGGCTGTCCCAGGATTTCAATCTGGGAGGGTAAACTGAGCTTCCTAGAGTACTCTCGCCAAATTAAAAAAAAATTAGACAATACTTATAAATTTATAAATAACATTTTATTAACATAACATTTTACTTGATTACCTTTATGCGTACAATAAAGAAATATAAAAAAGTCATAAGGGATCATTGAGCACCACAATATTTTTATTTATTTTGTAGAACACTTGGTCCAGCAAACGGCACAACATCAACAAAATTGCAACTGGAAGGCTGTGGTTGACCTTTGTTTGCAGAATGCACCCGGTTGTTGAACCCTCGTTCCAGCATGTCCAGCATTTGATTTTAAGCTTTCCGTTTTCCATGGATTATTTTTGTCCAGTATTTCTTGTGTCGGTAGGTTGGAATATTTATTCTGCTTAGAAATAAAACAGTCAAGGGTATCATGCCTCCTTTTGCTCAATTTGACAACAGATGACAGCCAATACCACAAAACACGTAAGACTGAAGAAGTGGGAGCTGCACGTTAAACAATGGCAACACCGTTGACGTTTGTCAGATTGTTGCACCGCCTACTTGCCTGGAGACCCGGAGGAACTATAGAAAGAATGCCGAGAGTGCGCCTGGAATAAGGAATTCTAGGAATGTGACGGGCTGCCGGGATTTTGTTTGTTCATAATTTGAAATCTGCTGAAAATTATATTTCCGATATTGAACATATATTCATAAAATATCCACAACAAGAGTAATAGCTCTTCCAGCAGTTTTGCAGAGAAAAACGTTCAGAATAATAAAATCCAACCCTAATTACGAAGCACCAAATTTATTTAGTTCCAAAAAATATTCATATGCTGTTGACCAATGGTATAAAAATTGTATTACATGAACATAGATAGATATATTTCAAATTCATGTTGAGTGTTGCAAAAAACAAGTGTCTCGCTTCATTGTACTGTCTTGATAATTCTGAAACAATACAGACATTACTAATGGAATTCATGTAATTCATAATTCATCATGCCGATATGTTACACACGCACACACACCTACACACACACACACGCACACGCACACGCACACGCACACGCACACGCACACGCACACGCACACGCACACGCACACGCACACGCACACGCACACGCACACGCACACGCACACGCACACGCATACGCACACGCACACGCACACGCACACGCACACGCACACGCACACGCACACGCACACGCACACGCACACGCACACGCACACGCACACGCACACGCACACGCACACGCACACGCACACGCACACGCACACGCACACGCACACGCACACGCACACGCACACGCACACGCACACGCACACGCACACGCACACGCACACGCACACGCACACGCACACGCACACGCACACGCACACGCACACGCACACGCACACGCACGCACACACACACACACCGACGACGATGCTTGTCGATCGGGGGACCAAGTCGCACGTATAGATACCCGGCTGTTATTTCTCAGCTTTAAGGGTATACGTACGGAGACATGTATGATGAGTGAAATATATGCATAATATGCGTGTAGAAATAGGCGTATAAACATACCAAAAATTGAGATATGCCATCTCCCACCCCCTACAACCCCCGAACCTGAATTTCTAAGTGCTAAAAAAATTTCCGAAAATAATCAGCATGGTCTGAAAGGTTATAAAACGATGTTTCTTTTTTTTTCGTTCTTGGCCGTTTCCTCCCCCGCCACTGAACCGATTGTCAAAAACTACAAAGCTTCTGCGTCGGTAGTAATGTAACTTATGTCCTAAAAGTTTTAGCACAAAATATTTATCGGACTTTTTTTTTAGTGAAGAAATTTATTTAAAAACTAAGTAGTTATCATAAATTACAACTCACTACTAACTAAACTGTACTATCGAATTATGTGGAGTGACCCATTCTGCTCTACCAGACGCAACTTTCTTCGAATGTCTCTGATGAGGTCCTGGACGGAATTCCGATAAATTTCTCTCAGTTTTTAGTAAATTCGCCGTCTTAATTGCTCTTCATCTTGGGCTTCCCAGCCTCCATAATAAACTCTCCTAAACAGTAAAGCCCAAAAACCCTCTATTGTGCGAGCCTGCATCAAGTTTGGAGAATTATCGTTATTGGGAACAAAAGGTATGTTGTGATGTCGGAGCCAGTTTTGGGTATCTCTTAAGTAATGACATGATGTTAGGTCTGGCCAAAACATGGCATGGTCATTAGCATGATTTTCGTGGACAAACTGAAGCGATTTGGAAAGGCAGTTATGAGTACAGCTCTGACTATTCAAAGTTTCACCTCTGACTCTTCCCACAAACGGTTGGGATACACCCCTGTTAGAAATTGCGCAACCGACAAGGATTTTATCTGCAAATTTCGCTTTATGTTTCTACTTAACATTGTCAGGGCATTCCTCTACGTTGTTCGTATAAAATCCATCTTTTCCTCCATTTCAGAATTACTCAAAGTGGAATACTATTCGTCATCTAAAATAATAATTTTTCCATCGGCAAAGTGTACCCGCCTCAGTTGACGACAGCATCTTAGCATACAAAGGAGTTGCGCTTGAGAGTATTTGAGGCATCTAAGTCTCTTTCGATATTCAAGACCATTTCTCCCCAATTCTAGTCTCCTTGTTGACATTCCAACCTAATTTTTTGATCTTCTTTTCTGACCTCTGTGCAGTAAATGAACGTGTTCTTCCACTTTTTGGGAAATTCAGACATGGTTAGGTTAGTTAGGTTAGGTTCGTTAGGTGAGTTAGGTTAGGTTAGTTAGGTTAGGTTAGTTAGGTTAGGTTAGTTAGGTTAGGTTAGTTAGGTTAGGTTAGTTAGGTTAGGTTAGTTAGGTTAGGTTAGTTAGGTTAGGTTAGTTAGGTTAGGTTAGTTAGGTTAGGTTAGTTAGGTTAGGTTAGTTAGGTTAGGTTAGTTAGGTTAGGTTAGTTAGGTTAGTTAGGTTAGTTAGGTTAGGTTAGTTAGGTTAGGTTAGTTAGGTTAGGTTAGTTAGGTTAGGTTAGTTAGGTTAGGTTAGTTAGGTTAGGTTAGTTTTTTTTTTTTTTCTTGGGGGAAATCACCAAGAGATACCTGAGACCGGATATCTAGTATCCGCATTCAGGTTATGCCACCTGGGCTAAAACCCCCTCCCCCACCCTCATGCTGGGAGTCGCCTGCTCTTACTACCAGCATGACTGTGTCTCACACATGTCTTCGTTTCCTCAGCGGTTTCTGCAGTAAAATTTCCATGTATATGTCCTAGGAGTTTGGGCTGTCCGTTCTTCTTTCATCCTTGTCTTTAATTGATAGTATTTCCCTGATGAATCTTTGTATTTGTATCCACGATTGCTTGTTCGCCATCATGGTGCTGGTCAGATTACTCTCCGTCAGAGCGTGTCCTAGACTAACAACGACTTGTGCCCTTTGTCGCTCCCATCTGTTGCACTCGAAGAGAGTGTGTGCAACTGTGTCTTTTTCTTGACAGTACATGCATTCATCGCTGTCTGATTTCTGTATTCTCTTCGTGAATACTCGAAAAGTACCATGCTGCGTTAGTGCCTGCGTTAGGTGGTAGTCCAGTCGCCTGTGCTTGCAAGCAATCCACTTCCCGATGTCAGGTATTATTTTTTTTGTCCACTGAGCCACGTCCTCCGTTAAGTGCCACTCGTCCTGCCATTTACTGATGGTGACCTCGCGCTCCTCCCTTCTGGCCCTCGCGGTTCTCCCATCTTCCCGGCGATGCAGTCTCACTCTTTCTTCCACAAGCAAGTGGATCGGTGCTATCCCTGTAATAATCTGTAAGGCCTTCGTGGAGACCGTCTTGTAAGCACTCGCCACCCTCAGCAGCATCTTCCTTTGCACTCCGTTGAACATTTGCCTGTATCTAGTAGTGCTCATAATGTCGTGCCAGATTGGGGCGCCGTAAAGTAATGTTGAAAGCACCACGCTATTTATAACCTCCCTCTTGTTGCTGGTAGGTCCGCCGATGTTTGGCATAATTCTTGCTAACGATGCTGCTTTTTTGTCTGTTTTTGCTGCCGTTGCCCGAATATGCTCCCGAAAGTGGCCTCCTTCTTCTAAGTGAATTCCTAGGTACTTAACAGACTTCTTTGGTGTTACGGAAGTTCCTCTGCAGTTAAAAGTAATACCTGCTTTTCTCCGCTTCCCCTTTATGATGACAGCTTCTGTCTTCTCCGGTGCGAGTTCGAGGTGATGGGCCGTCATCCAGTTGTCCACTATCCTCAGGGCTAAATTTGCCGCATGCATAAGGGCCTCCTCATCCTGCGCTAGCACTATCACTGCCAAGTCGTCCGCGAACGCAGCGGCTTTTACTCCATGTGGCCATTTACTCCTCAGTACCCCATCGTAGACCAAATTCCATAGAGTAGGGCCCAAGACTGAGCCCTGCGGTACCCCGGATGTTATGTCTAAGGTCTCTTCTTTGGCTATCTGGAGTGACCTTCCACTGAGGTAGGCACCTACGAGATTTCGGAGGTATGGTGGTATTTCCCTTGTTTTCAGCTCCTCCATTATGTTTTGCCACGGTAGCGAGTTGAAAGCGTTTTTGACGTCGACTGTGATGAGAACGCCCCATGTTTCCCTGCTGCCCTTAATGGTTTTAAGGACTGCGTCCACTGCCATCAACGTATTTCTATCTTTTCTGAAACCATACTGGAACTCTGATAGGCCACCCTTGTAATCGATTTCCTTCTGTAGCCTAGCAAGTATCAATAACTCATATAGCTTGCTAATTGTCAAGAGCAAGCAAATGGGTCTGTATTTGTCTTTTCCTTTCGGTATCAGTAAGAGTTTGGCCCGTTTCCAAGATTCCGGAAAGCTCTGTGTGGTGAGAAGGTTGTTTAAAAAGCCCAATACACAGGTTGGTGACAGTTTCGAAGCCTCTTTAATTGCTTCTGGGGGTATACCATCAAGACCAGGGGCTCTACCCATTTTGAGTTTTTCTATGGCTTGTTCGAATTCCTCTTCCGTGAACATGTCTACGTTGTTGACCGTTTCTGTACTGTAGCTCCTAACTGCGTGTGGTGGGAACAGTTCTTCTGCTATCTCCTTCTTTCGTTCTTTTGTCATGCTATAGGGCGCGAAACATCGGAATTTTTTCATGACAATCCGATATCCGTCTCCCCATACGTCCTCGTTAATGCTGTCACAAAGTTCGTTCCAGTGTTTTTTCTTGGACTCTTTGATCATTTGCTGAAGCATTTTTTTGTGGCTTTTATACAACGAGCTAGCTTCTTCGATGATCGCTTCCGGATGTCTGTGCCTGTGTTTGACGAGCCTCATGATGGTTCTACGTGCCTTGTGACACTTCTGTCTCTGTTGAGAGATATCGTTGCTCCACCAGTAGGGCATTCCGCTATGATTGTTATTAGTTTTGAGGCTAGCATGGTAAGCTTCTTTAATGGTGGCAGTAAAGTTTTCCTCTGTATGCGGCTTTTCTGGGTATTCTACTAGCTTGGACGAGAGTACCTGTCTAAAGACTTCCCAGTTACAAGTCTTGGTCGAGCCCCAGGATTGAGCTCTTTTACTGCTTAGCTGCTTATCTACCTCAAAGTATATATACTTGTGGTCCGTCATGCTATCCTCATCGAGGACGCTCCATTTCTTCATGTCTGCTGCGATCTTCTGTGTCGAACATGTGACATCTATATAGGATTCTGTGCTACCTCTAACAAAAGTGGGGTTATCTCCGGTGTTATGCACAACCATGTTTGCAGCAGCAAGGCATTCAGAAAAGTACGTTCCTCTACTGTCTGTGAATGGGGACCCCCACTCGACGCTCTTTGCGTTTATGTCTCCCAAGAGCACGCATTCCCTTCTTGATGTGACAATTTCAGATATTATCTTGTCAACCAGATCCTGAAACTCATTTATCGGAATGTTTGGAGATATGTAGCAACAGTATAAGGTGCAAAACTCGAGGTGTAGGCCCAAAAAACCGTCGTAGTACTTTATATCTTTAACCGTCACTTCCCTATTTCTAAAGTACACTGCTACGTCCCCTCTTTTGTCGCTGATCCATTTTTGAGCTTTTATGATGGTCTTATTGGGTTCCCCCACTATCAGTAGGTCTATGTTATACTCGGCTACCGTGGCAAAGGCTATATCGTGGGCTGCTGTTTCTCTGCCTAAGTTCGTTTGCAGTATTCTCAGGCTTTTCCGTAGATTTCGTTTAAACCTGTTTGTAGCATTACCTTCGACAGTCCGTGGCATTTTTTTTTCTTTACTTTACTTTACTTGCGGAAGCTGCCTCTCCTCTTTGCTTTATCCTCCACCATCCTCCTATACTTAGGACATCTGGTTGAGTCGGAGCGGTGACCGGCTTCTTGACAGGAAGAACAAAAAGGGTCCGTTTGGCAGTCTTTCGCTTTATGACCCATTTTTCCGCAGCTCAGACATTCTCCCGATCTATCCCTGCCTGTGCATCCATTTTGTGTGTGTCCGAATTCCAAGCATCTGTAACATCTGGTTACAGCTATTCTCTCACGGACTCTGCATGCCACCCAGCCTATCATCAGCTTGCCTCTGTTGCTTAGGACTTTCGCCAGATGCTTTGGTAGCCTGACAGTTGCAATTCTATTTCCATCTCTGGTGGGCCTCATATTCAACACCTTCACTGGTGCTGCTCTGTCTACTTGGGTTGCCTCGTAAATTGCTTCCTCGATCTCCTCCTCGGTGACTGTAGGGTCTATATCGCTGATGTGTACAGTGGCATCGTTATTGGCTAGCGAGACACCTACATCCTTGAGCTGGGCGGCAATTTCTTTTTTAAGGGAGTCTGCCTTCTCACCACCCCTTCCACGTTCAGCAATAGGTCTCCTCTTGCGGTCTCTCTTATGTTCCTGACTTTGACACCGATTTTCCCTAAATCGATATTCTGCTTCACTGTCTTTATGAGATCGGCGTACTGCCGGCCCCCTTTCTTAACGATCACCGCTTGAGATTGGGCTTGTGTTTTACTTGGCCAGGGTCTGCTGTGCTCTCGGTCTTTTCCTCTGGCTGTCATCAGCTTTACCTCGATGTCCGCTTTATTAAACACGTACTCTAGGATCTTCCTCACGTATGATTTGTTTATCCCATCATCCGGTATAAAGGTGATCTTTTTCCGACCATGAGTCTGCACCGTTCTCTTGCTATCTTCTACGAGTTTATGTACCTCCTTCATGTTGTTTACTCCATTTTTGTCTATATCGATGGGTAGGATGTAAACAAGTTGGCTTTTCTCTTCGTCTTTGTTCCTGAAGTTTATCTTTGTGGTCTTCTCGAAGTACTCTAACTGGCCTTCTGTTACACCGCCTTTCATGATCTCGCTTATTTCCGGGTGCCTTCCGCTTATTTCCTTTAGTAGTCCTTTCATATTCGCCGGTTTGGCGTCCGCGATTATTGCTGTGACATCTTCTACGGGTATGTCTGGTGGAGCTCCATGAATATGTTTGACGGCCCTGTAGGCTCGTTCTGGCCATTTCCTGTCTAGCAATTTCGCAAATTGTTCAAAGTTTTGGCTCTTATCTAAGATGTCTATTATTTCTTTGCTCTCTTTAGACTCTCTTTCTTCCATTTCCGCCTTTACATCCGCGAAATTTACTTGCACCCCAACGCTTGTTGTGCTTTTTGGGCTCGCTTCCTTTCTCGGTGCCTTCCGGTCTCTCTCGGTACTTTCTTGGTCAATCTTTAGATTTAGTGACTCCATTATCTGGTTCAGCCTCATAATCTCCTTCTTGATATCTCCCTGCGTGTTTGGAGTAGTCTTTATGAGCTCTCTTAACGTAGAGGCGGTTTTCGTCACCTTCTCTATAAGCCTTTTCATTTCCTCACCATTGTCTTCTTCGCTTCTACGTCGTTTTCCTGATTGGGAAGGTGCTCTACGCCTGAGTACTTCTTCAGTTGCATTTGACGTCCCTTGGTTGTTCTCTTCTGTGTCTCTCTGTTGGCTATGTATATCAGACCACGAAGATAGGTTAGGTTAGTGTAGGTTAGGTTAGTTAGGTTAGGTTAGTTAGGTTAGGTTAGTTAGGTTAGGTTAGGTTAGGTTAGGTTAGGTTAGGTTAGGTTAGGTTAGTTAGGTTAGGTTAGTTAGGTTAGGTAGTTAGGTTAGTTAGTTAGGTTAGTCGGTTAGGTTAGTTAGGTTAGATTAGTTAGGTTAGGTTTTAGGTTTAGGTTTCGTTAGGTTAGGTTCAGTTCGGTTAGGTTAGTTAGGTTCGGTTATTAGGTTCGGTTCGTTCGGTTCGGTTCGTTCGGTTAGTTCGGTTCGTTCGTTCGGTTCGTTCGGTTAGGTTCGTTCGGTTCGGTTAGTTCGGTTAGGTTTAGTTCGGTTCGGTCAGTTCGGTTCGGTTCGTTCGGTTCGGCTCGTTAGGTTCGGTTTGTTCGGGCGGTTTCGTTCGGTTAGGTTCGTTAAGGTTCGGTTCGTTCGGTTAGTTCGTTCGGTTAGGTTAGTTCGGTTAGGTTCGTTCGGTTCGGTTCGTTCGGTTCGGTTCGTTAGGTTCGGTTGTCGGTTCGGTTCGTTCGTTCGGCCCCGCCCTCCGGCCGCGCTCCTCGCAGCCTCTCGCTCCTTGTATAAAAGCCACAAAAAAATGCTTCAGCAAATGATCACCGAGTCCAAGAAAAACACTGGAACGAAATTTGTGACAGCATTAACGAGGACGTATGGGGAGACGGATATCGGTTTGTCATGAAAAAATTCCGATGTTTCGCGCCCTATAGCATGACAAAAGAACGAAAGAAGGAGATAGCAGAAGAACTGTTCCCACCACACGCAGTTAGGAGCTACAGCACAGAAACGGTCAACAACGTAGACATGTTCACGGAAGAGGAATTCGAACAAGCCATAGAAAAACTCAAAATGGGTAGAGCCCCTGGTCTTGATGGTATACCCCCAGAAGCAATTAAAGAGGCTTCGAAACTGTCACCAACCTGGGTATTGGGCTTTTTAAACAACCTTCTCACCACACAGAGCTTTCCGGAATCTTGGAAACGGGCCAAACTCTTACTGATACCGAAAGGAAAAGACAAATACAGACCCATTTGCTTGCTCTTGACAATTAGCAAGCTATATGAGTTATTGATACTTGCTAGGCTACAGAAGGAAATCGATTACAAGGGTGGCCTATCAGAGTTCCAGTATGGTTTCAGAAAAGGTAGAAATACGTTGATGGCAGTGGACGCAGTCCTTAAAACCATTAAGGGCAGCAGGGAAACATGGGGCGTTCTCATCACAGTCGATGTCAAAAACGCTTTCAACTCGCTACCGTGGCAAAACATAATGGAGGAGCTGAGAACAAGGAAAATACCACCATACCTCCGAAATCTCGTAGGTGCCTACCTCAGTGGAAGGTCACTCCAGATAGCCAAAGAAGAGACCTTAGACATAACATCCGGGGTACCGCAGGGCTCAGTCTTGGGCCCTACTCTATGGAATTTGGTTTACGATGGGGTACTGAGGAGTAAATGGCCACATGGTGTAAAAGCCGCTGCGTTCGCGGACGACTTGGCAGTGATAGTGCTAGCGCAGGATGAAGAGGCCCTCATGCATGCGGCAAATTTAGCCCTGAGGATAGTGGACAACTGGATGACAGCCCATCACCTCGAACTCGCACCGGAGAAGACAGAAGCTGTCATCATAAAGGGGAAGCGGAGAAAAGCAGGTATTACTTTTAACTGCAGAGGAACTTCCGTAACACCAAAGAAGTCTGTTAAGTACCTAGGAATTCACTTAGAAGAAGGAGGCCACTTTCGGGAGCATATTCGGGCAACGGCAGCAAAAGCAGACAAAAAAGCAGCATCGTTAGCAAGAATTATGCCAAACATCGGCGGACCTACCAGCAACAAGAGGGAGGTTATAAATAGCGTGGTGCTTTCAACATTACTTTACGGCGCCCCAATCTGGCACGACATTATGAGCACTACTAGATACAGGCAAATGTTCAACGGAGTGCAAAGGAAGATGCTGCTGAGGGTGGCGAGTGCTTACAAGACGGTCTCCACGAAGGCCTTACAGATTATTACAGGGATAGCACCGATCCACTTGCTTGTGGAAGAAAGAGTGAGACTGCACCGCCGGGAAGATGGGAGAACCGCGAGGGCCAGAAGGGAGGAGCGCGAGGTCACCATCAGTAAATGGCAGGACGAGTGGCACTTAACGGAGGACGTGGCTCAGTGGACAAAAAAAATAATACCTGACATCGGGAAGTGGATTGCTTGCAAGCACAGGCGACTGGACTACCACCTAACGCAGGCACTAACGCAGCATGGTACTTTTCGAGTATTCACGAAGAGAATACAGAAATCAGACAGCGATGAATGCATGTACTGTCAAGAAAAAGACGCAGTTGCACACACTCTCTTCGAGTGCAACAGATGGGAGCGACAAAGGGCACAAGTCGTTGTTAGTCTAGGACACGCTCTGACGGAGAGTAATCTGACCAGCACCATGATGGCGAACAAACAATCGTGGATACAAATACAAAGATTCGTCAGGGAAATACTATCAATTAAAGACAAGGATGAAAGAAGAACGGACAGCCCAAACTCCTAGGACATATACATGGAAATTTTACTGCAGATACCGCTGAGGAAACGAAGACATGTGTGAGACACAGTCATGCTGGTAGTAAGCGCAGGCGAATCCCAGCATGAGGGTGGGGGAGGGGGTTTTAGCCCAGGTGGCATAACCTGAATGCGGATACTAGATATCCGGTCTCAGGTATCTCTTGGTGATTTCCCCCAAGAAAAAAAAAAAAGTTAGGTTAGGTTAGTTAGGTTAGGTTAGTTAGGTTAGGTTAGTTAGGTTAGGTTAGTTAGGTTAGGTTAGTTAGGTTAGGTTAGTTAGGTTAGTTAGGTTAGAGTTAGGTTAGGTTAGGTTAGGTTAGTTAGGTTAGGTTAGTTAGGTTAGGTTAGTTAGGTTAGGTTAGTTAGGTTAGGTTAGTTAGGTTAGGTTAGTTAGGTTAGGTTAGTTAGGTTAGGTTAGTTAGGTTAGGTTAGTTAGGTTAGGTTAGTTAGGTTAGGTTAGTTAGGTTAGTTAGTTAGGTTAGGTTAGTTAGGTTAGGTTAGTTAGTTAGGTTAGTTAGGTTAGGTTAGTTAGTTAGGTTAGTTAGGTTAGGTTAGTTAGGTTTAGGTTAGTTAGGTTAGGTTAGTTAGGTTAGGTTAGTTAGGTTAGGTTCGTTCGGTTCGGTTAGTTAGGTTAGGTTAGTTCGGTTCGGTTAGTTCGGTTCGGTTCGTTCGGTTAGGTTGTTAGGTTCGGTTAGTTCGGTTCGGTTCGTTCGGTTAGGTTCGGTTCGGTTCGTTCGGTTAGGTTCGTTAGGTTCGGTTCGTTCGGTTGTTTCGTTCGGTTCGGTTCGTTCGGTTCGGTTCGTTAGGTTCGGTTAGTTGGTTAGGTTCGTTCGGTTCGGTTCGTTAGGTTCGGAGAGTTCGGTAGGTTCGTTCGGTTGGTTGGGGTGTGGCGCCGCTCGCGTCCGTGGCCGTCCCCCGTGGCGCACCGAAGCATGCCCCCGTGCACCCCGGATAGGTGCTAACGCTGGGACCCCTGGGTTCTTGGATGACCAAGATCGGGTGACCAACCCCGGTTGCGAGAACCCACACCCAGGGCCAAGGGGTAGACCGGACTCCCAAAGCCGCGGTGAAGGCAGCCGGTCTAGGGATACTGACCCGAAGAATTCATAAGACGACCTGGCCGTGGACCACGAAACGTTTTTTGGAATAATGGAAGGACGACACACTAGAACGGATATGACGACAGGGCGATGACATGGACTCTCTATGACTTGATGATGACATGGCTTTGAAACGGAAGCTCTAAGGGAGTAAACCCTGGAAAAAAATCCTCCCAAGTCCAAGGTGTAACACCATCGTGCCGAGGGGCTGCATGGCACAGGGAGAGAAGTGTGTTCTAAGCGATGCCTGGTGGACTAGGCGACCCGCCAGGGAAAATAGCCTTACTGCCACATGCGGGGCTCTGTGGTAGCGGACAGATTTCTTCCCTAGCTACTCGTGGGAACAAGATGGATAAACTTCAAAAAACACAATATGAAAGACAGGATCGAGAGGAGGTTGACCCTTTCAAAAGAAGAGACAAAATGAAAAGGTCACCGCCTGGCAGGAACAGATCATCTTCGTGGTCTGATATACATAGCCAACAGAGAGGCACAGAAGAGAGCAACCAAGGGACGTCAAATGCAACTGAAGAAGTACTCAGGCGTAGAGCACCTTCCCAATCAGGAAAACGACGTAGAAGCGAAGAAGACAATGGTGAGGAAATGAAAAAGCTTATAGAGAAGGTGACGAAAACCGCCTCTACGTTAAGAGAGCTCATAAAGACTACTCCAAACACGCAGGGAGATATCAAGAAGGAGATTATGAGGCTGAACCAGATAATGGAGTCACTAAATCTAAAGATTGACCAAGAAAGTACCGAGAGAGACCGGAAGGCACCGAGAAAGGAAGAGAGCCCAAAAAGCACAACAAGCGTTGGGGTGCAAGTAAATTTCGCGGATGTAAAGGCGGAAATGGAAGAAAGAGAGTCTAAAGAGAGCAAAGAAATAATAGACATCTTAGATAAGAGCCAAAACTTTGAACAATTTGCGAAATTGCTAGACAGGAAATGGCCAGAACGAGCCTACAGGGCCGTCAAACATATTCATGGAGCTCCACCAGACATACCCGTAGAAGATGTCACAGCAATAATCGCGGACGCCAAACCGGCGAATATGAAAGGACTACTAAAGGAAATAAGCGGAAGGCACCCGGAAATAAGCGAGATCATGAAAGGCGGTGTAACAGAAGGCCAGTTAGAGTACTTCGAGAAGACCACAAAGATAAACTTCAGGAACAAAGACGAAGAGAAAAGCCAACTTGTTTACATCCTACCTATCGATATAGACAAAAATGGAGTAAACAACATGAAGGAGGTACATAAACTCGTAGAAGATAGCAAGAGAACGGTGCAGACTCATGGTCGGAAAAAGATCACCTTTATACCGGATGATGGGATAAACAAATCATACGTGAGGAAGATCCTAGAGTACGTGTTTACAAAGCGGACATCGAGGTAAAGCTGATGACAGCCAGAGGAAAAGACCGAGAGCACAGCAGACCCTGGCCAAGTAAAACACAAGCCCAATCTCAAGCGGTGATCGTTAAGAAAGGGGGCCGGCAGTACGCCGATCTCCTAAAGACAGTGAAGCAGAATATCGATTTAGGGAAAATCGGTGTCAAAGTCAGGAACATAAGAGAGACCGCAAGAGGAGACCTATTGCTGAACGTGGAAGGGGGTGGTGAGAAGGCAGACTCCCTTAAAAAAGAAATTGCCGCCCAGCTCAAGGATGTAGGTGTCTCGCTAGCCAATAACGATGCCACTGTACACATCAGCGATATAGACCCTACAGTCACCGAGGAGGAGATCGAGGAAGCAATTTACGAGGCAACCCAAGTAGACAGAGCAGCACCAGTGAAGGTGTTGAATATGAGGCCCACCAGAGATGGAAATAGAATTGCAACTGTCAGGTTATCAAAGCATCTGGCGAAAGTCCTAAGCAACAGAGGCAAGCTGATGATAGGCTGGGTGGCATGCAGAGTCCGTGAGAGAATAGCTGTAACCAGATGTTACAGATGCTTGGAATTCGGACACACACAAAATGGATGCACAGGCAGGGATAGATCGGGAGAATGTCTGAGCTGCGGAAAAATGGGTCATAAAGCGAAAGACTGCCAAACGGACCCTTTTTGTTCTTCCTGTCAAGAAGCCGGTCACCGCTCCGACTCAACCAGATGTCCTAAGTATAGGAGGATGGTGGAGGATAAAGCAAAGAGGAGAGGCAGCTTCCGCAAGTAAAGTAAAGTAAAGAAAAAAAAATGCCACGGACTGTCGAAGGTAATGCTACAAACAGGTTTAAACGAAATCCTACGGAAAAGCCTGAGAATACTGCAAACGAACTTAGGCAGAGAAACAGCAGCCCACGATATAGCCTTTGCCACGGTAGCCGAGTATAACATAGACCTACTGATAGTGGGGGAACCCAATAAGACCATCATAAAAGCTCAAAAATGGATCAGCGACAAAAGAGGGGACGTAGCAGTGTACTTTAGAAATAGGGAAGTGACGGTTAAAGATATAAAGTACTACGACGGTTTTTTTGGGCCTACACCTCGAGTTTTGCACCTTATACTGTTGCTACATATCTCCAAACATTCCGATAAATGAGTTTCAGGATCTGGTTGACAAGATAATATCTGAAATTGTCACATCAAGAAGGGAATGCGTGCTCTTGGGAGACATAAACGCAAAGAGCGTCGAGTGGGGGTCCCCATTCACAGATAGTAGAGGAACGTACTTTTCTGAATGCCTTGCTGCTGCAAACATGGTTGTGCATAACACCGGAGATAACCCCACTTTTGTTAGAGGTAGCACAGAATCCTATATAGATGTCACATGTTCGACACAGAAGATCGCAGCAAACATGAAGAAATGGAGCGTCCTCGATGAGGATAGCATGACGGACCACAAGTATATATACTTTGAGGTAGATAAGCAGCTAAGCAGTAAAATAGCTCAATCCTGGGGCTCGACCAAGACTTGTAACTGGGAAGTCTTTAGACAGGTACTCTCGTCCAAGCTAGTAGAATACCCAGAAAAGCCGCATACAGAGGAAAACTTTACTGCCACCATTAAAGAAGCTTACCATGCTAGCCTCACAACTAATAACAATCATAGCGGAATGCCCTACTGGTGGAGCAACGATATCTCTCAACAGAGACAGAAGTGTCACAAGGCACGTAGAACCATCATGAGGCTCGTCAAACACAGGCACAGACATCCGGAAGCGATCATCGAAGAAGCTAGCTCCTTGTATAAAAGCCACAAAAAATGCTTCAGCAAATGATCAAAGAGTCCAAGAAAAAACACTGGAACGAACTTTGTGACAGAATTAACGAGGACGTATGGGGAGACGGATATCGGATTGTCATGAAATAATTCCGATGTTTCGCGCCCTATAGCATGACAAAAGAACGAAAGAAGGAGATAGCAGAAGAACTGTTCCCACCACACGCAGTTAGGAGCTACAGTACAGAAACGGTCAACAACGTAGACATGTTCACGGAAGAGGAATTCGAACAAGCCATAGAAAAACTCAAAATGGGTAGAGCCCCTGGTCTTGATGGTATACCCCCAGAAGCAATTAAAGAGGCTTCGAAACTGTCACCAAACTGGGTATTGGGCTTTTTAAACAACCTTCTCACCACACAGAGCTTTCCGGAATCTTGGAAACGGGCCAAACTCTTACTGATACCGAAAGGAAAAGACAAATACAGACCCATTTGCTTGCTCTTGACAATTAGCAAGCTATATGAGTTATTGATACTTGCTAGGCTACAGAAGGAAATCGATTACAAGGGTGGCCTATCAGAGTTCCAGTATGGTTTCAGAAAAGGTAGAAATACGTTGATGGCAGTGGACGCAGTCCTTAAAACCATTAAGGGCAGCAGGGAAACAGGGGCGTTCTCATCACAGTCGACGTCAAAAACGCTTTCAACTCGCTACCGTGGCAAAACATAATGGAGGAGCTGAAAACAAGGGAAATACCACCATACCTCCGAAATCTCGTAGGTGCCTACCTCAGTGGAAGGTCACTCCAGATAGCCAAAGAAGAGACCTTAGACATAACATCCGGGGTACCGCAGGGCTCAGTCTTGGGCCCTACTCTATGGAATTTGGTCTACGATGGGGTACTGAGGAGTAAATGGCCACATGGAGTATAAGCCGCTGCGTTCGCGGACGACTTGGCAGTGATAGTGCTAGCGCAGGATGAGGAGGCCCTTATGCATGCGGCAAATTTAGCCCTGAGGATAGTGGACAACTGGATGACGGCCCATCACCTCGAACTCGCACCGGAGAAGACAGAAGCTGTCATCATAAAGGGGAAGCGGAGAAAAGCAGGTATTACTTTTAACTGCAGAGGAACTTCCGTAACACCAAAGAAGTCTGTTAAGTACCTAGGAATTCACTTAGAAGAAGGAGGCCACTTTCGGGAGCATATTCGGGCAACGGCAGCAAAAGCAGACAAAAAAGCAGCATCGTTAGCAAGAATTATGCCAAACATCGGCGGACCTACCAGCAACAAGAGGGAGGTTATAAATAGCGTGGTGCTTTCAACATTACTTTACGGCGCCCCAATCTGGCACGACATTATGAGCACTACTAGATACAGGCAAATGTTCAACGGAGTGCAAAGGAAGATGCTGCTGAGGGTGGCGAGTGCTTACAAGACGGTCTCCACGAAGGCCTTACAGATTATTACAGGGATAGCACCGATCCACTTGCTTGTGGAAGAAAGAGTGAGACTGCACCGCCGGGAAGATGGGAGAACCGCGAGGGCCAGAAGGGAGGAGCGCGAGGTCACCATCAGTAAATGGCAGGACGAGTGGCACTTAACGGAGGACGTGGCTCAGTGGACAAAAAAAATAATACCTGACATCGGGAAGTGGATTGCTTGCAAGCACAGGCGACTGGACTACCACCTAACGCAGGCACTAACGCAGCATGGTACTTTTCGAGTATTCACGAAGAGAATACAGAAATCAGACAGCGATGAATGCATGTACTGTCAAGAAAAAGACACAGTTGCACACACTCTCTTCGAGTGCAACAGATGGGAGCGACAAAGGGCACAAGTCGTTGTTAGTCTAGGACACGCTCTGACGGAGAGTAATCTGACCAGCACCATGATGGCGAACAAACAATCGTGGATACAAATACAAAGATTCATCAGGGAAATACTATCAATTAAAGACAAGGATGAAAGAAGAACGGACAGCCCAAACTCCTAGGACATATACATGGAAATTTTACTGCAGAAACCGCTGAGGAAACGAAGACATGTGTGAGACACAGTCATGCTGGTAGTAAGCGCAGGCGAATCCCAGCATGAGGGTGGGGGAGGGGGTTTTAGCCCAGGTGGCATAACCTGAATGCGGATACTAGATATCCGGTCTCAGGTATCTCTTGGTGATTTCCCCCAAGAAAAAAAAAAAAAAAAAAGGTTAGTTAGTAGGTTAGGTTAGTTAGGTTAGGTTAGTTAGGTTAGGTTAGTTAGGTTAGGTTAGTTAGGTTAGGTTAGTTAGGTTAGGTTAGTTAGGTTAGGTAAGTTAGGTTAGGTTAGTTAGGTTAGGTTAGTTAGGTTAGGTTAGTTAGGTTAGGTTAGTAGGTTAGTGGGTTAGGTTAGTTAGGTTAGGTTAGTTAGGTTAGGTTAGTTAGGTTAGGTTAGTTAGGTTAGGTTAGTTAGGTTAGTTAGGTTAGTTGGTTAGTTAGGTTAGTTAGGTTAGGTTAGTTAGGTTAGGTTAGTTAGGTTAGGTTAGTTAGGTTAGGTTAGTTAGGTTAGGTTAGGTTAGGTTAGTTAGGTTAGGTTAGTTAGGTTAGGTTAGTTAGGTTAGGTTAGTTAGGTTAGGTTAGTTAGGTTAGGTTAGTTAGGTTAGGTAGTTAGGTTAGGTTAGTTAGGTTAGGTTAGTTAGGTTAGGTTAGTTAGGTTAGGTTAGTTAGGTTAGGTTAGTTAGGTTAGTTAGGTTAGGTTAGTTAGGTTAGTTTTTCTTTTGGGGCGTTCTCATCACAGTCGACGTCAAAAACTCGATACCGTAGGAAAACATAATGGAGGGGCTGAAAACAAGGAAAATATCACCATACCTCCGAACTCTCATAGGTGCCTACCTCAGTGGAAGGTCACTTCAGATAGCCAAAGAAGAGACCTTAGATATAACATCCGGTGTACAGCAGGGCTCAGTCTTGGGCCCTACTCTATGGAATTTGGCCTACGATGGAGTACTGAGGAGTAAATGGCCACATGGTGTAATGACGGCCTATCACCTGGAACTCGCACCGCAGAAAACAGAAGCTGTCATCACAAAGGGGAAGCGGAGCAAAGCTGGTATTACTTTTAACTGCAGGGGAACTTCCGTAACACCAAAGATGTCTGTTAAGTACCTAGGAATTCACTTAGAAGAAGGAGGCCACTTTCGGGATCATATTCGGGCAACGGCAGCAAAAGCAAACAAAAAAGCAGCATCGTTAGCAAGAATTATGACAAACATCGGCGGACCTACCAGCAACAAGAGGGATGTTATAAACAGCGTGGTGCTTTCAACATTACTTTACGGCGCCCCAATCTGGCATGACATAATGAGCACTACTAGATACAGGCACATGTTCACCAGAGTGCAAAGGAAGATGCTGCTGAGGGTGGCGAGTGCTTACAAGACCGTCTCCACGAAGGCCTTACAGATTATTACAGGGATAGCACCGATCCACTTGCTTGTGGAAGAAAGAGTGAGGCTGCAACGCCAGAAAGATGGGAGAACCGCGAGGGTCACAAGGGAGGAGCGCGAGGTCACCATCAGTAAATGGCAGGACGAGTGGCACTTAACGGAGGACGTGGCTCAGTGGACAAAAAAGCTAATACCTGACATCGGGAAGTGGATTGCTTGCAAGCACAGACGACTGGATTACCACTTAACGCAGGCACTGACGCAGCATGGTACTTTTCGAGTATTCACGAAGAGAATACAGAAATCAGACAGCGATGAATGCATGTATTGTCAAAAAAAAGACACGGTTGCTAAGAGTAAGATTTTATGAGTGGGTGTTGCAAGAAAATGCTCGAGATACTCGTTTTACAGCTGATATTTTGGCCACCCATGAAGCTATTTTTACTCGTTATGGGATAACCAATCTTATTACGAGTAATACACACGTTTGGTCCTTTGAAAGACCTCACGCGGTGGTCCAGACACACTTCCTACATCGTTTAACTTTAAACGTGTGGGTAGGTATTGCCGATGAACGTCTAATTGGACCGTTCTTCATATTGCCAGATTGGATGGATGGTCACCAGTATTTGGGAATTCTTCGGAATGATTTGCCGGTCCTTCTTGAAGATGTGCCATTGGTGGTCCGAGCACGGATGTGGTTTCTGCACGATGGGGCACCTCCGCAATTTCACTTAGAGGTTCGTGATTTTTTGAATCGGGTATACCAGATACGCTGGATCGGAAGGGGTGGACCAATTGCATGGCCTCCTTTGGACTTCTTTTTATCGAGATACTTGAAAAACGAGGTATCCCGTACTTCAGTTCAGAATATTGAAGATTTGCGTGACCGAATCACAGTGGCTGCCGATAATTTGAGCCTTCAGGCTCATGAGGAAGGAGGTGTATTTGAATTAGTGCGTCGAAATTGGATTAGACGCACCCAAGCTTGCATTGCAGTCAATGGAAACAATTTTGAACAGTTTTTATAACTAAGTGAACTGCTAAACTGAATTATTTTATTATCTTAATTTCTGCAAGACTTTATTTACATTTTTTTAAGAAATCAACTTCTTTCGTAAAAGTGCATATGTCCTGTATATGCGTTGAAAAATGAATTAAGCTATATTTCATTAGTATGATCCTTCTTCACAGGATAAACTAGATCATATCACAAAAGTAATTAGAATCAAAGACAAATTAACCAGTTTCAACATGTTTAAGCACTTAATCATAGCTGATCGACAAAAACGTAAAAATAAGGTTTAGGTTTTTGAAAGACAAATAATAAAGCTGAAAAATGTTTTGCCGGTCTCATTTTTGTGTTCAACTTACTCAAGAAATATTTACAACTTGAAATCATTATCTCTTACCTATAATTCCCTAGCATATCGATCCCCAAAATTGCTTAAATTTGGTTCAGCCAATAACAAGATTACGCAAAGCTGTTGAAAACGCCGATAGACTGATAGCATGGACTTTCGTAATCAGAAATGGGAACATTTTAGACAATCTCCCGCTTTACCCCAGCTTGAGAGCGCCAATTCAACAATAATTCCCTGGATGACAAACGTCATTTTGCAAATTCAACTTCTCCCTCTTATCGCTTTAATATCTAAAGTATCGGAATATATTTTACCTTTTCATTGAATATACTAGTTATAACTTGTTCAATAAACGAAACATGTATACGTGTACCTGTTGAAGCAGCTTCTGACAAGCACGTCTTTATGAGCGGCCGATGATAAATTAATATTTAACAAGGACTAATTGCTGTATAATGGTCCCATTTAGCAACTGCTGATAACCATGAAAGCGATCCGACCGATCAGATGGAACACTAGAAAAGAGTAGAGTCACTCGTCGATAATTTATTAAAGACTCGCTCATTGTAAACATCAGTCATCGGATGATTGCCGGCGATTTCGGGGGTTGTTGCTGTGTTTGTTATGGAACGGTTTCTGTTTGGATAGGTATGTACCTCTTGTCCCGCTTTTATGCTGGACGTGCGTGCGGACAAGTAATTTTTACAAGGATCATTATCTTGAAGTATTTATCATTTTGTGGCCTAGCGTTTTGAATCTAAACTAAATTCTGTGATCATGAATATTTTTTGGATTTAATTAATTATGGTTAAGGTTGATATACGTGTTTATGCTATGCCGGTGTTGATAAGCAAGGCAAAAATGATATAAGTGTGCTTATTGTATAAGACGTTAATTTAGTATAATTAAGAATATAGTAAGGTCTTCACTGTAGCTTGCCTGCCTCTTTTTTGCCTTTTCTTCACTTTGTAATGTCTTATCTCTTTAGTACGTTGACCAACGCGGAAGAATTCTATTGATGTTTTGCTTGACCACTTCGTTTTACTTCCTATGACAAAACTGGCGAACAATTTCGCAATTGAGATATGTTTTTTATGTTATATGACATGCACATCACGAAAAACCATGTCACTGGTTTCCGCCGGTCTGTCTGTTTGTCGGTCTGCCCACTAATTTTATAACCGTTTATAATTTGAGAAGTATCTCTCGAATTTTGATGAAATTTTGATACAAGGTTACTACTATGCCAAGGATGAAAAGGCTACCTCATCACGATTCGAGTTCGCCTTTTGAAACCTCCAACGGTGTCGTAGAAACTATAGAGTTAATCTACTTGACGCCATTTTTTGACGTTTCATCGACTTCTAATCATTTTTGGATATTTTTAGACGAGTAAAAAGTTTCGGGTGATGGGTAGCAGGTGGTGGTACAGCTAAATATTTCGGCGCTAATGCATTTACTTTTCACCACTGTTATCTTACCCACCTGTTAACCGTATTTCACACATAGATTTCCCCATATATTTGCCCTTTATTAGAACGAACTAATGAAAACGCGAAGATGGCTGGGCGAGGACAGCTCTTCTATATATTATGATTTTGTACCAGCGTGAACAGTGAGGATAGCAAATTTTATCATAAAATCTTGAATATGATGTTACACAAAACTATGTTAAACATGCGAATTTTAGGAGACAGCTAGTTTTTCAGAGGCGGAGGCAGGATTTGAGGGATTGGAGACAAACTGTATGGGCCTAATTGACTTGATCGATTCAATTCCTTTGGTATACATGTTTTTAGTGAACGTCTTTCTAATGAGTGCTACCTTAATCATATTTTCTTACGAGCAGGTGACAGCGGTGCGTGGGAAATCATTGATGTCATTTTTGCAACCTCATTCATTATTTCTTTTTTTCTGTTTCATTCCACCAAGCAGGGTAGACTGGGTACAGTTGAAACAATTTCACTGGAATTGTCCATAGTTTTGCTTTTTATATTCAGAGCGATGAAGAAGATTTGTTAAATAAAAGATCATGGTTCTATCTACTAATGGGTAATGCGATTTTAGGCCCAAGTGTGTTATTTTTAATAATACATTAAATTTAAAAGAAAAAACGATTTGTTTCAACCGTCCCCATACCAGGGGTGGTTGAAACACTGATTGGGGTCAGTTGGAACACGTGCAAATAACACTAAATATAACATTATAACACGTTTAATTAACTATTTGTTTAAATTCTAAGAATAACTAAGGATAATTAACTCTTTTACAACAAAAAATAAAACGAAAATCAACTATTTCCTTTTTAACTTAATAAACTAAACAAAAATAATTTGAAAATAAATGAAAAGAAAGCTGTCTTTGTCTTTCATTAGTTAATCAATCATCAGTTAAATATAAAGATTAATCTGAGTCGCAATTATGGCAAACGTAACTAAAACCACCTTCTGTGCATTCTTCGTGAGCCCACAATTTACAAATGGTGCATTGCATCCACTTTTCTCCAGATCTGCTCTCTGAATATGGCGACATACAAATACGACAAAGGCACTCCCCTTCTTCTGATGATGATACATCCTCTTGTACATTTTTATTTTTTCCTTTTGTGGTTTTTCTTTTACTTCTTCCTCCGTTCCGTTGCTCCTTCTTTCATCAATACAATTGCCTCTTAACTTGCTTAGCTCTTGTTCGTTTCAACCTTCATACCTCATTCTTTTCTGGTGTATCAGTGTAAATTGTTGACTTCCTGATTTTTCGCCCTCTATTATTTTTCGTCGAAGGAGCTTTTGGATATGGTCGCATTGTTTCCGGTGAAAATACAGTGGGGATACTAGAAGAAATTATTTGAGCACTTGAACTGGGTTTTGGAGAAGTTTCCTGAATACTTATGCTGCTGTGATATCTGGGTGGTGTAGTTACAGTTTCCGGAAGTTCAATCACGTTTTCCTGTGCAGTTCTTCGAACTGATAGCCTGTTGTTGGACGACAATTTCTACCGCTGGTTCATAACTTAAGATAGAAGGCGATATTGGCGGCGTTTCATCTTCAGATGGGTTAGTGTTTGGTACAGGAACAATTGCTGCCTCTGCTATATTTTCTAGATTTGACGTATCGATTACAAATACAGGCTGAATTTGCAGCTTTCTTCAAAGCGCCAGATGCAGATCGATCAAGCGGCTGGAGTCGGTGAGAACAATGGGGTGGGAAAGATAGTAAAATAATGCTACTGTTTTTACAAAAGTCTAGTGCATTAATATGGACGTGTGAAGATTATCGAGCAAAAGTAACACTTTATGTGATGGAGATGCATTTGTATGTTTTTTGTTCCAGGAAATGCATAAAAGTTTCATCCTGCATCCAGCCAGAAGGGTTGGCAGCTCCAGCGGAGCCTATGAGCCCTTCCCTAATAAAATGATCTTGGAAACGAACTGGCGGGAATACAAAGAATGGTGGAATTACATTTCCGATGGCATTTGCCGCAAAGGCAACTGTGACTAATGTACCTCTTTCCGCTGAAGTTACTGAACCAACTTGATGAACGCCACGTCTAGCCACCACTCTATCGGGCTTTTGAACAATGGTAAAGCCTGTTTCGTCAGTGTTAGAAATAGTCAAATTGTCATAGAAAGAATCGACATTGGCTTTATTAAAGCTAGTCGCCCTGCAGTGGGACTCTGTGTCACATGGAATTCCATCAATTGATTCAATTCCATACGACTGGCACTCCGTGTGCAAAAATAGTCGCATGAAAGTGACAAATACTTTCACTTGAAAACCACTTGTCTTGACGTGTGGAATTCTACGAAAAAAAGCTTTCTAACCTCACTTTGCAAATGCTTTGCTGTATGTATATGACCTGACTGCGTCTGCGAATATTGGCTTTAAATTGTGCTTTAAATTTGGATCAATCATGAGAGTCAGACAAGAACATTGGAACTTGCTACTCGATGTTTGCGAAAAAAACCCTGAGGTGATCAGTAATAAATTTAATGGACCTGATGGCAAAGCAAAGGGGCATGAACTGTGGCAAAACGTTACCCATAAACTGAATAGTTTGGGATTTGGCGAAAAAAACAAAGAAGATTGGAGAAGGGTAAAAGCTTTAATCAACAATATTTAATTTTGCACTTAATGTATGTATTTAATAGGCTTTGATTGACTGGAAATGTAAAACTAAAGCTAAGGCATCAAAAATCAAACAAGAAATTGTGAAAACTGGTGGAGGTCCAGCAAATTATGTACCTCTCTCTGATGCAGAAAAGCGGCTCCTCAGCCTTATGGGAACAAAGTCTGTTCAAGGAGATGATGTATGTGAAATGGGCGTTGGACAGGTGAGTACTTCATAATGCTACATTAACAAAGATTTATATGAAGATAAGTTTTGAGACATAGCATATACTATAGAGATAAAGCTTTGAAAATACTGTATTTTATTATAGGTAACCGCATCTAATACAACAGATGTCTTTCACTCAACAATGGAAGCATCAAGCTGCAATGTGATAAATCAAGAAAATAGGCAAAATGATAACATCAAAACATTACCTGATCACAATTATACTCCAACGAATACAAAAACTCCCTCAAGAAAACATCAAAGAACACCATATCAGAGAACTTACCAAAGAAATTCAAACAGATTAACAATAATTAATGAAGAATCACTCCAGGTCCTCAAAAAAATAGAAAGTAATACCCAAAGTATTGCAGAGTCATTGAAAATACTTGCTGCTATTGCAAAAACAGCATTTTCAAAAGACAGTTGAGTATATTTTTATTGGTTGACTTGCTTTCACTACATTTTTGTAATACCAAACTAGGCCATATAATCCTCATGAAAATTTATAATAAAAAGTCTAAAACATATTTTGTGTATTCATTTATTATCAATTAAATCAAGACAATTCTCTACAAGAAAGTTGAAAAATCTAAGATTTAAGGAAAATCTTGTCTTATGCCACTCAAACCAGTGAAAATATTACGTCTCGTCAATCGAGGCAGCTGCTGGAAAAAAACTAGGCTATTTGTCTAGAGCCTGGAAGTACTTTTCTTCACATAACCTCCTCACTCTATACAAGGCCTCGATAAGACTTAGCCTCGAGTTTTGCTTCCATATTTGGGGAACTGCACCTCCGACCACATTATCCATGCTCGATGCTGTTCAGAGGGCTGTCAGGCTGATCGATGACCCTTCTCTGATGGACGATCTCGAGACCCTGTCGCATCAACGGGATGTCGATGAGCTCTCTCCTACCGCTATGTCAACGGGATCTGCTCCTCGGAGCTCGGCTCCATGATGCCACCGCGCGACGAGCCTGCCAGACTTTGGCCTCCCATCCCAACTGAGTACGTCCAGATTTGGCCGGTACGACAGCTCCTTTGTGCCCAAGGTTTTGAGACGGTGGAACAATCTGCCTGAGAAGGCTTTTCCCGATTCAACCAACCTTAGACAGTTCAAGGGTTGGATAAACAAGTTGTCTCTAAGTCCCTCATCATTGCAATTGCGGTGCCATGGCATTTTGGGCTTCTGCCTACGCGGCTGCTTCAGTATAAAAAAATAAAAAAGTTCATAGAATGAGTGATATGCTCATTTTAGAACCACTTCAATCACCATTTTCTAAAATATCTACCACAGTATGTATCAGAATATAGACATTTTTTTAAATATTTTTACATGGAACTTAACAATTTGTCTTAGTACTTATTCCTATAACATCTTTTCCAAAACTGGCATGTTTGCCCTAAGCAGATTCAAAAATTAACATGTTTTAGTGACAAACAACTTGTAATATGGAAAAGGATAATACATCTTTACAAGATACCTCGCATGATACATATACTAAGTGACATATAAATCCGAACACCCAGTTTAAATTGTTTTATTTTAATAAAAGTTGGTGAATGTATTTATCTTACTGTAAATAACAAGCGAAAAAATTTTCAGCCTTATCAGCTGGACATTCCGGTTTTTATACTGCTTTAATTCACTAACGCTCTAAAAATGAATATTTCAGCCGCAGTAAAGAATCCACGTTGGCGGATTTTGATTCTTGACATCCTTTACGATCGGTTACGATGCCTAGAGTACGGAGACCTGTACGATTTCGTCAACTTAGGGAGTTTGATAGGGGCCGTATAGTGGGACTTCGGGAAGCTGGACTTTCTTTTCGGGCAATTGCAGTTAGAGTGCAAAGAAGTGTAGACACTGTGGTTAGGTGTTGTCTGGCATGGCTTCGAGAAGGCCGTACGCAAGGAGCAAGGGGCACTGGACGCCGCCGTAGAACAACCGTGAAGATCGCCGCCTAAGATTATTGGCCTTAAGGGACCGTTTCTCCACTGCCAGGTCCATTGCAAATGAATGGTTTGCAGAACACGGAAGACCTATTGGCATGCGAAGTGTTTATCGACGAATGAGAAGTTTTGGCTTGTTTTCATACCGGCCACACTGGGTCCTCCCTTTAACTCGAGAACACCGACGTAATCGCCTTGAGTGGTGCAGACAACGGTCACTCTGGGATCAGGAATGGAACAGTATTGTCTTTAGTGACGAGTCTCGATTTTGTTTAGGCATGCACGATGGTCGTGCCCGGGTTAGACGGCGACATGGTGAAAGGAGGAATCCACAGTTTTTTGTTGAAAGACATGTTCATCACACTGTTGGAGTTATGGTTTTGGGTGCTATAGCTTATGGTTCCAGGTCACCTTTAATCTTCATCAGAGGTAACATGAACGCGCAGCGCTATATCCACGAAGTTCTAGAACCCCATCTTTTACCCTATCTTGACACCCTGGCAGATCCAACTTTCCAACAAGATAATGCCCGACCACATGTTGCAAGAGTCACAATAGACTTCTTTCAACATAATGATGTCACATTGTTACCATGGCCACCAAGATCTCCCGACTTATCCCCAATTGAGCACGTGTGGGATATGATGGGTAGGAGATTGCTCAATTTGCAACGTCCTCCTCAGACTCTAGAAGCACTTCGAGAGGAGTTGGTGATTGCCTGGAATGAGATACCACAGGAGGACATTGACCACCTGATCAGAAGCATGCCTAGGCGCGTTGGAGAATGCGTAGCACATCAGGGTGCATCCACACATTATTAAAGGTCAAAGGGCTTTAAAGCAGTGCAATCATTTTGAAATTTTTATCATTTACTTATTATGCTTCATTAAGTACTTATACAAAATTTTATTAAAATAAAACCATTTAAACTGGGCGTTCGGATTTATATGTCACTTAGTATATATACTAATTAGTGAAGTATCTGGCAATAATGTTCCTTCTTAGCAAAATCCCATCTCTGTTTGTTCTTTGGTCAAAATTGCCTTGTTCCAGATGATTGTCAGTATCCTGTAGTGGTAGCATGTCCAAATTAAAATCCAATCTAGCAGCTACACATATATTATGTAAAATTGCACAAGCATTTGCAATATTACCCACTTTTTCAGGGCTATATCTGAGCACATTTGATAAACAGAGGAATCTTTCTTTCAATACACCTATGCACCTTTCTACACAGTTTCTTGTCTGAATATGGGAGTCTGTGTATCTTCTTTCTGGCGAACCAGGCAATGCATTTTGGATAGGAGTCATCAACCATGGTTCCTGAGGATAAGCTGAGTCACCTAAGAGCCATGAATGCCTATCACCTGCATTAAAAAAAAAATAATTTTCATCTGTGAATGTTACAAAAAGGAATATCAATCAACAATTGTTTTTGTGCATATTTCATATATATGCAATAAGGTCCTTGATTATGAAATACCAAATAACACTGTGAGCATACCTCCATGATAGCAAGCTTCCAATTCATTCCTCACCAATGAATTTCTCCATATATATGAATCATGAGATGCACCTGCAAACCTGGCAGTGATATTAAGAATTTTTAGATCATGATCACAGACCTGAAACAGTTTTTGGAAATTATAGAATTATATTTAAATATAATCAATCAACCTTACAATTTGTATATTTTTGGAATGGTAACCCTTTCTATAGTTATGCTCTTCCAAAGTTGGCCTTAGTATTTCCACATGTGTGCAATCAATTGCTCCGATTATCCCAGAGAAACCTCTTGCTTCCATGAACCTTTGCTTAATTACATGTTTTTGTAACGCTGTTCTTGGAAAGTGTACCAGTTGTTCAGAAAATGTACTGATAATAGCATTAGTTATTTCATGAATAGCCCTTGAAATACTCTGCTGAGACATTGAAATGTCATAGCTCCTGCCTATCACTCTTTGGTAAGTGCCAGTAGCATAAAAATGAAGCGCAGCAAAAAACTTCAGGATAACAGGTACTGCTACAGGATTCGGCACCTGGTTGATGCCATTTAAAACATATTGGACCATGTCTTTATTAGCCTGAACAATTCTTTGAATCTCACATCCTCAAGTGAAAAGGGATCACTTTGATTTCTCATCAATCTCCTCTCCATATTTTCGATGCAGATATCAGCTAGCCTTTCCTCTTCTTCAACTGCCAATATCGCAGCTATGTTTATAGGTACTAGAGCCATTATCTTTCAACAGTGAAATATGCAATCAAAAACTAAGACCAAGGTTTCAAACATATATAAAACACTGCCACAGGTGATAGGTTAATTACAGTCAATGTCAAAAGATCCAATGCGACACAAACATAAACATAACAAATTAAAAGTTACTAGATATTACTAAAAAATTATGAGATACTTTCATCTTAGATTGCCGAAAATACCCGAAGCGTAGTCGACTGTGAGACTGTGACACAGAGTGCCATAAAACGTGACAGTTGCTTTCTACAGTCGATATCAACAGTGGAAAGCAAGGTCTAGAATTCCATGAGACACGGAGTCCCACTACTGGAGAGACTTGTAGCTTGCGCTGCACGTAGAGACAATTCGGGGTTTCCTTTCATAAACATTCGAAACCATTCCTCACCTGCTAGCTCATTATCACCCCATATCTGAGGTCGTGATAAATTATATTTAACTGTAAGTTCACAGTTCTTAGATAGGCCAAAATATATATCGGCAAATCGAACCAAGTACTTCGACAGCTCTCGCTCTTGCTCCTGATTAAAAACTCGGTTGTGTGCCTTATATCCCATGTCTTGATTTTCTTTCTCATCAGATGCATCTGGCTTTTGGATATAAGTATCGCAGTAGTGAGCAGTGGTTTACTATGTGCTTCTCTGCCGTTTTTCGCCATGAAATTCCTGCTTTCACCTACTCATAAGCGTCTTTGTACTTCGACAAGTCTACTTGTTCTCTCGATGTCTTTCTTACGTATACTCTCGGCATCTAGAAAACAAAAAAATGAATAAATACAATGTTTCAACCGTCCTCAAAAAAATGTTTCGTCCCCAACTCCTACTTTAGGTAAAAAGCAATTATAGAAATTGTGAAAAACTCTGCAAAAATACTTACTTTTGGTTAACAAAACACAATAGGGTCTTGTAAAAACGGTTAAAGCGCATGGAGAGCATCGCAACACTGAAGTTATGTTCGGAACGGTCGTCCGCTTCGTTGTCCGCTTGGACCCCCTTAGCGTCCCGCCAACGGTTTGCGAGATTTCGTGTTGTTTCAACCGTCCTTTGTTTCAACCGTACCCAGTCTACCCCACTTACTTCTGTCTTTGTCTTGGTGCACCAAAGCATTTGGTAACACCATTAGAGTATCTTAACTGTCTAAGTTCTTGACAAGGTTCTTCATAATAAACTATTGTTAAAGCTTTCTGGTCATTACCTTTTTGCTGGACTCAATCTTTTAACACCCTATTTGTCCGAAAGGTTTCAATTTGAATCACATTTTGAATCTAGAGCATCTTCTATTTCAGTTACGTCAGGTGCTCTGCAGAGATCCAAGTCAGGCCATCTCATATTTATTCTATTTGGCAGCGATTGATTGTGATGTATTATATTTTGCAGATGGTGTTAAAATTTTTCCAAGAATTGATGAGATAAATAATTGCCAACTACTTCAAAGAAATCTGGTTTTATCGAGAACTGGTGTGATGAGAACACCTTGCATCTCAAGGTGCAAAAATGTATATTTCATTCAGTAGAATAAATAATTCTGAAGGTCAGAGAGTCACCACTTATACAGTTATATTTGATCCTAGGTTGACATTTGCGGAACATCTTGAGCCAAAACCATATGAAGCTCTCAATCTGTAAAATTTTATTGTGCGAAACCGTATGTTATTCAAATCTTGATGTGATTCGGTTAGTATTCGTGCCAAACTAGAATATGTATCTGTAGTATGGGATCCTTTATATGATTGCTACATTGTTGTATTAGGAAGAGTTGAACGCAAGACTTTGGACGTAATTGACTTTCAAAGTTGATGGGATTTACTCAGATTGATGCATAGACTACTTAATTTTATATAGTAGGTTTGACCAGGATGATTTGTAACTGAGAGGAGGAGAAGAGGCATCTCATGTATATTTTTACCACACTTGACATAATGGCATCTACTGCTGCATCGTTCTGGGTCAAATAGATTTTAATGTACTTCGGTGGGACCAATATTACATCTATATGTAGCTGATCACGACAGAAATTTTAGTCGTCGAACATCTATATGGTGCGTAATAATTATAACAAGCAATCTCCTTATTGTGATATTTTCATGTGCACATTGAGGGAGCCCGTGGATCATGCTATCATATATCTTTAGTTTTCGTTTTGCTTTAAGGCATGTATTATTTATGATTTCTATTAATTTCCCTGTTAATGGATAATTGTTGGGTAACATAGCTACTATTATCTTGCAACTAGTGAATTTTTCTGTTGTATCTGTAACTGCCCATGCCTGTACGCCGTACAGAGAAAACGTAGCATCTTAATACCCTGGTTGTTCTAACTTATTCTTCCACTATTCTTTCTGATAAAAGTGCTTCTTGTTAATCGTTTCTGCTATTCAAGAGACAATCTCTTTCTCTTTGCTCATTTTCAACTTTCCAGCTTATATACCGGGTGTTTCAAATTTGACCCTCACCAATGGGATTTCAAACCGGTAAGAGATATGGAAATGAGGGCAAATTTGCGAATTTAGGCAATCAACAAAATGCCGTTTAGAACGTTTCGAAATTAAAAGTTGTACTTCCGGAGAAAAACGAATTTTCTCTAACTTGTGTTAATCTTTTTCTGACTTTATTTATAGTGAGATTTCCTCATTCATTATGTTTGGTATTGTATGTAAATATTTCTCCTCTACAAGATGGAATAATTACAAATATAATATGACGTTTTGTATCTTGCCCTTCAGCATCATCATCATCATCAATGGACGCCATATTGGATTTTTACACAGATAAATTAAGTTTTCTATTCTAATTTTAAAACTATATGACGTTGCCATACCTTATTTACTTCAAGGTAGGTCTTGAAATTATCAGATAGTCATTTGTTTCGTATACCGAATTTATCGCAAAATCGTTGTTATTTCCTTGTTTTATTTAAAATGGGATCTTAAAGTATATTGCATTATGCTACATACATGTATATGCATTGCAATCCTTTTTAATCTACAAGAAAGCGTAGTTAGATTCTCACTTCAACGCTTTTGCTTTCGATCTCCATCATCAGCTTTGTTTTCTCTTATGGAAGGCATAGTGAAATTTTGCACAACTGAACACAATTTTTAAATCTCAATTCAGTTATTATAAATATAATAAATACATTTGTTTATGTCACATATCTAATTAAACTAATATATTCTTGGTAGTATTTAAATGAACAAAATTCTAATATAGCGTCCATATGAAAAAACAGAGTTGGTGATGGAAGTCCAAAGAAAAAACCACGAGTTGAAAATTTGACTACACTATCTTGTAGAACAGAAAAAGTGGCATTGACAACATGCAATTTATTTTGAAATTTCATATCCCATAAAGACAGGAAAAAAATGATTTAACCATAAACCAGGTACATGAAACAAATGACTATATGATAATTTCAAAGTCCACCTAGGCAATTCTATTTTTTGAAATAACTAAGGTGGGCAATGTTCATGTACGATATCATATATTTTTGGAATCAGAATCAAAATCTCTATTTATCTATGTAAAAATCCATTATGGCGTCTATTGGAAAAATGAAGTTGAATGCTGGAGGACAAGATGCGAAACGTCATATTGAAATTCTAATTATGCCATTTGGAAGAGGAGAAACAGTGGCACAGTTAATGAGCAATTTATTTTGAACGACAAATAAAGTCAGGAAAAAATTAAAACGATTTTGAAAAAATTCGGTTTTTGCGTCTCTCCCCGTCTTTCTAAACGTTCTAAGCGGCATTCCGTTAATTACCTGAATACGCGGTCTTCGGATCTCTTACCGTTTCCGAACTCAATGGTGAGGGTCGAATTTGAAGCACCGAGTTTAATATATGGTAAAATTTTCAGTAGCTCAGCGATTCTCAAAATCGTCCAATTCTAAAACAAATGAGGGGGAAACAGTGCGCCATACTCTTAGTGTACATGCACATACAAGGCGGAATCAAGCGAGGCGTAGCGTTGCGAGCAAGGCGGAAAATACAAACTAGTATAATTCAATGCGATGGTGCATACTGGTAACGAGCCGTAGCGAGTCGTAACGAGTCCGCGGCGAACGATCATCTCCAAAACAAATCAGTTTGTCTTTGAGCGTGAAAGATTGCGCATTAAATATGGTGGATATCGAAAAATTAATAAATGAGATATTTTTGCGAACCCCTATATGGGATCAAACAAGTTCTTTACATCATAATCGTGATGTCATATGGAAAATGTGGCAGGAAATAGCAGTTTATTTTGGAATAACAAGTGAGTAGTAAACACATGTTCACATAATGATATAATTTATTTATAAAACATTATATTGAAACGGTACAGCTCCTTCACTATTGAAATATTACATAAAACAATACCCTATATACCTAGGTGGTTCTGTCAAACTATTATTTTTCCTATTTTTCTTTAAATCTGTGTTTTCTTTTGTGTCTTCTATTATGGCAACACCTTCTTTATCAATAAATCAATAATTATATTATGCAACACACAAATGCAGTTAACAATTTTTTCGGCATTTTTTGGAGATGTTTCTGTTTGCAGCAAGGATTCCGAAGGCACATTCGACAACTACGCAAGAGATAGATGATGTCACTGAAATTAGAGGGAATTCAGAAATAGAAGGCCAAACTTCAGCTATGGATCAAGAAACTCCGACCGTATCAAATAACAGTAGATATACAAAAAGAAAGAGGGGTGCTGGTATTGACTATGAATTGCTAAATCTAGAAAAACAGTTGATTCGAATCATCGAAACACAACCAGCTCAATCACAGAATATCCCAAAGACAAAACCAGAAGATGATTTATAATACTTTTTAATGAGTTTCCATAAACATTTAAATGATGTCCCGATTGATCGACAAACGTTTATTCGGGTTAAAATACGGAAATTACTTTATAGTGGAATTATCAGTGCAACCCAATATCAAGAAAATACAACAAATGGTTTAAATGTTCAAAATTCTGCAGTTAACACATTCGTTCTTAGTCAAATCACTCAGTACATAAATCCACCACCTCTATCTTCCGTTTATTCAAATACGTCAGCTAGTAACAGTAAATCAGCTGTATTACTGTAGAATGTAATTAGTCAGTAAGAGAAGAAATAAAGTTTTTTTTACACAGGTACACTGAGAACTAAATTTTTTCATAGTTAATTTCGTGCTAGAATATGTTAATACTGTAAGTATATGAAAAAACAGTAATGAAATATGTCATTAAGTGCCAGTATTTTTATTTCTGGATAATTTTTATTCTTCATATACTTTCCATACTTACAACTATGACAACAATTTGCTATAGTCATTAATTGAAGGATAAATTTACTGGTAGATGAAAATACCAGCACTAAGTGGAAAATATTATAAATATACTTAGACAAATATATTGTATTGTTTATTTTAAATAGTTGATCTTTTTCTTTGATATGTTATTTTATTCTAAATTCCGTATTCTAGACTACTTCTCGCATTTATTACCGGGGACAAGGGCCTGTGAGTAGCCTCCGCGAGGCAAAAGCTGCCCAGGCAGGTGTATAGCGTAATACAGACTTATAGTCCATCAGCTTCTGCACCTGCAAGACCGTCCGTGCGTGGTGAAGAACCACATGCTGCTAGAGCTGTCCCTGCTCTTAACAGAACACGGCGGATCTAGAGGAGTAAACCTCAAAAAAAAAATCCGCAATCCCAAGGTGTTTGCCGTGCTGAGGGGATGAATGGCACTGCGTTAGTGTGTTCCAAACGGCTGCCTCCGGATACCGGGCGACCTCCGGTTGAAACTAGCCTTGCTATGATAAGCCTGCTCTTTCATAGTCGACCTCCATATCAGAGCCTACTCGTGGGAATAAGATGAAGCCTACTCAAAACCAAAACATCCAGGAGGCGCCCGCCCTCCAAAAAACGGGTAGTGCTGGGGGAGCACTTTCCAGTCCTTCAGCAGGCGTGAGGACGGTGGGCGATTGCCCCCGGTTTCTGCTTGTTAAAAGAGAAAGCGATAATTTTGATAAAGTGAGCCCTTTTGTTATATCAAAGACATTATATGGAATTGTTGGTGAAGTAAAGTTAGTGAGAAAGGTTCGAGAAGGTCTCCTTGTTGAAACTAAATCTACACAGCAGACTATGCGACTATTCCAGGTAAAAAAGTTTGGAGAATTTGATGTGAGTATTGAGGCACACCAGTCCCTCAATACCCGAAAAGGCGTGATTTTTTGCAGAGACTTGCTCAACTGCTCGATTGAGGAGATATTGGATGAACTGAAAGGTGATGGTGTCATACATGTAAGAAGGCTAAAGAGTAAAAGAAATGGAGAACTGGTTGAAACTCCAAATCACGTGCTGACATTTAGGAAAACTGTCTTACCAAAGGAAATCAGCGTTGCGTTCGATAAATTAAATGTAAGGCCTTATATTCCACCACCTACCAGGTGCTTCAACTGTTAAGCTTTAGGTCACACAGCTGGAAACTGTCAGAAGGAAAAAATATGTCCATGTGGTAATCCTCCACATGAAGGTCCTTGCCCGGAGCCCAAAAAATGCGTAAATTGCGAAGATCCACATTCAGCAGCTTATATGAATTGCCCAAAACTAAAAGCTGAAGCAGCAATACAGAAAGTAAAGGTAATGGAAAACATAACATATGCAGAAGCAAAAAGAAAAGTAAATATAACCACTCCAAAACCTACTACGTCCTATTCTGCTGCCGTCCAAAAGTCATCAGAAATGAACATTCAGCAGATCATATCAACAATAATTCCTCATTTCGAAACTGCAGTTAGAAACGTAATCTCATGTTCTACATCTAAGTGCGACCATTTTAAAGCCCCATCATCAGGGCTAATCTTCCGTAGAGATAGATCTGATTCTGTCTCTACAAATTTATCGGCAGCGTCCGAAAAAGAAAAAAACCAGGGGACTCCACTACAGATGATGATTCATCTGCTATGGACCCCAACTCAAATCCAACAAAAAAACGGGGCAGGCCTAAAAAGACTGCCCCGTGAGTGATGCTATATCACTTATATCAACTCTATTTAAAAAAAACTATTTATTTTATTTATTATGTACCGTCCATCCCTACATACTATTTATTTTATTTATTTGTTGTGAAAGTATTTTATTTACATACATTTCAACTCTTAAAATTGCAATGGAATCAATCATACAGTGGAACTGCAATGGAATTGTCCAACGGTACTGTGAGCTTAGGCTGCTTTTACAAAATCATGATCCAATGTGCTTATGTATTCAAGAGAGCCATCTCAGACCAAATCAAACTTACTCTCTTAGAAAATATAACATCTTGAGAAAAGATGTTGCAGCTGTCGAGCGAGCACATGGAGGAGTTGCGATAATTTTACGTGAGGATGTCTGTTTTGAGCCTTTATGTGTAAACTCAGCACTACAAGTTGTTGCAGCTCGAATAACAGTTCCTGTAAAGGTAACTGTCTGTAATATATACCTACCTGATGGAAATTGGCGAATTGGTGACATCGAAAACGTTATATCTCAGCTCCCAGCACCATTCTTGCTCATTGGAGATTTCAATGCGCATAATCCCCTGTGGGGATCAGGACGTTTAGATCACCGAGGAGAATTGATAGGAAACTTACTAGACAGAGAAGATCTGATGTTGCTAAATACAGGAATGTCCACCCATCTGGCTGCTCGTTCCGGATCTTTCTCTGCGATTGATCTAGCGATCAGTTCAACATCCATAGCCGATCGCCTCCAATGGAGAGCTCTAGATGACATGTATCATAGTGATCATTTTCCTTGTATCACGTCCTTTGACATATCTAGAAGTAGTCCCCAAGTACCACAATACTGGTTGATGTCAAAGGCAAACTGGCAGCAATTCGAAGACTACTTATCAATTGTGAGTCCTGTACAAGATAATAACATTGGTATTCATAGTTTTACTCAGCTGATACATCAGGCTGCGGTGAACAGCATTCCGCTTGGTGGTGGATCTCCAAGAGGCCGTCGGTTACCATGGTGGAACTCTGACATATCCGATGCCGTGAGATCAAAAAAGCGTGCACTCAATATTTTTAAGAGGAACTGCACGGTATCAAACATGATATCTTTTAAGAAAGCTAGAGCTAAAGCGCGACGTCTTATTCTAGAAAGCCAGAGAAAATCATGGAGCGAATATGTCTCCACTATTACTAGTGAAACGACAGCAAGTGAAGTATGGAATAAAGTCAGAGCCGTGTATGGTAGACAATCAGTTAGGCAAATCACACATCTGCGGACCTGTAACAGCAACATCATTAACAGCACAAATGAGGTCTGTAATTTACTAGCAGATAAATTTGCTACCGTCAGCAGCTCGGAAAACTATAGTCGCGAGTTCAGGTCCACCAAAAATTCAAGGGAATTACCATTAGACTTTTCAACAGACGTATCTTTAGCGTATAATGAGCCATTCCAACTGTTTGAGCTAGAAGAAGCCATAAAAAAGACAAATCGATCAGCTCCTGGTCCGGATATGGTAAATTATGAGATGATCCGTCATCTCCCTCTCCATCTCAAGCTTACTCTCCTCAACATATACAACAGGATATGGCTTGCAGGAATATACCCAAAAGACTGGAAACTTGCAATCGTCATTCCCATTCTTAAACACGGAAAGGATCCACTCTTGCCTGAAAGTTATAGGCCGATAAGTCTTACTTGCTGTCTCGGAAAAATATTAGAGAGAATGGTAAATGAGCGCCTGTCGTGGTTTCTTGAAAAAAATGGGTTACTTGTTGATTACCAGGCAGGATTTAGAAAAAATACGTCTACAGTGGATCAACTTGTCTATGTAGAGAATGTCATCCAAAATGGGTTTAAAAACCGTCACCACACAGTAGCTGTGTGTTTTGACATAGAAAAAGCTTTTGATATGGTCTGGAGATATGATGTTCTATACCAACTGCACAACTGGGGCTTTAGAGGAAATCTCACAAAATTTTTGAAATCCTTCCTTACAGACAGGCGTTTTCAAGTACGTGTAGGAAACACTCTTTCAACAGTCCACACCTTGGAAAATGGAATACCACAGGGATCGACACTTAGCTGTACGCTTTTTGCGATTGCTATTAATAAACTTGCCGAGTCCATAAATCCGGTGGTGGACAGATGTCTATACGTTGATGATTTGTGTATACTATCATCAGGCCCTTCCATTGAAGAGATTTCTGGTAACTTGCAGACAACAATAAACAAAATAAGCCAAAATGCCATAAACAGTGGTTTCACATTGTCAAATACCAAAACAAAGTGCGTACATTTCTGCAGACTCCAACGTCAGCATGATGGGCCACTACTTTATCTACAAGGCCAATTAATCCCCAACGAAACATCTATGAAATTTTTGGGATTGATATTTGACTCAAAGTTAACGTGGAAATGTCATATTGCAGAATTAATCTATAGGTGTAAGTCAACGTTGAATGTTATTAAGTGTCTGAGTTCTACCCGGTGGGGAGCTGATACAGAGGCTCTGATAAAAATATACAAGTCCTTGGTTCTATCAAAAATCGACTACGGATGCATTGTGTACTCATCCGCTCGACGTACTGCACTCAATAAGTTAAATATTATCCAAAACTTAGGACTGCGGTACTGCCTTGGAGCATTCCGTACAACGAGAGCAGCTAGCCTTTGCGCTGAAGCAACCGTCGAGCCATTAACTCTAAGGAGAAAAAGACTCATACTATCATACGAAGTCAGTACATCTGCTACGCCACATCATCGGAATTTCTCTCTGTTAAGTACGTATGATGAAACCTATAATAGAAGATCTACTATCACAAGACCCCTCAGTGTGAGAATTTGTGAAATATCTCGAGAGCTAAATTTGACTAAAATGCCAGTATATCCACTCAAAAGTGAAGCCCCACCTTGGCAGATCCCATCTGCACAAGTTAACACGGAGCTAACTAAATTTCACAAAAAGGAAACACCAACAGTACAACTGAGGTCTCATTTTCAAGGTATCCTGGAACAGTACACATGTGCCGAAACCATCTACACAGACGGTTCGAAAGCTGCCTCAGGAGTTGGTTGCTCGATTATCATAAACGGGGTGGCCCATTTATGGACTCTCCCACCAATGACATCGATTTTCACAGCCGAACAGTATGCAATTTTACAGGCGCTTAAATACTGCCAGATAGAGTCAAAAAGCAACCTTACTCTTATAGTCAGCGATTCTTTGAGCACCCTACACTCTATGTCAAATCGTTATTCCCGTGATCCGTTAATCTTAGCATGCCTTCAGACATTAAACGTGTTGATGGATGGCGACAAGAGGGTAGTCTTTATATGGGTACCAGGACACGTAGGTATACTAGGAAATGAACTGGCAGATCAATCTGCAAGGCAGGCTGCTGCCGCAACTGGAATTGACTGTACACTAGTGAAAGCACCAGACTTGAAAATGAAAATTAGACAATGCATAACAGAAGCATGGCAAAGACAGTGGAACAATGAACTTACTCAGCTAAGAACAATAAAACCTGATGTAACAAAATGGACACCTAACGTCAAGATGAGTAGAGAAGAAGCCGTCCGGATACATAGACTGCGTTTGGGCCACACAGCATTGACACATTCCTACTTACTCTCTGGCCAAGGCCATCCAAATTGTCCGTCATGCGAGGCACGATTAACTGCAATGCATATTATGATAGAATGTCCAGCGTTAAGCAACCTTAGAAACAGTTTTGGTCTGTCAAGAGATTTCGCAGAAAATCTGAAAAAGCCTGATCTAATAAAAAACACGATATCGTTTCTGAAATGCACGGGCTTTTACTGGAAACTCTAATTATACTCAACCAAAATTGAATCACATAACGACACGCAGCTAATGACCCAGTAGTCGATGCTGCATAATCGCAAGAACTACTATAATTTATTACCAATAAAATAATGCTAAAGATGGATTAGCGCACCAGAGAATAAAAATAAACATAAAAGTAGAGTTAATATAAAACATGCAATATTTTTCTCTTTGAGTAGGTAGGTATTTAATATAATACGAACTTCAATAGAACTAATGGCTTTTCGAAAATTTGTATTTTGTTTCTGGATGCGCCTTTCTACTTTTCTTAAAATATCAGAAAAAGTACTTTCATTCATTCGAAAATATCTGTAAAAACCTTTCCGAGTCTTCTTGTAAACTTTTATACAAATGAAAAACTCTTCAAATCTTTCTCTCGATCGATTGATGCTGTGTGTCTAAAATCTTCTTTTCTTGGCTAAACGTCATTCTAGTCAGTGAATGTGCAGTCCTTGAAATAACCTTGAAACAGCTCGTCTTAGTCGTCATCACTATATACCATCCATATGACGGTGAAATCGACGCGTTTTTTGAGAAACTTCAATTAATTCTAGATATGATTAGTAATGAAAAAAGAAATGTGTCATAGCCGGCGATTTTAATATAAATCTGTTGGTGACAAACAGGAAATCATCAGATTTTATTGACATAATTTATTCCTACGGTTTGAAAGTAACTATTACCGATTTCACTAGAGTAAAGAATGACTCCAAATCATGTTTGGACAAAATTTTCATTAACACAGATGTGAACTTTCAGTCTAAGATTATTGATACACTTTTTTCTGACCATAAAGGGCAACATACCCTCTTTTCACTCAATACCAATATCGATCATGAATCCAAATTGATCAGAGTGTTTTCTAACTCACATATAAATAGTTTTCTACAAGATCTAAAATCAGCATCATGGAACGAAATTAATAGTAGTGTCAACGAAAACAAAAAGTGGGACATATTTTCTCAAATAATACAAAGCAATTTCAATTACTATTTTCCTCTGAGGATAAAAAAGCGAGCTGCGGGAAGTAAGAAACCTCCTTGGATTACCCCAGAATTAGATCGACTCAGGAATAGGTGAGTGCTCTTCAAATGATTTCCCAAAAGGATATAAAATATAAAGATGTTTTTGAAAGTTATAATCAGACATATGAGAAACTCTTAAAGATTCAAAATCGCAATACTATTTGGATAAAGTAAATAAGCATGGCAATAGAAGTAAAAGAATTTGGAATACAGTACGAGAATTAACTACCACACCCACAACATCGTCAGATCAGTTTGTTTTCCGGTACATAATGATGTAAATGCTTTTGCAAACCATTTCAATAAAAGCTTTGTCGAAGCTGATCCAAAACTCCTCTCAAAACTACCAAATTTGAATTATGACTGCAACCTAGAACTAAAAAATAAAACAATATTTTTAACGCCAATAGATCATGACGAATTGCTCAGAATTGTATGCAACCTAAAAAACATAAAAAGTTGTGTGATGACAACGTCCCAATTTTCATCATTAAAAAATGATAACCATAATATCTGCCCTCTTCTTAATATCCTAAATACATCTCTTAGTGAAGGAAAATTCCCAGAAGCATTAAAAATTGCACTCGTATTACCAATCTATAAAAACGGCGATCCTGATGATATGGACAACTACCGTGCTATTAGCTTACTGATACATTTTTCAAAAATCTTTGAAATTGCTTATAACAACCGTCTTATTAATTTTTTCCACTCAAATAAATACTTCACCAATAACCAACATGGCTTCATGAAAGGTAGAGGTGTGAACACGGCACTGTTCGATTTCACCACAGCAATCCATGAATATCGAGAGAATCAAGGAGCAGCATGTGGTTTATTTGTGGACCTAACAAAAGCATTTGATTGCATTGATCACGAAATATTGCTAAACAAATTATATAAATATGGGAATGCGGACTGGCTTAAATCTTATCTCTGTAATAGAAGGCAGAAAGTAATTTTTAACAAAACCGGGAAACGAATCACAACTAGTCCTCGGACATGTAGTACTGGTGTTTCTCAAGGCAGTACACTGGGCCCAACATTGTTTATTATTTATATTAATGATATATCCACCAGCACGCAAAATCTAAGTTTCATCTATGCAGATGATATAACTATTCTGATACGATATAAAGGAACGTCTGATATCCGAATCTTGATAGAGACCCAAATAAACCATATTCAAAACTGGCTGCAGATGAATAAGTTAGCATTCAACATACACAAAACGTGTTGTGTCCTATTTCAGTCAAGCCATGCTACCAAAGTACTACCCTTAACTAATGAACCTCTATGTATCAAAAGCGATACAAACCTCCTGGGAGTCACCTACGATAGCTGTCTTAAGTTTGATAAGCACATTGAGAGTATGGCTTCAAAACTCAATCAAGCATGCTATGCACTACGAGTACTCACTTGTCACCTGCCCTTGCAAGCTGTGCAGTCTGCCTACTATGAGATTGCGTATTCTATTATGACTTATCAAATAACAATTTGGGGTAATAGTCCCGCAGCCAATAGAATTTGTATCATACAACAGAGGATAATAAGAACAATGTTCAAAATGAAACCTACAGAGTCATGTAGAAGTATATTTAAAGTCAACCGCTTATTAACATTACCGGGAATTTATATCTATAATACTCTACTATTTATCTTTAGCCATAAAGGAAAGTTTGAAAAAAACGTCTTCAACCATAGTTACAATACTCGCAAAAGTCAGAAATACTTCTACCCATCACATAAGCTAAATTCTACCGAAAAATGTCCACATTACTCTGCACTGAAACTCTACAATGCTTTACCTCAACATCTTCAATCCATTTCAGCATTCACTATATTCAAAAAAAGCATTCATAAATATATATGCGATATGGAACCATATAGTATTGAAGAGTTCTGTGCTCTAGTGAAACCGTAAGCATTAATATCGCTGTTGTTGTATGTTGTCTATGAATCTTTGTTTTCGTATGTACTTTAGAAAAATTGTGTGTTATTCACACTGTATCACAATGACGTGTAATCTCTGTTATAAATTTCTTTGTTTTTTGTTTATACCTGAAAAACCAATAAATTTCTATTCTATTCTATTCTATTAGAGGATTCTCAAATAATAATAATAATACAGTTCAAAAAGAAAACATAACTTCACAGTGGGAGAGTGCTGTCGCTGACACGGAGCAGGTGAAATCCCTGCCTTTCTGAAGGAGAGAAAAAAGTGTTTTAATCATGGAGGCCATAAAGGCGTCCTACAATTGTAGGAACGACTGAAGATACGGCCCCGAGTCTTCCTTCATAACTCAGTTCTCCACCTTTGTAAGTGCAGTCATGCCAGTCCAAATATTCTAAGCTAAAGGCACTTTGTGTGGTGAGAAAAATTCAGAATAGTTACACTAGATACGGTAAGTTCAAACGTTTTAATTAACTAGCAGCATAAGTGTTTACAAAATCAGCAGACCCATATCCTAAAAAAACACAGGGTCAAATACAGAGTGGATGGCCGTTTTGTGTTTTTTTTATACTCCAACCACCCCGAAGATCTAAGGCCTAAACACCCATGAGGTACTGTGGGGCTATAGGGGGTGTGCTACCCAGAGAGGTTGTTTAGTTCGAGAACTTATACCGCGTACCGCAAGGCATGGATATTCTCTCCATGTCTACGCAATTATCACGTTTAGATGGTTGAAAGTGAAAAGTCCAGTCAACTCTTAGTTGACTCAAGTCCCTAACGTCCTTCAAACACAGTAATATTCGCCAGTAGGGCATTCATTCAATTCATAAAGTATATCTCAATTGAGAGCACCTCGTAAATAACAATTTAACAATTAAATAAACTAATGAAATGTGTTCTTATTCTTCTAATTCGAATAGGTAGTTCTGCTTGGCCTGAGCATCATTCCAGCCGCATAATTCAGATTTATTAAAGGAGAACATCAGAGCAACGGTAGGAGCGCAGATAATAAGGAAGAGACTGTTAAACGGCTAAATTAAGTTACCTACTACGTCATATACAGTCATACGCCACACATATACGTACATATCTACCTACTTGGTTTCGGATCAAGTTCATGGGATACGACGGATTCATTTGTCTTCATTAATAGCGGGTTATTTGTTAAGTGAACTAAACGTGCTGCTTTCGACCATTAGACCAAAAGATCGCCATCCATGGACAGTTGTTTCGTGCTTTTTGGCTACTCATCAGCATGGTCTGGCTGGTTTATACAAAACTTGCATAAACATACTCATAATCGTATGAATTGAATTATGCTTATTACGCTTATAACAAGGGGTTAGGCTTATGACTATGATTATGAAAAGTTATATAAACGTATCAGACATACGCATTTCAACTCTTATATTGTATATTGCTATCACTACGTCTAAAGGTGTTGTATAAACCTGTCGTTAAAATATCCATATGCGTCGGAAGTAACGTCAAAAAGTACCCTGAACCGTATAATCCGATAATCTCAGGGATTTCACCTCGGATTGGAGATAATAAGCTGCAAACTGGTAGAAACCTTTAGTCTCAGAAAATCACCGCCCCTGCGTCTTATGATATCAAAGATCAAATGACACAACAATCGTTTTTGTTTTGCAGACATTCTGCTTCCTATGGATTCTGGGTTTAATGCTAACTGCATTTATTATGAATTTGTAGAGAATACAATTCTGCACATTTTTTTCATACTATTAATCGTTTTTGAGATAGAGGGCGGAGAGCTCGCAGCGCTTAGCCATTTACAGCATAATGCAGGGTCAACCGTTAATCCCGATAAATAATACGTCGTGTTATGTCAATGAATCATACGAAATATATATTCATGCATACTTAGCATTTTTTATTAATTACTTCATTATGTTTTTGATACTTTTCATTCATCAAATATATGTTTATATAAATTATATGCTTATATATAAAAATATAATATATCTACTGTACAGCTTTGCAACATATCAGGGGACTTCAGGCCGCTTCTGTGCCTATAACAATTTTGACCCCGAAATACTTGAATATCTTGAGACAAATATTCTTGATGACATAAATGATGATAATTAATTAGAAATTTTCGAGCAACCGGAAGACGATGACTGAAGACGAAGGAGAAAATTAAGACTCATGTTTCTATTATTAAAGTGTTTGTAAAACCTCCATATATTTGAATTTCAATTGTAATAAATGTACGAAACAGTATCTATTGCTAACTAAAAATATAATATAAATTATTTTCCTGAACTTTTTTCTGACCAGCAATGTAACTAGTATTTATTAGAATATAATAAATCAATGAACAATATTAAATACTAATGTAATAATAAAAATTTCTAATTTTGAAAAACTATATATTTCTTGTTATTTATCGGGACTAACGGTTATTCTTGCATGAAAATATGTTGGAAACAAGAGCTGTAGAGAATTTTATTTTTCTAGTTTATTCATAATATCGTCGGCCCTAATAAGAAAACTACTTAAGTCCAATTCAGTAAAGTTTTCAGGAGAGACGAAAAACTATTTGTAGTAATAATTTTCCATAAGTTTACTGATTTTATACTAGAAACCATTTTAGAATGTTATCATAATTAGGTTAGCAATCCATGTTTCTTATAATACTTATTTTTGCCTGCCTAATATTGGATACAACTAGGGAAATAGGCAAATTTCTATTATTTCAGAAATACACATAAGAAACTTAAAAAATCCATTTATTTCCAGAAAATTAAAAAATGAAATATTTCTTTGGTGTAAAAGAAAACATATCGTCACGTGACTAGCACAAATAAGAATGAGATCCATATCGAAATAAAAATTAAATAATTATTTATTATAAGAACTCAAAGACTAGCTGGACATTTATTCATGTGGCAGGTTGAGATTATAAGTTATGATACTACTGATATATGCTTTTAATGAGTACCACGAGATGTTGGTATTTTTTCTTCTTTATTTTCAATCTACTCTCATAATTATTTATTTATTATTATGCCATTGGGAACATATTTCATAGCCCTTCCGGGTAGGTCACTCCAAAGTTTTTCCGTATGTTGTAATTTGTATTGAATTGATCCATTTTCATATTTCAAAGATTTGATATCAACTACCGATGGATCGCCCGCATGAAATTATGCGAAAAACTAATTTTGTGCTAAAATTATCTCTGTACTTGATTTCACTGTATTTAACTTATATTGACTAACTGCACCAAAAATTAACATAGAAAATTATAATTAATAATATTATTTAGACAGTTCTAGTACCTACTATCCTTACAATAAAAATGTACGCAAACAACTTACCTGACATTTATTTCTTGATATTTGATGTGAACGATTGAGTGAAACCGTGGAGAGAGCTAAATTCCCGATTTAAAACAACAGACACTTGATACCCACAAAGCAATGGATTTAGGGTGGATTTCACCAGGGTTGTCAAATTAACAGTCCGTTATACTCCACCTTATAGGGTAACAGTCCGTCAAATACAGCGAATGAGCTTCAACATCCAATCAACAAATTTCAGCAACCAATACCTATGAAATGTTGAAAACAAAATATTGTCAAAGTATGAGATGATAGCTTGTCCTTGAAACATCATCAGCTTATTGAATATTAAGAAATTACATATAATTCAGTCAAAATTTAAAGGAATGTTTGATTTTTGAATAAAATTCATTTTTTAATTACTATTGTTGATTTTTTATCCATGTTTATATTATTTTCTTCAATTGATATGCGATTTTTACTGATTTAACATCACCTCGCGAATTTTTTTTCCTATAAACCTCTTGCAGATAGCCATTAAACACCTACTTGATGACAGACTCTCAGCAAATTTAATAGGTTTTGCTCGTTTCCAAACATTCATTCACTTACTTGCCGTTCATCAGAACCATTATGGCACTTTAGATTGATATTCCCACAAAACCATTCAGGTTTTTTAATATCCATACATCCATAAAGTTGCATATTTTTCGTTGTTCAGGAACTGTAAATGTAAATTTAAAATTATTTCCATAACGCCCCGAAATAGCTGCGTCGGTACCTCGGGTGATACATCTTGACAGTAGGGATGTTCGATACGATCCTATATTTAGAAGTATCGATACTTTTGCTTCCCATACCCGATATTTTGGATCGATATTTTTATATACGACACTTCTGTGTATCGATACATTTCACGAGTATCGTCATCTTTCGATCCGGACTGTATCAGAAAGAGTGACTAACTTCAGATTACTTTTATTCTTTGTTTCCTTCCGCTGGACATCGATAACTTTATTCCAATATTTTAGAGTATCGATACTTCCTAAAACGATAAGAATCGATACATAAGGATACCTTTCGTGGATCTAAAAATCCCTAATTTGACAGCTTTTTGTTCTTGTCAACTGAGCTGCAGGGTGCTGTGTTGCCTTTACTATCTTATATTTCGCTAAAATCTTATGACAAATAAAAGCTTCAAATGAAATATTGAAGGAAATGAACGGATATGCATAGAATTTAGAATACAAATTCATATTGCAAATTTCAGATTGTCTATGCATGGACTTGAACCTGATTTTTCGGTATTTTTACAGAAAAGAGAATATTTACCGATAACATCATTCTCACGATTATTCAAAAATAATGTAAATATACTAAGTGACATATAAATCCGAACACCCAGTTTAAATGGTTTTATTTTAATAAAAGTTGGTGAATGTATTTATCTTACTGTAAATAACAAGTGAAAAAATTTTCAGCCTTATCAGCTGGACATTCCGGTTTTTATACTGATTTTTTTAATTCACTAACGCTCTAAAAATGAATATTTCAGCCGCAGTAAAGAATCAACGTTGGCGGATTTTGGTTCTTGACATCCTTTACGATCGGTTACGATGCCTAGAGTACGGAGGCCTGTACGATTTCGTCAACTTAGTGAGTTTGATAGGGGCCGTATAGTGGGACTTTGGGAAGCTGGACTTTCTTTTCGGGCAATTGCAGTTAGAGTGCAAAGAAGTGTAGACACTGTGGTTAAGTGTTGTCAGGCATGGCTTCGAGAAGGCCGTACGCAAAGAGCAAGGGGCACTGGACGCCGCCGTAGAACAACAGACCGTGAAGATCGCCGCCTAAGATTATTGGCCTTAAGGGACCTATTGGCATGCGAAGTGTTTACCGACGAATGAGAAGTTTTGGCTTGTTTTCATACCGGCCACTCGAGAACACCGACGTAATCGCCTTGAGTGGTGCAGACAACGGTCACTCTGGGATCAGGAATGGAACAGTATTGTCTTTAGTGACGAGTCTCGATTTTGTTTAGGCATGCACGATGGTCGTGCCAGGGTTAGAAGGCGACGTGGTGAAAGGAGGAATCCACAGTTTTTTGTTGAAGGACATGTTCATCACACTGTTGGAGTTATGGTTTGGGGTGCTATAGCTTATGGTTCCAGGTCACCTTTAATCTTCATCAGAGGTAACATGAACGCGCGGCGTTATATCCACGAAGTTCTAGAACCCCATCTCTTACCCTATCTTGACACCCTGGCAGATCCAACTTTCCAACAAGATAATGCCCGACCACATGTTGCAAGAGTCAGAATAGACTTCTTTCAACATAATGATGTCACATTGTTACCATGGCCACCAAGATCTCCCGACTTATCCCCAATTGAGCAAGTGTGGGATATGATGGGTAGAAGATTGCTCAATTTGCAACGTCCTCCTCAGACTCTAGAAGCACTTCGAGAGGAGTTGGTGGTTGCCTGGAATGAGATACCACAGGAGGACATTGACCACCTGATCAGAAGCATGCCTAGGCGCGTTGGAGAATGCGTAGCACATCAGGGTGCATCCACACATTATTAAAGGTCAAAGGGCTTTAAAGCAGTGCAATCATTTTGAAATTTTTATCATTTACTTATTATGCTTCATTAAGTACTTATACAAAATTTTATTAAAATAAAACCATTTAAACTGGGTGTTCGGATTTATATGTCACTTAGTATACTTCTATACTTGCTTAAAACGAGTTGAAACCAAAAATAAAGCTTAAAGTTAATTTTATGGAGTATTCATAGTTTTATGGCCGATATGAATCATACATACATACTGAGGCAGTCGGGCACATGAGAGGCGTAGATTTGGGTTGCTTATGATTATGAACGCACATCTTGATCCCTTACTCCGCTTGCCCTGAATTGATTTTTGTGCATACAAAAGGTACAGACTGGTAGATTACCGTCATTATGGTTGACGATGTCAAATGCCTTACTGTAATCTAACATCACCAATACGGTCACCATACCGTCATCCATGAACTTGACTATATCGCTAGTTACTTTTATAAGCGCTGTAGATGTGTTGTGTAGTTTTCTGAATCCCGATTGTGCATCGGGAAGGACTTGATTTACTTCTAGATGGTCACGAAGTTGGTCAGCTACCACTTTCTCTGCCAGCTTGGACATCACAGGTGCTTACTGGTCTCAAATCCTTCATCTGTATAGCGTTATTGACTTTTGCTAGTGGCGTTACAACTGATTTCTTCCATAATGTTGGTACTTCTCCCGTGTTCAGGGATTGATTTATGATTTCCGTTATTTCAATTTTGCAAAAAGAAAATTCATTTTTCAGCATGCTTGTGGTGAGTGACTTTTTCTGCCCAGATAAAGTGTTAAGAAATAACTCATCAGGTTGAATGGTTGGCAACGAGTTCACAAAGTGATTGTTGATGGCTTCTGTGACTTCAATGCCCTGAGATATCTGATTAGTGGATTTTTGGTGTATATTCAATTTAGCGAAGCCTTTCCATAGTTGCTTGGGATTATTCCAGGTCTTATTTAGTTGATATTTTATATAAGCTGTTTTTTCATTCCTTAAAGCCACACCTGAGTAATTTCTAAGATCGTTATAAAACAATCGATCTGTTTCAGATCTAGTTCTTTTGAATTTATTGTAAGCTTTTCATTTTAACCCTTTGAGCCGAAATTAATTAAAATTCACAAACTCCTAAAATTTATTGAACAATGAGTTAAAAATAGTACAAATAAACCTCTAAAACAAAGTACTCTCAAATAAACATGTGTACCTATCCTTCAGGACGTGGTCACCAACGCTAACCACCAGGAACTAAGGTACACTTTCAAAAAAGAATTAAAAAAAGTTATCTTTTGTGAAACAGTGAGAAGCAGTTTCTATCTTTATTCAAGCATAATCCCACATGACACGTCGAAGACTTCCATATAGTTCTATGTGGATTATCAAGTGTACTGCAGTGGGAGCATCTAAGAGATGTTGATCTTTCAGGCATGTGAGAAGCCTTACAGTATCGTACTTCATAGGGTACCACCTTCTTGAATCTATTTACAGTAGGTGCAAAAGATGGTCTTCCTCGTTTAGTGGGTTCTATTACTCCAATGAGACCTCGTGCCTAAGACAGTCGAATTTTAATCAGAGTTAATCCCTTAGAGTTACTTCTTAGCTGGAAGAGTATAAAACTGTTTACAACGCAAGCATCTAGGAAGTAGAATAGAATTCTATGCCACCACTTATGTGCTTTCCTGTTAACTTCATAGAGACTTTTCAACATATCAAAGCGATCCACATAGCCCATATGGGCATTGTATTCACAAACCATCTGGGGACATGGTATATCCTCTGGAGAGCCGTCTTTTCTTTTTCTAGATGCTGTATCTAAAACAGAGGGATCATTGTGATTTCCCAACATAAGTATGCTACGCCGGTCTACCCATTTCAGGGCAACTAAACCATCTTTGGAAACATGCCAATCGACTTCACCACGTTTCATATCCTTGTCTGACTTGAATTCAGGACAGTGCTTTCTACAATTTCGTAAGGTACTACAAGAGTATATTTTATTGTTGATCAACTGTCTTTGTAACTCGACAGAATTGAAAAAGTTGTCAAAGTAAATCTTGTGGTTTTTTCCAACCAAGTTTCTACTTAGATCTATAACAACTCTCTCTCCTAATTTCTTTTCTGGAGCGTGATCCACCTTGCCGGTATAGATTTGAAATTCACACATGTATCCACTGGAATCTGCTCTGACCCAAACCTCATAACCGCGCTTTATAGGTTTCATTGGCATGTACTGTCTGATACTACTGCGGCCTTTGAACCGTATCATTGATTCATCTACTGACTGAAACTCATTTGGCTTAAGTGAAGAAAGAAATGTCTCTTGTAATCTGGAAAGAAGTGGCCTCACTTTATAAAGTTTGTCATATGATGACTGATCCTTTCTGGGCTGTACGGAATTATCATTGAGGTGAATATTACTTAGTAACCATGCGAAACGGTCTCTGGAAATTCAGCCACTAATAAATGAGTCTCTGAGCACTTCATCTGACGACCAGTAATCTTTATAACTGGGTTGCCTTTTTACACCCATCAGCAAGTTTACAGCGAAGAAAACTTTGATTTCATCCTTCGTTGTAGGAACGAAGTTTCTTCCATCGCCAAATTACTGTACACAATATAGGTTTGTTTGAAAAACAATATGGTCGATGAGGTCTTCAGAAAATAGGTGCAAAAAAACGTCCGTAGGTGTTTCAATGATATCAGGCAAATTGGGGCCAGCCTCTTCTTCAAATTTGCTTGGTTTGTTGATGTATACTGTATCCTTGGTCCAGTAGCAAGGCAGAAATATATCATTTCTTCTAGCTAGTGGAATATCATCGTCACTTTCCCACTGCGCATTGTCTAAAGAGCAGTTTTCATCTTCGATCAAGTCCTCAAAAATGACATCCATATTCCGAAGATTGAAAAGATCATTATTTAGGTCAGCATTTTCTTGAGTAATGGGTATTTCATCACTCATAACAGCGTCCAGATCATCTAGTACTGACTCATTATCACTAGGTACCTCGTCTACATCCTCTACAATTTTATAAATATCAGCTAGGCTCATACTTTCCAATTCAGCGATCGACCATTTTTTTTTTCGCTGAAAAGAATGGGTCACATAAATGAAACCAGAAAATATTAGTTGACATTAAAATTGTCACAAAGTTACACATAAATAACTTTTGTCAAAAAACAAAAGTTGGGTACTTTCCTAGTGGTTACTACACAAAACCACCATAAATAATGTGATATTTTGCGAATCAGAAATCAGATGCGTGCAAAATTCGACCATAATAAGCCATATACACAGATTATTTGTACTTACCAGCCATTTTTATACACTTTTTCACCAAAAAACTACTAATTGATCTATAAAATCTTCACCCTGTACTAGCCGTTAACCTACTTGGACATTTGACGTTATACGAAGCAGGAATACGCACCAAATATAAGTTTATTTCGTTTGTTTCCGCTGAATACAGGTTCAGCATGCATTAGGCAACACGTTACACACTATGGTTAGCCAGGGATACCGCTAGGAAAATAGCAAAATGAGCTTTGAAAGATGGTTTTTGGTGCTAACCGTGGGGCTCAAAGGGTTAAATTTATTATACATTTTATTGTATAGGTGACGTACGGCCTGTAGAACTTATGAGGTCTAATTCTTTTCATCGGAGCATGTATGTCATACAAGCAAGGTAATGTTCTCAGTAAGATGGAGGACTTTATCATCAAGACTTTGTAGATTATTTATACACAGCAGTTGCATTCTCAGCAAATTCATCATAATTAAAGTGGGAAAAGTCACAGGCAATAAAATGTTGTAGGAGTGTATTCTGGAATTTTAATCTTCAATCCACAGAAGCATAACCTGTGATCAGTTCTTATATCTCCCATGCCCCTCTTGCGCACATGGAATGTATTTGATACAAAAACTACATCAATCATTGTAGCTGAATTCTTGGTAATTCTTGTGGGTTCATTAATAACCTGAACGAGATTGAATAATGCCATGGTTTGAAAAATTTTTTTACTGGGATTGGAAGACTTATCGGTGAGGTCAATATTCACATCACCCATCAATATAACTTCATCGTGGGTAATGTATATAGAAGCAAGGTTATTCTCAAGGCTAGAAAGTAGACTTAATGCAATAGATGGCGGTATAGCACCTATTGCAATGGTCTTATTATTTAGTTTTAGCGATAACCACATTTGTTCAATGCCATTTGAAGAAATGTTGTTACAATCTATGACTTTAAATTTTATGTTGGTCTGGATGTAAAAACATACTCCACCTCCTCTTTCTTCTCTGTCATTTCTAATCAGCTGGTAATTTGGCAGAGTAATTAAATCCGAAGGAAAATCATGTGTAAGCCAAGTCTCTGTTAGTGCTATAATATGAAGGTTCTGCTCTAGCAAAACGTCTGAAAACATATTAAAGCTAGGAATAAGTGATCGAATATTCACATGTGCTACGTTTAGCGTGCTACAGTTTTTCGTGACGCCTTCACTGTGAGCAATGATTGGACTCTTCGATGAATTTTCTGACTTGCCCTTTGATTGCTATATAGAATAATTTATGTTGTTTCTTGCTCTTTCAAGCTTCTTCCTCATTACTGTGCAATTTACTTTGTCAAAAGCAGAATGATCAATCTTTAAATTCAACTTAAATTTATTATTAAGTTCCAAGCAATTTGGGCAAGATATATTTGATTTCGTGCATATATCTGCTTTATGTCCTCCCTCACCGCATTTTAAACAGAACATCCCTCCGGTACATTTATTAGCAGTGTGGTTGAAGCCGCTGCAATTGTAGCATCTTAACAAATTAATGTGTTCATATACTGAGCTTATTGTTAAATTAATACATAATATTCTGTTTTCCATGATACTATGAAAGATTTTGGGGTCACATTCTATAATGGCAATATATATATATAAGTATATATATATATATATATATATATATATATATATATATATATATATATGCATCGCTGTCAATAAACATGTTCTCTTGTTTTATAATGTTAACAAGTTCTGTATTTTCAACCATCTGTTCTATACCTACTATCTTAATCTTAGGTTTTTGTTGACTACTTACGATGTTCACTCTGTACGAGCTGCTCAGTTGTTTATTGATTACCTCATTTATTTCCTGAACACCACCTTCATCTGCACACGAAATTTTTAATGTTCCATTTTCGGATTGTTTTACTCCTGTAAGTTTCACATTCAACTCAGCAGGTTTTAAAACTTTCAGAATATCTTTTTTTGTTTGCATGTCTTGTTGTACTTCTTTTGGTTTTATAATAATGCTGTTAGAACTTGTATTTCCCTTTTTCACCACTGAACTATATGACGGTTTCAAAGCTTCTGTTCTCTTGATACAAATATCTTGATCGGTGTTTTCTTCTATCTTACCATTGGTTCTGCAACTGATTGTTGCAATTTTTTCATACAGTAAGGAAATCTTTTCGTATAGCTCCTTTATTATTATGTCTTTTGCCAGAATTATTTCATCTTTGGATAGGATGATTTGTTCTTTTGCTTTTATGATGTCATTTAATAATACCTCCTCTTTATTACTGTTACATTGTATTGCTTTTCCTTCTTTTTCTTCTGAATGATTTTGATTTTTCCTTCTTACACCTTGACTCATATAAAATGCGGTACTGTTTTTTCTTCTGTAATGTTCTTTTTCTTGCCATCAGCCTAGTTATATCCTACTGCTTTGTTCTTAGCGGCCTGCGGATACTAACTCGTGCGACTTTTACAATTTCTGACACAAATATATATTTCTGTTTAGGTTATTGTGTGAATGTAGATTTTTCTATGAACATACCGTTTGGTAGGTCGATGAAGGGTGGCATTTTCTAAAAGAAGTAACCAAAATGTCATTTGTGGAAAAAGTGGAGTAAGGCAGTTTTCTTATTAGGGCAGCGATATCTTAAAACTCGGATGCGAGATTTCATGAGACCCTTGAGAAAAATTTTAATTTTAGTAATGGAAAAAGAAGCTTTATACAAGTTTACAACTTATCATCTCTCATTCCGACGTTGATCCTCTTTTATGGTTACGTTAAGCAATTTTACTTATGAATCTTTGGTTTTTAAAAATGTGTTATCTGTGGTGCATACACTTTTTGTTTCTTACTATGTAAATATATCATGTTTGGCTGTCATCAGTGAACGTTCAAATGAACCGCACCAGAGAAACATGAAATGGAAATGGAAACTCCATCAACATCTTAAGCAGACATAATAGATATATCCACAACAGTACACATTTCGTAACTCTAACGTTGCATGTCCACTTGAATGAAAAGTAAACAGTATTAAATAATTACGAGCTTAAGTTCTTCTCTCTCTGTCTGTATCGTCGTGACCTCAATGGTGGTCTCGTCATCATAAATATGCCTCTATAACGACCTTCCGTGTACTTGCAAATCATTTCATTAACGCGCGTTCTTGAAAGAAAAATGATGATAATACACACATAACACTAACAGAGAAGATAATTCAATTGATTCAGCCGCGCATCCGGACTTGCATTTTCATACCATGATGAAGCAGATTCATTGATAGAGGTGCTCTGCAAATACCAAAGACGATATACATGTGAACTAGAGTCCTACTCATTATATCTGTGCTTCATTTCAAGCACATAGTGTGAGACAGATTTTTACGCCTTTTTGCATAGTCTCTAAATTATGCTCGAAATCAAGTGCGTCAGCAAGAGCAAAAAAAACACAAATCCATGCAATAACTGTTATCCAGGCTTGTTATTATCTGGATAATTTCTTTCCTATTGTACGGACTCTGGCAACAATTTGCTTTTATACTGATTTTGTTGATCGTGGTTTGACCCTGAAGTACGTTTCTTTTTCCAAAGATACCTAGTATACCAATCGTATTTTGTCTTTTAAGCATTCTTCCACTGTATCACTTTATCGCTATCCTTAAGCCGATCTTGCCGGTGAGCTAGAGAAAAGAAGACTAGCAGATACTTTCTTTCTGAGACGAGACCTGGAGGTCATCACTGCTTGCAATAATAATAATAATAATAATAATAATGGAATTCAAGTTAAAAAAAGGGATATCATTATTAAACTGCCGCAAAATAAAATTATTAGCCGTGATAATCAACCCTGCAAAACGTTTACCATGGTACACGTATGACGTACAAATATTTTAATGCCTAAACCTGAACTTATCTTGACAGTGGTCTTCCAGTCACGGGTATAGGCGCAGCCGAGATGTCCTTAGCTCACAAACGCTTGAGTCAAAAACCAATGGCAGCAGAGACATGACGAACGTCACAAGGTAAGGGCTGCTTGCCTCGTTCTCAAAATTTATGGTTTAAAAAACCATAGAGAGAAAGACTGCTCAAAAATTTACTCTATTCTCTGTCTGAGACTACGCATTTAAACACTCGGAAGATGAAGAAATACCATGTACATCCTCTTTTACAAGAAAAGTAAAGCAAAGGCAAAAAAGAAAAATGTACTGTAGGTAATATACCCTCAGAAAGTTAACGCTTGTTAAAGAAAAACTTATGGCAGCTCTAAAATTAAAACTATGACCAATGTAAGGAGTAAGCCCAAAAGAAGGTGGCGGGTAGGCACTGCCCCATATTTGAATACGTAAAATGCCAAACAAAATCAAGTACACTCTAAGAATTTTAGTATTTGCCTCTTAAGAGATAATTGACGTAGGACAGTATATCATATCTTAGTAATGTTATTTAGGTGAGGTATGAACTTAAGGTTGGATGCCCGAGTTCTACCAAAGAGCCATTTATTTCAGCTGGTTGGAGTCCAGATTACTGAGCACTTGATCTGGCATGAACATATTTCTTCCATAGCGGCAGCTGCTGGCAAAAAGCTAATCTATTTGTCTAAGGCTGAAAAGTACTTTTCTCCACATGATACATTATCTATGCTCGATGCTGTTCAGATGAGGGGCTGCTGTCCGACTCTTCTCTAACGGACAGTTTCGAGTCCGTTTCGCACTGGTGGGCTGTCGGCACTAGCACTAGCACCGCTATGCCAATGGACTTTGCTCCTCATAGCTCTCCTCCATGAGGCCGCCGCGCGATGTGCCTGCCAGACAATATTTTTTATGCTCCTTATAGCAGCCGCAGTGCCCTGGCATTTAGACGTGCCTTCTCGGCTGCATCTGTGTAAAAAATACAATGACCGATATGTGGTTTTGATTCGGTCAGACAATGAAGTCCTATGAACATAAAAATCACATGATATGTTTCGGAAGTTACATAAGACTGACTTTGTACTTTTCACGTCTTATTTTTGAGTGTACATAATATGTACATGTATATTTCCACAAATTCCAGGTATTTTTTTTTGAACATGCACCAATACTGAACTTGTGGGCAATATGGAATTTTTGTTGTTCAGTCATAACTTCGCCGTTATCTGATCGACTTTGAACACTTATTCAACTTTTTTGTTCTTTGCACAGTACTGATGCTTTATCAAAATTTCAGCCAAATTCGATTATCATGGATCACTGGGGAGACAGACATGAAGATAGATGGGAATACGTAATTTGTGTCATATTTTTCGTGATGTACTCCTCAGAAAAGTAAATTAAAACGGAATCCACTGGTTTGACTTAGACAGTGGAAGGCGTTATCAGTTATCAGTTGAAGAAGCATTTTGATTTTCTTTTTGATCCCGCACAAAATGTTCCGATGTTTGTGGATCGATTTTTCAATTGTACAAAGCTTGTTTGTCGTTGTCAAAGTTTCATAAAGATTCGAGCAGTACTTTTTAGCCCAGCTTTACCGAATATACACCCATTCCATTTCTGAGAATTTGTCTTAATACATGAAGTGATAAAATCTAGTAGGCATCCCAATGTAAGAAGATACATGTTTTTTATGCATGATGATACTCCACCTCACTTTGCGCGTGCTGTAAGAAACTACCTGAACGAGAAGTTTGATGGTAGAGGTCAAGAAGCTCCTATTCAATGGTTACCTTGTTCTCCGGATGTTCATCCTTACGAATCTTTATACAGGGTGTAAACGTTATGGTAGTCATTATTAAAATGGGTAAAACAAGTCAAAAAGTTCATATGACCCATGGTCCAAAAGTCAATAGATTTTTGCCTAACTGGCTTTATAGTTAAAGTGTTTTATATCGATCACCACAATCTTACTAATTTTTATAATCTAATCTAAAAAGTTTTTAAATTGGGTAATTAACAAATAAATGGCAAAAGTATTTCTAAGTTAAGCCAAAATTTGTAGTCAGTAAGTAAGTTTCATTAAATTAAATATTTAAAACACACGTGACAACAACGCGTCGGTTTTTCGTCACTCTTATCGAACCGGCAATCGATCGCAAACAAAACAGTGGTTAGTTATTGTTCGCGTACGTCGTTGTGTTCATTTACAATGTTCTCGAATCAAGAGTTCGCCGACATGTTGTTAGTTTACGGTGAAGCTCGTCAGAATTCAAATCTTGCAGCTCAAATTTATCGCCACAGATTTCGCCAACGAGTACACCCAGTCAGAAAGACATTTGTGCAAGTGTATCGTGTATCGTGGAAATCAATGCAGATATCAGCACTCAGGAATTAGGCCGCCGCGTAGGACTATCGCATACCATAGTCCATAGAATCCAACGGGAAAATTTACTTTATCCCTACCATGTACAACGAGTTCAGGCCTTATTACCAGAAGACTATCCTCGCAGACTCACATTCTGTCAGTGGTTTTTGCACAAAATCAATGAAATTACGATTTTTTTAAAAACATTCTAGCGGCGGACGAATATACTTTTACGCAAGCCGGGATATTAAATTTCCATAGTACTCACAAGTGGGTCCAAGAAAATCCTCATACTATTCGTGAAGGTCACTTTCAACAACGTTTTAAAATAAATATTTGGGCGGGTATTCTTGACGATCAGGCAATTGGCCCTTTCGAGTTACCCACAAAGTTGTCAGGAGAAGGATACCTTAGCTTTCCAGCCAATAACCTACCAGAACTTCGGGAACAGACCTTAGTCAACATGCCAATACAATGGAGACAGAATTTGTGGTTTCTTCATGAGCGGGCACCACCACATATTTTTAGAGGCGTCATCCAGTATTTGAATGAACATTATCCGCTGGATCGGTCGAAATGCTCCTGATCCTCGAAAATAGCCAGCAAGATCTCCTGACCTCAATCCGATGAATTTCTGGTATTGGGGAGAACTCAAAGGGATGGTTTATGGAGCTGGTCCAATAACAACTGTGCGAACAAAATTTTAATGTGGCTGAAATAATAAATGGACAACTTCGAGGACCTAGAGTAAGAAGAAACTGGGTTCGTGGTATTGAAGCTTGTGTGGAAAGTGGAGGACGACATTTTGAACACCTTCTTTAAATACAAAACAAGTGCAGTGTGGATTTTAAAAAGAAAAACAATGTATGTATCAAAATTGTGTTCCCTATTTATAAGGCCGTTTTTTTTAATTGTTTGCATTTTACGAGTACATTATCAAATAATGAACTAATACCTAAGAGTCAAAAATAACAAACTCCATCTTTATTTACACTGCGTTCCGTCGTAATTTACGTCTGGCATTGCGGCGTTGTCAGATTTTATTTTACTTTAAAGTCGCTTTTCTCTAAAAAAATGCCGTTTTGACCCTCATGTTATATGAAACTTTTGCTTCTTTTAACCCCCTCTATCACCCATTTAAATAATGACTATCATAACGCTTACACCCTGTAGAGGGAGGATATGAGACTGGATTCAAAATGCTGCAAATACAATAAATATAGAATAATGACATCTTAGAGGAAATTACCTATATTCTTTTGCGCCGTATTGTTATAAGCAGTAACGAAAATGGTGGTCATATCGAACACCTTTTATGAAAGATTCGTACTATTGGCTGTATTAAATAAAATAGGAACAAGTAATACGTACTTGCTTATTTTCGCTAACTACACTTGAAGAATTAATAAGACGCTTGGGAACTGGCAACTATTTTTTTTTTGTCTAGAAATCATACCGAGATGGCTTGTTTTTATAGGATACAAAAATGGGGCTAATTCTAACCCTTCTTGGGCTCTTGTGAGTTTTTCGTAAAAGTCAAATATTAGAACGTCTATCGGTACTTGAAGTATCTTAGTTTTTACGCTTTCCAACGGACAAACGAAGCACTTTTGCATAGAGGTAAATCATGTCCAGTCGACTTACTTCGAGGCAAAAATACGTAGCACCTCTGTTTCCATGGAATATTGGAACAACCTGTTTGTTCTTTCACCAACTTCTCTTATACTATGGTATCGTGGTATTCAAATGGTGGTAGTTGATTCCACCACTTTGAGGTTTCTTTGTTGTACGAGTATGTCTCATTTTAGTTCATGGTTAGGAGAATGTGGTGTTCTTAGGGATGGGTACACTACTTCTTATATTTCTGACTAATCAAAAATGCAGATAGCTTAAAAACAAGGTTGTTGTTTGAAGATACATATCCCAATGCAACGTCAGTTTAGATGTAAGTTTCATTACTCAGTTCTGGTTCAACGGAGATCCTGGTACGTCATTAAAGTTCCTCGTTACTTTACACGTGATTTAAATGATTGACTAAGGATGGACAAAACGGATCAGAGAGACAACCACAGATAAGATTTAGAATCGAAGTTAATCTCGGCCAGGAGTACAGAGATACTCGTACTTTGCTACTATCAGATAAGAATACTATTACAACGATCCCCGCAAGCGTATTCGTGTCAAATGAATCGAAGAACACGGGGTCTTCTTGTGATGGAGCGGCATTTCCGGTTGACAGGTTTACATTGTTTCTTTGCATCGGCGGCCGGTCGGTGGTTTGGTTCGTTCTTCTTTGAAGGCGCCTTCACCGTCCGCGGAGGTGTGTTTCGGTGGCGCCGGACGGACACTGGCGCGCCCGCCGCAGCCGTACAGGTACGACCTTAGAGATGGTACTACTGCCACAGGGCCCACGGCTAACAAAAGCTGCCACAGGCGCAGTAGTACCCAGCTCGAGACTCATGAGGCCTTCTATGAGAGCTGGGTAGAGTGCCGAGAAAACGAAATGAGTGTTAAGCGAAAGTACTACAAGTATGAGTACTTATTTGTCGGGGTACTCGTGTAAATTATGAGTATTGAATACCAATATCTTATAAATAACTACCAAATGCAAAACGATGATCAGAATAAGGGGAATAGGAGGATTAAAAAATAAATATATACGTGTACTTAAACCTTTATTTGTCTATATTACATAATAGGTGCAGAGACAAAAATAAAATAGATAAATATTTCCTCTTTCACGGCGTACTAGAAAAAACATATTGTAGCTCCCATGCTGAACAGGGCGATGCTGTTACAAGATGATCTATCTGATAAATAGTTACAAATTTCCGTAAACTATTGTTTGAATCAATCTAAAATATTTAACCAACCCTAAACAGCACAAATGCTATCTTTTCAAATTTACTGCTGTTGTAGCTTTTATTGATTACCTAATAATATAATGTTAAATTTCAATTGTCTTTAGCGGATTTGTCAACAACGTCCATCTATTAACTAGTGTTAACCTCCATTTTGAAGGTGTTTGAATCTACTACAAGAAGATTACCTTTCCATAAAATTATGTAAAAATGCAATTTTTGAACCTGTAAAAACCTAAAAATATTATGTAATGTTCTTCAAATTTTGTGGAGATATTACTTATGTATACCTATAGTATCTCAAACGACTAATGGTTTGCTGTCTCTGCAAATGTCTTAATAAAAACGTTGAACACAACGGGTGCAAGCAATATTCGTATAGTAGTTGTGAATACGACACAGGTTCTCCTCCTCCGTTGAACAAGCTAACTACTCAAGATCCCAGTTTTACCATTTTACGTACGAGTAGTGACTTCATTAATAAGAAAAATAGAAAAATAATCAACAAACATGTTATCTTATATTTCAGAACTTCATTTATCAGTCGTCTTGGGTAGCGATTTCTTATTAGATATAATGGGAGGGTGTTGTTCTCTTCTTCCTTGTAGACTTTAGAACAGAAGAGAACTGCAACAGCTTCCCATTCTTGGACGTGATGGTAACAAAGTACAGTTCCAAAATAGAAACTATTGTATATATAAAACCAAAACATACACGATAATACCTAAATTTTTGTTCCAGTGATTCAGCAACCATGAAGTGCGAAATTAGAGCGTTCATCGACCGGGCAAAGAGTATCTGCAACACGCAAGCAAACGTCCAGGAAGAAATCCACCACATCAAAGAAGACTGATGTGAATGAAGTTCGGAAGGAAAACAACAGCAACAACAGCAGAGACACGCGGAGTAAACCCCAGAATATACTAATTCTACCATACGTTGAGCGAATAAGTGATGCAATCAGACGAATAGGAAGACGATACCAAATCTAAACTAGATTTTCAAGGAACACCACACTTCGCAGTAGCCTTACAAAGGCAAAAGCTATGAATTATTAAAAATTACACCAATTATTCTATATACCAGGTATCATGTGACTGCGGATAGATATACATAGGAGAGACAAAAAGACAACTCTCAGCAAGAATAGAAGAACATAAATCCAACACACAGCGGGGAGAAGCGAATAAATCTGGAATAGCAGATCTCGCTCGGATAAAGGACCACAGAATACTTTGAGATCACGCTAAGATCTTACACAAAGGAACACACGGACATTGGAGAAATTCAAGGAAATGGTCTTCATAATAATGAATGAGAATACAAACAGTGAAGCGAAAGAGTTGAAATCAAAGCAACTCAACCGCCGCCTCTTTATCAATTTTCAAAATCTATGTCTACCTAAACCATGGAAGTATTAAACTCGCGATAATATTCGAACTTTGGTTCACAAGTTTTCTGTTACTTAAAGATATACTCATCACACAAATACGTGTTCTTCATTTATGTCAGTTTGTCAGTCCGCCTCTGTTGTAAATTAATGCGTCATAAGTACTGAGTCAATCTACGAAATATTCGGAGAATCATCATAGACGCAGTAACACAAATTATAGGATAGGCGAAATGACTGGTAAATTTAAGGATCATAAAATACAGAAAAATATATGTGTGTAGATATAAGAACAGTTAAGTTATTTACAAAAGTGACACCACCACAGACCATTTGGAGCTTGTTACCCATTGCCCCTGCAGTGGCCTCCACGACGATGCTGCATCGCATTATGCACGCAACGCCAATGATTGCAGTTATTTCAAGTTACGAGCTCATTATACATCGGCCTTTTGTCATTAAATTTTCCCGCTTTTACCGGAATCAAAAGCTTCCTAATAATATAACGTCTTTGACTACTACCAAAGACATTATATTCACAACCGCTTACCCTCTACAGCCCCCAAACTCAAGTTTCAACCCCCACAAAAAATTCACGCAGCCTCTGAAACGACCAAAATAGTTTAAGCGTTTTTTATTTCTTTTTTCGTGTTTTTATTCCTAGCTTCGCCACCACTAGACTGATTTTCAAAAACTAAAAGCTTCTTCATCCTTGGCATAGCAGTAACCTTGTGTGAAAAGTTCGTTAAAATCCGAGAGGCACTTTTCAAGTTATAGGCGGTTATAAAATTAGCGAACAGGTCGACAGACTGACGGAAATAAGTGACATGGTTGTTCGTGATGTACAGTTAGTGTTGGAAGTAAAATGAAAATCTTAAGCGACCAATGCGTATCCTTACAATTTATTTTTAGAAACACCTCATAAACTGCTTTGTAACCGCACGCTTGTTAAAAAACCTTAAGATCAACATCGTTTCTAGTGGTCATTCTAAGTTTACCTCTTTTGAAAAAAGAATGCTACAGCTCTGGCATCACTTGTCTCCGTGGTCGTTATCTCCTTAAATGTGTAAGAAGCTGTATGATGCGGCGATCCTACAAGGTACCGATTTGTATTTTGGTTGATAAAATCTCGGCTGTTGTTGGCCCGAAAAGCCTCTTAAGGCTGCCTCCGGATACGATTTTTATCTGTTTGCATATCTTCAAGCTCATCTCCGACAATTTGAATACGGTATATTAATTCACTTTTCCTCTGTTACTCTGGGGACTACGGGTAGCTGTACTTAACATATTTAGTAATTTGTGTTGAATGGAGTAGATCGAGATGCTTGGATATTGGAAATGAGAAGACATCATATGGAAATGAAGCGGCCTGGTTTGTTTAATGACCATACATCACTTACATGAACAATAATCAATACCTCAGCGTCTTTGCTAAATGGACTTGAAGATGGTTGACGTTGTATTCGTACATACCCACTACAAATCTGGACAAGACTTTTTAGGAGTAGTTCTATTAGTTCAGGAAGCAAAATTCTCTAGTATATTTGTAGAAGAGAGCCAATGCCGAAACGATGCCCTCAGTGATCTGTGCTTTGGAAAGTCTAAATGAATGACTTCCTGGAAGATCTTGGGAATCCATGGAAACCCGTTTGGTACTTCGCTGCCTCTTGCTGGATAGAAGATCGGAAGTGCGGTCATCCGTCAAACGCCAAATCGAATTATTTTATCGTCTAGGAGGCAGGGGGGTCATTGAGACTACTAGATATGTAGATACAAAATATTTAAAAATTCACATTCGACATCAATAAAACTTTTATTGAATACTTAAGGAAACAATCTTTGCGCAATAACAAATACTATACAGGATGTCCTCCTCCTAAGTTGGGACTTATAGGGGCGTATATGTCAGGCAATAATAAGCATGTTTTTTAGTAACGTAACATATAGTTTAAGTCCGGGCGAGATGGCCGTACGGGAGAGATGGCCAGTTCAATTGAAGTGAAATTAAATTAAAAAGTAGGTAAAAATGTCTTTATTTGTTTACAAAAGTGCAAACATTTTTCAGTGGTTCACGTTTTAATATTTTAATAGAAATTTATAGATTTTATGTCTTCTGAAGTTTAGTATGATTGTTTTTTTGCATTCTAACATCAAAATTCTCCCGGTGAAATAAGGAGAGATGGCCGTACGCGGTCCGGTAAAGATGCCCTTATTATACATTTAATTTTAATAAAATTTTTCACTTTTCATTGCAGATGCCGAATGTCTACAATACAAAAATATTTACAGGGCGCGGTAATTGGACAGAACAATCACTAAAGGCCGCTATTAGTTCTGTTAAAATGGGGAAATGACCATCTGCTCTGCATCTAAAAGTTACGGCGTTCCACGTAAAACATTGGAACGAAGATACAAATGTGAAAATGATAAAAAAGGACCTATGGGGCAATTTTCTATGCTTGGACAACAAATGAACAAAGACTTTGTCACTCATATAACAACCATGCAAAGTAAAGGATTTCTATTGATGATGTTTGGCAATAGTTTTTAGTTTTGCAGGGCGATTAAAATATCTCACAGATTCAGCAAAAAAATTGAAAAAGCTGGTTATGATTAGATGCAAATGTTTTTGAAAAGAAACGCTGATATTTCACTAGGAGAGTCTAAAGGAGTTTCAGTGGCTAGATCTTAAGCTTTGAGCAGAGTAGAAGTCCACGCTTATTTCATGTGATTGGAGCAGGTTTTGACAGATAATGATCTAATGACCTCATTGGAAAACAAACTGTATTTTTAATATCGATAAAACGCGTCTGCAATTAAATAATCAGCCAGGACACGTTTTAGCAAAAAAATAATCAAAAGCTGCATCTACGATAACTTCTACCGAAAAAGGAGAAACTATTGCTGTTATTGGATATTGCAACGCCGAAGGAACTTTTTTGCCACCTGCTTGCATTTTTAAAGGTAAAAAATAAAAAACTGAATACTCAGATGTAATGCCTCTAAGATTTGATGTCAGAAAAGTCAGCTTACATTACATCTGCTCTCTTTTTAGAATGGCTTAGAACCCTATTCGTGCCAAGAAAACCACCGGTCAAGGTTTTACAGCTATTAGATAGTCATTATACTTACTGTAATTCCGTAAAAATGTTAGAATATGCAGTTGCTAATGATATCATATTATTATCTATCCCAAGTCACACGTCGCATTATTTGCAACCTTCAGACAGATCTGTGTTGAAATATTTGAAGACTTATTTTTATGAACAATGCAACAATGCAGACTTTGGATGAAACAACATACTAGTACGCGAATTACAAGACTATGTTTTGGAATGTTGCTGAGTAATGCTTAGGTAAAAGTTGCCTCTGCTGAAAATGCTACAGCAGGCTTTAAAGCTACAGGAGTATTCCTTTTTAACTCAACTGCAATACCGGAGTACGCATTTCTTAGCAGCTTGGTAGACAAAAACACTTAATCCAACAGCATCTCAAAGTTTATTAACATACTGAAGTTTACCCGTAACATCACCTGTTCTAATGCCAACAATGAAAGGTCTGTGTTGAAGCAACACCGAGTACATCTAAAATGCCATCTGCTGCACAGAAAATCATTTGCACTAATCAATCAGTACTATCTAATTCTTCCGAAGAAAATACTTCTAGCTGCTAAAGACTAACCACAGGCCAAAAATCAAATGAAACAAGTTTTAGTGCTTCTTGCAACGAGAGTGTGGAAAAACTTGAAAAAGAACTTACACTCTCTAAAATTCTGAAACAAGTTTCAGCAATACCACAGAGAGTTGTTGAAGCTAGAAAAAGGACAAAGCAAGTCGGCATTCTTTTACCATCTGAATGTCGTAGAGAGTTAAGAAAAGGCAAAGACCAGGAAAAAGATGCCAAAGTAGAGAAGATAAAATTAAGAAAGAAAAAGTTTAACAAAAAACAGAATAAGTCTGAGAAGATAATGGTAACTAGGAAGCGAAAAGCTGTACGAAATATTTCAGAAAGCAGTGAGGAGGAAGAAGAATCAATACTCTGCGTTTCAGACAATGATACCAAAAATGAGCAAGATAATTGCGCTGGGTGTGGGGCAAATTATTACTCTACCCACCCTACTGATTGCAATGTATCACTTGTTCATTTTTGGTTCATGAAAACTGTACCGAATTTGACAACATGAGTTCTAAATGTGATCAAAAAAAGAGAAGAGAAGCAGAAAACTAAAAAAAGAGTTGATCATTCCCGTACTACCATGACCATCTCTCCCGGGCACTTCGAGAGAGATGGCCAATCGAGAGTTTTACTTGTACTGTTTTTTATTTTATTTGATTAAAGTTTGTTAATTACTTTGTGTTCTTTTATACTCGTCTGAAATAACAGTTTCTAAAAATATACTAATAGTTTGACTACGGCCATCTTCTCCGGACTTACCCTATAGCAAAGCTTTAAGGTAACCGAGATATTAGGTTCCAAAAAGCAATAAATAGACCACCGCATTGGAAAAATCGAAATTGGCACATTCAACATTTGTTTGTTTATATCGTGAAAAAGCCGTCTGGCTGAACACAACTTAAGACCTAGTCAGCTCGAAATGTTGCAAATTTAGGGAGAGGTTAGCAAACTCCTGTTTCTGAATCATACAGCGACAACTTCAGGCAGTGCTTACAAACAAAACATGTGACAGGAGAGTACTAGGAATTCTTTACCAGATGAACAGGGATTTTTCTTCAATTCCATTTTACGTTTTCGGTTTTTTTTTTGCCGTAGATCAGATTTCGTATTGCAAACGTAGCTGACTCTGAAAAGGAAAGTGCCAACTTTCAGGACCCCCTGTATATATCTTAGGAGTTCATTAACATACTGACTTAACGTTATATACTAATAGCATCAGATAGCTGGTCAATACATATACATATACAAAATGTTCGTTCCACAGGCTTCGCCAGTAGGGTTGAAATTGGGAAAAATTTTCATTCCTACAGAAGAAAAAATTATTTTATATACCACCGACTTTATTCAAACATCTATTGCCAATGGCGGCTCGTGGCAAAATAAAACAGGTGTTCTGCAAATGATGAAAAAATGTCAACCAAAATACGGAAACAGAATCGTTTGCGGAGAATTCCGCAAGCTGCCTTGAAAACGGTTTCATTAGTGAAATTTCCTTCTACTTCTTCCATGCATTCAATGAGTGATTCTCTGTTCTCAAACACTACATTTATTGTTCGAATATTAAAATTTCAACGAGTTGTTGCTCCTTGGAGAATTTTTTTCCTCACAATTCTCTTCAGTACCTCTACGCGTTGAGGAGAATTATTAAAAAATTCCGGAATATCTTTCAAATCCCCAAAGAACACCCGAACTTGAGCATTTGCGGAAGCAGCTTGGGACATAATCAGGTTTAACTGATGCGCATAGCAATGCACATAGTGAGCAAATGGATATCTTTGTTTAATTTTTGTCTATACTCCAGCATTATGTCCGCTCATTACCGCGGCTCCATCATAGCTTTGTGAAATCAGTTTGTTATGGAAATTTCCTATTAACGGATCTACGACGCTCAAAATATGTCTTGTGAGAGTATCAGCGTCACATTTTTTGGGATTCATATAATTCCAAAAACGTTCTACTGGTTCGCCGTTGAATACGTATCTGAAAATTGTTACCACTTGGGTTTTCCCCGAAATGTCCCTTGTTTCATCTGCTATTATCGCCAAATACGAGGCTCTGTTAATCTGTTTTATTATTTCTTTATGATAAACTTCAAGAATACAATCCAGTAGATCGTTTTATATTTCTTTCGAAGTTCCTTTAAATACTGAAGCATTTTTATGTGTTCGCTTAATGTTGTATCAAGCTCAGCAGAAAAATTAATCAGTCCACGAAATATTCCCGGGTTTTGGGAGCTCTCGGTTTCGTCGTGGCCCCGTAGCGCCAATTCAAATGCTCCGCAAAATTTTATACCATCGATTATTTTTGATAGAACGTAGGGGAAGGGGGGGGCATAATGGTGACGTGGGGCACGACGGGGCCATCAACATATCTATATCTAGATAACTACGCACACGTGTGTTGTCACCGCCAACAGCCGACCATGTTGCATCACTCTTCAGTCTGACAGTATATAGTGACTAGGCTGCGCGCAATTTTGTTTTATAACCTTTAATTGTTTTCGGCGTCATTTCATCTAATTTTAAGTGGTTACAAAAACGCATATAAAAAGGTAAGTGTTCAGAGTAATACCATCGATTTTGTGTTGTGTTTTTAAGAGACATCAATTATTGATATGTTTTGGAAAACATCTCTGTAACTACCAATTTTTTTTGTTTGTTCGAAATTAAAAAGAATGTTACACATGGGGGCATAACAGGGGCCGTGGTGATGAGGTACAATGGGTACCCTATTGTGCCTCGTCACTGTTGTCCCCATTATGCCCATGTTATGTAAGCTGTTTGAATAATCTGTTGCAGATAAAAAATGGTACGTACGTACAAAAAGAAAAGTTCCAGAGGCAGTTGGTCTAAAGAAAGCATGAAACAAGCAATTGATGCAGTTTTGAGCAACACAATAGGCTACAGAAAAGCATCTCCACTCCACGGTGTTCCACAAACTACATTGGAGCGTTATGTCGTCTAAACACGAAAGGGCGACGGTGTCCCTCAACTCCACTCCAGAAATGGAGAAACGTCTGTTCGGATTAACCACTGTCGTCCTACGAAAAGCTGGCTTATCAGTTGGCGGAAAAAATCTAAAGCTCATAATTTTAACCATGATAAAATGATGGCTGGCGTAGATTGGTTGAAGACATGAAACGTCTCCAATTCCAACCAAAGCCATCAGCACTCGGGCAATGGGGTTTCAACAAAGTGGCAGTGGATAAATTTTATTCTTTGCTCGGGGAAATATATGATAAATATAATCTAAGGCCAGATAGGATATATAATTGCGATGAGACTGGCATATCATGGGTCTCCAAAACAAAGAGCATAATAATTGCAGAAAAGGGAAGGAAACAGGTAGGCTCACTTTCTTCACCAGAACGAGGGCAGACGGTCACAGTCGTAATGCAGCTGGAACTTACATGCCTCCCATGCTGATATTTTCTTGACAGAGAATGAAGCAGGAGTTATTGGATCACGCTCCTCCAGGAACGACGGCAGAATGCAATGCTCGAGGCTGGATGACTACTGAGACATTTATGACGTGGTTCCAACGGTTCGTCAAGTTTTCTGGTCCGTCAATAACTAACCCGGTCTTGCTGCTTCTAGATGGTCATATAACGCACACACAAAACTTAGAGGTTATTGAAAGTGCACGTAAGAATGGAGTTGTAATGCTTTGCTTTCCCCCTCACTGCACCCACAGGCTCCAACCTTTGGATGTTGGCTTTTTGAAACCTTTGAGTGTATATTATGACCAAGCTTGTTCTAACTGGTTAAGGTCGCATCCGGGGCGAAGAATAACAACTTTTCAAATAAGCGAAATCTTTGCACATGCATATATTCAAGCTGCAACAATGGCTACAGCGATCAATGCATTCAAAAAATGTGGCATATGGCCATTCAATCAAAGCAACTTCACAGATTCAGATTTTTTAGCTGCATCAACAACAGACGTACCGCTGAGAAATAGCGAGCCTGAGACAAGTGCTTCATCTGCTGAAATCCAGCAATATCCACCGCTTTCCCTTAAAGAGCACCACATCAGAAAACTCCTATGCCAAGTCCGCAGCCTGAACCATCTATACAAAACGAAGACAGTGTGATCCGATCTCCAATTCGAAGAGTATGTCGTGACTTAACAACTTCCTTTGAAAATGCTTCTCCCAAGGACATTCTCGCGATCCCAACAGTCGAACAAAGAAACCAAACGAGGAAAAATTATCGCAGAGGGAAAACTGTTGTTCTCACTTCAACCCCCTACAAAAATGAGTTGAAAGAACGTGAAAATCTTAAACAGACAAAGAAGTGTTCAAATCCTAATGATCCCCGTTTAAAGAGAAATGCGAAGAAACAGAAGAAGAAGGACGTAGAAAAAGTGGGCGAGGATATCTTATGCCTCTATTGCGTTGACGAGAACCTTAGTTACTTGAAGTCTGCAGTGAATTGGGTGGCCTGCCAGCTGTGTGAACGTTGGTCTCATACAGCCTGTGCTGGAATTGACGACAAAAATTCGAAAGAAATCCACATCTGCTTATACTGTGAAGCAATATAACTATGTACCCCGTAGTGCCCCTACCGAATTTAATAAGGATTTCGTAGAATTAAATTTAAGGATATTATTTGATTAGTTACTTTACGAAAGTCTGTGCCAAATGAATCTGTAATATGCAACCAAAGTATCAAGATTAGTTTTGATTGAAAAATATATTTTGTTTATTCTTTTATTCTTTATTTTCCTTAAGTCCCCGTTATGCCCCCCTCTCCCCTACCTGTTTTTTGTAAAGGTATCATTATGCTGTTGTATATTTCTCCAATAAGCTGAATCTAACTGAGCTCTGATGTTAACAGTCCCCAATAAAGCCAATTCCATCGAATTATGAAGATGTGTTTTAGAGTTTTCATGCTTCTTAATTTTTTACTCAGGTGCACTAAATCTGTAACACCTACCTCCGTCCAAGCTTTGTCACCGCCGAAAAGTATGCAAGGAAAGCAGAAAACGGCATTCTTCCTGTTGCACCCACAAATCCAGTCATTTCTTGTGTAAATCTCCCTGCTGAAATGCCGCGTAGGTATAGCCCTTGCCCCCGACTAACGCGGTCGACCTGACACCTTAAGCTCAATTTTTTCTTCAAATGTGTGTTTCCAGGATCGTTCACGCTGATAAGTCTGTAAAGCACATCCATTGTCTTGCACTACCCTTCTACACAGCCACAGTCAGTCAGTGAGTCACTAGTCACTCAACGTGAGACCCAAAATGCCTAAATAAAAAATTGTTTGCATTCAAATTTTAAGCCTCGTCACGCGACAAGACCAATGCCAATGCCGAGGACCCACCGACCGACCAATCAGATATCGTACTTCGCAATAGATCTGTACGGATCTGTATAAATTGCAGCACATGCTTAAATCGCGCATTTGATTTTATAGAGAGAGACAAAAGCAAACGCGTGCGGCTTGTGTCGAAGTAGTGCACAGACCGTTTTCAAGTGGCCCATGTTACGCTGCGATAACGAAAAAAATGACAAGTACACAATTGGTCGGTTATACTGTTTTCTCAGTACAAAACAGACTCGACGTCGACGCCGTGTCTTGGGGGGCAGGCCGGTATTGTTTCTATTTGTGTGATAAGCATGGAACATAAATGATGATCAAATTATTACTGCTTTTTTCTGTTAAGACAAAAGTTTTGGCAGTTCTGCAGCTCTGCAGAACTTAACGGCCAGCCGCCCCTGTATTGCATTGGTGAACAAGATATTGTCAAATGGTCGATACTTAGGATAGAAAGGAAACTAGTTCAGCGTTATCAAATAGATGGAGACTACGGAGTTTGTACTTGTTGTATTATACATATTGTTGTAATACAAACGGTTAACTTGGGACGAACATAATCCTTTATGAACTGATGACAGCGTTGTGTGGGAAGTCAGAGTCAACCTATTTGATGCCGACGCTGAATTTGATGAAATTTGACATTGGAAATGTATGCAGTGTATTAGGGGAGTAATCTTAACTCACCATAGAGTTAATTGAACAATTATCATGTTTTATCCTTATTCAATCTTATCAGTAGGGTAAACATTTACAACACTACAACACTCCGTTTTTTGATAATGGGGCAGTTTAGGAGCTATGTTTATAGAAACTTCTTTTTCTTATTTTCAAAAACATTTTTACTCTAGAAATGTTTTCCCGAATCGCCCTGTACATTCGCTATATATTCTCCTATAAAAATTCAAAACAAGAACTAAATATCGAATAAACTTCACAGAGAGCGAAAAACAGTCTAATCATTATGGGATCGAACTACAGTTGTTCAACCTCCAATCCACATTGTCAAAATATTATTTTCCGACTTCAAAGCACTTGAAAAATGCCGATATAATCCTCTGAAACCTATATTTTGTAAGCTTGGTATAGTTATTATGCCACACAAAAGCGCGCGTGACAATTCGGTACCTATACACCACTTGAAATTTGATATCCTACAGCCCTATAGGTATACCAAATCTGTAATTGGTGTTGGTCTTTAACCGCAATTCTAGGCTTCTCAGCCCTTTGAGGATTACCTGACAAATAATTGTAGGGACTTCAAACCTCTTATTATATCAGTTTCAGATGAGAGAAATACTGAAATTGTAATTATCTTTTCTCCTAAACGTTTTTTGATTTATTTTGTACTGTATTACTATATAAGAAAACTATGATGCAATTTCTGACTCCGGTTTTTTATGTATCTGGATACCATTTTTAAGCTTAACTGGAGCTATTTAAACATGATAGCTGGAATTAAGAGTTAGGGGATGTGCGCACCCTAACATTAAAGAAAAAGCTAACAAAATTATTGGTGATAATTGCCTTCTAACTGTATTCAATGCGACTTAATTGGAGCAATTACGAAACTGAAGGCAGTTTCTTTGTTTTTTATTCCTTGCCAAATTAGTGGAGATATATGGTGATTAATGGAATCGGTGTAAACTCGGAGGCAGAATTTGTATCGGAAATTGGAGATAAAGAGTGCAAAGTTAATATAATAATCATTTAAATGATATTAGTTCAGTTTCTGATTCGAGTGCATCTTGAATATTTTTTCAAATCTCAACGTTAGAACTGCTATGAGGAACATTTTGTCAGTATCTGTTGTTTTTCAAAATTGAATACAACAGGAAATTTGTTTGATTTGTCTAATGTGGTTCATTAAATTCAATGCAGTAAGAACTTTTAAAAGATGCATTACGACACATAAAAGTGAGTTGTTAGAGTGTTATAGAAAAAATAGAGGATATGCGTATGAAAAAAGAACTTTCATTTTTTTGGAACACCCTAATGGATACGACCTACCAGTTTACAAGAAAAATACAGCACTAGTCGTTATTGTATCATACGAGGATGTAAAAACACATGGATAAAGACACCAGGAAACCTGTGGATTAGGGAAATAAATATAAGTAACATTGTGTATTTGTTGGAGCATACCTTGTGTTCGGAACATATTTAACATTTTATTGTGCAAATTTTAACGTCTCCTTTAAGTTGGACGTAATCTACGGCATCATCACAGTACGATTTAGATGTATGAGAATAAAATATTAGATAAAATTAATCATAGGATCTGGCGCAAGCTTTGATTGATGATGAAAAAGGTTATGTTCTTTATTCTTTCTTTTTATGTCTATCATCATATAAGATGCACTGTATTTCCTCAGCTCAGTAGAGCAGAAATTGTCGGTTGAAGGCAAAAACATTATCAACCATCACTGTGTCAGTTTTCGGCAAATTTGTGCTTTCTGCTTTTACGAATCCAATGTCCATGATTGTTTTTGTTCAACAAAATGAGAGAACGATAACTTTTATATTAATTAGAAGTTTTTTTTGGGAAGGTTAAAGAAGACAACGTTAGTCCACGAGTGACATACGGACGACGTTCCTTTGTTTACAACTTGTATGACGTCACGTCATGGCCGACAGCGTTTTCACCGTTTCATATTAAAAATAATTTTTTTTTTGATTGGACCGATATATCTATTTTGCGTTTTTATGAATTGAAATCGATATAATTTGTTTTCCTGAGGCAAATACTGTAAGAGATACGAGGGGGTACCAAAAAAAAAATAGGATTTTTTTTAAAAGCTATTTATTTCCACATTATTCACAAAGTAACCTTATCTCCTTCAAACTACTGTCCACTTCAACTAATACACTTGTCCCACTACTCGAAACATTTTTTGAAGTCTTCCTTAGAAATGTCTGACAGCTCCATCCTCGATTTTTTCAAGACCTCTTCAATGTCGTCAAAGCGACGTCCTTTCATGCCCCTTATCATCCGTGGAAATAAGAAAAAAACGCACGGAGCCAGGTCAGGCGAATAAGGTGCGTGAGGCAGCGGAACCATGCCATTTTTAGCCAAAAACTGTCGAACAGAGATGGCTGTGTGCATTATTGTGGTGGAAGAACCAGTCTCCTGACTGCCACAACTCGGGTCTTTTTTGCCGAACACTGTTTTGCAATCGTCTTAAAACCTCCAAATAGCAAAAGCTCTTTTCCCAGCATTTTCGTCGATTCGGGCAGTTGATGGACGTCCAGAGCGAGGTTTGTCATCAATCGACATGACTTTTTCCCTCAGTTTCAGCAGCATTTTTACCAATTAGAAAGCAAAATTTCACAGTTGCACGTTGCTCACTGAAGCGTGCCATCGTAAAAAACGAAACAAGCACGAAACAGCTCTAGCAAAAATACTGACTACATAGGAATGAAACAAGCTAGTGTAACTCTTTAATTCCAATTGTTCCGCCATATTGGCTAAATAGATCGCAAACACCAGAAAGAATATTTGGTAGGCTTCTAACATCACTAAGAAATTTTTTTGCTGTACTTAAAAAGAATTAGACTACTGAAAGAATAAATTAACTCTCTTATTATGCAACTTTTATATAGGGTTGTCCAATAGGGACGCAGGAAAGTAAACGTCAATTTGACATAGACGCCATCTTTGTTTTCTGTCACCGACATGTCATTTGTTAGTTGAATGTTTACCATTGATCGCTATGGAGTCGTATTCGATTGAAGACCGCATTAAAGTTATTTAAGAGCACTACAAAAATGGTGCAAAAATAAAAAACACGTTTCGCGCGCTTCGTGAACATTTCAGTCGCAACAATCGCCCAAACGAAACAACCATCGGTCGTCTGGTGCGTAAATTCGAGGCAACAGGTTCTGTGGCAAATCTGCCAGGCTCTGGCCGGCCAAGGAGCGTTCGCACACCGGAAAATATTGCTGTTGTGAAGGAGAGTGTGAGAGACGATCCGAAACAATCAACAACGCGTCGATCCCAAGAATTGGGCATTTCGAGAACCAGTTTGCTCCGCATTCTCCACAAGGATTTGAATGTACTCGCCTACAAGATCCAATTGACGCAAGAGCTGCGTCGGGCCGACCATTTTTCGCGCGGAACGTTCTCAGATTGGCTCCTTGCACCGCCAAATTGATGCCAATTTTTCATCAAAAATCATGTTCAGCGACGAAGCGCATTTCACTTTGAATGGGATGGTAAACAAGCAAAACTGCCGCATCTGCGCGTGATTTCGCGCAGAGGAAATGTGCCATGGCCACCAAGATCGTGCGATTTGACTCCCTTGGACTTCTTTTTATCGGGATATTTGAAAAGCAAAGTCTACGTCAACAAACCAGCCACCCTCCAAGAACTCAAAAACAACATCATTGCCGAGATAAATGCCATAGAACTGACCATGTTGCAAAATGTCATTGAAAATTTCGACCATCGCGTGGACGTCTGTAAATCCAGTCGTGGTGAACATTTGAGCGATATTATTTTTCATACATAAATGGTATAAATGAACCTTCAAAATAAAGTACCCAACTTGATTTGAATATCAATCTTTCTTGTTTTAATATGCGTTTACTTTCCTGCATCCGTTTTGGACAACCCCATATAAGTGATTTTTGGTATATCAACTTCTTTTGACGAGTTATACAAGCTGTTAAAATAAATGACTCAACTTTGAAAACAACAACACAATGCGTTAGATGAAAACAAAGTCCTAACAGCATTTAAGCATTTACATTTCTATATGGTGATGACCGTACCATATTTTAGTCACGGGAGATTCCCAAACAATAGTAACAAATTAAGTTAATAAATTTAGCCATTGGTACTGAAAAAACTGGCTGAATCAAATAAGTGCTATTACATGATTTGCTCACTAAAAATAAATTTAACAATCCTTTACTAACTGTATACATACGCTTTTTCTACCATGGCATACAATATTGCCGTTTGGGGACAGTCCTCAGATTTATCAAGAGTTTTTATACACCAAAAAAAAGGCTTACCTGGAAAACATTAATTCACGGTTATCAAGAATCATGTCGCACAACATTTAAACATAATATATTCACATCGGTTGCCATGCACCCTTATAAATTGTTCTGTTTTATTAATAAAAGAAAAGGAGAGCTCGATACCAACAACTTCAATCACAGTTATTTCATTCGTTACTAAAAAATACTTACTTAATAGATTTTTAAGTCAGTTAAAAAACTTGATCGATGTCTCACTATATACCATTGAGGAATTTTTTGATTGTTTGCTTTAATTGTGTCTTATGCATTTTATATGTAGTTCTTTTTCCGGTATATGCTATCTCTATACATCTATGATGTTGATGTTTGTGTTAAACGGTGTTGTGTTTTTATACATTTTTATCTGTTCTTTTCTTGACCTATCTACTTGTATTTGTAGTTAATCCTTTAATCAGACGTTATAGCCTCTGAAACCGTAGCCTTGACAGGCATTCGCAGTGGCACAGGAGTTGCATTGGAGTCTCCTCATGCTCTCTACAGAAACGAAATGTGGCATCTTCTGATAGATCCAAGAGCCTCATCTCGTATGTCGATTTGGACGACAGTGTCCTATCAAGAGACTCACTGTGACCCTTTTATGGTCTTCCTATTAAATCGGAGTAGGTACTCTTTAAATTCAGTCTACGTTCGTTGATTGCTTGCCTTTGCCCTAATTGGCTGTACCATCATTCTAGAGACTTTTTCTAGGTACAATTTCTTCTGGACTATAGAATATAGGATCTGCCTTTAATGCCGTATACAAATGCTGATAGTATTTTCTGTGGTGGTACAATTTCTTCTGGACTATAGAATATAGGATCTGCCTTCAATGCCGTATACAAATGCTGAACGTATTTTCTGTGATGCCGACTGATCGGTGATTGGTCCAGAAGTCTGTGACCCACGCAACTAGCATTACTCTGATACTTGTAATTGAAGCTACGGGCTTAAATAAATTTGAATTTGCCGCAACGCGCAGTGATAAAAGCGTGATTAGAATGTAGTTGCAATTTTACTACCTACCGAATATTAACATATTGCTCGGACTGTATAAATTCATACAACAATATTCGCAATCCTTTATTACACCATTACGCCAGCGGAAATAACTTTGTGGCTATGTTATCACTTTTGTCTCAGTTTCGGCTATTTAACTGGACTAGTACCGCTTATCTCGCATCTCGCATCGTACTTATAGGCAGTGCGCAGAACAATAGCTTCCACATTTCACCGTTACTCATTCCGCAGTGATAATCAATCATGTCTGAGATGATCCTTATAGAGAGTGTTCGACACACCACGGGAGATCATCTGCTAATGACCTACTACAACTCTGAAGGCACAGGTCGGGTAACATTGCCAATGTGGATCAAGGAGTCTACGATTTGCCAAAGGACACCAAGAGTGTGGTGTTTTGTGCTGTTGTTGCTCGCCTTGGCGTATTTCATGTATGTGAAGGTCACTGACAAGACGTCCAGGAGGAAATAGTGATCAGGAAGATTCGGATGTCTGCAAGTGTTTTAGTTTTGGTTGTTAATTGTTTTCTAGGCTAAAAAGGAATTTTATTAAACCTAAAGTAGCTATGGATCTCAGTCTTGTGCATTTATTTTTAGTGGTGGCATGGTTTACTAGTTATAATCAAAAGATTACCGACCTCAGGTCCTGTTTGCCCTTATATATCTCATAAAAACATTTTGCTAGATGAAAACCTGGCGAATGGGCCGTTGGTTCTTGTAAGATATCCTTGCGTTCCTAGCTTTCTGTCACAAATATTGAATTAGCAATGTGATAATGTATACAGGGTGATTCAAGTCAATGATGAGATCACGATTTTGAATGACACCAAGAGTGTCGCTGACCATGTGTTGCGCGCTTTTCAGTCTCGCGTTGGTATATTTCATTTTTGTGGACACAACGTGGGAATAATCATTAGAAAAATGTGAAAGGAGTTGGGGGGTCATTGTTATATACCAGAATGTCCTACCTGGTGATTTGATTATTAATAATAATAACATGCCTTTATTTTATTCTTTTACAAATACATATTTCTGGTATTTTGAGTGAGCTGAGGTACTAAAATTTGAAATTAAAGAATCGAAATGGCGGAATGTTACCTTAGGGTATTTTTCAACTCAGCCAACAATTAAATTGACAATCATACATAAGAATAGAGTCGTACAAAATAATATATGAGATACATGATACCCTAATAGTGTTTAAGTCTATACAAGTATACGTGTTTAAATTTCAAGTCGTCTAATATAAAATCATAATGCCCATGAGACACAACTCAAAAAATCGCGTGGTCAGTCTCAATCTAGATGAGAGGTGTAACATATAAAATAAGTATTACTTTCAATTTTTTCTTGAAATTCATCAGACTGTAATTCCGATATTAAGTTGGTAGATTGTTGTAATATTTCGCCGTGATGTATGAGAAGCTCTTCTTGTATAATGATGTAAAGTGGTGGGGAATAACGAGAGACTGACTATTTCTTGTTGCTGTGTTGTTAACGTATTTAAAATTTTGTAGTTTGGACTAAAGTTGTGTATGATAGATTCTAAGATTTTCTAGATTCAATTTTCCGTTTTCCTTATAAACATGACTTCCCTATAAACTTATATGGTCATATTTTCTAATACCATGACAATAACGTAAACAAGAATTTTGAATTCGGTGCAGCTTGATCTTATTGCTTTGCAACAAGGATGGTCCATGTACAGCGTCACAATAAAACGTCCTTGAAATGATTAGTAAATCACACAGCTGTAATTTTAACTTACTATTTAGTAAATTTCATTGAGAATATAATTGTCTGAGGATACCGTAATATTTTGAACATCACTCATTTATATGATGGTCAAATTTTAATATGTTATCCAGATATAAACACAGATTTTTGCTTAGTTACAATTGCCTAAGGAATGTTATTGATGTTGAGCTGATATAGATTTTCACTATTCTACTATAATCCGTTTCTGCTTTGGCCCAATAATCATAACTTTTGATTAGTGTTTCGACATTGGATAACTTTTTCATGACTCCAGAAGCATAACATCAAGAATGAAACGATAACATTATTACGAAATTTTATTGACAAGTACATAATGAGAAAAAAATTAATATTGTGTTGGGCGACCCCGCAGCTGAGTACACGCCTGTATACGTCTAGGCATTGGCAAAATGAGATGACCAATGTCTGGTTGTGGCACCTCATTCCAGGCAACTCGAACTTCGTGGATTAGTTATGACAGAGTCTGTGGCGGATGGTGCAAGGTGGATAGTCTCCTCCCCACGATATCCTACACATATTTGATGGGATTTAAATCCGGTGAACTAGGCATTTACGCCTGCTTTTTGAAGAAAGTCCGCAGTACGGCGAGAAAAATGGGGACATGTGTTGTCTTGCTGAAAAATGATGTGTGGATGGACCTCTAGATACGGCAGTAAAAAACATAACGCCTTGAACAAAGAGAAGGAGTGATCGGCTACCATAGGCAATAGCCATCCAAACCATTACTCCAACAGACCTGTGTACATGCCTCTCAACAGCAAATCCAATATCACGCTGTTCTCCACGGCGGCATCTTACCCTTCTACGACCATGGTGCGTGCCTAGACAGAATGGCGATTCGTCGCTGAAGATGACATTATGCCATTCTGTTCCCCAATGTTGCCGTTCTCTGCTCCAGTTTAAACGCAGACGACAGTGGTCCGCAGTCAGAGGAAGCACTAACCGTGGACGGTATGAAGTTTGAAGTCTATTAACTGATTTGAGAAAAATCTGTGGAGCCGATGAAGGTATCGATTCCAAATCTTCTACATGTAGTATGAACAACATAAGCAAAGCGGATACACACTCTCATGGCTCAAACTATAGAAGAAGAAAAATAAGAGTAAATACGTTTTACGCTTTTAACCTATCGAAACATCAACCACCACATATTTGAACAGGGTATTCAATTTTGCATACTAAATATTTTTGTCATCCCTGAAAAATTTGGACTGCATAGTTGAGGTAAAATTTGATCATGGATAATTTCTAAAGCCGGTTGGCTCTTTTCATCGTTACAAAAAAAATCTTCTGATAAACTCCATTCATCTTTCGTTCTCAAACACTTCCGTTACTACACATACCCAGTCATAGTTGACACTACAAATGCTCTACATTAAAAATACCAAAGTTATAGTGAAATTTGATTTCAGAAAAATTATATAGATTTGGTAGTTTTGAAATTGGATTGTTCAAGATTAATACGAGGGATGCCACATGGAAACAAAACAACACGGTAGGTAGTTTTAAATGACTTTATTGTTTTTAGAAGTATTCTCCACGAAGATTAATACACATCTGCATGCGTTCGAACCAATTTTCGAAGCACTTATTCCACTCGTTTGCTGGCAGCTCCAAAACGGCATTTTTGAATGCGTCAACTGCTTCTTCTGGTGACTGGAACCTTTGACCACGCAGTCTGTTTTCAATTTTCGGGAAAGTAAAGAAATCGTTATGACTTAGATCGGGACTATATGGAGGATGGTCCAATAATTCCACATTTTCTTCCATTAAATACTGCCTTGTTTTTTGGACAGTGTGCGAGCTTGCATTGTCTTGGTGGAGGATGATTTTTCTTTCTGGGTTGATTTTTGAAGCTCGGTGATGACTTTTGGCAAACAAATGGTGGTATACCAATCCGCAGTAACAGTTATTTGCTCATTAAGAGGAATTGTTGCAATATGACCCGCTTTTTACACAAATGTCGCGACCATCTTTTTCGAAACACTTTGAGAACGGATGACTTTTGTTGGCTTTTCTTCACCTTGGAACACCCAAACAGCCGACTGTCGTTTATTTTTTGGTTCATAACAATAAATCCACGATTCATCACCACTAACAATGCTGTACACATTTTTTGAGTTTCCGAAATTGAAACGGTCGAGCGTTTTTTGACACCAATTAACCCAGGCTGCTTTCTGCTCTTTAGTCAACAGGTGGGGTATCCAACGAGAAACTAATTTTCTTACTCCTAATTGTTCATGTAAAATTTTTTGAATTTAAGTCTTTGAGATCTTCAAGGACGCCTCAATCTCGCGATCTGTCACATGTCTATCTTCAATGATGAGTTTGCGCACAGCATCGACGTTTTCCTGGGTGACTGCCATTTTCGGTGCACCCACCCTGGGATCGTCGCTAAGGCCCGTATCGTCAGTCGTCCCTACAATTGTAGGGCGCGTTTATGGCCTCCTTGATTGTCATACTCCTTTCTATCCTTCAAAGATTTCTAGATTACACTTGTGCCGTGTCAGCGTCAGCGCTCTCCTATTGTGAAGATATGTTTTCTTTTTAAATTGTAGGAAATTTCAGGCTGATGAAACATGATATAACTCAAAAGCAAGCACAATTTGATGCAAATAGATGTTTGTGACATAACCTCAAAATAGAGCGTTGACACGGAGAAGTAGAAAACTATGACAATCAAGGAGGCCATAAAGGCGCCCTGCAATTGTAGGGACGACTGACGATACGGGCCTAAGACTCACCCGTCCACGTTTGAATTCTCCATACCTACTGGATATTGTCGATTGATGTGGTGCTTCGTTGCCGAAAACAGACAGTAACTCAGCAAGGCATTCTAGTTGCGATAATTGTCTCTGAAAGATGATAATTGTCTCTGAAAGATGTAATGAATTATGGCGCGAAAATGTTCCCGGTTGAGTTCCATTTTTCTAATGTCTTGGTGACACTTAAAAATTCACTGTAGTGAGAACACTGCATGAACTGTTGTGAAACTTTGAATTTAAGTTTACTAAAGAGTGAGGTTGAGATTCAGTACTGACGTTCGTTCCGCGCGGCCTACTATGTTTCTATATGCGAAACTTAAAAGACATACCTCGTAATGCAGAACGAGCCTTTCTTTTGGCCAGGAAGAAAGTGCAAAAAGTGGCTTGCATCAAAACATGAAAATTGGATATTTTGGTGTAAATGTGACAATTTCGCGACTTGACGTTGATCTATGCTTAGTAAATCGAGAAATTACAGTTTGAAACTAGCACCTAATGAAACCAGGAATGGGACAGGTGCTCACGTAGTGTTGTTTTTAAATTATATACAGGGTCTCCTTAAAGTTGGGTCATTCTTTTACACAGCGTATAGATATTCGCAAGGCGTTAAACGTACATGAAGCGAGCAGGCCAAGAAATGTGTCCAATACTGTTCTTGTCGTATTGTCTTCCATATTTCACTTTGAGAAACTTCAACTTGAGACGCGGTGGTTCTAGTGCTCATTGTCTTCCAGCGTGACATTCTCGTTGTTCTTTCAGATATCCTGTGCCACGAAGTCTAACAACTAAATTTACAAACATCCGTGGGGCCGTATGCTGCGGCTGCAGTTTGTTGGCACTCTCCGTATGTTAGTATTATGTCCACTAGTTCATTGTTTTCGCGACTTGACCTTGATCTATGCGTAGTAAATCGAGAAATTATAGTTTGAAACTAGCACCTAATGAAACCAGGAATGGAACAGGTGCTCACGTAGTGTTGTTTTTAAATTATATAGGGTGTCCTTAAAGTTGGGTCATTCTTTTACACAGCGTATAGATATTTGCAAGGCGTTAAATACATGGAGCGAGCAGGCCAAGAAATGTGTCCAACACTGTTCTTGTCGTATTGTCTTCCATATTTCACTTTGAGAAACTTCAACTTGAGACGCGATGGTTCTAGTGCTCATTGTCTTCCAGCGTGACCTCCTCGTTGTTCTTTCAGATATCCTGTGCCACGAAGTCTAACAACTAAATTTACAAACATCCGTGGGGCCGTATGCTGCGGCTGCATGTTGTTGGCACTCTCCGTATGTTAGTATTATGTCCACTAGTTCATTGTTTTCGTACACATGTGCAATTTTTTCGCACAAAATAATCAGACAAAATGAAAGTATATGCACTATTAAAAGACATACAACTGATCGAACCAAAGACTTGTACTGAAAACTATACAATAACACAAAAAGTTTGCCGAATTTAGATAAACGATAAGATTATTTATTTAACAAAAAAACGCTAAGATTTTATACGACAGTGGTCGAGAATATCAAAAAATATGTGTAATAACATTCTTATTTTTTAAAATATGTGATCTTTTTCTGTTTCTTTTATTATGCAATTTTTATAAAGGTGACTTTTGGTATATCAACGCCTTTTGTCGAGTCCTACAAGCAGTTGAAATAAATGCCTTAACTTTGAAAACACCCTGTATAAATTGGATGCTTTCATGCGGTGTTGAGGGACTAATACAGTACAGGAAACTAAAAAAGTATAAACTTATATTTCGTCCGACAACACACCCCCAGAGACTATTAATGGCGGTAAGTAATATCAGTGGTAGATATTTCCGGTTGTTAGATGCAGTTCGACGTTTCATCTTTGTTATGACTTGAATAACTAAAATTGTTGTTCCTAATACAGTCAGCGAAGAATTTAGGAAGAATTTTGTACCAGAACTGGACGTATTTACTTGTGGCCTTCACATTTCCAATGTTGTATGTGTAGTATTTGTTAGGGAGTGATGTGATCAGACATGTCTAAGAAAGTTCAACATATCTGTCGTTCGTATTTTACCGAACAGATAATTAAATTACACGGCACAAACAGAATGTGTGCCTAGGTTTGTGCACACTAACATGTAAACCTGAATTATATAACTGCTTTGAACGGGAATCCTGAAAGGGAATGAGATCAAAATCATGCATGGGAAATCAGCATTTTTGTATAATTCATAAAACCGATGAGCCACAAAGGGTGGTTGAGGGTCAAGCGAGTTGCGGCTTCACTAAAGGCCGTTGCAGCCGCAAAAGGACAGGAGGGCCCCATCGTGAAGGGCTAGGGCCGTCTTGCGTTGCGTGGCGTGGTGTTTCGTGCCGTGCCGTCGACCAAGTCGCGTGATGGACGACAACGAACACACCAGCACGCCCAAGGCGCCAGCAACATAATGGACAAAGAACTTTTACTACAGAACATAGATCGCCTAGTTTTTTCAACCTTCTGTTTTTGTTCTCGTAACAGAGTCACGAGGGAAATCGATCTCGATTGGAACGGGTCGAGTTGGTTGACAATCAAGAATACGTTCATGAATATTATCGACTCTACCCTACCAAATTAATTCGGCAAGTTCCAAGCTATTGAAAATAGTTTTACCCTATCTTTTTTAAATGAGAAAGTTTTTTATTTTGCTAAAAATACCATGCTTCCAATTGTACTGGAATTATTATATTATTAAATAAACATAGAAGGCAGGAAAATAAGACGCTTATTCGAAAACGACAATATTTAAAGACGCATGAAAGTCGTTTCGACTTGCCTGAGAGGAGATTTCGAGAACTATTTCGCGTTAGCAAAATTCTGGTCGAGGAATTAATTACTTTGGGTAGACCACATATCCCAGAAAGAGAAAATGTGAGAGGAAACCAGATAAAAAACATGGTGTCATGTGTGCTCTCCAATTCTATTCAACATCAAAGAAGAAGATATCTAGATTTTTCTCAATGTAGTCTATCAATTGCTTGTGTGTTGGTCTAGATATTTATTGTCAGCACTTTATCGAATAATAGATTAAATTATAATTAAACCAAAACTAAAATTCTTCTTGCGTTTTACTGAAAAAACGTCAGTGGCAGGCGCTTGCCCATCAAAGACTGTCAAAAACCAGTCATATTTTTCGATTCTCTGTCAGATCGGTTATTCCCTTTTGACTCAGTATTTTTTCGACTACTCCTTTTTAGGAGAAGGCGTTGCCGTCTATTAGTTGGACGTACAAATACAACCAACATGAATTAAATACGTTTTCTAGTTTTTAGAGTTGTTTATGGTTGTTTAGTGAACTGAATGTGAACCTGGCAGACGGCTAAATGGCGCGCCCTTATGTTAGCCCGTCTTTCTGAACGTCGAAACAGCAGCACACTGTGGACTAACTTCAGGTGGAATTAGTTAATCAATGATACTCCTTGGTATACTTTCCATTCATTATACACATATGTAGTGGATTATCTACTTTATCGGCAAAGTTTCCAAACCTGAACGATAAGTTAGCTTACTTCATACATTGCCAGCATCTAAAAGTTGTTTACACCACGAAGCAGTCGCAGTATGCAAGTGTGTAACAAAATCCTGATACTAGTCTTATCCTAACAAGGAAGAAAACCATATAAATGAAAACACCCCGCAGAAGCCTTATGGGGAATGGCTTTCGGCTAATTTTTCCAAAACATTTGTATGTTGTGGATATCAACAAGCATGTCCATGGGCTCAAATTTTTTCCACCAGTAGTTTCCGAGATATAGTGCCTCAAACTTAGTCAGTCCGTACCCTATTATAGCATACACGCTATAAAAGGGTATGGAGTATCCAACGTGGAGGCGTGTACCGTGGAAATTACTCATGAAAGAGGTTAGGGCCTACAAACACCTTTGTTCTAAGTGGTGAGATCTAAACATCGTGAATTAAAAAAATTGACGAATGCCAGTTCCTATAAGGTTTTTTTTGGGTTATTTGCAAAATTTGTTGTTCCCATACTGGTTGACAGTGTCAATTCACCCCTCCAACTGAAACATTCTTCTTAACTCTAGTAGTCTGGATTGTAAATATCTATATCTGTCGTCTCTCCTGCAATTGACGCAAACGCTTACGAAATAGGCTGGAGAAGGCCCTCGAGTATTACACTAGGCCTTTAAAAAGCTATTTTACGAAGATACTGACTTTAGGCTTGATTTAGCTTGGACCCAAGCCAGGTATATCGTGCAGTGGTTTTTGCGATCAGTTTTTTCACATTTCTTGTATGGGAATTCCATATGACGTATTGAAGGTAATTAAAACACCTGGTTTATTTTGGTTTTGCCCATCCTGCGTTAATAAAAGAACGGATTTGGATTTTGTGTCTACTAGGATAAATAAAAAGGTCGATGCACTTATTTCCAATATCCATGAGTCATTTAACGAAGCAAAATCTGTTCTAATAAACAAGATTGATGAACAGTTTGATCAAGATACCTTAAGAAGGATGCCTGCGACGGATGCTTCATATGCAAACATTTTGAAAAAAAATGTGAATTTAATTGTTAAGCCAAAAAACAACGATCAGCCTCATGCAGCGACAAGACTTAAGATGCGTCAGTCTGTTGATCCGGTAACTAATAACATTAAATTTTCTCAAGTAAAAAACATAAAAAATGGGGGATTACTTATAAAGTGTGATGGATCTGAAGATGCCAGCAAATTGAAGGAGTTGGCTTCATTGCACCTTGCTGATGATTATGAAGTCAAGGAAGTGAGGAAGTTTAACCCCCGTTTGAAAATTGTAGGAATGTCTGAGTGTATTGACAAAGAACAGCTCAGTGTTATACTGAAGTCTCAGAATAGTGTATTTCAAAATGATAGTGAGTGTACTGTGTTAAAAGTGTGGCCAACTAAGAAGTCAGGTGATGTTTTTCAAGCTATTCTAGATGTTGACATTGCTACATACTCGAGTATTCTTAGTCGAGGCAATCTGATTGTTAATTTTGAAAGCTGCATTGTATATGATGCAATCAGTCTGAGGTTGTGTTTTAAATGTTGTGGGCACAATCACTACGCTAAAAATTGTAAAAGCAAAGTTCAAGTTTGTGTAAAATGCTCTTTAGATCATAAATTATCTGAGTGTAGGTCGGCCTCTTTGAAATGTATCAATTGTGTCAATGCTCGACTTCCAAATTCGAATCATGCTGCTTGGGATGCAGACAACTGCACTTTGTATATGAAGAAACTGGCAGAATATAAAAAATCTATTATTGGTGATATATAGCAACTATCTTGTAAACAGTTAGAGCCAACTTATGTGAATGTTGATGATTCTGTTGCACTTAATCAGACGGATTTCTCTATATATTACCAAAATGTCAGAGGGATAAAAACTAAGCTGAACACGCTATTAAATGCTTCATATGCTAGTTCTTACGATTTGTTAGCTTTGACTGAAACTTGGATAGATGATAGCATTAATGATGCAGAGTTTATGAGTAGTGATTATTGTGTATTTAGATCAGATAGAAAATATGTACAAACTGGCCAAACTAGGGGAGGTGGTGTTTTATTAGCGATTAGTAAGGTATATGAGGCACATGAAGTAACCATTGCATCTTCAGTTTTAGAAATTGATATTGTTGGGATTAAGATTCAGCTTGCTCGTAATGCTATCTACGTTATCCTCGCTTATATTCCTCCTAATATGCACCTAGATGCTTTTGAATCTTTTGTTGATGACATTTTGGCGATTGATTTTTTTGGTCCAAATGATTTTGTTATTTTTCTTGGGGATTTCAACATTCCCAGTTACGTGAATAAAATGTGGGATGATTCTTACAATGATAACTACTTATATGCTATCTCTAGTATGAGCAGTTTCTTTAATTTAGCCCAATACAATCGTATTCGTAACGAATATGATCGTATACTGGACTTAGTCTTCTGTAATAATTATGTTCATGTGAGAAATGCATCTGATATTCTTTTACCAGTTGATAGGCACCATCCTCCGATAGAAGCGCTCTTTTCACTTCCGCGTTCTCTGAATAACGTACGCCCAAATAATAATCCGCAATATAACTTTAGGAAAGCAGATCTTCCTGCACTCTACACCACTGTTATGGATTCAGATTTCTCTTTTCCATCGGACATCCTCGACATTAATATTGCTTGTGACCTGTTTTATAGTAAATTGTATGACGCTTTCGATAGGCACGTTCCATGCACATTACCAAAGGATAACAGATACCCTCCCTGGTTTTCTCGTGCAATAATCTTTAAAATATCAAAAAAGCATCGCCTCTGGAAGCGATACAAGAGTACTTTGGTTAGATCTGACTATGAAGCTTTCAGTAACCTGCGAAGAGCCATCAAAATTGATATAGACCTGGCGTTTTCTAATTTTGTTGCGAGGACTGAGCGTGCCCTTGCGCAAAACCCCAATCAATTTTGGTCCTTTGTTAACTTGCGCAGCAACAGATCAGGCATACCCAACAATATGTCTTTGGAAAATGAGGAGTTCAGGAATCCACAGGAAATTGTTGATACTTTTGCCAAGTATTTCCAGTCCACCTACATCACGTCTTCTCAACCATCTGCTGATTGTTCCGTTACAGTAAATATATCGTATCTTCCTTTAGTGACTATTAATGTAGAGCATGTACGGAATGCAATGAAACGATTAAAGCCTAAATGTTCCACTGGCTTGGATTCCATACCTTCATTTTTTCTAAAAGACTGTGCGTGTGTTCTTGCTGAACCTTTGACATATCTTTTCAATTTGTCCTTGAAATCTGCCACCTTTCCTAGAAAATGGAAATTGTCTAAAATAACACCTGTTTTTAAGAAAGGCGATCGATCGCAGGTAGAGAATTACAGGGCTATTGTTATTTTAAGTAATATTACCAAAATTTTTGAGTTTGTTCTTTTTGATATTTTGTTCTCTCATGTAAGTCGGTCCATATCGACGAGTCAACATGGTTTCTATAAGGGTAGATCTACGTGTAGTAATTTGGCATGTTTTAAGCAGTACTCCGCATCAGTTCTGGATAATGGCGGGCAAGTTGATGTAGTCTATACTGACTTTTCGAAAGCTTTCGACCGTTTGGATCACGGTGTTCTATTGCAGAAGTTGTCTAAGTACGGCTTAACATCTAGATTCTTAGCTTTCTTTCATTCATACATCAGTGATAGACAATTATGTGTGGACTTCCGTGGATATAAGTCTGGTGCGGTTTTAGCTACATCAGGGGTGCCTCAAGGTTCTGTTCTGGGTCCCCTATTATTTTTAATTTTTATAAATGATGTTATAACAGACTTGCGTTGTGAGTACTTGCTATATGCCGATGACCTCAAAATTTTTAATAGCGTTTGTTGCTCAGAAGACAGTTTAAAGTTACAAGCTGATTTGAATGTCATTGATCACTGGTGTAAAGTAAATAACATGCACTTGAATGTCAATAAATGTACTACTATGACGATTACACGTAGGGTGGAACCAAGATGTTTTAATTTTGAAATCGGTAGCAATGTTCTTTGTCGTGTTAATATCGTCAAGGATTTGGGAGTATTATTCGATCAAAAGCTTTCTTTTATTGATCACATTAATGCAATAATAGCAAAAGCATTTAAAAATCTAGGATTTGTTATAAGAAACAGTAGACATTTCAATAATAATAATACATTAATTTTACTTTTTAATGCTTTTGTCAGATCTATTTTAGAATACTGTTCGATTATCTGGTACCCGGCCTATGATATACACTGTAGAAACATCGAGAGAATCCAACGTCGTTTTGTGAAATACTTATGGTTTAAAGATGATAGAGCGTACCCTGAAAGAGGTATACGCAATGACATTCTCTTAAGTAGGTATAATTTATCTAATTTAGTCAAACGTAGGAATCTGTTAGCTGCTAAATTTTTATGTAATTTGTTGAATGGAACAATTGATTGCCCTTTTCTTTTAGACAGGATCTCTCTACGCGTTCCCGATTTGCGTACTCGTCATGGTGGTAACAATTCATTTTATTTACCTGTTCCGCGGACAAATTTATTGTTATTTTCTCCTCTTTATGTTATGTGTAATGTCTGTGACAGTGTAAGTGAACTTGATACGTTTAGTACCTCCAAAATCAATCTCAAGAGTTTATTTTTAACAATTGGATAATTTATGTTTATGTTTATACTGCTTACATTTTTGTTTTTGTATCACTTTTTGTTTTTTCCCTGCCTGTTAATTGGAACACTCTGTTCAGGCAGTGTATGGATTATAAATAAATAAATAAATAAATAATATCTATAGCCGGCTGGGCCCCTAAGTCGGCGCAACACTTACCAATCTCTCTTTAAAAAAGTGGAATTTTTCAGTGCACAAAAGTAATGAGAAAACTGTATTGTCTTTGCACTCAAAATTAGGAAATATGAGAATCAATACGTGTATAAGCTTCTTTTTTAATGGAGCAGCCTGTACAAATAGAATCGTTCCCGGATCACAGTCTCGATAAAATTGTTAATAATGCTTAAAGTGTTGAGTTTTTTGTCACATAAATTTATAGAAACAGGACGGCCTGACAATAATTTTATTTAGAAAAAAAAGCGGAGCTTCCAATCTATTTTGTTCATTAATAAGCACCACTCATTTGGTTAGAGTGCAGCATTAGCTTTTTAGCCATCGGATCAGACTTAGGTTACACTTGAGTATCTTGTATATTGTGTAAAATTTCATCAAAACCGGTTTAATAGTGCCAAAGGATATTAAAAATTTTTGCTAAATTGATAAATCACTAAATATATACGTAACAATGAATTCCAATTTTTCTATCTTGGTCCATCTTGTGTAGGTATGTACACCGTCGTCAACTAAGAATGCGAGGAACTATATCTGGGAACCTATCCATCACAAAGGCTTGCGGTAAAAAGGTCCTTACTAAAACGGCCAAGAGAAAAACCTGGAAAATATTTTTAAGTTTCTCAAATAGTCGCTATTGGGCGTAAGTAACTGCAATCTTGAATCTGAGTAAGCGATGTTTATATGAATTTCGATATATTAATCTAACAAAAAAATGTAATACCTGAACTTCAAAGTCAAGGATAATGCGAACTTTTTTGTTTGTATCTCTAAGAATGAAAACATTCTACTTTCAAGCGAGTTTTTAAGCATTGAGTATACCCATTTAAACTATTCAGAATGATTAACTGAAAAAAACTCTGCACAAAAAAATGTAATTTATTTAAAAAAATTGCTCAGGCGAATTTGATCTGAGTTACCGTGCGGGTATATTCAGTGCGGTTACAAATTAAAATATTTGAGGTCACCAAGTATCAGAAAGCTAAAATCCTGCTCTAAAGAGCTTGAAGAGTTTTTTGAGATTAGTTCATAAAGCGATTTCAACCTTGTTTTGTAGGCCAAAACCGTATAACTTTTTGTTTTTGCAGGCTGTACAACCCCTGGAACCCAGCAGAAGTCTGCTCTAATGAAATTAAACTTCGATCTTTCTAGTCTTCTAGATGTTCTGTGATCATAGCTTTGTTCGTAATGCCACGACTAGCTGGGAGCGAGGATGTTTTTTACGCCTTTTTTCTAAGTATCCACATTTTTGGGCAGGTGGTGCCAAGACGTCACGACCACTACAATCGGGCAACGTTTGCCTCCAAGGCAATCCAACCGAAAGATTCTAAAACATATGTTATACGGGCTTTTTAAAGTTGCACGTTGCACGGATCTTCTAAGACATTGTTTGCTACGTATCATATGTATTGTATTTCTTTCTTTCTACTCTGCGCAGGCAAAGCCTAAATGCCAGGGTACCGCGGCTGCTATGAGGAACAAGAAACTTTGTTAATCCGATTTATGAACTGCTTAAGTTTAGTACAACTGGGAAAAGCTTCCTCATGTAGATTGTTCCACAATCTGGATACCCTAGGGACAAAGGAGCGGTCGTATCGGCGAGTTCTGGATGTACGATGTTCGACACAGTTAGGATGCAAGGCCGAAGTCTGACGGGTCTGCCTGGCAGGCACCTCGTGCGGTGGCACCATGGAGGAGCGCTCTGAGGAGCAAAGACCATTGGCGTAGTGGTAGAAGACAGCTACATCATCGATGGTCCGCCGGTGCGAAAGGCAAAATAGTAGGTAAAAAGTACATCGTTATTATTTTAAAAGAGTCTACAGGTATGCTATTAATAATATATTATAATATAATAATATTCGGAATGGCTGAGAAAGACATACCTGTTCAAACCTGCAATGCCTACGCGAAATCGGCTGAGGTAAGCCCAGTAACTGCGAAAAGTATCTATTGGACATGTCAACCCCTGGGCTGCTAAAAGAACATAAAAAATTATTCCACAAGTTCCTATTAAAAATTTCCCTGTTATACCGAGTGTTTCAATTTCGACCCTCACCATTGGGATCTCGGAAACGATAGGAGATACGAAGAATAGAAAGTTTAGGAATTCAAAGTACTTCCGAAGAAAGACAGAAAAAACAGAATTTTCCCATATTAACTTTGCAACTTTTTCTCCTTTACAAAACGGCATCATTAGAATTTTAATATGATGGTTCGTCCATTGTGCTCCAGCATCAACTTTTCTTATGGATGCATATTGGACTTTTGCGCAGACAACCAGAGTTTTCAATTCTGATTTCAAAAATCTATATGGACATTGCCCAACCTTAGTTATTACAAAAAAACGAAGAAGTTCCTAGGTAGGCCTTGAAATTATCAGATAGTCATTTGTTTTGTATTCCAGGCCAGATTTGAACGTAGTAAGGAAGACTGAGAAGACGGGAAATAAATCGATCTGTGAGAGCAATGTACAAAAAACATTTTAAACATCTGCTATGCTTTATCTCTGCTTATATATGATTATTATTGTTATTACCATCAATAAAATTTTGTGTTCTCGCTTTAGCATACCTTTTACTTCACACGCCTACTGGCGTAATCGTAATCGTATTTTCGGAAATGAGATATATTTTTTAAATGACATATGTACATCACGAAAAACCGTGCCAGTCATTTTGACGTTGGTATATTTATTCGCCTCTAACTCCGGTAATTCTACGTTCATATTAGGTATATTTCCTTCATCATAGATGGTATCCCCATACAATGACCCTTAAAACTTCTCCTTCAGTCGGGTGTCGATACGTGCGACGCCGTCCTCCGATGGACAAGCGTCGTCGTCGGTGGTCGTACGTCACAGTCGAAAATCGCTTCCACACTACTGAACCTTGCGTGAACTGTGCGTGGTGAAGGCCTATATAGTAATTCTTGCTGGACTGGTCATCACAAGACCTGCAGGGCGAGGAGGAAGGTTATTCAATTTTTTCTTATATGTGATCTTGGCTAACTTTTTTCTGAGAAGGGCTAACTTGTGCCAAACATAATCCTTTATGAACTGATGACAGCGTAGCGTGGGAAGAAGAGAGTCAACTTACTTGACGCCACTGACGAACAAATGCTTGGCCAACTGAGGACATTCAGAACCCAAGAGCCTATTTGAATGTACAAAATTCCAATATATCGTCCATATGAAAAAAACAAACAAAGTTGGTGATGTAAGTGAGCTGAAAATATATCGGCGTGTCTTGCACAATTGTCTTAGAATGGATGAAGAGACGTATTTAAACCTTTTGTCTCTTGTATCAACTTTGATTCAGAAGCAGGATACGATCACGAGAGAAGCCTTAACACCACATGAAAGATTAACGGTAATGATGTTCTGTACGCGGCATCATTCTTTGCTTTGTTATGATAATCTTTGGATTTAATGGGACAAAGACATGGCTGCTTTTGGTATTCTCGAATAAAATTTTCCAATAATTCACAGTTAACCTTTTTGAGATCACTAGTCATGACAAAAATTGCTCAAATGCTATCTACGTACGACCACATAACACTGCGGACGGTAGCTTGTGCAAGCTTGAAAATCATAGGTACACACGTACCGTTTTGCTTGCGCAAGCGGGCCTAATTCAATCCTCAAGCTGCTTGTACAATTACAAAGCTTGCACTACATTTCCCTACAGACATTCAGGCGAGCTTGTACAAAAAGATTGAACAAAGCATGCTGGACAAGCTTGCAGTTGTGTCTGTAGCCACTTCAATAAAAAGTAATGTTGATGCCGGAGGACAAGAGACGACACGTCATGTTGAATTTATAATTATGCATTCTAATAGAAGAGAAAAAGTGGCAACGCAAATGTACAATTTATTTTAAAAACCCAATACGAATGAAGTCAAGAAAAAATTAAAATGAGTTTGGGAAAAGTCAGTTTTTTCTGTCTCTCTACGGAAGTACTTTTATTTCGCTGGTATATCCGAATGGCTAATCGGATAGGGACACAGCAATCAATTTTAAGGCATAAAAATGTTTAAAAATATGTTAAAATTACCAAATGACATCACCTTCTGCACATATATTAGTATATTTATTTCTATTTTCTCAATGCTTTTATTGTTATTGTATTAACCTTTAACTAATCTAAATTTATAGTAAATATTACTATTTCAGGGTTAAGTGGAATGATAGTCGTGGATAAACTTCGCCCATTTATAACTTGTTAGCTATAAATTAAGACGTTTACTATTATTATATTGCTTCAAATCAATTCTACCGTTTCTGTTTCGCACTTTTTTGCCCAAAGTTTGACTGTAATATTTCCTACACCAATAAGTCATATATGATTTGTTGACTTTGGGTTAAATATTTTTATGGGGCGAGCAATGCTTTCGAAAGCTTGCCGCTACACGCTGCAGAAATGACAGTAGGTAGCCTGCTTTCCAATTATTACCTACACTTTACAGTTAGAGTTCACCCTCTGAAAATCAGAAACAAAGCATGAAGCAGCTTAACAAAACGTTGCCACCAATACCCAAAATCGAAACGCACCTTTAAAAATGCATATTTTTATGGTACTTGGTAGTAGGTAAGTACCGTAAACTGCGAAAGTTATGATGGACAGCTGAGGTGAGGCAGTCCGACTATTGAACAAAGGAATATTTGCGGCCCTTTAATATACGGCGGGCCGGCCATGACAGAGTAAATGAAGGGCGGACGTTGAAATTGACAGAACTGCGTGTGGCCCTTGCCACTTTGCACTTTGCTAAATACCCAAACAAATTTTGTTAAAATTATGATTTATGATGCTGAAGGATTCAGTCTCGGCGTTTATTACATCAGTAGCTGGTTATCTAAATAAAATCTTAATATATTCAGAGTTTAAGGCAAAAAAACTGAATATTCAACCGAACAGACAACTATTTTGTTAGATGACGCAATTTTTTACAAGCTTTTATTTAACTTGACCTATTTGCTAGTATGTTTGTAGCTGAATTATATCTTCTCGTATACGTCACAAACCCTGTAACTGCATTTTGAACCAGTTAACTTTTACCAATTGTTGAGCTGACATTTTGTACATACCTGTGGTTTGCGTGACAGTACAAAATTAATTAACTGCATGCTACCATTTTCAATTCAATATGGCTGATGCTACAGTATTTCGATTCATCATATGGGTATTAAATGAAAGGGTTAGGTGAGAGAAACAAAATAAGCAAAGTGACGTCATTCTAAATACAATATGGCGGCAGCCGAAAAATAGAGTTTTACATTTGTCACGGTCTTCGGTATGATGTAGGTATGAAATAAAAAGAAATTGATGAGAGAAACGCACTCACCAAAGTGAGGTCATTCTAAATACAATATGGTGTCTGCCCTGAGATCGAGGTGATAATTATCAGTCACCAATATAATATACAGGTAGGTATGAAATTAAAGGGCTTTATGATAACATACTAAGTACAGTTACGTACATCTAGATTCATTCTGCTATGGATATCAAAAATGAGAGGGCTTAATGAGATAAACACGATAAGTAAGTCATTCTAATTTCTACATGGCGATCGTCGCAAAATATCGATTTAGCATTATATGAATTATACCTATAGAAATTTTATAATACAAATACAGTAATACTTTTATGTAGTCCTACTAGTAAATATATGAAAGTATTTATTTGACATGAATACTAAAAAGTAAAAAATAAATAAAATTAGAAAACAAGCTTTTATTTAGCTGTCAATGAAATGTAATAAAAATTTAAAAATATTTTTTCGGATTGAAAATATTTAAACAATAATACAGCTCCTTCATCTCAAGTTTTGACAGCAGGAGGAAAAAAGGGTCTATCGAAATTAATTTCAACATTCATTTAGAATCGTCCATCATGTCTGTCTGGTCAATCAAACCAGATGTGTTTAAAATTGTTTTTTTATTCTATCAAATATATTGTCAAAGAAGTGTAATTTGTTCTGAAGGTCACCGTTGGGGACGAAACGTATGCAATAAAGAAGAATTTTAAACATATGCAGTTTGATTGGCCAGACAAACATGGGGGATTATAAATAGTGTTTTTTACTTAAAATTGTCGAAAAAGTACATATCTTGCGTTTTCGAAAATTTTTAGAGATGACTTAAAATTATCAAAAGTGTTGCTAGTGGAGGTCGAAAGGGTGACGAGAAAAAAATAATTGTTTCGATCTTTGAACGCGAGGTCCTTGTAGATTGATAAAGTTGATAACTTTTATTGATGAAATAGTCCACAAAAAGTCTTCAAAACCGTTTTATTTCCCACCAGTCTTTTTCTTTTTTTAAGGAAGCCTACCCGAATGTGAAATCTCGTACGCTCAATTTGAAAATCCTAGGTTAACTTAGTGAAAATAATGACATTCAGTGCTTAAGTACCTACACAAGTATATATATATATATATATTCCAATACTCACGTTAATCAATGGTTACACGAAATGCTTCTCCAGGACCAGAGATATTTGCTCAAATTGTATGCAATATGTGTGTAGAAGACTATAGTTGGTTTGTGCAGTGCCGATCCAGACCTGTCTTTATTGTTTTATGCCCTAAATTTTTTGATAGTACCGTCTATTATTCTTTTAAGGTGAAGATTGTAGACATTTTATCTCGTAATTTTGCCTCAGCCATATGACTTGTAACGAGTTTCTTGTAGCGGGCACTTTAGTAGATTTCATTCGATACTTAGATAACAAAAAATACAGGGTGGTCGAAAAAGAGAATGAAAATTAGACCAAATACGACAATTTTTTCGAATAGAAATCACTTGTTTATGATTTTATCGTATTGAGCATTGATAAATGACAGACCAAAATGTATTTTGGAAAAGTTCACCGTGGCGGACGAAACGTCAGTCAAGAGTAGTTTCTACATATTTACGTGGTTTGCTTTCGTCAGAAAAAACAGAGTAAAATATTAATGGTTCGCTTGAGGTCACTACAAAGGTAGTAGAACATCAAAATCATTCCATTATAATGAAACTCAAATAAAATTAACATAACAAAGGAATACGGGATTCGGTAGCGTGGAGTGCTACAAAGCTCCTTAATAACCTTTTTTAATGTTTGGAAAGAATAAACTAGCTAAAAGGGGCCGACAGAAAAATTTATGTTAGGCTATATATCGTTAACGCCTCATTTTTACCTACGCGGTCCGCTTTTACGACGGTTCTAAACGATTTTGTAGTGTCTAGTTAGTTAGAATCGTTGGGATACACATAATGAATGAAAAAAATACATTTTTAAAAACAAGCTTTTATTTAGTCGACAAAACGAACTATACATTCAGTTCGATAGTTGAGTTTTGCTTTGACTGCAGATACGTATGGGCGGAATAAATATTTCAGGATCTCGTTAAATAAGAGATGTCCACCAAAGCTCAAAGTTCTGGGATATAAAATTTTCGCCAATATGATAGAAGACTGGAGCTTCTGAGCTAGGACAAGAGGAAGCCTACATCATTTACACAAAGTTCATATAGAGGGCGTTTCCAAAATATGGGGCAAACATTCAATGGGTCATTCTTTGAACTATCCTTTGACAATTTTCGAAACACCACTTGGTTTTCAGTTTTCTGCACATGGAGTGCGAATACTTTGGAATATGTAATACATCAGATACATTTTTTGTTCAGTTACATCCTGTAATTATTCGATTTCTAAGATATTTTGGAGTTTCCACTATAGGAGTGCAAATAAAGCATTAACCTTAGATGGCTTCATAGGAAACTTCAAAGATTGTGGCAATAAATGCGGTCCTACTCGACCTATCTGACAGTTTCCGCGTGTTTCTAGTAAGAACTTGCTAGCTAGGAACCGTGGTATGGTTGAAAAACCTTTTTTTATTTCCCAAGCCTACTGGCCTACTGGATTTTTTACACAGTCTTACTGCTATTGCAAGGACTGCAAACGCTTTGAAGTTTTTGAACATCGGTAGAGTGACGGCGGAGGAAAAGGACCAAAACAAAAATCGATTTTTAATGTTCCAGACGATCCTGATAATTTTTGGTAAAATCATTTGTAGATGTTAAAAATTGAGCGTTAGTGTTTGCAGGGGATGGGGGTCGATATATCTAAATATTTCGACGTTGGTATATTTACTCGTATCCAGTCCCAGGAATTCTACGCATATATTGGGCATATTTCAAACATCATGCACGTCTTTGTACATTTACCCTTAATCATCTCCTACAGTTGGGTGCCGATACGTGCGACGTGGTCCCCCGATGGACAAGCGTCGTCGTCGGAGGTGGTATGTCACAGTCGGAAATCGCTGCTGTGGCCTGTGTGCACTGTGCATGGTAAAGGCTAATATCGCGATTCACGCGGGATTGGTCATCGCAACGATTATGTGCGCCTGCAGCAATTCCTCTCTGGGAGATGAGGAAGGTCATTTAATTTTTTGTTGAACATGTTCGTATCTAACTTTTTTCTTAGAAGGGATCTGCACTTGTGCCAAATATACTCTTCTTCGAACTGATAACAGCATAGCGTGAGAAGTACTGAGTCAGCTTACTTGACTGCCATTTTCACACCGGTATTCATTCCTCTGAGATAAAGGAACATATAAAATAGCATCGATAAAAAAACTAAAGTACCTTAATTTGTTCAAGAGCAAACTATTACCTTTGCCTTCTACATCCTCGCTACTTCTGCAAGGCCATTCAATCTCACTAACCTTAACAAAATCGTCGACAGGCTAATGAACCTTCTGGCGTCGTCGGAATGAAACCAGTTAACCTAATTTCGAGAATTTATTATGGGAAACATTAGCAGGTCCTTATCTAAATAGTCGTACCGACCTGCGAACTGGTCTCTGGCTGGTTCGGCTTGTCGGTAAGTTGTTCTTGTCACCTTTAACAGGTTTCGCTCGTGCTGATGTCCGCAGCCCTATTGTCGGCAGAGCTGTTACGCGGCGGGGGGCCTGGACCCCCGTCGTGAGGGACACCGCATCGAACCCCGCAGCGTTTCTACTATTTATTTGGCAGATTCATATTTATATACCGCGAAATGTAAGGTTGATGGGAGAAGTAGTATTGACTGGATCTCGATGAAATGCAGCTTTCAATATGTGAGGACCGCACTTTATGAACAGATATCAAGTGAGTGGAGGTCAAAGAACAATAATCTGGATCTTGCCGGACCATTTTGGTCCATTTTTTTAATTCCTTCGCCTTTCAAGCAATTACAATATATATTTTTCGCTTCAGTAAGAATTGTTCTTAGTCAAAGTCAGGGGGAGGGGCGCAAGGGGGCACATGGTGGCACACGGTGGCAAAAGAATTTCTGTATTAGCTCACAGTGTTTTAAAATTATACACCCTTCAATGTCTTCATAATTACCATTAAATAATGTAAAATGAGTTACATTATGTTGTTTTTCATTCGATGACTTTAAAGCAACTATATGAAGTTAGGCATTTGAAGTTTTATGTCAGTGTCAAAGATGATCTTTGATCTTGATATCGTATAAAATAATTGACTATATTATAATTTTAAGGCTTACAGAAAAAATTTCTTTAATGACGTCTGACATGCTATAATATTTGGAATCAGAATTAGAAGTTATTCGCCCATGCAAAAATGGCATGCATATGAAAAATCAAAGTTGAGACGAAAACTCATATTAATGTTCTATTTATGGCAATGTCAATGTGCAGTTCATTTTGAAATCATATTTCAATAAATTTAGAAAAAAATGGAAACGATTTAGGGAAAATTGGATCCTGTCTCTGGAGATACTGGAAGCGTCAAAACTTTTCAACTGCAAGTTCTGAAATATATAAATACGCAATTTTGAAATCATTCAATCGTTCCTGTATCGCTTACCGTTTGGGAGATCGCAATGGCGAAAATATGAAAAATTTGTTTTTAAAATCATTCTTGTATAGACTAGGTACATATCCGTCTATATATTATATAAAGCTGTTTTTGGCTATATAACGAAATTTCAAGTAATTGCAGAAAAACAACGAATAAGTAACGATAAAGAGAATTTATACTATGTGACATATAAATCCGAACACCCAGTTTAAATGGTTTTATTTTAATAAAATTTTGTATAAGTACTTAATGAAGCATAATAAGTAAATGATAAAAATTTCACAATGATTGCGCTGCTTTAAACCCCTTTGACCTTTAATAATGTGTGGATGAACCCTGATGTGCTACGCATTCTCCAACGCGCCTAGGCAGGCTTCTGATCAGGTGGTCAATGTCCTCCTGTGGTATCTCATTCCAGGCAACCACCAACTCCTCTGGAAGTGCTTCTAGAGTCTGAGCAGAACGTTGCAAATTGAGCAATCTCCTACCCATCATATCCCACACGTGCTCAATTGGGGATAAATCGGGAGATCTTGGTGGCCATGTGACATCATTATGTTGAAAGAAGTCTATTGTGACTCTTGCAACATGTGGTCGGGCATTATCTGGTTGGAAAGTTGGATCTGCCAGGGTGTCAAGATAGGGTAAAGGATGGGGTTCTAGAACCTCGTGGATATAACGCTGCGCGTTCATCTTACCTCTGATGAAGATTAAAGGTGACCTGGAACCATAAGCTATAGCACCCCAAACCATAACTCCAACAGTGTGATGAACATGTCTTTCAACAAAAAACTGTGGATTCCTCCTTTCACCACGTCGCCTTCTAACCCTGGTACGACCATCGTGCATGCCTAAACAAAATCGAGACTCGTCACTAAAGACAATACTGTTACATTCCTGATCCCAGAGTGACCGTTGTCTGCACCACTCAAGGCGATTACGTCGGTGTTCTCGAGTTAAAGGAAGGACCCAGTGTGGCCGGTATGAAAACAAGCCAAAACTTCTCATTCGTCGGTAAACACTTCGCATGCCAATAGGTCTTCCGTGTTCTGCAAACCATTCATTTGCAATGGACCTGGTAGTGGAGAAACGGTCCCTTAAGGCCAATAATCTTAGGCGGCGATCTTCACGGTCTGTTGTTCTACGGCGGCGTCCAGTGCCCCTTGCTCTTTGCGTACGGCCTTCTCGAAGCCATGCCTGGCAACACCTAATCACAGTGTCCCACTATACGGCCCCTATCAAACTCACTAAGTTGACGAAATCGTACAGGTCTCCGTACTCTAGGCATCGTAACCGATCGTAAAGGATGTCAAGAACCAAAATCCGCCAACGTTGATTCTTTACTGCGGCTGAAATATTCATTTTTAGAGCGTTAGTGAATTAAAAAAAAGCAGTATAAAAACCGGAATGTCCAACTGATAAGGCTGAAAATTTTTTCACTTGTTATTTACAGTAAGATAAATACATTCACCAACTTTTATTAAAATAAAACCATTTAAACTGGGTGTTCGGATTTATATGTCACTTAGTATATTTCCAGAATTAGTATAATGTGCGATATCCCCGGCGATATCAAAACCTCTCATTCAAAGTGGCATATTATAGGATATACTAAAAGATGCTCGGTGTTGCATTTAAATAAATAGTTGCTATTGTCATCTTGGTATTAATCACCCTGTAGGGAGCGGTATATTCCAAGTAGGAAGCGTATATTCCACAATTTTTGTAAACAAGGTTTTCACTAACTCGCCTTCTATGTCTAATGTGTTGCAGGAGTTACGCAGACGGATAGCTTGAGCATTTTTGAAGAGTTTTTTCACTGTTGATTACTACAAAGGCTTTAACTTTTGGCTGCTCTTATGTACTTTTCGGCAAAAAATGTAATATTTTTCGCAATAACCAATTAAATGTTGAGACGAACTGGGAAAACCAATTTTGAAGGTGTTTCCAACACATTCACAATTCTTCTATAGACATATCTTTGAGGTTTGATAAAAAAAGTGATACAGAATTGTTTTATTTCAAGATGAGCGGCTTTTGCATTCACTCTAAAGAATATGTAAATCCTGCTGTAAAATGTATTTCACAACAGGGTTCACATTTATCTTGCTTGAATGTCTCAAAAACGCAATCCTAGGTGTTTTCCATATCTATATGAATTGTCAAATCGCCGTGGAAGACTCTATATAAATGAAATGCAAATAGATAGAAGAATATCAAGCATAGCGTAGATATGATTTGTGGAATTCCACCAAATACTTTTGGAAGGCGCTCCCCTTTCAGTTTGAGCTGGACATGCCTTGTTCTCAGTAAATGTTTTCTAAGTTAGTGGTTTTCGAGCTATAAGCCCTGTTATCTCTAAAAAATCCTAAAAATGATCAAAACTCATTATTTTTGGGGTTTCCAAGGATCTAAAGCGTCTCTTACAAGGGATTTCAAGAACAATTTATATTAAAGTGATTATCAAGCTAGTTTGTTAGGCCAAAATTGGCGAACTTTTTATTTTCGCAGACTATATATATACAACCTTCATTAAATTAAAACCGAAACCAATGTTTTTTTCAGGTCAAGGGTATTGTTAGTTAACTTTTTTAAAATATACAGGACGTCAGAAGAATCTCTAGAAAATCCCTACTTTTGTGCAGCCGGAAATTGGGTTTGCAAAATGTGAGGACCGCATTTTTATGAACAGGTATTCGACATCTCCTTAATTTTACCTTGTAAAGGTCATAATCAAAGACAAGGAAACAACCACGGCTTTTCTGTACCATTGAAAAGCTACCTGTCCTCTAAGTTGCTTGAATTCTCCAGCAACTCGCGTCAGATCTGTTCCACCATAAGCATATAAGAATATACTTGCCCTGAAATGTGTGTGGTCACAATCAACATGACACCTCCCAACACCTTCCTACAAAGGGCTTTATCGAAATATTTCTTTCAGTATACTCTGAGAATCAGAGTTTTTGGTATTAGAATTACAATCGACACATTCACCATTTTTGCAGACAAGAGATCCTTTATTTTTAAGATTGCTTTGGTCCCATGGACACTTTTATTCGAGAAGGCAAGAAATATATCATACTGAATATTGAGACAATCGGCTGGGGCCCATTTTCATGTGTTTTGTGCCTGGTCCTTTTCACTTAAGGTAACTACTATGCCAAGGACGTGAAAGCTCTGTAGTTTTTGAAGTGGCAGCGGAGCTAGGGGTAAAAAACGAAAAAAATAAATATCGCACAAACTTTGTTTTTTGCCGTTTCAGATGCTCCTGATCATTTTCAGAATTTTTTTTGTTGGGTTGAGGTTGGGCCATTGTAGGGGCTGGGGGAACGTATATCTCATTTTGTTGGCGGCAATGTATTTATGCGCTTCTAACCCCAGTAATTTTACGTGTCTATCAGTACATATTTCACACATCAAAGATTTCCCCGTACATTTGCCCTTATTTCTTGAAACGAGACACACGCTCTGCTTTGCGCCTGATAGCATCGCCGGGATGCTATAGTATCATGGCTGGCGTTTATGACGTGTTTGACTGATGTGGTCCAGCAGCGATGCTTGATGATCGAGGACAGGGAAGAAACTTGCGCTAGCGTTTTCAAATGGAGTATCTACTATTTGTATATGGGTCTGTCTGACCGACTTGACCCATTTAATTTTTTTGATACATGCTTCTAGCTAGCTCAGAAGAACTGATTTGGGCCGAACACAGTCCTATATAAGCTGATGACAGCGGTGCGTGGGAAGTGCCGTCAACCTGCTAGACGCCATTCCTTAAGTTACGTAAAACTCCTGCCAGGAATATACAGAGGCGTTATATTAGCTTTGATACACCTTTTATGCATGCTAGTTTGGCAGCGTCAGCAGACCGAGTGCGTACATTACATAATTCAAATTTCGTGGTGCTTGATAGGAGTTCTGTCACACTGTCAATATTTGAATTTGAACTTCAGAAGCCCGTCTCTAAATCAATTGGTAATGTAGTACTCAGTAATAGAATGTAGACTCACAGACGAAATTTTACTCTGGAATACTGAGTAACTTTATTTTTAGAGCGAATAAATTATTACAGTCTTGTGACGACACTTGATGACAGCATACTAATTTCTAACCACGTTTCCTGCGACCGTTTTTCTAATACACAAACGCTATCGATACCATTTATCGTGAAAAGTATATATTCTGTCAATTTTGAGCACTTTTTGATAAAAGTAGACAAACAATGAACCATAAGAACGATTCTTATTTCCAATGTTTTGGGCACGGGAGGACAAGTGCCATTTTGACGTTCCAGAAGGACTACTTTCCTGATGCATGTAATAGTTACGAATGCTGAAATTGTTACAAAGTAGTACAAAGTACGCTTTGTAACAATTTACGGATGGAGTGTAGAATGTGCATTAAGAACTTCTGAAAGATTCTATCAAGTGATAACTTCCTGTGTTATGTCTCCTGTCGCTATCATGGCGAGATAAATTGGAATTATGGTAAAAATGGAATAAGTTTCTCCTTGTAAACTATTCCTGATTTTTCTCAATGCAGAAGTATAGAGTATGACAAAGTTGAAATGGGTTTGACAAGTTTGTGTAGCTCGATCCAGATTAATGTAGCGGCGTTATCGAACAAACTTCGAGTGAACCAAAAACCCGGTTATCAAACAGGTGTTAGAAAACTGCGTTTTACTGAAGTATTACCGGTTAGTCTCTTGGATTAAATCAAGTCGGAAAACAATATTATGCCGTTATTGCTCGTCAAGTCGTAGCTGAGCATTGTGTATAGTAATGAAGTTGGATAGCGGAAAGTATGCCATATTTTTAAAGATAGCCGCACTTTCTCTCAGAAGTTATTATAATCAAAGCAATATCTTTATACTTCATCATTTATTATTATTTGAAGCTCCTTAACTCTGATCTTGCCTGTTAGAAAGAATACTTAGATTCCAAAAAGCATTGTACTGCACCATCTTAATGGGTCTTCAGACAGCTATAGTCTCAAGACTTTTGATTGGCTTAAAGTTCTCCCCAGTTTTCTTCATTTCAATTGCAGAAGTACGTATAATATCAATACTGTTGCTGGCATGTTATTGGAATGAGTGGATGAATAGTCAAACATCAGTAGTTGTTCAATGATATACTTACTGAACGTTAAAGGCCTTAATCATCAAGAAATATCCATTTGTATGTTAATGTTTTCTAAATAAAATCAGGACCGTGAGTGAGTCAGACGGGTGATATTGTCGCTCGAGATCAACAAAGCTTCTGGTGTGCAGCGGAGCTTCTTTCGAGACTCTTCCATATATCTTACGAATCCGACACTTTTCTAGAAAACTGAAAATTTGCGCTCGCTCCTTGATCGGTACATCAGGGAGGTTTGATTTGGTCTAAACAGGATTTGTTGCTCGACATTATAGCCCCGAACTCAACCCGATGCACTCCAACTCAAACTACATTTAGGTGTAGACGACGTGTCGACGAGCGCATTCCAATACCTTCCAACAACAAGCGCCAACGTTACATGTGCTTGCATTCGTTTGCTCGGCGTTGGATTTTTGGTCTGTACGTGGCTTTAGACTGACACTTACAACTGCAGGCCTACAGCTCTGCTTTCTGTTATAAGTGAAGTGATGGTGAGATGCATAAATAGGGAGCTTTTGGAGTACCTCGAACGTCATGGCCTAATTAGCGATAGGCGGTATGGTATCCAGCATCAGCGATCCACAGGGACCACCTACTTTACCACACGCAACTGAGGAGGAAACTCATCCAGTAGTATGGTGAGTCATTGCCTTTGATATCATGAAAGCGTTCGCTCAGTGCTGGCATGCAAACTTCCGGTCTTGGCCCCGATATTGTTCATCTTACATATCAACGACGTCTTTCATATATGGTCAATCCAATCCACAGCTTTGCTGAAGACAGCACTCTACCTGCAGGCATTCAGAGATACAAGCCGATCTCTGCCGGTGAGCTGAAGAAAAGGAGATTAGCAGCGAGCGAGGGACCTAGACCAGCTAAGCTGTTTCTTTAGGGCTCAGAAGTACTTTTCTCCACAGGACCTTCTCGCTCTGGCCCAGATAAGAGCTAGCCTTGAGAACTAGTCACATATTTGAGTGCTGCCACCCCGACTACATTATCCATGTTTGGTGCTGTTCATCCTAACCGTGTCGAACGTCGTGCATCCAGAACAGGCCATTACGCTCCTTTGACCCTAGGTATCAAGATTGTGGAAAAATCAACGTGAGGAAGTTTTTCCTAGATCTACTAACTTTTGGCAGTTCACAAATCGGAATAACAAAGTTTCTTTAACCTCCTTATTGCAGCCGCGGTGCCCTGGAGTTTAGGCTTCTCCCTGTGCGGCTTCTTTGGTATAACAAAGGAAGACGCAGCTGTTGCTGTTACTTAGTTATTTTGTCTACTTGCAGCAATCATTCCATTTTCTCTAATGCCATTCACCAGACATATCACCAATGTCTTAATTTAAAAGTAGTTTTCTAAAATCTTTACGTTAAAGTGCCTACTACCTTGAATGGAAAACAAAAGAATCGAAAAGCAATATTAACGCCCACCAACCGGATCGTAAAATCAAAAAACCAGGTCATCTTTTTAGCCATATTTTAGCGGAAAAGGTCCGCGAAGGAGGAAAGAAAGATAGTCGTTTATCACTTCGAAATCGAAGAAAGTGGTACGTTACCAGGGGGGAGGAAAGGCGTTGATACTCCCCTTAAGGACCCCTGTTAAAAATGGATTGTTTTTTCTTTTGAAGCGGGACCGCTTAGCCGTCTGGCGCCGACGCTAAAAGCCCGAAACACCCTAATTTATTAATTAACGAGGCGACTGCTAAGTATATACTCGAGAAAAAACGATCGGTGCGAAATGTAATTGTCCGGTTCGGTCCATGGGAATTCTCAAGCATTTTGTATTAGAACGGCTTAAGGTGATGTTTAGGATGTTTATCAATGAAGCCATAGTGAACGACTGTAGTTGTTTGTCATTGGGGAGGGCGTTAGCAAGTTTTGCTAAAACACCTCAATATTATTAATAAAGTCAAGCTGAATATGCAAATTTTAGGTTTAACCGCATCTTCGGGAGAGGGGGATTGGCGCGGCCGCACCTAGTCCCCCTGCCAGTGCCCATTTTGATGGACGATTTTATTATTGTTTTTAGTTGCTTCTGCTTATTAAAAAAATATAGAGGTTTAAAAAAGGGGGAGTTGGAGGCTGTTGTGGTGGGGTTAGGTACGTCTAAATCTTTTAGTGTTAGTATCAGAGTTGGGTGGTTTTCGGATACTCGATATTTTGAATCCTATTCAGAATAAATTTGGTGGATACTCGACTACTTTTTTCGGTCAGTACTCGGTATTCTGTACTCTGAGTACCACTTCTGAATCCCACTATTCGAATCCTGCTATTTTTATGAATACTGCATTAAGTTTTAAGCAATTTAAGCGTGCTTGAGCACGTTCGCGGTGGTTGTGGTTGTCACAAACAAAATGCAAAGTTGTTTCGTTTGTGAGGATGGTAGTGCTTCTGGATTCGTGACGCCGATGGATCGCTTAAAGTCCTATTCGTACAGCTGTCGCCAATATGTCACTGACCGTGTCCAAGATCCCGCCACAAAAAAATCCGTTCACTCTGCTACGTTATATAGACGGAATTGACACGGCCGGATCCCAGACACAGTTACGGTCAAGTCACTGACCACTGTACGCACAAATCTTAAGGAACGAGATTAGATTACGTATCCTCTTGTGCTTGTGTAGTATTACCATTCTATTTTATAATAAATTTAAATATCCGGTGTAACTTGTGTATGATGCCAGATAAACTAGATATATAAAATGGTAAGTTTATTTTAGAAAGTTATGTAGATACATGGTGTTATATTTATGTATTTTCTTAATAAGGTTTCTTGTAATAAGTTTCTATAAAAATCTAATAAAATCAAATAATTTTTTCAATTATAAGTTGATTTTGTCTCACCTCACTATGATACTGTGTATCAAAATGTTATTTTAAGTTTTATTTAATATAGTCATCATTTTAAATTTTTGTACCTATATATTTTTTTACTTAAGTACATAAATGAAAAAATCAAGTTTAAACTGCGCACATGTATTTTAGAAAGGATTTCCCGAAATTATTCATATTTAAATGAATCTAGGAATTCAAAACAGCACTATTCGAATACTTTTTCTTTGTGTTCGACCCTTTGGAAAGAATTTAAAATACAGTATTCAGGATTTGTGTTCGAATACCGGATTTCAGTATTCGAGCCAAGTGTGGTTAGTACATTGTGCGGCAGAGAGGATGGACGGTTTTAAAAAAATCATAAAATAGTTAATTCTTACTCGAAAACAAATTTATTGATGGAATCAGGTTCACAAGGAAATAGCATTTGAGACAGTCAAGTGTAGAAAATCGCATCAGGCATATGGTGGCTGAAATCGTTGATGCAATGCTGGAGGCGTTCTTAGAAGTTCGCGTAGACTCTCTCCAACCTCGCTCTCTCAACTTGGGCGACTTCCACGTGAATTTCGCCCTTCAATTCGTCCAGAGTTCGGTGCTTGTGGCTTGTGAAAGTGGGCTTCGTCACTCATAAACAAAATGAGGTTCTCATTTTGATCGATCAGTGCTTCCATCTCACGTGCGAAGTTCATTCGTTGTGCATAATCTCCAGGCTGTAACTGTTGCACAATGGCCAATTTGTAGGGGTGAAAGCGGATATCCATATGCAAAATTCGACTTACCGAACGATCACTAAGGCGAAGTGCAGCAGCATGTTTCCGAGCAGTTCGAGTCGGACTGCGAAGAAAGACCTGTCGAACGCTTTCAACATTTTCAGGAGTTCGAACTGTTCGCGGCGCTCCTCTTGGTCTTCTGTTGATCAGTTCACCACGCCTGCAAAGTGATTCAACCCAACGAAGGATGGTGTTTCGAGAGGGAACAACTCTATTCCGATGAATGTTGGAGTGGCGACGAAACTCACGCTGTACGACGACGACTGACTCATCATTTCGGACAAAACAATCATAGGCGAAAACGCGGTACTCCACCGTCCAAGGATCCATAACGACAACTGGTAAAATAATGCTAGGATCTCACGAGTCAAACGGCACCCTCCCCAGCTCTCTCGTAGACGGAGGCGGAGAGTACTACCCATCCCAAAAACGTCCGTCCTCTCTGCCGCACCCTGTATATTGATATGCTTTCAACGCCGGTAATACTACGCACCTATTAGAGATATTTCATAGATCATATATTTCCCCACACATTTGTCATTAAAACTTTACAATGATACACAAGTATTTTCAATAGTGATGGGTAATCAATACTTTTGCAAGTATCGAATAGATACCGATACTTTATCTGTAAGTATCCCATACTGAGTATGCAATACCGATATCAAGTATCGGGTCGATTAATTGCCGTTAGTATCCGTTAATTTAATACTGCTAGTGTGAAATAATAATAATAAATAACAATAATCCTGTTCGTGTCTTTATGTCGCTGATCCAGGCCCCGACCTTTGAATTTATTGCTTACTGTTTGTTTTCTGTTATTATGCGGTCTTGGTCTCCTATAAGTAGGTATCATCGAGTATAGACTAGAAATTAGAAATGACTGATGAGTAGTGATGACTGATAAGCGATACCCTGAAGTTTAAATTACATTGCTATATTTGTTATTGTTACAATATTGGTTAAAAATAAAATATAAATTCTGGGCTTTTGTAACCAGAAATTAATGTCAGCCTTCGGCTTCAGTTAAGTGTTAGAAATCAAAATGTATTATATAATATATTCTCTTTTTCCAAATACAGGGTGACTTCGAAGTTGAGTCATTTATTTTAACAGTGAGTAGATCTGATCAAAAGAAATGTTTTTTCCTTTACCATTTTTCTGGTAAAATTAAAGTAACAAAGTTATAGCCCTTTGGAAGTTTGAGTACCGCCCTGTCTCAATAATAATATCATGTACTCGTGTTTGGCAACAACGGATATAATCCGCCTTACCGGTTCATCGCATCGGAAACAAAAAAGCGAAAGAATTTGGAACGATGTTTTTGCAATTAAGTATTTTATTCAGTTCAGTTATACATACAGTCAGTGTCTGTCGGTTAGCGTGTGAATAGTGTCTGTTGCGTGGCTCAAACGAAATAAAAAATGGCACATGTTTATGCGGATCGGTTTCTCAATCGAGTGCAACCAACCCCTCGTGCCTTTGTTAATGTAGTACAACGGGCTCGTGAATCAGGTGACTTAAGACCTCACAGGGGACCTCACGATCAAATACAGGTCCGCACTGAAATACTTGTCGGCAGGATACTTTATAAAACAAGGTAAACATTTTTTTTTAATTTTTTTTATTTTTACACACATATTCTGGTTTATCTTCCTTCTACAATCATTATCTGAAAATTAATGACTAAACTTCAAAGTCACCCTGTATAATAAAATATGAGTGATAAACGAAGAAGTGGTGTTTGGTTGTATTTCAATGCAATTGATTCAAATAAAGCAAAATGTGACATTTGCCAAAATTTCTTATCCTATAAAGGTGGCGCAACCTGCAATTTGAGGAAACATTTGAAGGCGAAGCATTTTTCGGTAATAACGCAAGATCTTCCGTCTCCTTCGTCTTTAAGAACATCTGCGGAGTTGGAGGAAATACCCGTACCATCAACTTCTTCTACACCTTGGAAGTCAGAAGTCACCCCAGGAAGTTCGGCTTATGACTCAACAAAAAAAATTGATAAGGGCAAAAGACGAATGCCTTTTCCCTCATCAAAACAATCCAAAATATCGACTTTTGCTACGCGGCCAATGTCTATTCCTCGTACTAAGAACCTGCCTATAAAAGTTTTAAACATGATTATAAAAGACATGCAGCCATTTACAATTGTTGAAGATGAAGGGTTCAGAGAATTGTTAGAGTTTGATCCCGCTTATACACTTCCTTCAAGAAACACTTTAAGCAACAGTTTGTTGCCCCAAACATATGATGAGGTTGTTCAGAAAGTAAAGAATTTACTAAAAAATTCGGAGTATTGACGATTGCGGCAGATACTTGGACATCCACAGCTGTTGAAAATTATTTGGCCATAACCGTACATTATTTTTCTGTCACTCTCTGTCTACACTATAGTATGTATAGTCAGATTGTCAGTATTTATTATAGTATTCGATACATTTATCAAAAAGTATCGGATACTTCTGACTTCGGAAAGTATCGGATCTTTTATATCGGATAGATACTTTTTGCCCACCACTAATTTTCAACACTCGTCCTTGGTCTCTGGGTACGCCTTCGTGACAGTCTCACGGATGAGCACAGCTGCCAGATCAAAAAAGCTGAAGACCGTAGACCAGACGTCTAAAGAGCGGTAGATCGGAAAATAAATAGCAGATATTGAAATATGGCTGTTTGATGACAATTGAAGACAGTGCGGATAAACGTAACTGTTGCGGCGTGCATGACTGACAATAGTTTGATTAATTATTTAATAAAACGGCAAAAATTGAGCATTTTGCGGAGAACGATAGCCGAAGGCTCAAAACGGTAGATCTACCGTGAAAATGGTAGATATAGCAGCGGTGCCGACGAGTGATGTGCCGTAACTGCCGTGCTGCCGAAGCTGACGACTAGTTGCTATGAGCGGTGAGGTAACGGCGAGGGACGACGTTGCCAGATGGACAATACTGTCGGAAGGGCAGGGAATCGTGTCAAACGGGTCAACTGGATAGGGCTGTTTCACTGACTTGATCAGTTTAGGTTCTATAGTATACATGTTTGTCGCCAATTTTTTTTCTCTTAGTGTCTAACTTGTGCCGAACATAATCCTGATGGCAACGTTGCGTGGTAAGTGGAGAGGCAACCTACTTGACACAGTTTTTTTCAAACACTTGCTCCACCAGTGCCTCAAATTTCCACACTGTGCGTAACACGTAGTTCCTCATTCGATTAATCAGGCAGTTGACTCTTGAATACAAATTCCTGGAGAAAAGAAAAAAGGTGAAACCATAAATTAATCAACTTGTTGACAGCATATCGAATCATCAACTAATCAACAATACTGAATGGATTTTATTTGAAATCATATTAAGTTCTCTCATTTAGCTCCCTGGCTTCAAGCAAAAAAATAATAAATCTCTGACATCTGGCAAATACCCGAAGGAAGCACCCGATCTAGATCTGTGAGCCATATTCGCTGGCATTTATTAATGGTGCTTTGATTGTGCTAAGATGTTTGGTTCCATAAGAGAATAGACACGCTTAGTACTTATACAAACGAATAAATAAAATATATAATTTTTGATGAGCTCTTAGGTTCGAGCTGCGGTTATATGTGTAGTCCAGTTAGCAAAATTACTGGAATAAATTTATGAAATGTACTATCTGAACCTTTTCTTGACGTCGAAGACCTCTTTGACTTTGACGTTTTCAGCCTAGCATAATTTTTATTGTATTGTATATATTTATTGTTAATTACCTTTTATTGCCACTTTGTGTTTTATGTTTGTCTTATGTACCTATTGTTTGTTGTATTTACTTACTCTTTTATGTTCTACTTTAACTGACCTGTGCAAACACATTTCTGTGTAATAGCACCAATAAATTAATATTATAATTCTAATTGACACTAATACAAATAAAGGCTGATAATGATACTTGACAAGAACTGACGAAAACTATTTTTAAAGTACCTATTGTATTTATCCAGCATGTAAGCCTTGAGCATCATAGTCAAAATTCAGTTACATATTCTTGATTTATGTCCCTTCTGTAAACTTTATATTGTCAGATATGTTGAATGGTAACCTTTCTAAGGGTAAATATACAAGAAGATGAAGAAATTGTCTTATGTTATATTACATTCGAATCTCTTTCAAACTTGTATGAAAAAATGACGGAGCTCAAAATTTTATGTAATTTTAAATTGTTTTGGGGTAATAAGTCCCTTCAGTATGTAATTATAGTAGCATTTATATAAAGACACATTTCTTATATACGTAGCAAACTTTTTTTGAGAGTAGGTGAACACTATAGTGCCTAAATCCAATATTAATTGAAACAGTGAGAAAAACCATAGCAATAAAAGAAGTGCAAAATATATTATATAGATAACTGATGAACGTAACAACATGAGGTGTCAAAGCGCAGTGAGCTAATAACAATAACAATAATGTTTGTTGGTCTAACTACAAGTTTTCGTATAAATAAGAACACTGGTGTCCAAAAAAGTATATACTTGTGCTTGTGTTTAAACTGAACTTGACTGAAGTTTACTGTTAAAATCATTTCCGTGAAAAAATATACAACCTATCTAAATAATCGGGTTCATTATTTCATGTCTCATTGGAGCGACACAGTTCTTATGCTCAGCTGTATCTCTTACCTACAGTGTTTCCAGAAATTGAAGCATAATCCTGCAGCTAAAGCCGCTAATTTTAGTTATAGTAAAACTCTTATAGCTTTCTGCATTTAATTTTCATGTTGAGAAACTGGCCTGTATTTAGTTAATCCCTCTCAACGTTCTTGGACCAGGCTCCAATTAGGATTAGTTTTACTTATACCCACTTACTACTTACATAATAGTATGATCTGTTTAGTATCCGTTTTTCTAATCTGTATAATAATATAATAAATAATAAACATGTTGTATCTTATAAGTTTTGGAGCATTTTATTCCTAGGATTATAAAAACGGTACAAACTTTCGTAAAATAGTATCATATCATATGCAATTGCATTGCAATCATTTAAATGCTTATAATGTTAATTTGTAACTTTTTATCACCCTCAAAAATATAACTTCCATACACATTTCTTATCTATTTGTTTTTTATACATGAGTTTATCGATAAAATAGCTACTTTCAAGTTCATTAGACGTCTGTTACTTGCTCTATTAATTATACAAGCTTTTTGAAAACATGTCATAATTGGCGATTTAATCTAATTCATGAACAACTATAATGATCAATTAGTCACAAACATTCCTAATAATTAACTTCGTATACTTTTATTGTCTAAGCTCACATGCAAATAAATCATAAGCTAGACCGACTAGACTTGTTGGTTCTTAGGATTTTAACAGGATATACTTTTGCAAGACAAAATATTGCATTATCCTTGGAAAACACTTGGAATGTGGAACGTCTATGGTCGACAAAACCTCAAATATGTTCTCAACAACGGTCAGTGCCTTGCTGGCATAGGTGCAAAGGTGAAAACTAAGAAAAATCAAGAGTAGAGCATCCAAAACAAATAGTCAAGAGTCTTTAACGGACTAAAATCTATGAGATGGTTTTTGGATGTTATACGAAAAACAAATGAAAAAGTTTAAACTTCGTTTTTTGACTTTTTAGATGTTAGTAGGTATATTAATATGATATTTCACATATCATCGATTCTCATGTGCATTTATATCAGAAAAATATTTTCAGCCGACGAATCGTGTACCTATCGGTCGCACTTGCCGTGCGCCACGGGGTTGTAAATATTGCATATTTGGTATTGGACATATAGATACGATATGCACATACGACCTTGGCGCGATATTACCATATTATGCTCGTAGTGTGAAGTAGATAAGGTTACTTGATTTTTTTGGGGTATCAAACATTGTTGACAAACAGTTTCACACCAGAGCTCCAAAGAATTAAGCCTAGTGAGTACGGACATGCTCATTTTTTCATGAAAAGCTCAAATAGTGCACTAATAATTCTGACCACGTATTTTTTATACAATTGCACTACAAGGAAAATTGCACTAGAAGTTGTTTTGAGGGCGTGGGAAGTACAGGGTCAATCTACTTGTTTATTTTTCGGACTAATTTAAAAAATGGAAATGCAACGTATCTCTCCATTGAGCGATCTCTATCCAACGGTAAATCAGTTGATCATTTTATCACTAAAATTATCGTGGTCCTATCACCAAGTCTCGCATAAACAATAGTCGTACTGCAAACACTTTTGAGTATGATATAATGGGTTTTGTAGATCATGCTAATAACTTTGTAAAATTTTCATACATTCAAGACGAAGTTATTAGCAAATCTAGTGATCTAGCTGTTTTCATTCGATCTTCGATCATTTCAGGAGAGGTAACGTAGTTTAATTATAATGTGTAAAAAATTAAAACTCCGTTTTTATAAGTTTTTGATCATTTCAGGGTTTTTTTATACTCCAACCACCACGAAGGCCTAAGGCCTAAACACCCATGGGGTACCGTGGGGCTATAGGGGGATACAGGGGAAGGGGGGACGCCACACGGAATCTGGCGATGCAACATGCACACATTCTGGCCCCGCCTAGGAGATCCGCCGGGTGGTACCTCCGCGTTTGACAGTCAGAGACCGTCTACCACCTACGGACAATCACAACATCCATAGCCAAGAGAAACATTTTTCCTAGGATGGGATTTGAACCCGCACAGCGCACGGCGACTGATCAGGAGACCAAAGAGTCTACTACTGCGGCCACCGCTGCTGCCTGTGGGTGTAGTAATGCATCTATTTTGGGCATAATGGTTTTTAATGTCGGCATGTTGTACGCTGTCTCATTTTATAGATTTGTACCTGCTTTGTCATATTATGGGAACAGCTTCCTTAACGTTATTTTTTCTTGTTTCTGAAATTGAAGATGTCTCAAAAGTACGCTTAATGATTTTTATTTACCCAATTCATCATAGCATAGTTGGTAATTGGATTGATTATGAGATTTTAGGTGGATTAATCTAAGATAACTGTTAAAACCAATCAATCCACCTGCAGGGGTGTTTAGTATCTTGAAACGCGACATTATGTCATAGGTAGTTTTCTTATGAGACGTCATCTTGGAAAGAAAGTAGCTGTTTTTTAGTTGAGGTGCACTCGCTGTGAAGCTGTACGTTTTGCCGAAACGTCATGACATTTGAGCTATCATGGCTTGGATCTGATGTGATGAAACATGTGATTCAGAGATGGAATTATTGGAGGTCCAAGCTATAATTGCATACTATAGCTGGAAGGTTAAACGAGCGAAACGGCAGCGCATAGGTGCTTAGTGAAGATTTGAGCGCTTATAATAATCTGTGCTGTCCCTTGGTTTCTTGTCTCAGATACATTTACTTGAGATGTATGCTGCATTCTGGAAATTACATATGCAAATTTGCAGAATTTTAAAAATGAGAGAAATAAAAAAATAATATCCCGGGTCGGTGAAGGATATTACAACTAACAGGTAAAAAAATATGCTACAGATACGGAATATTTATAAAACGTGAAAAGGTTATTACATTTTGAATTATTTTATATCTCTAGTCATTTAAATTTTATACCAAATTTTTTGCGATGTCAAATAGATTTGTATCAGTTCCTAGATGTGAGGCAATGCGAAAATTCTATTTTTCTGTGATGTGGCTTAATTACACAAGATTTCTCGTAATGATACTCAAAGTTTTTGAAAATGCAAAAAAGCTGGGGAAAATAGTAATTTATAGCTTTGAACATAACCTCTCTCCAGAAAGGACAACACTAATAACCCGTGTTGTACAGCTAATAGGTATACTTCATTGGCAGCATATTCAGTACTCATTTTCCCACATAGCAGCATCACACATGCAGACCATTACATTCAATCACCACACAATCATACAGATGCGATCCTGCTACTCTGCTACTCATCCAATTTTCGTTCTGTGCTGTCGATTCAAATTCATATTGCACTCGGTGCACTTACTATATTTCGCTTCCGAGTTGTGAGAAAGATATAAAACAGTTGCAAATTATACATCGCAGAACATCATGTCTAACATTTAATTTGAGTTCCTTATTTCATAGTATTATACGTCTTCGTGATGTACAGTTTGTTTCCATGATCATTTGAATGACTTAACGCCATTGCTGGTATCTGAAAATAACTGACTTCCAGTTTCAAATCATTTCGAAAATTTCATATAAATTATAGGTACTGGGAATCTGACTAGAATCAATCATTTACACTACACTTATCTATATATACGAGGTTTGACGAAAACATTTTCTTCGCGCAGATTGAACTGCAACTTGTACCGGTGGTTGACAATTAGAAATTCAACAAGTGATCAGCTTCATGGTTGATGTCTTTTTAATTATTTGACTTGAAAACCAGTAACCAGCAGACGAGTTGTTGTTGAAATGGTGTAAAACTAGCTATGTGTGAGTCCAGGGCCATCTTAATCTACGCCCCTGGGCACACATGAAGCTCGGAACCTGCAGCCGCCGTTGGGAAAATTGAAGAGCGGAAGGGTAGGTACTCAGATATTTTTTTAGTTCAGATCGATATTTGGGCATTTGGGGCCTCCTGATAAGACTACACATCCTTTGAATGACCTGTAGTTTTCTCACCACCCTACTGTCTGTAGCCTTTTCTCCCGATACTTCACATTCCTACAGGATTACGCTTTTTATTACTGCTTCATGCAGTTTAATATATTTTTGCTTCTTATCCATATGCGCTCTCAAGTAACTTACCCCGTCTTTTATTTTCAGTATCTCACGTTTCATTGTTACAATCGGCTTCCTAATTCTGCGCCCCATTTCCACAAACATGCTTTCTGTCTTACCTTCGTTATATGAATAGAATAGAATATAATAATATGAACATGATACAAAACGTCAACAAAAATCGAAGATATAAATAACTAATACATATCATGAATAATTATGTATACAGTAACACAAGTTACTCTCACCAAAATTCATTTGTGCTATAAAGTGCCTTATTTAGCAAAATGTTCCTAAGTTTACTTTTAAACAAAGATAAGCTGGTATCTGCTTAATATCTAAAGGTAGTTTATCATACATGGCACTGCATAAATACATCGGACTCTTTTTATAAGCACTGAGATTGAAGTTTTGAACATGAATATGGTTATTATGCCTAGAATTGTAGACGTGTAGTACCTGTATGTCACTGCGCTGGGGAGCAAATCTGTGTTTTCTTTAACGAATAAGCATGACTCGTAGATGAATATTGACGGCAGCGTAAAAATTTTATTGTTGTTAAATACTGGCCTACAGCTGCCCAGTGTATTGAGACCAAAGACTAATATAATTAGCCTCCTGTAGAATAAATATCCTCTGTATGCCACAAGAAATGCTCCAATATGCACATATAATCAAGTACCTTATGTGACAGTATCCCATTGCAACATAAGTGTCTATGAAACACCTACGATTAGCTAGTTCTTAATGCAAAGTAAGCCGAGTTGAGCTTACTAGCCACATAATAGTCTACGTGTGCTTCCTAAGAAAGTGTCTTGATGTGAAGGCCCAGACATTTGTGGCTTTCTAGCTTCTTTCTAGTATTACTATTCAGCGTGAGCATTAAAGCAGGTACCTACCTGTACCTACAGTTCGCCTTTTAAAGAAAACTATATACTTTGTTATAGAGGTAGTACTAGTAGTAGTATATCAATTTGTTTTCCGATATTCATTCTGGAATTTTTCGTAAAATTAGCCCCAACAAATAGCGATGATGGATCAGCAGCTCTCTCCTTTCACGCAATGATACCGTTTTTGGCCAGAAATCAACATCAAATAATCGCAGGAAGAAATCGCTGTTTATCAATGCTATTATATATAATCCAGGCCATGGATCAAATGCAGCTGGCTCTATATAAAATCATTAGAAATTCTCGTAATAGGTATGTGTCTCGCGAAGCTGCATCTCACACTTTTGCGAGTTGATTCAATGCAAAATCGCTACAAAATGTCACAAGTGGCTTTTCAAATATAGTAAACAATTACAACCGACAATGGGAAACTCTATTTGAAATTTCCCGGAGATAAGAATATTAACCTCGATGACGCACGAACCTAATGCCGGATACTTTATACATTTCAAACCATCATCATATCATTGCATTATTAGGAAGTTTCAAAAATAATTTAAAGACACTTGATAACGTATATTAATAATATTTAAAATTATAAATTGGAGACAACTTTCACTTTTGGGTTTCGTCATGTACAAAATCTGAAAAGCCATATGTATTCTATTAATCTAAATCCATCTATAAAAAAGTTGTAGGCATGCAACGTTTATTTTATAATGTTAAGGATCATTTACTTCACACGTTCATAGATTCTAGTTGGATATTCCTTTTAAAAAAACTAATTTCCAAAAATGTTCCACACCTGTCACTGATTTGAAAAGTAGTCGTCAAAGTCGGGCTATAGGTAAAAATTGTCAAACATCATTAAATATTTTATAGGTACTTAAGCAAAGATCAAGAATATATTTTAGACAGATACATAGTTTTTAATCCCTTAGACTCCTTATAGGTAGTGATATTCTATTTCTGCTACCTGCTTTTTTCCATCCATTCCGAAACCTGGGTACGCCTTTGGATTCGATTTTGGAGCAACATTGGTCATTTTCACGATACTGGAGGGTGGGTCATATCTCATATCGGGCTCAGATCTGTTTTCCAAAGAGAACCTATGGAGGAATAGTACTTCATAAGATTTCAAACTTCTAGGTCGGACAGCTCGCTCTGGAGACTGGTTCAAAGTCCCAATGTTCCGAAGAAATGTGAATTTTATCCTTGTTGGCGACATATCCATTTTGTTGCTACTCCCATCACTGGAAAGCATTAGTCCTCGCAATACGTGAGTATTCTGAAGTAAAATTATCTGAAGAATTGAAAAATGAAATCATTTTCTTTCGATATTCTCATTGTTTTCTTCTGACAATTCGAATGGCCTCCGAGACAAAAGAGCCCTAATATAATTTTTGTTTCGTGAAGAAAAAGGATCGGCTTATTGCTCTATATAAGATGAATTTAATTTTCAGAATTCTAAATTGCTCGAACAGGCCTTTAGAGCTAACTTAAGATATTTTGCCTAAAATTTACCATTTTCATCATACTGGATGTTATTGGAGATTGAGATAATCAAAGATGTCACCTATATTACAAATTCATCAACATATTACTTAATTATAATTGTATGTTAATTGTCTATCGCAGCTTCTAAGGGATGTTTGCAAAAAACTGATAGTTCAATGTACAGTGCAGCTACCCAAGATGAGGTAGGGGATTTCAAAAATGTTTAGAGCTACAATGTTGGTTAAATGAGAAAGTCGCGTAAGAAGTTAAGTGAATTTGACTGACATTTTCCAATTTTGAGTTATTTGAAGAAAAATATAATCTCGAAAATTTGCAAAACTATACTTTATGTCAAATTAACTCAAAATCAGAAGAACGCAGCCGACCTTTGACACACTGTAGTCTGAACTATTAGTTTTTATTGCTAATATCTCTTAAAAGCTGCATAAGCTAACGGAAATTAAATAATGTGTTGATATATTTATAAGATGGCTAACCTCTATAAATAAGTAGATCAATCGCCATTAACATCCATATACCTACTTCCACCTATGATGAAAATGGTAAATTTTGGCCAACTTAGAAAAAAGCGGTTCTTAAGGCCTACTCCACCAATTTAAAGCTTTAAAAATAAAACTCAACTCATATAGAGCAATAAGCTTATCCTTTTCGGAAAAAAATAATTTTGCCGATTTTTGGCTTCGGAAGTGAACTAAATTGTCAGCCCAAGAAATGAATGAAACATTTTGAAAAAAATGACTTTTGACTGAAATATCTAACAAACAATTACTTATCAGATTCCATTTTGAAAGTCATTTTTAAATTCTGCGGATAATTTTACTTCGGAATAGTCACACACTGCTGGGTCTTATACTTTCCAATGACAGGCGTAGCCAGAAAATGGAAATATTGCCAGAAAGGCGAAAATTCAGGTTATCTTCGAATTCTCCATGCGTCCATAGGTTATCTTCAGAAAATAAATTTGAACTCGATATGAGACATGACCGCCTCCCATGTCATGAAAATAGCCAACTCTGGTCAAAAATACCGAAAACTGGATCCAAAGGCCTATCCGATCAATTTAAATGCTCGAGTACAAAATTCCATTTATATTTTTAGGATGATAGGCTATTTGTTGCATCTCCTTCACAAAAAAATTGACCATTTTTTGTTTCGGAAGTCATTTGAATTGTCAGCCGAATAAGCCAGTAAAAAATTTCGAAAAAATACTTTTGACTGAAATATCTGCCGAACGAAATATCACATCGCAACTTCGAGGTCATTTCTGACATTCTTGTCAATTTTACTTCGGAATGGTCATATATTATGGTGAAGAATGCTTTCTAATGACAGGAATATCGAGAAAATGGAAAAGTCACCAAAACGCTAACATCTTTGCGAACCTTCAAACTTCTAGAGGATCTACAGACCGAAGCGCTCGATCTAGGATCCTGGAACCTTACAAAGCCTGCATATGTTCTCTCCAGGAAAAAATTAAACCCGGTCTAAGATATGACCCGCCAAGCCAGGGCGTGGAATCTTAGTTTTGGCCCATATGCACATTGAGCAATATCAAGGTATCACTCATACTTCAAGCATGAATAAAATGTCAGTATAATCAGAGAAGACGTTGATTGAAGGATTACTAATACTTCATTTGATTACACATCTTGGGATTTCCAAGATCCTGAAGTAGGTTGAGATGAAAAATAAGAATACCCATTGGTTCCTGCTTCTTATAATGAGCAATTCTTAGGTATATCCATAGAAGTTCAATGGCGGACTTAGAGGGGCCGAGATAGGCGCCCCCCTGGATGCCTAAGTCTGCCATCTTTGTCAAGAGAATGGAATATTCATGGAGTCCTCTAATTTGGTACATACAGATCTTGGCAACAGTTTTTACTAGTAACGTATACACCAAAGTCTTAAGATTACTGAGATGTTAGTCTCCGCAAAATAAATCAAACCTGACCAAAACCTAATTGGTCATGCCCCTCAATCAAATCAAACGTGAACATTTACGATGCGCATCAGTAGGTACTCAATTCAGGCATTGGTCGCGCTGGTAAGCAAAGCTTTTATAAATCTGTTCTCAAAAAAACAAAACAAAAATGGCACACTCATATAGTAATGTCGGAGTTGTCTATATTATTTTAATTTACGGTGAGGGTTTTCGAAATGCTACCGATGCTTCGCAAGTGCATGTCAGATCGTTTTCGTGATTTCTTTATTTGTTGAGGAACTACGTGTGCGAATTTAGCAATCTGCTGCATTCATTCGGCAGCCCATTCTAAATGGCTACACTGATGCTCGGCTACATGTGTCTTTATAGCAGACAACTTTGAACAATACTTACAAGCGATAGAGCTGTACTTGGAATTTATTTTTGATGAACCTTGTGAAGTTTTTCATTATTTTTTTACTTGTTCGCTGTTGTTTCACCACACATTAGCTTTGTTATTACAAACGCAGCTGTTTTTGAAAAGGAAAGACCCAACTTTGCTTTATGTTTGGTGCAAAAATTACCTGAATCGTGAGACGTCCCTCCCCCCTAGACGTGCCCAACCACCCCTTTTCAATTTTTAACTGCTGTCCCCTCCGTAAGCATGAATGCTGCGACCGCATAGGCAGATCCTTATACCCAACCTTGTAGAAGCTTATGGAGAAAAGTAAGTTCCAGAGCGTTTATACAGCAAACACTGGGGTGCTTTCCTAAGGATCGCTGAACCAAAGCCAGGTTCTTCTGTGTTGAGGTTGATGGGTTCAAGCACGGATCCTGTTAAGTCCAACAAAACACAGCACCTCGCGTCCTCTAAATAAGGCACTTGTCGGGCACTGCGTCCAAATACGTGCATCCCATAAAATAAAGATACAATAAAAACCACTCTATAGATTTTCCACACACCGTCGGTAAACCTAACCTAAAAATGAAGCGCCTGCAAGTCTGGGTAGGCGTGCCATAACCTGATAGTCACTCCTAATCGAGCAGCAACGGGAGTAAAACGGGTTCTAGCCACACCCGAAACCGGTTCGCCAACCAATAGCGACGGTTAAAGGCGTGTTCAACCTTGCGTATCGCCGCACGGTAGCGAGATCTACCGGCTGAGAGGCCAAACCACACCGCCAAGCGTACTATTATATGATTATTCTTCATTATAGTCCCTACGTTCGTAGGTTGAAGATGGTCGTTTTCGAACGGTCAATTTACCAACGTAAAAAAACGACATATGCGTTCAATTTCGTGTAATTTGGTTTCGGGCTCGATCTTCAAATAGTTTTTACTCAATTATAGTGTGAATTACACCTATTACCGACGGTGAATACGTTTAAATTGGCTTTCGCTTACTTTCGATTAACGTTATTAACTTTTTTAACTGTCGTATCGGGATCGCGGCGTGCGACATCGATCTTTTGGTGATTTGGTGTTAACCCCAAGGATGTTACAGTGACTCAAGGATCCTAAAGTGTTACTAGTGCTACCTTAACTGAATCAACACTACTCCGAAGTCTGCCCACCAGGATAATCTCATAGTGAAGTAATTTCAACAATTTTTGGAGACCTGTCATCAGTTCTGCTTGGACAATCAACATCAGGTCTATAGTTACTCGACGCCTCTTCTTTGAAGTGATACTGCAAAGCCTTTTCCCCAAAAACTTCATACTCTCGCCAACGGATTTGAGCTAGTTGGAGCAGCAGTTTAACGAGTGATATCAAGTGTCCTGTTGTCATAAGGTGAACGCACTATAAAACAAAGTGATTTTAATGCCGTATGGAAGTCGCTTGAAGACACCAGAAATTCTTGACAAGTTGTATTGTACCTAGATGAGGCTATATTGATGTGAATTTGTGTCAAGAAATGCGAGAGGCATTGATCATAAGCATTACTGAAATAAGATAGTAACAGTGAAGTTGCAAAAATTGTGATTGGCAGATAATCTTCGGTGATTTCAATGCTCTTGGATTAACAACCTGTTGTCTTTGGAACTACCTGAACCTGTCGTGTAAAGTTGTAGACTGATCCTACAGAACATTTGTTTTTTGTTACCTCTGAAGGCTGCAGTGACTCTTTGATGGACTGTTTGTGAGCTGGTGACTTTTAAGTGTAACCGAGGCAACTTGATGTTGTATCCGCAAGCTGTCCTCAACGTCAGACCGCAGAGCCACAGAGCTTGGTGCTATCCTCAGTGACGTGGTGCTATCACAGTGACTTCAAAACGTCCCCAAATTTTAGCAAAGTGGATAACAAACCATTCACGACGTTGAACTTCACGGATCTGGGTTCCCCATTTGGGGGCCCAAATGAAGACCCTCCCGGCACGCCCACGATGGCGGGTGAGGGGCACATCGGACCTCCAACCCCCCATGAATCCAACACCTCGACGCCGGTGTCCAAAAGTGCTTTCATCGAGTTGCAGCAACATGGATACGGCCCCTTAAGGACATCCTATCAACACCACTTCAATTCTCCGGCGGGAAATGCACATTCGGGCCCCGCGGGGGGTCACGATGGAGGGTTTCCGAGCCCCAGGGGAGCGTTAGGTGCATACCCCTTTCCTACGATGCAGCAACACTCGTACACAGGATATCATCTGGGATCATACGCGTCAAATTGCCCACCCTCGCCTAAAGATGATGGTGAGTACTGGTTTACTATTTGAGCAATTATTTCACAGTTTGCGGTTTAGAATATATTTGGAAGAAGAAACGGTATAGTGGCCAGCAGTTAGGTATATGGAAACGTTAGTCCCCAATCTAGCATAGGTCGCATTTATAGCATTTATATTGTTCTAAGCTGAAGCCCAAACCAAATGGGAACACCTTAAATGGTGATGCAAAAGTATGATATCAATTTAATGTCTTTATTGTGTTATAAACGACCTTATTGTGTTCCCATAAAATCATCCCTTAAATTACTAATATAATAAACTGCAGTATTTTAGATAGGCTCATGGGAAATTGCCAAAATTATACTAACACCAGAGAAGCCCTGAAATTAGTGACTACAATGATATAAGTATTTTACCATTGCTATAAAAACTGATCGAGGTTATATTGGACCAACAAATAAGAGATTATTTACCTTGTTACCAGACCATGAATCAGGATTTGGGAAGGGTTTCAGTTGCGAAACTGGCTATTGGGTAAATATAACTGACGACATGAACAAGAAGTGAATCTATACCCTGTTCATCCACTGTGAGAAATTTAGGGTTAGAATTTGAATCAAACCTAAAATTCAAACCTCAAATTAATAAATGAATCCAGAAAGCTTATGCCTCCCTGTAAGTTCTATATGTTCATTGATATTTATGTCCTTTCTGTTTAAGTTAAAATTCTTGTGAAGTACCTACTAGTACTCAGCCATGTTGATTTTTCTAATAGCGTCGATGGGTTTTGGTTCAACAAGTTTGACATGTACAGTATTGAGCGTGTACAGAAGTCCTACCGAAGATTCATTTACGGTCTACATAAGTTTCAAGGAGTTTCGCATAAGTTGATGGGATGCAAACTGTTTGAATATGCGATGTCACCGAGAGTTGCTTGCATGTCATCTTTTTCACGAACAACCACGATATTTATTCAATACGATAACTTTCCGCATAATTTAAATTTGCGGTTTCGGGAATACATATCACCTCCTCCAAATCAGTCCTCTCATTTTTGTAGATGTTGGAAGGATATTTATTTTTGTAAATTTTTCTAAGGTAAATATTTTTTTATGAATATGCAGCTGCAGTACTGAACCTAGGATCATTTTTAAGCGCTTTAAATTCCGCCAATGAGTAATTTTTGGTGGAAGTGTAATACAATGGCTTTATAATTATCAAATGATTATACCTTGTTATTGGTAAATCTTTGCAAGCCCTCTTTTAGGCTACAAATTAATTGCTACTGACGTTAGAAAGCGAACAAACTAAAATTACAAACTTATACAAATATTTGTGAAACTGAATTGAACCAAACATCTACCCATACCAAATGCATCTATTATATGAACATAGTTAAATCGTCAGCTACCTATTGTAAACGACGTGACGTTATGCTTAAGAACTTGATACCTATAAAATGATATAGAGCACCAAAAATATTTTTTTTGCCTATTAGGTGTACGTAACACAGATTTATCCGAGGTAGAGGCATCATAATAAATCTAGCAAACCCTCGAATATCTTTTAATAACCAAACGCGTATTGTGGGTTTCCAATTTTTACTAAGCCTAAGATAGAAATAGCATAATAAAAAAAATCATATAATTAAATAAAATTATAATGAACGTTTCATGTCAATGCTACCTTCAAAAATATTTCTGCAATGCTGGGATGTGGATACCTACTCTGGAACAAATTGATGGAGAGATCTTTATAGGTCTTCATGATGTGAAGTATCATCTAAACTCTAAACAATTAATGATAAGGAAGTAACTACATTGGTCGATTATTTCCTCATTAAACCTAAATTCACGCGCACAGGTTATCGAAGATACAGAAGCACAAAACTGATACGTACAAGTAGTTACAGGATCTGGTCAGCTCAAATTTCTGGAAGTGCACATAGTCTTTGTTGTTAGTTATTTACTATAAGTGTAACTCCTGGTTCGGTCGCACAATGGATTCCCAAGTATTATTAATGTTTGTCGTTTTATTTTACTATAACTTATATCCATAATATTGTTCCTTCAACTAGCTAGTTCGTAGTCATCATTAGGATTGAAATATATAGCAATTCAATGTGTCTAGTCATTCCCTCATACTATTGGTTGTGGCGATTAGCTGCTTAGTTGTTCTGAAAATAACTATTGAGTATCTGCGTGTACTAGATATTTTGTACTCATGTCTATTGTCAGGCGTAATGTTCCCCTTTCAAATACCTACACTAGTTCCGTCAGAATGAAAGATACGTTCTTCTTACAAGTCATTCAATGGAGCAATATTTCATCATGTACCTAGAACATTACTTGTAGTTTTTTAGTTGTAGCTATTGCAATATCGTATGTATCTCTTTTTTGATGATAGCTCTTTGAGTGATACTGTGATTAGAAGTATGCTTTCTGCTTATTCCTCAACGAATAAACCCGCCAGATTTTATAACAACTACTAACGCCAGTTATTGTATCAATTAAAAATTATTTTACATATTGTAATTCGTAACCTGAAGGGTAATCAAAATCTGGACAAAAAAGTTATCAAAGCAAACAAAACTTCATGAAACAATTATTAAAGCTATACCATAGGCATAGACCTAATATACTTGGGGCACGCTGGCCGCGCAAAGCTTAATGATAAAAGAACAAGCAATATTAGGATTTTCTGTCTAATGTGACCTTAAGGGACCAATTTCCTAATTGTGCTTCTAGTACTGGTAATAATCCTTGCGTTGTCACAGTTTGGGAGATCTAGGCCAAGTGAACACCATGTACTGTTCTGCTATTATTGGAGTCAGGGATGATTATTTATGTATCCGACTTAAAAAAAACAATTCTTAATTGCAGCTATCAAGTCCACAAACAAAAAAACTAAAAACATGCATTTGCCCTCGACTAAAGTGTATATGTGAGTTTCCCGGACCTTGGACAGAACAATCATCAACGTTCTCAAATTCCGAACATTCTTACCACTTGTCAGACACACTAATACCAATTACTTTTTGAGCGAAACTGCTAATTTCTAGTTGAAGCATTACTTCGTGGTGACGCATGTAGCAATAGCTTGGAGTAATTCGCATCTGTCAAGTTTGGGAATAGGTATGCTTAACGGTTATAAAGTATTTTATGGGGCTCCAAAAACACTGTGTAGTTTTTTGTTCTTTTTTCTCAGTTTGTGACGAGATATTATCGAAATGTGACAAATCTTGTATATGATTTTCTTAAACTGGTAGAAGACAGGTCTCAAACATTTTAAACATGTCTTAAAGCCTTAACGAGTCATTTCGCATAGGATAAAATATATGGAAAGAAACGCTACTGTCTCTTAAATTCAGAAATACGAGTATATTTGGTGATTTCCAGAATCATACAAAAATTTACTATTTATTAGTTAAAATACTTAAAACACACGAAAGAGTTTTTCTTCGAAAAAACACACTATGCTGTATTCAAAAAAATCCATAAAAGTTTTGTTTTCACTCTACTTTTTTTAGTGAAATGACATTCCTTTCAATATTTTTTGTGACTCTCTCGAATTCTGGGAAAACTCATGAAAATTCGAGTAAAACTAAAATATTCATCCTTCAATACGTCTAATTGAAGAATTTGTTACGCTGTTTTGACAATTTACGATTTGGAAAACATCATAATCGTGAAAATCGGACGTATCGCCTTCCTCCAAGCCCTATGGGCCCCACCAGAACTCCAGTTCTCTATACATATACGCTAATGTTAACTGCGGCCGCTTTTATCGGTTCGCAATTTTGTAAAAATTAATTGAGGTTACCTACATCTGTCGTTTCCGATCAGGATCCTTGAGATTTGTTTTCATATGCCATATATTATGTGTCGCCAAATATAAATTTTCAACTCAATACAAAATATATGCGCTTTGTTCGAAGTCACCTATTTTGGAGTTTTATCGCTAAAACCATCGTTTCAATCCTTCCCATCTGTGCTACTAAGAAAGTCCACCAAAAATGTAATTAGATACCGTAGAAAGCAACTGATACAGTTAGTAGGTATTCCTGTAAAACTGGGATGATAAACACTGCACCTATCTAGCAGCATCAGTATTAAAAAACAAACGTTTTGTTGTCTGGTAGCCAAATAGACACGCGGAGTCTCCTACAACCGAATGCCGATTATTGAAGAAAGTTGGACGAATACGTACCTAATGTAATGTCTTTATTGCATCATTAACGTTACAAAATAACATTAAAAGTATGATGCAAATAGCAGGGTCTATCCATTGGCCAATCTTCTTAACCAATTTTTTTAAATATAAAATTAAGCGAATATAAAACTATAAATAGTAAAAATGCCAATCACTGATAGAATAAATACAGTATTAAATGCCTCTAAAATTTCAGTGTTACTGTGTGCATAAAATATATTCAACAAAGATCAAGTGCTACCAAAATTTCTCTGTTACCGTGTGTTAAAAATATATTGTTTCAATAGCAACTTAAATTTATCATGATTTGCTTTATTCCTAATGATATATGATGTATTATAATATTTAGTAGCGTTATATGAGTAAGTGCTGAAACTGTCATGCCTATTTTCAGATCCAGACTGGCTTTTAGTTGTCTCCGCTTTTTTTCTTGCAAATAATAGTTATTAATACTTTGGAGATAAATATTAATTTTGGCCTCAGCTAATTTAAAATCATCAGGGGGAAAGCAATAATTGTGTATCATCGGCCTAACAAGTTACACTCGAGTTTTTGGTTTTGACTACTAAAGAACAAGAGTGCCCTAGAAGTGAACCTTGTGCTACCTCTCAAGGAACACTCTTTAAATTTGAAATACTTGAGTTCAGAACCACCGGTTGCTGCCTGTGTTTATATGTATCTATATAGATATACTTTTCCTTGACGGTCGACTCATCTTTTCTATATATCCCCAATAAATAATAGTATATGCGATAGATTACCGCAATATAAAAAATGTGGAATATCTTTAAATAGTTGCTTCAGCCTAACGATCTAAGATGGAAATCTTAGTATGTTAGCTTACGGTTCACCATGCGCCGTTTTCTATCTAAACAATATTCTCTCTATCAACGAAGAATTGTTTCACTACCGCAAACATAATTCAGAATCAAATTGACTCGCCACTGTGCGTATTGTAAAATCGCTAGAGGTATCTTTCACTTTACACTCACGCTATTATTTTGAATTGATTATTCTCCAGATGTTCAACATTACTGTGATTTGTAGATAATACGATTGTGATAATTTTATTTCTGATTTGCTAGCTCATGGGATTAGCACATATGAAATTGTGTAATTCGGTTTGAGATTAGATATCAGAAGTTAGCATTGACTTCCGTCTTCCGTGAAAAAAGACAATGGTGTTGATTTAAAAAAAATGAGAAAATAGACATCGAATTTTACATTTGGGTCTGATAGAGGTAACTTCTGCGCCCTCTCTTGCTCTGTCCCGGCCACAGAATTAATCCAGGATATTCAGGAGATTGACTTCTGTGAAAAACAGTGGTGTTGATTTGACAAAAATGCGAAAGTCAATTTGAACACATACAGGTAACTATCGCGCCTCATGGTAGGCTTACTATAACCCGGCCACAAAATGTAGGTTCCCGGTCCAAAGTATAAAGGAGATACTATAGCCATTGACTTTTATGAAATGATTTTGAAAAAATGAGAAAACCCATTTTTTACTTTGCATTTGGGTTTTATACAATTCCGCGCCACGAAACGTACTTGATCCAGAATGTGAAGGAGATATTATAGCATAGACTTTAGTGAATAACAAGTAGTGTTGATTTAAAAAAACGATTGAGAAAATCCATTTTGCTTTTGCATTTGTGTTTCTTCCGCTCTTCCTGGTACTTGATCCAGAATTTAAGAGAAATTGTGGTATTGACTTTCGTTTAAAAGAAGTAGTCTTGAATTGCATTTGAGCAACTTTCACAAACGTAAGTATATCTTTGTTATCCTTCTTGCTTCTTCTAGAATAACCTTTAAGAAAGCATGACTTTAGAAGATGCTAAGGTGGGCGACAATATGCTCCCATAGTGTTCAAGATGATCCTCATCCACTTTTAATAACAAGTTCTGTTGAAATCCATGAACAAGCTCTTACCCACTTCTTTGTCTTTTTGTACTGCTAGTTGTAGCGCTAACTATATTCGTTTTCTTAATACGCCTTTCCTAACGGCGATCCAAATGGTATTTTTGAGACTATTGCATGAAATATGTCTTAGGGGTGCAGCTAAGCCATCGCTAGAAGATCATCAGCTATGAGTGCTGTCTTTGATCAATCGATCATTTACCATGAGATTCTCAGGCCCTTTGATTTTCCTTTCCTAACATTAAGAGGGACCCTTTGCTGTTACGGATGCAGTGGTATTACGTAAAAAGCCTATATAATGTCAAAAAACTGACAAAATGTCAACTTGCTGACTAGATATCTCCTAGTGTGCAAATAGAAAGAAAATTGGTTTAGTAGTAGGGTAGCAAGATCGCATCAGGATGATAGTGTGGTGATTGTGTATATTGGTCTGCATGTGTATAAAATCAGTGATATTTGCTATGTGGGAACATTATTAATGAATATGCTGCCCATGAAGTATACCTATTAGGTATGCCAGACGGGTTATTAATATGTTGTCCTTTCTAAAGAGAGGTTATGTTCGTAACGTAACACAATAAAATGATTTTCTTTATTCTAATTTAACATATAAGTGATATGTGTGATGAATTTTTGTTAAAATGCCATAAATGTAAGTGAAGAAAGGATATTCTGTGCGCGGTCATTACATACAACTAGACCAAACTAAGCTCACAGATTTTAAAAGACAACACGACAGATAGTGTGAAATGAAGCACTGAGTTAGTAACTAAATTAGCACCCTGATCCACCTATAGCTATCATTTTTTTAAAGATATCATAAAGAGCCAGAAGTGATAACATCTACAACAAGTACGAGTACTAGGTATATAAGCAGAGTTGAGCAGTACCCATGAAAACGGAAAAATTCGATCAATAAAGAACCTTTTTCCGTTCCATAAATATTTCTGTCTGGAGCCTATTTTCTCAACTACTACTTGAGGGATTTTCTCATTTTTGAATTTCAGCAAATTTGCTTAGGGAATTTCCAGGATGAATAAGAAAAAGTGGACGCGCAACTAATTGCCTAGCCTTGCATACATTTTAAGTAAGTGAATTTGAAACAAAAAACCATGGGATTATCATCAACACATTATTAGCACACAAATCCTCACTATGCACCTATGCACTGATGTTTCGCTCGTTTCCTTCTAGCTGTAGTATACAACTTACAGCTTACATCTCCAATAATACCATATCTGAAACAGGTCGGAGCCAAAACATGATAGCTCAGGCGTCATGACGTTTAGGCAACACGTACAGCTACACATGGTGCACATCGAGTGAACAACAGCTGGTTCCAAGTTGACATCGAAAACCTACATGTCACAAGAAACCTAAATCATGTCAAAAAATTGAAATAATTAATAATACATTATATCGTTTTTCTTACATTTTCTGGATTTTTTACGTAATAACTGTGCCGGTCTGGCATTGAAAATATCTTCTTCTGAAGAAAAATTCACAAATTACCCAGTAATGATTATTCGAGTTCTGGTACGTGCCTGACATTTTCTATTAACAAAGTTTTAGAGCGCGTGTTTGTTGTGAAGGCAGCCTTAAACAAGCCAGACAGTTGTTCGATTTATTTGCTACAGGGGACCCGTGCGATCAAGTAGAACGTTAAGTCAAACTGGAACGTTATCTGATGGTAGATGTTATCTGTAGATACGCACATCGACCCACTTCAATTTAACGCATCATCAGAACCGCTAACGGGGCATCTAGATACACCTCACCGATGAAATATGCGAAATTAACAATTAGCAAATGGCGTTGTGCGAAAAAAATGCGGAAGCGTGCCAGGTTAGGGTGCGTCTGCAAAAAGCGTACATGCGAACCAAAACGTGTTTATACTTGTTTTGTTAACATAGCTGCTGCACTGGGATTTTAGCAGTAGGTGTTTTACATTTTCATAGAATAATGAATCATGCAAAGCTAGTTCCTATGAAATTATTTTGTAAGGTTTGAAAATTGATACATCTCATGCTGAAGCACTAAATTCATTGATAGCGAGTAATGTCTTCAAGTATGATTCCGATACACATCCAATCTTCCTCCAAAGTTTTCTGGCTTATGAAAGCAATTCAATATCTAATGGCAACATCCTGAAATTATCATATTATGTGATGCATAAGATGCTAAACCCTAATCCTTTGATGATGTCAACATTGATCGTAATTGTAAAACTAAATGCAGAAAAATATTTCCATCAGAAAGGAATGCATACAATGCTTTCTTTACCACTAAATTTATTATAACGCATTTTATTGAAGGAATTTCGAACGACTGATTAACATCAGATTAATTCAATTACATCTGTATTGCTCAATGGCATTGATAAATATATATTATAGTTCATTGCAATTAAATTATACTTTAATGAAAACGATCTAGCGTAAATATGGGCATTCATTAATCTTTTAAACCTCAAAGGCATGAAAGGGAATTGTAAAACAATCCAGAGCATGTTATTATCTGTAATATGTACATATGTATATGTAACTTTTTTTGAAAGTATGAGTACATATACTTTATTCTATTTCATAAACAACTATAGTTTAATGCAATGTAGTTGTGAAGAGAGTATCAATTTCTTATTCGTAGGGCTGACCAGGTTTTTTCACATTAAGTCTAAATTTTTTACTCGCACAATCTATTTGCGAGAATTGGATCTATGATGTTGATACGATCTGAACATCAGCACTCGACAGAGATTATAAAGATAGCATTTACATATAAATGAATTGTATAAGGCTTTCACGACCATCATTTGAAGTACCTACAAGTAACAAAATAATATAATAAAAAACATGATTAAAAAAATTATGCCTTCATATTTGAAAATTCATTAACGCTATGAAATGCGTTTCTCATGGAGAAGCTTATAACTTCCGCTTTGAATTTGTTGTAGCTTTTGAGTGCCCGAGTACTGTAAGGTAAGCTGTTAGATAAGGCGACACAATAAATTGTAGAAAGGAGACTTTTTGAAGTATGAGGTAGAATGCCTCTGAATGAGCCTAATGTTGACGTTTCTGGTGCTGTATTGACGATTTTGTGACAGGTCGTTTCCCCTTAAAAATGTAACACATCTGAGAATATAAACAGATGAAAGTCTGAGAATGTTGCTTTGCTTAAACACCCTTCCGTAACATTCGGTAACCCTATGTTAAGGATTAGCCTCTGCAATCTTTTTGAGTAATAAATGTTGTATGATAGGTGACTATGTGCGAACGTAAAGTAGACTCTGGGCAAGCCCTTGTCGTTAAGTGTGCCTTTAGGCTGCAACAAGGAGAACTTACTGTCAAAAAATGTCTCTAACAGCTTGCAATACTGCGATATCTCGCATAGATACTGAGCAATATGTTGACACCATGCTAACAAAAATGATCAATCGCGGCCACTACTTTTAACTGAATCTCATCAATAGAGGCAGCGGACAGCGATACAGTAAAGTCATCCGCAAACATAGCAACATGCGCAGAAGGCATACATTGATGAACAGTAGGAGAGGAGCGGCCCTAATATCGACCCTGGCGGAACGCCGAGTTGGAGGTGATGACTTTCAGACATCACATCTTCTACCCTCACTCTCATAGATCTATCAGTCATATGGCATCAACCAGTCCAAAAGAAAGCCTCTAATACCGATGCTGTATAGCTTCGACCTCAAGAGTTGCTTGTCCACTGACTCAAATGCCTTTGCTAAATCAAACAGCAATGATATTACATATCTTCCATTGTCAAGAATCTCATAGGTGTATTCAAAAAGATGGCAACAATCAGTTTGCACAGATTTTTTATATCTAAAACCGTGGTGGGAAGAAGTTTCCTACTCGCAAGAAAAGACCATATCCTGGTGTAAACGATCCTTTCGAAAATTTTGGAGATTATGTAAAGAATATGAATTTGACTGTAATTATCAATGTTGTCATGCTCACTTTTTATGCATGGCACAGCAAGTGCACATTGGCGTCTTTCAGGAAAGTAGATGGAAAAAAATAAATAAACCAGTTGTTCAACAATATCTTCTATAAAAACGTTTACATTTAATCCATCCAAGCCGGATGATTTTTGTTTTTTGAGATCGTAGTTTTCAGAACTTCATCGACAGTTATTATGTGAACATGTTTTACGTGTGTCCACGAATTAAATCACGAGCACTTTCAGTGCGCTGTTGAAGTTCTTCCAGAGTATTTACTACTCCATCATGATACAACAACTCTTTCAAATAGCCTCGCAGAAAAAAATCGCAAGGCGTTAAATTCGGGGAGCGAGGCAGACAAAGAAATGTGTCCATTGTGCCCTATCCATCTATTCGGAAACTCATTATTTAGATGTTCATGAACTTCTCGTCTAAAATCTGGTGAGACCCATCATGTAGGAACCACATATTCTGTCTCACCTTTATAGGAACATCGAACATCTAATAATTTTGGCAGATTGTGTCGAAGAAAATCTAAATAAATTTTCCCGGTCAGTCGAGGTGGAAAAAAGTAGAGCCCAATAAGCATGTCACCTACCACGGCAGCCCAAACATTGAATGAAAATCTATGTTGAAAATGATTTATTTTTACACCATGCGGATTTTCTACTGCCAAAAATGTTTGTAGTGGAAATTGTGTATCACACTTCGCGTAGATGTGGCCTCTTATTCCTCATATTCCTCAATTTGTAACATTTCAGGTCAAGCTTTTCAATATCCTGTGTTACGAAGTCTAACAACTAAATTTACAAACATGCGTGAGGTCGGACGATTTCTTAAAGGAAACCTTTCCGCATACAACCTGCATGCTGAGGCTGCTTTTGTTGGCACTCTCTGTTTGTTAGTTTTATGTCCACTAGTTCATTGTTTTCGCACAGATAATCATACAAATGAATGCATATACACACTAATAATAGAATACAACTGATCGAACGAAGGACTCGTACTAAATGCCATACGTTACAATAGCACAAAAAGTTTGCCAAATTTAGATAAACGGTAGGAGTTGTAAACAAAAACGCTAAGATTTTACACGGCAGTGATATCAAAAAATCTATGTAAAAGTATTCTTATTTTTTAAAATTGTTGGTCTTTTACTATTTCTTTCATTAAGTAACTTTTATACAGGGTGTTCCGTTTACAACGTCTTTTTCACGCGGTTTCTAGCACTTAAATAGAGACAACTTTTGACATCAGGATAGGTTGTTCACAATTATTTGCCGCTTTTGTTACTCTTTCAAGATGCCTTTGGACTCGTTTTTTGATCTGCACGTTTATAAACATAAATTTGGTATTCTCATAGCTAAATTGCCAGGTTTATGCAAGATTGTTAAAACTATGGTAACAATTTTTAAACAGTTTTGTTTGGAAGCGTATGTAACAGGATGTGACCCACCTTATTTTAGCCCACAAAATTTTTGTGTAATTCTATTTTGAAATTCAATTTTAGAATTTGATAATTAGTCTTCTACTATAAAAGGTACTCTTATTGAATATCTATAAATTGCGCCATTTTTGAATAAAATCAAACTAAAAATTTGTCACATGATAGGAAATGTACTGCGAATTTAAATGAATTGTTGAATAAGTAGCCATGGCAACAAAAAAACTAATTTAATAATTGGTAAATATTACATAAATACAAATTTCCATTGCAACATAGCTAACACTTAGGCAAAAACAAAAGAAATAATTTTTTTACGAACAAATTGAAATTTGTTTAAAAAAGAAGACATAAGTTGGATATACTTAAAACTAGCTTTACTATGAAAATATCTGAGCTGATCCAATTTTTGTTTTCCTGTTATCTGAACAACACCAGACGGCAACTGACTTCTATGCACAAATACAATGTCCCAATGAGAAATTCGAAGGACATTTCTAGGCTGCCTATAGAATTTGAAGTAGTTCAGTCGATTTTAGAAATATGAAAATTAGAGAATATGGATCAACTTAAGACAATTCTCTAAAGATACGTAATTATCATTCATGCATTTTCGGAGTAACAATTAGCACGTATCTGATTGTTAATAAATGAGCGAAGTGATGTGCATAGGTGAACTTTACAAAAAAACTTAAAAAATAATCGCTGTTAGTGAAATGCTGTGTGCTCTTTGGAGAAGTAATAACTACAAGTATCACAGTTTTACCGCTCGCCAAGTTGTTTGACAAGTGTTATATTACCATTATATTTAAGTAATGGTTATACGATGGCTTAAAGTCAGGGCTTAACATTACATGCTCTTCGGCTACTACATTTGCTACATGGATGTCTTTGCCCTCAAATAAGGTCACTTGTACTACAGCGACGCAATCTTTAATTTTCCGATATACGCTTAGGTTTTTTATCATATAACCTTCATGTATGTACCGGCTTATGACATTACATTTACGACGAAAAACAAATGTCAAGCTGCATGATAAAAAAGTGCATGTTACCTGGAAAGTGCTATCAGTATCGACCTGCATTCTTTTATCTGTGCTACAAGAAAACATTTTCATATTTCTACTCTGGTGCATTCATATGTCGAAATTAAATGTATATATGCGTATTATTGTGTAAGATTTGTGCCATTAACTGCGGGAAAATGAAAAATTGATTTTTTGCAAGATGTGAAAACTGATTATATGGGACGTATAGGGTGCGGGTTTTAAAGCTTATCCTCCAACTTTGAAGAAAATTCACCATTTACGTAAAGTTTATATATCTGTGTTTTATTTAATTCCTAGAAGCAGCTGATAACGTATGAAACTTGAGCAGCGTTGAACTGCTGCAGACAAACATTAATTTTTGAAACATACGTAGCAGAAAAGTTGATTAACCCTTAGTTTCTGATGTATTCGACCGTTTGGCATGAAAGTTGAGTACGATTTACAGTTTTCGTTAGTGCTAAGTGCTAGTGCTGACTGTTTACGAGACGTCTTACCGCTGAGCTAATCTTGTCTGAAAATACGGGAATACAACTATGTCCTCTCATTTAAAATGTATCATTCAAAGAAGTATCAAATAGAGAATATTTCCTCTTCTTCCAATTTGGTTCCCTAGCTATAGGATGCACAAAAGACAAATAGATGACAATTGAGAATTCTCTGTTACTCAGTCCTAGTATGTTTTTATATCTGCGTGAGAAGGCACGTAAACGATTACGAAACCGTTATTAGAAACTAATTTTGTAATTAAGTAATTAGGGCTGATTAAGTGAACGTTCCTTAAATTGAACTGGAGCAGTTTATATGTCAAATAACCTAATCCACATGAACGACAAAAACAGTTTCGTGTTTCAGCAACACGATTTGTCATCATTCTTCACACGTGAGGTCAGACGGTCATTAGTAGTCAAACTAGTATGTCAATAAATGAAGTCTGAAAAGGTCAAGAATGCCCTGGAAACTTGTCAACCACGCATTATCCCTTAAAAAGATACTTACAGGTTTTATGAGATGAAAACAGAATTTATTTGTGATTTTTAATAAGACCGACGTAAAGATCTCATTTGGATGTCAATTTCGTAAATTGAAATAGCAATCACCATTGACAGCATGTGGTCATAAGTGGACAAATTAGTATGTGAATGTGCTATCAAAGTTGCTATTTCAGTTTGCAAACTTGACGTCCAAATCATAGGTTTAGGTCGTAATTGATATCTATCAATCACTTTTTACTTCCCAAGTCAACTGTCGAGGAGGTATTGTAATCACGAAAAATTGAGGGAGATCACGAAAAGCCTTGTCGCTCGTTTCCGTCTATCTGTCTGTTTGTTAACTGATCCTTGACCCCATTTAAAACTTGGAAGGTACCGGCTTGGAATTTGATGAAATTTGGAAGCAAGGTTACTACCATGCCAAGGACGAAAATGCTTTGTATTTTTTGGTAAATCGTTCCAGTTGCGATAGAGGAATGCTCAAAATAAAAAAAATAAAAATCGCTCAAACTTGGTTTCTTGACGTTTCAGAGAATCCTGATTATTTCAGAAAAAGTTTTTAGGGGTAAAAAGTTGAGGGGTGGGAGAGGGATTATCGGAATTTTTGGCGGTAATATAATTATAAATGTTGGAATAATCAAGCTTCTATATCTATAAACGTCAGAAACAAGCTTGAAGGTTATCGCTTATCTGAGCACCTACTTACAAAAACTCCATTAGCATGTTGGTATCTCTCCAACGAAGAGCAGTAAAATATTTTTTTTTCAAATGCAATGGTTTCTATCCACAAAGAGGCTTGGACCATAATGTATTGCTGAAAACATTGGATATCAAACCGCTGCGCTGGAAGTATTTCTGCTGTCTTTTCTGTTCAGTTCACCCCACAATAAGATTTATTGTCCATATATTTTAAGTGACGTATATTCCTCGCTTAGGTAACCTTTATTTTGGTACATTTTACTGTGATTTCAGCCACACCCCCCGCTCTACAATTTTCAGTTGCCGATACAACGGTTGAATTTGCCCTTAAGAACTTTTTTATGGATACATCAGCATCATCAGTTACGGTGTTAAGACATTCACCAGTCTTCTGAGAATATGAATCCCCAAGCAAATAATACCAGGGCGAACGAAAGTGGTCCTCGATTACTTGAAAAAAAATACCGTCAAAACTTTTGCTTCAATCATGTTCATGCTGTGAGGGACTTCATAGCCAGCAAATAATAATCGTACTAGGATGTAAGCACTATACATCCTACGTATTCAATTTAACAATACTTTTTTTTTACTGATTACATGACCTCATGCCAGGGTACAAAGGTTTTCATCGCCGGCGAAAAATAAAGATACCAAAGCGTACAAAAGTTGACTCGGATACTATACATGATACACATGAAGTCCATTGCCCAGAATTGCGTGTGGCAGTACAGTCCATTTTTTTGACGCCTCGGTCGCCGAGTTCAAGACCTTCATACAAATTTTCCACGACACCGCGGCTTTTAAAAAATATGTTGGGCAACAAGTGCTATCGTAACTACATGTTGTCCGATGGTGTAAAAGGTGCTCGTGCACGTCTATTTAGAATGATGCATAAATGTATTTTGTATGTTGTACTTTGTCTTATGAAGAGATAAACCGGCTACCTGAGTAACCCTAACCTTGTCGTTTGCTATCAAAGACATGTCTCAGCACTTAAATTCGATCTGTTTCGGATTTTTATTGACAGAATTTGCTGGTAATTTGAATATGTTAGCATAGATAGATGAATTAGCAAAATTACAATCATTTCATGTGTCATCGAGAACTTGTTTCTATCGGCCGGTGGTCTTTTGCATCTTAATCAGGCAGAGTATGTTATTATTTCAAAGAAAGCTCAATTTTCGGTTTGCGCAATTTAGAGGCTGATAATTTCTTCCAAACGAAAAATTAACGCAACATTACTAGGTACGTCGCCCCCACAAAATTGAAAATTCGAAGAGTCCTCTACAAAGTTCAAACACAAAATTTATAGCCAAAGTTGTGGTGTTATGAGATCTAGTGACCCCAAGTTTTTTCCTGTTCTTGAATTGTGACCCTGCTATAGAGGTTAGGGTTTTGTTATGTTTGAGAAACTATTTTCTCTAGACATTGTATTTGTAATACTAGATAATTCATCCAGCGGGAAATACAGGAGGATTTGAACGGGTTATGCTTCAATGTATATGTCGTGGCGATTTCGTAGAACTTTTTATAAGTAGGATAACCATTTTGATTAAAACTAGAAACTGTAGGAAACTAAAATAAAATATTTGTATTAAAACATTCTTAAATTGCACAACGTGTCACAAATATTTTTTTTGACGTATGAGATAAACATTTCGATGTGTTTTACATACGTATGATAATATAGTAGGTACACAATATTTTGGCTGGCATACGATTTTGACTTCAAATAAATGAATGATAACTTAATTTAAGAGTGAAGTACTAACATGAGAAATACGTTTCCCATGGCTTTTTGACCTGCAGTACTCGGAAACTCGAGTACCTTTTTGTCGTAGAATCTTTTAGTCTCACTTTCTTTCTCATTTGGCATCGAGTCGTTAGAATTTTCAGCTATTGAAATACAAAATGTCGAAAACATAGAAAATATACTTGACGTGTAAACGAACAGAATCCAACACTAACATATTCAATACCTAGTCTTCACTTAGTACTCCCTGCAGATAAGCACCCCATATTAATTCCTGAGTAAGTCATTGGAAATTCTAGCTGCATCAGATGTAAACAATGAAGTGCAAGCATCAACAATTGCATAGTAAACTATCACTTGAATGAAATTTAATTATACAAATTGGCTGTAATAACGTTCAGATGATTACTTTACGTACTTTGGGCAATTGATAGCAGATATACATCAATAAACACCTCGTTGAGAATTACTACTGATGCCATTATATTTCACTTAACCTGGGTGAGATACCATCAGTCATATCAGCTGCGGAATCCGATGCTTTTAATTTGCTTCTAATACTCCAGATCAAACGATAATGACTGATTTGTTTATCATTAGAGGTATTATTTGACATACACCTACTGCTTTTGGTATCGTTCGTATTAATATCCACCTTCTCAATGAATATTCAGTTGTCATGGGCAGCCTGCAGGAATTTTCTTCAGGAGGGCCGATCATCGACAAGAGAAGACTTTTTGTGAAAGTGTATCTTTAAACTTTATTAAATGCACCTGCACAAGTTCTTTTTACTAATCGTATTATTAAGGATATACATTCCAAGCGGTCCGTTTTTATTTCTATAAGTCTCTCGGTCGCAAAATCTACATGTCTAGCTGACACTAATCATATATAATAATCGCCATTTTGTCTCATAACGAAACAAAAAGTTCTGGCACAAAATATTTATTGGATTTTTTTTAATGAAGAAATTTATTTAATCAATAACTAATTATCATAAATTATAACTCAATACTTAACTAAACTATACTATCGAATTATGTGGAGTGGCCCATTCTGATCTACCAGACGCAACTTTCTTCAAATGCCTTTCATGAGATCCTGGATGGAATTCAGATCAATTTCTTTTATTTTTTCGTCGGCTTAATTGTTCTTCATCTTGGGCATCCCAGCCTCCATGATGAACCTTCCTAGACAGTAAAGCCTAAAAATCCTCTATTGGGCGAGTCTGCACCAAGCTTACAGTATTATCATTTTTGGAACAAGAGGTATCAGCAAATTTCGCTTTAGGTTTGTATCTACCTTGTTAGGGCATTCCTCTACGTTGTCCGTATAAAATCCGTCGTTTCCCTTCATTTCAGAATCACTCAAAGTGAAATACTTTTAATTCAAAATAATGATTTTTCCATTGTTAAAGTGTACCTGCCTCAGTTGACGACAGCATCTTGGTATGCGAGGAAGTTGCGCTTACGACATCTTAAGGCGAAAACTTAATAAATAAATAAATGTCAACTGACAGTAAAGTAGTAAACAAACTTTTGTTTCCAAAGGCAACTTGATATTATTTTGTGTTTGTTAAAATTAAAGCCAATGACTTTTGGGGCAAAACTTTTAGGACAAACGTTAGAAATAATAATAATAATAATTGTCTTTATTAGGGGCAAAGTTTAGCATAGTGCCATTCTGCCACTTAATCCCAAAAAAGTACGATACAACCGTACAACAAAAAACAAGACAGATTATTTTAATGTTAACAAGAGTAATAATAGTTCTATAAATAATTTGTGTATAAAATACTAATTATAACAGTTATGTAGTTGAAAGAATTCAATTTACATTGAAAAATTTTGCGTGAAGTGAAAGGTTAAAAAACAAGTAATTTAAGTACATTTATCCAAAATGATTATATTAATACGTTTTCTAAATTTTTCATGAGGAATTTTATAGCTCGTGAAAGTTCGTTATAGAGAATAACTGCGCTGTGTGTGAAGCATATACGAAATGATGCTGTCTTGTGGAGAGAAAATTACTCCTAGGTGTTAGTTTATCCTTTGAAAATGGAGGAATGGCTGTGACTAAAAGACTATAGGGTATAAGTGACTAAGTGTAACTCATATGGTTCTTTTAATCTTAGCCATTTCATGTCTTCTATGTCTCTTAATCTTATACTCATTCAGACCAATACAAGCATCCAGATGCGACTTTTATTCTCGATCACTCAGTCACATTTTGTCGAAAAGTATGCTAACGAAATTAAACTCCGATTTTTTTTGCAGACAAATGCCTGTCGCTGGAACGACCAACGGGTAGGCGGCAAGGGGAAGAAGATGAGGAAACCTCGTACGATCTACTCTAGCCTTCAGCTGCAACAGCTGAACAGGCGATTCCAAAGAACGCAGTACCTGGCTCTGCCCGAAAGGGCAGAACTCGCCGCGAGCCTTGGTCTGACACAAACTCAGGTGAGTTCTTTAAAAGTTGAAGATATAGGTAGACATTAACGTAGAAGTTTATGACCCTTTCAACGCATAAAGCATTACGAAATAGGAAAGAAGATACAATGATAATGACACTTGATATCCACTGGATTGATCTGTTATTTATTTCGAGGTCTATGAAATATCGCAGGAGCTCTAAATAGTGAATGAATACAGAAGCAAAGCGTAATCTTGATTCGTCGTGCATTGTTACTTTCTCGTAGAACAGACATTGTGATGTCTCCGCGAAACGAATATCTCCCATAGTTTTGTATTTGAAATACTTTAAAATAGCAAAAAGTATAACATTAAACAGTAAAAGATGATAATAGTAAGGGACGCTAAGAGCAAAAGAAAATGTTAAGAAACACGTTTGATTTATTTCTGGAACACTTACATGTTTCTCTACGAATATATACTTTAAACACCATGAAAGCTTACAACTGGCGAGACTGCTGAGTGTCATGGGGCTGTGTGAGAAAAAGGTTTGGCGTGAGGGGAAGGGGAGGGGGGGGGGAAGTAACACGCAGTGCAAACTACAAAATATGTGGCATGCTCATATTCCGGCTTCACAATCGAAATCCAGTGGGTAGTATCAATAATAGTACCTCCTTAATTGAATGTCTACTCCATACAAAAGTAATCAAGACGTACGGGACAGGCTGTGAAAAAACGAGAGATTTGATCTCATAAGGTTTGTAAAAGGCGACTAAAATGTATGTCGAAACATCATCAGAAAGTTGTAAAACGTACAAAAATGAATGATGATGTTTGCCTTCTTTATTTCTTGTCCATAATTTCGTCCTTTATAAATCGGTGGCAGAGTTTCCGGGAATCCGACCGACAATCAGACAGTCCAACAGACTGTCAGACAGACAGGCCGACGGAAATTATGGCACAACATCAAAAAACTCCATCATGAAGATATGAAAAACCTTTTCATATTCATGACTTGTCTTCCTAATAATACATCTAAGAAATTGGTGACTGACTATAAGGATCATATTTTAATTTCACTTTTTATTCGAGTTTTAACGAAAGTATGGATGATTTCTTTAAGCTTTTAACCATTTGTCTTCACCGCTCGATGTTTATTGTGTTTATACATTATGTATTTCTAACAGATTCTCCTACCGTTTTTCTTTGTATCAGCTTCAATGATTTTTACCGGTTAGAGGAACATTTTTTGTGATAAAAAAGTCGCTGTATATGTATATATTTTTACCGTTACAGATTGAACACATTCCGTACCTATATTGTGATTTAACCTGTTAAAATGTTTTCTAATTGTAATGTCCTTATTTATTTTATAATTATAAGAATTTTTCCAGCATATTTGCTCAAACACATATATGGCCTCAAATTGATATTGACAAGTCTTATATCATGTAACATGATCTAATAGACAATAAACTATCTATCTATCTATCTTGACAAAAATTTGTTAATCTTAAAATTAATTATTAAAGATACAGTTTAAAAAGTCACCTTACCCCATCCAATTTGTTCTCAAGATAAACAATTGACAGCATGAGCATATCCACAGATCGTTCATTCCTTTTGTTAGATCTCTTGTTCACTCTTAGTAGATCACTAGGCCGCGTTGATAATTCATTCGTATGCAAATCTTCAACTATGGCTCGATAATAATAACTTTCCGTACAAAAATTGAAGTTCTATTTAAATAATAATTATTTCATTTAAATGCAAATATTTGCTGACAGTTATAAAGCTGCCGGATACAGCTTCAGGAAATTAATAATCTTGATCCTTTGCATACTACGTTTTGAATTTTACAAATCCAACGCGAAACGGTTAACAATAAATTTTCCAGACGTTGTTCAGGCTGCGTCACATTTACGGTAACTTGTCGCTTCTATTTTAATTATACTTAGAAATAACTCATTAGCTACTCTGTTTTAATGTTAAATACATTATACTGGGTAAGAAATATTGAATTGAAACTTCAAAAAAATTGATAACCTTTTCTGGCGTCCTAAAAATAGAGGGTGGCCACATTGCTAAGGAGACTTTCCTTTACACGGCGTACAGGTCTTGAAAAGTATGCGTTTTTCTCTAGTAGCATATACACCAAGGTCTTGAGATAACCGAGATATCAGGCTCCACAAAATCATTCAAACCTACACCAAACCTAATCCGCTCCTATATCTTGATCAGAACAAAAGTGAGAAGGCACAATGCACGTCAGCATTCAGCCCAGGCACCGACAGCGGGGGTAAACAAAACATTTATTTACCAATTGGTTAAAAACCAAAATGGCACGCTCGTACAACAATATCGAACTTTTTAATTTACAGTGAGTGTATTCCAAATGCTACCGCGGCTTCGCGAGTGTATGCAGATAGCTTTCCCAGACGTTATCTTTTGGGCCGCGTAGATTTGTTTATCTTGTGCAAAGTGCTAGGGATACAGGTCGTTTGCAGAAATATCAAGATACAATGGGAGACCTAGACAGTCCCGAATGGTGGAACTGAGGAGATGCGATAGACTTTTTAACTCTGTTCAGTACAGTAACTTTGCTTATTCATTGCGTATACGTGTAACGTTAGATTGCTGGGAGTTTGATTTGTGTGTACCTAATGTGCTGAAAGGTTAGGTGACTTGATGTGGTAGTCAAGTTATTGTGTCGGTCAGGGCGTTAGCCAAATTAGATGACCTTCTATGGTATCCAAAAAACAGTGTCAAGTCAAAACTAATATTGTGTTCTTTTATGTTGTGTGAATGTTGAATTAACCCTCGGTCATTTTGCATGGTGGGAGAACTGTCAACCTTGCACATCTGTTGACAGAATTTTTGTGAAAATTGCAACGCGCTGCAAAAAATGGATTGACCCTACTAATGTCCCAATAGGTACCCTATACAGGATGCTCCGGGTGTAAATGTACATAGAGAAATAGGTAGGTAGTACAGATCAGGGCCTTTTCATATCTGGAAACAAAGGAGCTCAAAATTTATTTTTTGTGACTATACATGGTGATTTGCTCAATCAGGCCAAAACTATAAAATTTGATATTACAGACAATTGTGAACCGATGCTTGCAGTAGCAATATGGTTACATACATTTTTGTACCCCCGGAGATACATTAAATCGCCTTATGAAAATAGAAATATTTCTGCTAATGCGTAATCAGCCATTTTAAATTCAATTTTCAATTAATTTATTATTGTATCTATAATAATAACATAATAACAGATTGCATCCATATGGTCACAATGCCCACAAAAACAACTTTTTTATGTACAAAATATTTTGTTTATTTTATGCGTAAATGGAAACATAGGCCGTGTTGTACCCTTGACACAAAGTCTACATCTACCCGCACTAGCATGGATGGCCCAGTGTGCATAGCAATCACCCCTTGTTGAAGCGTCTGACCTTTCAACAACAGGACGCTGTATGACTGGAGTTAAGGCTTTAGAATAGTTGCTTCTCGATCGACATTCAACTAAAATTCAAATCTTGATTTTTCTTTTTTCTTTTTGGAGCTGGCTCAGACTCTGGCTCAGGCTGAGGTTCAAAAACATCTTCTTTGGAATCAGAATCGATATCGCATACTTCTTGTTCTTTTGCCGTGTCATCGCAAGCCAAGTTTGGTTGCCTGGTCTGCATTATTTTATTTCTGAGATTCTCCAATGTCAAATTTTCTTCTTCACTGGAAGTATCAGAAACATCGGAAACTTGTGGTAATGATGGTAACCTACATTTCTACTTACCATAAAATGAACAAGATGGAATTTCATCGAAATCCTGATCCATTTTTCATAAATTGGTGGGAATCTATAAAGAAAATTATGCATTACTGTGGGCGATGTAACCATATGGCTCCGCATTATCTAACTCAAAATAATTCTCAAACTATCGATATCTATTGAAATTTAGATATGATAATAACTTACCTAAAGTATTTTTACTCCAACACAGTAATAAGTAAAATCTCATTCAATAATCTAATATAAAATCACTTGTGTTTATACTGACTGGCAATACAACCCCGATAGCACGAAATATTCATTAAATATTTGTTTAATTAATAATATTTTTATCTTACTTAAATAAATATTTAATAAATATTTGTAATATAATATTTTAATTAAATATTCATTCAATATCTTTTAAATATTTTAATACAATATTTCTTTTACAATATTCATTAAATATTTACTTTTCAATCAATGGAAAATATTAGATCTCCAATATTTAGAAAATATTCATTAAATATTTTCGGCTACGGCGCATGTGCGTGTGACCTCGAGCGACCAATGGGATAATAGCAAGCTATTTGCCGGAATCCATTTTACCTGTGACTTTCAGTATAATAGCGTGCTTCCTCTGTACCTCCAAGTGGTTCATTATTTTTTGTGGAGAAAGGAAAAGGGTAAGTTTTTCTATAATTACATAAGTTAATTTATCTGACTGGTAAACATTATTGTGCCAGTTGAGTATAAAGGTATTCACAAGATCATAAATAACTAGCCTTGTGGGGCCCTTTTAGGTGCATTATAGAGCTGCTTTTCAGTGGCCCACTTGAGCTACTCGGAGTAACTTACCATGCTCTGCACCAATATTGTTCCACTGCATTTTATATTCCCATAAATAAACTGGAAAGCAGCTTATGTATTCAATAATACTTCATAATTACTAAGTTTGTTTTTTTCAGAGGAGTGGACTTGCAAGATGCAGAAGAGGCTTAGAATGTTTTTTTAATAATGTTTTTCAAGCAAATTAAACCATTATATCTAGAATGAATTTTCTTTATACATCCAATTTTATAAAAACATTCCTACAGGTTTTGCTAAACTAAATAAAGGAGAATTTTATATATACACTGAAAATATGTATCAGTTCGATGATGAAAACCCATACATATTTACGAAAATTTTTAGATATTTCATCAAAATATAAAATTGATATTCAAAAATCTTTCCTCATATATTTTCTAAATATTTGGAATTATATATACTAAAAATATCTATAATAAATATTTTATAAATATATAAGAAATATATTTATTAAATATTAAAAAATCTGTCGCTACAAATATTTAACAAATATTTTTAAAAAATATATAATAAATATTTGATGCTATCGCGGAAAGTCACACACACGCCGATGCAGAAGCAATAATATTGCTGTCGAACGTAACATTGGCGCGCAAACTAAATGTACGTTATTGCCCTCTCCTAAGCTTACTTGTGACCATACGCTAGCGTTGCCTTTAACTGCATATCATACGTGGAATTAGAGAAACAGGGTTTTGTAGTACATGAAACCATACAGCGACGTGTCCCAAAAATATCATGGAGGTGCCCGATAAAGGGTTAAATGAAAGTGTCCAAAATATTACTAGCACTTAGGGGTAAGCTTGTGGACAACAAAATTGCGTTTGCAGCTGTACTCTACCTAGTGTCGGTAGCGATTTTTGATGTTTGGAACTGATCGCAGATAGGTTGATGTCACTCCGCCGCTTGAAATTTTTTTATTGCAAATTTGACAACGCCGTATGGTGGGACCATCACTGACACTGGTGTTTTGGAGAGCAGTGGGCTAGATTTAGGATAATGGTTTAATACAGGGCTTAATAATTGCAATCTATCGGATTATAAGTCTTTCTGCGATGTAACCTATTCGCTTAAGCTACCGGCCTTTATATGATATAATTTCTTATACATTACTCCCAACATTTAAATATTCAGAAAAAATATGGGTCTATTTCAATGGACACACCGAATCAATATTTTTAACTAAATATATAACTGAATTAACAACAAAATTTTATGGCGCTGCTACTTGAGTCGCTCTGTATACATCCATTAGTCTCGTTTTATTGAACTCGCCGTAACTTCAATTGGCAGAAAATAATTCGATCCTCTCACCCGATAACTGGAGTCATCTGACATATCTCTTAATTAGACTTCCCAGTAAATCTATCTTTCTCACTAATTATGTAACTCCAGTTGAAATACGACGGATATAGAGGTACACTAAAAACCATAAACATTCTCAAACGATATACGTTATATGTATAATAAAATAAATTGTGTCTGTCGCATTAGGAGTCATTAACTTGGACGATTACTTGTAATGCCGATTCTCGATTTGATTAGGCATGGCTATAATAAATAAATTGATCTTATCTATCTACAATCGATTACGGTGGCCGATAGAGATAAAATTATCGGTTTTGTATTTGAATCAATTGCCGCTCAATCAGCCGGCGTTATATTGATCAGCTGCAGTTGAATAGCCCTCCATATACCAAAATAAAATGATTCATGATCTAAACGGGTACCTGTCACTTCCCACGCCTACTGGCGCTAAACGAAAATATACTTTTCATAGATGGCACTGCGTGGCCCAGAAGCCATTGTTCCGCCGCTGATGTTATGCTTGCTCTGATTTTTCTTCCTACCGATTTTGTCGTTGAATCCACCGGGTTTGAACAACACTGTCTGCTGGTTTTGTGTTTTACTTCCTGAGCCAATTGGCGAGGAAGCATTGCGAAAAATTTCTATATTGAGAAGTTTTTTGGATGTTATATAACATGTACATCACGAAACACTATGTCACTCATTTCCCTCGGTCTGTATGAGGGTTTGTCCGCTAATCGTACAACCATCTATAACAAAAGGTTACGACTATTCCAAGGATGAAAAAGCTTTATAGTTTTTGAAAATCGGTCCAGTGGTGGCAGAGCCAGAAGCAAAAACACAAACAAACTGAGATTGTTCAATGAATAACAAACTCCAGCTGGTGAATCTGCGGTTGTGTGGTCACTGACACACCGCTACAGGAGAATACTAGCAATATTTGGATATTAGGAGTACGTACCACTTTAGAGATCTGCTTTTGTGAATGATAACTCAAATATTTTTATCAATACATATATATATATATATATATATATATATATATATATATCATATGTATAACAAAAATAGGAAAATAGTGGGCAAAATCCGCAAAAAGTGGATTCGAGCAGAAAACTCGAGGTCTTCTAGCCATTTCATACTACAATGTGTAGGTTGGCTCTTGTTGTGGACTTCGTGTGTCTTTTTTTTCCTCTCCATCTTCGTTTCCTCAGGTTACACCCGTATCCGGATGTGTGGGCATGTGTATCTACTTTTGTAGTTGCATATGCGCATTCATTTCGGGCTTGATGAAGCCAACCAGCAGAAATACGTATCGCTCGGGTTACCTATACTATTTTCTGCTCGAATCCACTTTTTGCGGATTTTGCCCACTATTTTCCTATTTTTGTTATATACCTTTCTCCGCATGATAATTTTCTCTTTATATATGTATATATGTATATATTTTTTCCCTGAATTTCATGATTCTTAAATGTACCACACATTTCGTCTACCCTTTAATTTGTGTTACTCCGTCTAAGATGGTTCTTCGAATATTTCGTCAAGTAGATTGACTCAGTACCTATGAGGCATTGATATACGACAGACACGGACTGAGAAACCGACATAAATGTGAAACCCGGATTTGTGTGAGCAGATATCTTTAAGCAACAGAAAATTTGTGAAGTACAGTTCGAACATCATCGCGAGCTAGTACGTCTACCGTTTAGGTAGATTTTGAAAATTGATTCAAAGGCGTTGGACCTACGGACAAAAAGAATAAAAATCGTTGAACATAGTGTTACAACGTTTCAGAGACTCCTGCTCATTTTCAGACATGGTTTGGAGGTGATGAAAATTGTAGGTTGCAAGCTGTATGCGATAAATTGTTTTTGGTCTCAGTGGAATATTTTCTAGCTTACTAGGAAGCACCTGATCCCTGTAATATTATGCACCTGTTGGACATGAGTCACACGTGTTTTCCCTATATCTGCCTAGGAAACAAAAACATGATAGATTTGTTTGATATAGTTTGATATATTGAGGTCGAAGATTCATCTTATCTAAGTGAACCTACCTAATTACGATTCGATTTCGCCTTTTGAAACGACTTGACTAATCCCTTTTCTTTGAAACCTGTAACGAAGGCGTAGGAAGTATATAGTCATTCTACTTGACGCCATTTTTTGGTTTGGCGACACTGTTTGCATATATCATTTGAGCTGGCAGTGACAATTTTTGACTTTTTACACGTTCTACAACGTTTCAAGTAATTTTATTTGCAAGTCAAGTAATTTATGACGACACGACTTGATGAATCCCTATGATTATAAATAAATGAGAAATCAAAACTACTTTAAACGATTTAGAAACCTGCTGTTCACATCAAAATCTTTTACATCTCTCTATCCCCTAAGTTATTGTTTGATTGTTGTTGTTGCGCGCGGTGCACACATTGCATGCATGGAACGCAATAGCCAATTCCGAAAAAGAGGAAGTCAGAAAACCCAGAAACGTCTATTACGCATTGATACCGCAAAACATCAATAGCCTATAATTTGATGAGGGTAATATTTGTTGCAAAATAAAATATAATCACCAGTTTAGGAACACATACGGAGTCGTAACAAAAATAGTAATTACGCCATGCAGCTGCATTATGTAATTTTTTTAACAAATAATTATTTTTAACGTACGCTGTTATTATTTTGCATAATGTTTTCTGTGTATCTGTGTAAAAAATCACGCAAGCGGTCTTTCTAAGGACACGTATGTCATTCGAAGAGAGCAATATATTATTATGACATTCGATTCAATTTTTTTGTCTTTTGTTGTTACGTACTGTGGGATAAAGTCATCTTTCGCTGTCATGAAATGGGAAACTATACAATTGTTACTATGCAATTAACCATGAACTTTATTCCTTTGTTTCGTGATGGTTTTTTGTTGTGTAAAGTCAAAACATATGGAACATGAATGTCTATGTATCAGAAGCGGCTGAGATTTTAGCCGTCTTTGAAATGCAGTAATTTGGACAGTTACTACATGGAGATAACAAGTCTAATCATCTTACATGTAGCTGCATTAATTTGGTACTCTGTTACTTCACGGTTGATTTTTTAATAAATGTTTGACTATTTGGTATGAGATTAGGTTTAACCCTCTGTCTATGAGCTGATATGCTCATCGGCATGTTTTTGTGGAAATCAGTTCATTGGTGGCGGAATAATTACAAGTAAGTCATACTAAATGCTCGCTATATTTTCGAGAATCGATACAAACATTTAAATTGCTAGTCTCTTCCTTCACATGAGCGAATGCGAGTCTATTTTTTATTATTCTCTCACTGTGTGTAATATAACGATTCCTCACAAATCGGAATTGCAGACCAAAAAACTGGAACCAGAGCGACCCTAACAATATGATGTAGGATAGGTTATCCACATTTTTCCAAAAAACATATTAACAAACTCTTCATTATATTATGGCGTACTTTGTATGGACTTGAATTGAATTGATATGTATCTACTAATGTCACTAAAAGTCGAAGGCATAATCGTTTCTTGAAACCTTATTGTGATGACGCCTTATTTTTCTTGGTACTTGAGTTTCATTGGAGAATTGTCAAAATTTTCTTTAAGGAAGAATGAAACCTTTTTTGAAACGAGGCCTCCTGGTTTCAAAAGTTAAATCTTTAAAAATATAAATTAGGCAAGTTATGAATGAATTATTAATTTGATGGCCGAATATGCTTGATATAAACATAACAAAATGAGTAGACGCATGCCTTCCTTTATATGAGACAAATAGAAAAATAGTCATTTTAAAAACTGCTTATATGTCCATTCTTTTCAACATGTTTCTTTAACTGAAGGTAGATAAGTCAATACGTTTCTTTCCCTTCAAATACTACACAGTCCATATTCATTGCATAAAGAATGTCAGTCCGAGTCATAGGTGGATTTTGTACGAGCAAATGCAGTATCGGCTCTGCCCGAAATCACTTGTTTAAGAGTTTCATTATTTCATAACAAATCCGTTGACTTTTGCAGTTGAACGCATCAACTAAATAACGTCATTTATGAATATGCGGGGTAGTAAGGAGGTCTCGGTCACAGACCGAAACGAGTCGTGTTTATCCTTTAAAAAGATATCTTCCAACTGTCAAGACAAAAAGACGCGCCAAAACAATTATTTTTACACAGCGGCAGCCGCGAACTGAAGCCTAAATCTGATTTTTGAACTGGCCAAGGTTAGTAGAACTGATACCCTAGAAACAAAGGAGAGGTGGTATCGACCAGTTCTGGATGAACGAAGTTCGACACGGTGAGGATGGGAGGCAGAAGTCAGGCGAGTCTGTCTGGTAGAAACATCGGGCGGCGGCATTATGGAGGAGAGCTCTGAGGAGCAAAGCCCTTTGGGGGTAGCGGTAGAAGAGAGATAAAGTGTCATCGATCAGTCAGATCCTCTGCACAGCATCGAGCGTAGATAATTTAGTAGGGGCGACAGCATCCCAAACATGTGTGCAGTACTTGAGGCTAGATCTTATCTGAGCTTCAAACAAGTATCCTAGCTTCTCTCAGCAGCTACCGCTGTTGACGAGACATGTTCGAGCCATCGTGTCAGAGCAAGTCCTTGGTGATTTGGACTCCGACTAGCCGAAATGAACGGCTCTTTGGTTCAAGAAAAGCAACGAGTATGCATTCGGCCCTAAAATAACCGTACTAAAGTCATCTACGGCTTTCTGTTTATAGTTCGTAAAAGTGAAACTTGAAAGTGCAAGCCCCGGTATGGGAGTGCGCCGACCATGTATAGAATTTCGTGGAAGAATTCTCACTTGGTCTTCGCGAGTATACCACGCCAGTACCTATATATAAAGCTATTTTTACCGTTTACAATTCCATCTAAAAAAGACATTCCGGCTGAACTTATGACCAAATATGACCGATCATAAAAAATACGCGGCCGACTTCAATGGTGCACGATTGCATGTGGCATTTTTTCTGGACATTGCAACAGTAGTATTTTCTGGATCCTTTCCTCATGGTTCACCCACGTTTATATGTATATAGAGTCATCATGCTATTCGGTAGATTCACCGAGTATCTTCAGTTATTTTTTGTTATATAAATCTCGTAAAAAATATGTTTGAGCGAACATACACAGATCAGTGATTTCTTGGTTTGTTGGTGCTTTTCTTAATACCACGATCATTTTGATATATTATATTGATTCAACTACATCAAAACAAAAGTTTTCCACCTTCCTTGCGAAGGGAGGGAAATATTTTCGAATTTCAGATAGTACGGTTTTGAGATTTTATGCAGGAATAATTTATTTGTTTCGATTTGTTATTCATGTTACAAAATCTTGAAGTGCAGGGTATTAATTCTTGCGCGAAATAGATTACTCGCTCCCTCGGGTATGCTCCTGGAGAAAGATTAGAAATTCTGATAGATGTTGTTGTTTATCAAAGAAGTTTGTGAATGCATCCATTTTCGGCAAAATCATATGTTCCTTGGTCTCTCATATCATTGGACGTTTCATCGCAGTGTCCAGGAATACTGTTCCCCAAAAGTTAAAGGAACCACGCCCACTTTCTATCAGTTATTTTACTCCTTGATTTCAACAGCTGACCACCCGGAGTGTTTGAATTCACCGAGCTTTCCTTGATTTGGATTGAGAGGTAGGAATGTCAAAGTCTATGAAATAAAGAATGAGGTGTTTTATTTATATCTATCCTAGAAATCTGACAAGTTCTCTGTTATCAAGCGCACCAGTCATTCCTTAAAATATTCAACGGCGGGCAAAGCCGTACACAATGCACATGTATGCAGCTCACTTTTTCCATTATGTTTCAACTGAGGTTGAATAAATAATAAATCATCGAAGTTATTCCATAATTAATCCCGTGCATCTATAAAAAACCATAATCTTCTTTCTAGCTGGATACTTTTACAGTTCCACAATAAGCCAGCAAATTACACTAGAAACCTTTACAACGGCGAGGCGTCAGAACACGAACTGGATGTCAGAAGGGGGGAAAACAAATGAAGACCGTGTACACAGTGCATTAATCTTTTATTAATCTGGCTACTGTACCTTCACGAACATCAATTCACTCCACCTGACAACTCACTGTAAAACACAGTTGCTCAAAAAAATCTTCCTCGTTATTATTAATAAAAACAATTAGTGACGGTTGTCCTAAGGTAATATAACTGGCCAGCGCAATTTATAATTTCATGCCTGCAATTAAAGATTCGATTCATATTATTATGACGTCCTTTTTCTTATTTCTCGCTAATAACTATGGAAAAAGCGCTGTTGGTGTTGCGCTACTCTAGCGGTAGCAGTAGGATTCTGTTTTTTCCATACTCGATTCAGATACCATCGATTATGATCATGGCGAGGTGTAGTCAATTAGATAATTGATCAGGAGAAAAGATGTCTAATACGTGAGGAAATTTCTGATTTTCCATTCCGGGTGGGCCACTGAACACCGATTGAGGGTGAAGTATGTCACTTTTATAGTTTGTTGTGGTAAGTAAGATCACCACATTTGTTTGTACCCAAAAAATTATCTACAGTGATTTTTAAAAACATCCCTTTCTACTTATTTTTGAACGGGTCAAGTTAGCAAGCAGAAATTTGGGGTAATGAAATTGATGCACATACACTGCTCAAAAAATTAAGGAAGCAAGAAGAAAATCCAATTTTTTTGGTGATCTTTGACTATTTCCATGAAAAACAATGGTATCTAGATTGTAAATAAAGGTTAGGGATTCTGGTTCAAGCCCAAGAAAAATATTTGCAAAACCTTTGTCTTTTTTTTAGTCCACGGGCTAGAAAACATTTTTTTCTGTTAGGCCATCATATGGATCAAATAACTAGTTTATTCAGCTTCAGTATCCTGTTTTTAAAATCCCAATATGATCATTTGAATGAAAATGCTTTTGCTAATAAGAAGGCTAATGTTTTTAAGTTTTTAATACCTCAATGTACTTCATAACTCTGCACGACTGCAGATCGATCGGCTTCTCACGGTTTCTCCGAACCCATTAATCAAAATTTGAGAGAAATCAAAGGCACAACATTTTTGTATCAACACATCCTGTAAACTTGCTGAAAAAAACATTTTTCTTCCTTTGTTATCACTATTGGATATCTCTAACACATTCAATTTAAAAAAAAGCAATTGGAAAAATTGTATTTTTTTTGGTCATGGATTTTTCCAAAAGACAAAAATACTGAGCAGGGGCGTATCTAGAAAATATTTTTTTGAAGAGTCTCAAAAATGGATTTGCGAATTTGTCGGTCTGGAGTTCGGTTCAATGGATCGATCTACGCACGTGCAGGGCTTTTAGAGGTAGATTGAGGTATGATAAAAACCTAAAAAATCAATAGCCTTCAAATTGGCAGTTTCAAAACTACGGTCGATTTTCCAAAACATGGCAAAAAAAGAAGGCAAAAATTTTGCTAAAACATTTTATTACGCTCTCTGTCAGAATTGAATGATAGAATGAGATTCCACCAAGACAAAAATATTGATATAACATACCTTAGCGTTTTGATAATTGATTGTCTGGTGACAACAGATTTAATATAAAAAAAATGACAGCTTAACAACCAGCTATTCTGAAAGACAATGTTCAATGATACCGCCGCGCCGTTTTGAAATATACGCTATAATTACATGATCAAACGAAGTTAGCTGTAAGTGATGTTCGATCTTAATTATATGAAGTCCTCGTCGAAGTAAATATTTAGAATACATACCATAGTGCCCTCGTAGTAGTACCCTACCGCCACGAGCTGAACATTTAGAATTAGAAAACAGGACAGAAGGTTGGCTAATAGATGTTCATTGATGAAAGAGATACCGACCGACGGTCGCCTCAAGGTTCCTTCGTCGCGGACCAAAATTAGAAAGTGGCGCGCAGGCCTCTTTATTTTAGGTGCAAGCTAAATGAATATTAGTATGTATGCCTCACCAGCGCTGCAGATTGTGCCTAACATGGCGTTTGGGATAACGTTGTGACACTGTTGCTTGGGATAGCAACCTGGTCCTAGCTTGTGATAGCCAACTCCATACCTAGGACGAACAAAGACGTTTGGGATAACGCTGAAACATTGGACTCGGTTGCGTGGGATAGCAACGTGGACCTGGCTTGGGATAGTCAGCTCTTACACCAAAGACGATCGAAGACGTTGGGGATAACGTGGAAGCATTAGACTCGGTTGCTTGGGATAGCAATGAGGACTTGTCTTGGGATGGTCAGCTTCACACCAAGGATGAACGAAGACATTTGGGATAACGTTGCAACATTGGACTCGGTTGCTTAGAATAGCAACATTGACCTAGCTGGTGATAGTGCACACCAAGGACGAATGAAGATGTTTGGAAAAATGACTCAATACTGAACTTCGCTGCACAAATAACAACACTGAAAGTGTTTGGGACAACGTAGCAATAAGGTATGGTCAACAATTTTTTCTCATTTGCTTGTGATAGCAAATTTCATCTGGTTTGTGATAACCATGGAACAGGACTGTAAGGTTGAACATGGCAGGCTAGGCAGTTGTCAAGGTACAATTTTTCCTTATTACCAGATAGAGATTAGGTATGTTATGCGAGTTTAGCGTTACATTTTGCTTGTGACGGCAAATTCTATCTGGTTTGTGAAAACCTTGGAACAGCATAATAAGAATGCACAAGACATATTAGGAAACCGCCAAAGTACCATTTTTCTTTAATAACAAATAGAGATTAGGTTCATATATATGACACTAGCGTTACAATTTGTTTGAGATAGCAAATTTCATCTAGTTTGTAGCAATGTAGCAATATAGCATTTTTCATTTATGACAGATAAAAATTGGGTACATCTATGTGAGACGAACATTTTGCTTGGGATAGCAAATCCTATCTGGTTTGTGTTAGCAATGTAGCATGTAGTAGTACAGAATTCATGCACCAATTTCATCCCCCAGAATTTCAGCTTGCCAGCTAGAGCCGTTCAAACAATAATTTGGTAGTTTTATCGTGCTAGGGATTTGTCACTGTATAAAATGAAATGATGAAATATTAAAAACGCTTATCAATTTTGGCCGTGTTGTTTCCATGGCAAAAAATAATGATAAAAACGGATTGTTACTGTTTGAAATCCTATTCCTGTAAGACCTATTATCTGTAGTTTAGTGCGATTTTCCTCCAATCTCGGAACTATAAGCAAGTAGGATTTATTCTGTCGAAGATAATTGCCTTGCAATATAATTTGTACCTTTAACGCCGGTATTTAGAGAGAAATGAATGAAACTACAGGTGTGTACGGGGGTATTTAAAGTAATTACACATCACTTACTAGCCCAGTTATACGCCAGTTATGTCTCTTGCAGCTTTAATGCCAATGGAAAGATCAACCTTCATATCTAGATCATCAATGTGTTCCGTTTTAGATCATATGGAGCAAAGTATCTGTCTGATTGTAGAAATTTGACTATTATTATGATTTGAGAAACTTGTATCATTACTTTTCATTTTGTAATGACGCAGTAGTGGAAGAGACTTTTGTGGTACTGAAGAGGCCGCCAGGCTGTCACCTTCTTATCAAATAATGACGTATGGCAATACCCATTTAGATCAACAGGAAATAATAAAGTCCTAATGTAGTTAGCTATTTTTTTTGTACGCAGTGTAATATGGCTCCAAAATGATATTTGCAGAGGCCTTTAGTTGATAAAACGAGCTGTTTAGTGTAAGAGAGCCCCATTTGATTCTGCAGAGTGTTATAAAATAGTTTTGCACTAGTTCAGTTAGGAATGCTCACATGCAAGATGTTATCTTCCGAGGAATTGTTAATCAAATTCTTATGGCTAAAAAGAAACAGTGTGTAACAGAAATAGCGTTATGGATACTCGCGTTAACGTTGTGACTTGTGGATAATCATGCCCGCCACGTAATCCTCAATGGGCCAGGAAGTATTGTAATAGCGAGTTACGTTTTTTGGATATTACATGATAAAACATGTCACTGATTTCCGTCGGTCTGCTGTCGATCTGGCCTCGCTATAACTTGGAAAATATTGGTTGATGAATTTTAAACTCAAGGTTATTGAGAACAAAAAAGCTGTAGTTTTTAAACATCGATCGAGTTGCACTACGAACAGAAAAAAAACGAAACGGTAAATATCGCACAATCCTCGTTTTTTGATGTTGTAGTCAAGTGTTGTTAGGGGTTGAACATTGTGATTAGGGATTGTAGGGGCGGTGAAGGATATATCTCTTTTTTTAGCGTTGGTGTATTTATACTCTGCTAACCCCGGTAATTTTACATACCTATTAGGCGTATTTGACATATCAGTGAATTTCCCTGTACATTTTCCCTTGAAACTTAGAAAGAGACATATTTTCAACAGACGCATCGCACGCAATACAACGAATGTAGGGCGATATAGCTGCGTCGGGGTCTGACCGTGGATAGCTGACGAGGTTAGTCGTAGCAACGTCGCCAGATGTTCGGTACTGTGGATAGGGTAGGTGAGTAATTTCTACATCCCAACGTGGTTAAATGGGCCAGGAACACTCTATGGATATGTTCAACTGACTTGATCAATTTCTTTTTTTGTTATACTTTTTTCTCAGAGGGGCTAACTTGTTCCGAACATAATCCGTTATGTGAACCTATTTGAGGATATTTTCTTAGGATGAGAGCAGCATGAGCAACCTTTCAGCTTCTTAGGAAAATACCGGAGTTTTAACACACTTGAAAAAGATTTGAAAAGACAGAAAGCAAGCTCTGTCTGCAGTTTTCTGGACATCTGTCGATTCCAACATTTTTGCAATAGTCTTGCCATTATTGTAACCATTGGCGCTCCCAGGATTTCAGTCTGAGAGGGGTAAAATGGAAAGTAAATTCTCAGTGTCACGTACTAAAGTGTTATAATGATTTAACATTAAAAGCATGGAGATATGCAGACATATGTATTTGTTACAGTAATTTGTGTAGAAAATACATACAATTTTTTTTAAATTTGAATCATACGAAATCAAAGTGTAAATAAAGCAAGCCAAGCTCGAGCAATCTTCATGTATTAAAACAAAAATGCGAAATAATATAATCTATCACTGACTTTTCTACATAACAATGGCAGACAAACAACAAAAAATACATCTTCATGAAAAAAATAACAATAACAAATATGTTACGACTTCTATAATGTATAAAACTGAATGTAAATCAAAATAAAATTCTTATTCATGAGAAAAACCCAAAAAATATTCATTGCATAATTACATTCTCTTAGCCAGTCTCAAAAAACAAAAACATATAAACTATGAACCTACATCAATTCACAGTCTCAAAATAAAACAATCATTAGCTTAGAAAGTGATTTGAACAGACGTTTATATCAATCTGCTGGCCAATATATAAAACCACATATCTTGATTGGATACTTTGGAAAAAATCACCGTGGTGGTTTAAACGTAAGTAAACCTATAACTACATCTGTTTTTTTATTTATTGGCCAACAGAAGGGAGATGGATGTGAGAGACAACCTTAGGCAATGTTCAGGTGTTATCATATTACAAAATCAAGGCGCCTATTCTTTTTGCTGGCAAACCGATCTATGATTGTATTCACGACTATTTTAATATCCCTATGCATACACAAAAGAGTTAAACCCACTAATCGCTCTTGTAGCACAGTGGAGGGCAGCCAAGTTTTTATCCTCTTTAGATGGGAGAAACTTCTTTCAGATGTCGCAACACTTACCGGTAATGAAATGAATAATTGTATGCATCTATTAATTGAAGGAAAAATGTTGTCTTCACATGATAAATACAGTGACATTTCACTGTCTATAATAGCTTGTGTACGTGGCTTCCAAAGGTCAAATTCTGCTTTTAATCTGGTACTTATTAAAATTTTGTTTTCGTTACTATTTAGTCCATGCAAATATCTAGAGATTGTGTCTAATATGTCCATTACATCAGCTTCAGTTTTTGAATTAAATACTAACGCAAAGAAAATATTAAAATTGTATATATTCAAAGATTCTTCATTGAACCGGTAACCAAATCCTGTAATATATTATCTACCAAAGGGACATATAGGTTCAGTATGTAATGATTTTGCTTGTCAGTCGTAACTATGTTCAGTCTGTTCATTTGCTTGTTATTCTTGGGACAGTCAGTTCAATATCATTTCATTATAGATGCGAATAGTATTCTAAAGTGTTTTTCGGAATTTGCACGTCTTTCTTGTACAACTGAAATAATATTTCCTATGAGTTTGACAGCGTATTATTTGTCAATTATTTTTGATTGTAAAATCTTACACAGGTTGACTGTTAAAGCTAATATATCACACAAACACTTTAGTGATACGATAAATTGGGTGGAAGTAATGGCAGTATTCAAATACTCCGCTTTTGATGAAGCTTCGCGGTCTTTCCGATTTGATATAATATTTAGTACCTGTACAATTTTCTCGAATTTGCTTTCAAATTGGTAGCACAGAATCATGTCTCTCGGTCCATGGAGTTTCGCACATATTATGGACTTGATATCCGTCTAGTTTTCTTTTTAATACTGTATTTCTTTTAGCGGATGTTTTTTTCTTTATACTCCAACTACCACGAAGGCCTAAGGCCTAAACACCCATTGGGTACCGTGAGGCTATAACGGGATACAGGGGAAAGGGGGAACACCACACGGTCTCTGGTGAGTGAACACGTGTGCATGCAACATGCACACATTGTGGCTCCGCCTACGAGATCCGCCGGGTGGTACCTCCGCGTTCGACAGTCTGAGACTATCTACCACCTCCGGACAATCACAACATCCATAGCCAAGAGAAAAAAATCTCCTGTGACGGGATTCGAACCCGCACAGCACACGGCGACTGATCAGGAGACCGAAGAGTCTATTACTGCGGCCACCGCTGCTGCCTGGTGTTTTGGAGAACGCAATTACTTCCTACATTATACCTACAGTATTTCTTACTGCTTGGACACTGCTGCTTTTTGAAATCGAAAGATTCAAGGCATGATTTGCGCATGGGCTTTTTAGAACATTTGGCAAACATTTTTGCAATTCCATTACAGCGCCCTTTTGTTCACCTAACATTAGGTTACACGTATCAGTACCAATGCCCACACATAGTTTTGAGTTATTGGTTCTAATGAAATGCTTGACTGTTTGAGCAAGAATCTGACCTTGAGTTTGGGCTCCATTGTATCTTCATCAAACTTTGAGTAGCAATCCACAAATCCCATGAAGTCCTCCTAAATATGTTTTTGATAACAATACCGCAATACCATTGACATTTGTGATTTATGGCTAATGTCTGTAGTTTTGTCAAATATAATACTGTAATACAGACTTTGCCTGACGCGATTTTCTGATACTTGTTTAATTCGTTCTGAACCTATTATATTTCTTATATCATTCTCTGGATTTTCGTAAATCCTTAAACAGTTTTTAGCATCTGTAACTGCTTCTGTATGATATATTGAGTTCTCATGTGTCTCATAATCACCGGTTTTGCCATACAATTTCGAAAATTTCTTTAGTGGTACGGTAATAAGTTTTTACAATTTAGTTGATTTATGTACTCCTCTTAATTTTGCAAAAACCACGCAACATTTACAGAAAATCCCTTGTAGTTCATCTGAATATGACAGCCAAGGAAATTTCTCAAAGTGTTTTTTTTATAAATAACATTTCACTTCTTTATTATTTTTATAAGTGTGTGGAATAGGGATGTTTGAAAGAGTTATTAGGAATCATTGCACACCTCAATAAGGTATATTTTTCATGGGAAGACAGGTTGCCGCTGAAATTTCATATGGCGCAACATCAACAAAATTGGAGCCTTTAGATTTCGCACCCGATTTTTCAACACTTGGTTCAGCATACGCTGCAGCATCAAGAAAGTTTGAACTCAGGTTGAATTGTAGTACTATCATCAGTTTTTTCCGGTAATTCTTGTACCGGTAGATCAGACAGTTGTTACCAATCGATGGTATTCTGTTTCCTTTTACTCGTCCTGGTAACAGCAGCCGTCAACCAGCACTAAAAGTTACACAAATATTGTCAAATAAACGGCATTATTGGTTTCCATGCATTCACGTATCTCATAACAAAGAACCTTGTCTGTTTGGAAAATAAGATTTCTTAAATTCACGCAATTTTCAAAAACTAAATATATAATTTGCCATCTCGGACGAACGAAATGCACTGAATTGCTTATGAGAGAGACAGACTTCCGAGACAAAATAGACATAGATGATAATGATAGCTGGAGTATGTATATTAAATTTCCATTTTTCCGTCTGTAATTTTTTTAGACGCGATTCTTTTATAGTATAAAAATTAAAAACAAACAAAAATCAATTTTGCGGCTTATGCGTGGAAAATAAAAAATCAACAGAACATAGAAAATAGCGTTAATACCAACCAGATCAACAAAACTCCGCTTGTTCACTTCTCGGCCAAATTTTGCTGCGGATTCCGGACTGGTACGGAATTTAGATACTAGAATAGACTATAAAAGACTAGACTATACCTGTTCCAACACCGTTGCTGTTGGTGGGAGAGTAGTCGCTAGTCGCATGCGCACTGAGCAGGTTGGCAGTGTTGCCGCTATCCTTTCTTAAAGTTACAGATTTTTTTATAAGACGCTAACTTTATACCACCTTCTCAAAGACTGCTCGAGTCGTTGTGGGGGGGGGGGGGGTGTTAATTACCCCCTTTACCACCCCCTCCCGTGGGAGCGCCAGTGATTGTAACGAAAACACCGTTCTACTGTTCAAAGTCTAGTTTATTACTGCTACACTATTTTATAACAAATTCATAAATATATTGACTATTATTTCAGTTTAACTCCGCGCTCATTGTCCACTGGTTCGAATGAGGCTCGACTGCTTCCGCCATCTATCGACTTCCTGATAAATGTTCTAGCTCCAGGCTGAGTCGTGAACTTCCATGGAAACGGTCTTGATGGCATCTCGAATATTCGCGATTTCATCGTGAACAGTCCAGAACGCAGCATGTTCCATACATGGTGGCGCAACTCTGGTTGCCTAAGCGTCGACTCTGCTATGTGCTCCCTCGCCGCTCAAGGTCTCAGCGTTATGAGGCTGTAACAATATTGTTGATTTCTTCAATCATAGCTTGAGGAACTGTCAAGGGCGGATTCAGCAATATATCTGGAGGCAGCGGGGTTGCTTACGCCCTTAAGCAGCGCTTCCGTGAGCAAATGCCTCTGTGATAACTAAAATTAGGGGGGTGGGATACGTCTAAGGGTCACACAAGTCACGAGTCAGGTCTAGCAAGGTAATTTTTACACCAAGACTCAGCAATATATACCAATTTATTGAAAAAAAATGTCAGACTTGGCGTCTAGGTAGACGCGCGCGCCCCCTAGTCCCGTTCGACCTAAATCGGTTGTTGATAACGATGGTATTTAAGTAATGTGAGGGACGTCCATGATGAAGTGGTGTAAAGTGAAAATTCTACCAACTAGCAAACACTTATTTAATAATTGTCGTTATTTATCACTTGATCGAAGAAGAACGATCATAAACGTAGCTCTAGGCATTGCACTCCTTCAGCTCGACGTCTGCAGATCCACATACATACATCGGCTTGCTCGGTCGGTAACAAAACGCTCGTTAGTGGATCAGGTCGGATGTCAAAGGTTTTCGGTTCCCTATAATTAGCTCATAGTAGGCGCGTTGCCACGAGCTGCCCGGCCCCGGCCGCCTTCGATGGGGCAAGGGGGCAGGATGGCAGGACGCAAAGGGGTGACGCACCCTACACGCAAATACAACCCCATAAATTCGAGTGCTACGGACGCCAAGACTGCGGGTGGCCGTTACAGAGGTGCCTTATTTACAGGGTGATGACAAATCAGGCGCAGGCATCTTCAGGTATTTCTACCCCTGAAAAAATTTAAACCATATACTTATTTTCACTAGCATGTAACATTTTTTCTTATTAGCTAGAATGAATGAATGTGATAACATATTCTGATTCATCTTCTTAGCGTATCCCAAGTCTCAGGTAATGCATTTTTTTGCGTTCCTTGGCAAATTGTTCCTTTAAATACGTATGTGTTGATGAACATGAACATTATCACTGTCCAACCTTTATGAAGTGGTGCTTCCACACATTAGGCAACAAATCCTTTCGACTATAGGAAGACTTGTGATATTGTGATGTCTGCCTTAAAATGTAAACATTCCATGTAGGATAGGCCACATGGGAATTTAAAACAATTTGTTTTGGGAAAATGCTGTTTTGGGTATCCATTTTCCTGCAAAAACGGATCTGTGTAGTTGATATCCCGTCGCCCTTGTTATCAATCATTACCAAAGTCATCACCGCCACCGCCGTTTCTTTGTACGCGGTTTCTATAGTTAATCATAACGGAAGTGACATCACTGACACTGATTCGGGAACGTTTGGCTTCAAGTGTTCAATTTACTGTTTTTTGTGTAAAATCAATCTTGAATAAAATAAAAATATTGCAATCTTGAATAAAATAAAAACATTGCAATGAAGGGGTCATTAGTCAAAACAGGGGGTTTTATGTTGTTTTGCCTATTATTCCTCATAATTTGTCTTTCGATAATTATGATGATTTTGTTGAAAAATTATGCTGAAAGCGGTCTTATACGTTACAAAAACTTGAAACAGTAACGAGTATAACATCACAAAAAACTAAATACTTTTTCAAGGGAATATGAGTGCTTTGGTACACACCCTGTATATTTAGTATACCTGTATGTAGGCGTTAGATTTGTAGCTTTCCCTTTACGCATGCTGCTACTGCAGCTAAACATATGTCACTGGGGGGTAAAACTACGATAAAATAAACACCGGGTAGTCCATTGTATTTGCGGAGAGTTACTATGGGTACCTTATACCGTTCATTCATTTTCCCCCTTTTTGCTGTTCTACTTAGTTATTACCCATAATCATACCTCTTTTATCTGTGTAAACTTACATGACATTATCGTTAAGCAGACTTAGAAGCACTCCAGGTCAGTTTCAAACAAAACATATATAAAAAGTTGCGTTCTTTGGGGCGTATTTACATGCCATTAAGAAACTTTTTTCTGACTTTATCAAAAAACTAATGATACTTGCCATTGGCACTTTTAAGACACTAGGTACATTTAAAAAAATGTTATCTATAATCATACCTTTCCTATAGTAGTTTAAAACTCTCATTGACTTCTGTCTTTCTACTAGTAATAAATGAAATTACAGACGACAAATTGAAGGCTGTACTGCCTTCTTTAGAGTACAAAATGAAAAAAGGTAAAATACGTTTTGAGGTTAAAAACGGTATTGTTTTTAACGCATCGTGTGCTTATCGATTTGAAGAATATACTTATATTAAATATTTGATTGTTATGTTTTTTAGCAAATGCCAGAAATTGACAGGCACTTTATTTCGCCGATTTACCATATAATTTAATATACACGACTTTGTACTTGCAAGGTATGCGTTATGATCGCACTTTCCCTGTTGATACATGAGAACCACAAAATATGGCAGTCCCATAAGGGCAATCCATTCTCGCACCGTTAAAATATCCAAGGGAAAACTCCCTGCGAAAATTTACGATAGCAAGTATAGTTTTTTGTTGTCTGCAAGAAAGCGGTCGTGTTATAACTCCTTCCTAATTTGATCTCGACTCTGAGATCTCTGCGCCGGCAAACAAACGGGTCTAAATAAGATTCCGCGACCGACTGGCAATTGTCTTATTCGGATTTCTTTTGTCTTTTTCTTTTGTTTTCGATTCTTCGTGTTCTCCAATCAGTGGCGTGTACTGACCTCAATAATAAGCATTGATTTTTATCAGTCCCATGCAACTTGTGAGTATGAAAAGCTTTTAGGACCGATTTTACTAATTGTAAGCTAAATAGCGCGTAGGGCACAAGGTCTACAAATAAGAAGGCGTTTTTCAGGTAATGGATCTAATGGATTTAGTCGATTTCTTCTAAAATATCACTCAATCTAGAGAAAAATAAAACGATTCACGTAAAGTGGGGCTTTAATTCGCATATTAAATCAAGAAATGCTTCATAAGTCATCTGGCTTAGCTACAAAAACTCATTTGAGCCCGGACACAAAGCTTGCGACTATCGCACAACCTCCACCAATCAAGAAGACGTACTTGGATCCCAATCGAAGCATCAACCAAATCTGATACAATACCTAGATTGATATGACAGCAATAATGGACATTTCATTGAAAATAACCGTATCACTAATTGTTGTGAGATTGTTACCCTGTCGTACCACATATTGATCAACCTCAAACTTCACTTTACCGTATGTTCAAGGTAAAACGAACAAGTATTTTATACGGGTTTTCCATCTAATGTACTAACTTATTCTTCTATAAGAATAAGCTGACACAAATTTCACAAGATAACTCAAATCAATGCTTCAAAAAAGTCAGTGACCTAGAATTTAGAGTCAATAGCTTCATCAATTCTGGCACGCACACATGCCGTAGCTGCTGGGAAAAAGCTATGCTATTTGCTTAGGGCTAAGAACTACTTTTCTGCACATGACTCTGTACAAGACACAGACAAGGATAGCCTCAAGTATTGCTCACATGTTCGGGCTGCTGCCGCCCCGACTACATTATCCATGATCAGTGTCGAACTGGCCGATACGACGGCTCCTTTGTACCTAGGGTATCGAGTTTGTGGTACAATCTACATATAGTTCTTCTAACCTGGGGCAGTTTAAAAAGAAGAAGTTTTGTTGGGATCCTCATAACAGCCGCGATGCCCTGGGACTTAAACTTCTGCCTTCGCGCTTGCTACGGTGTAAAAAAATATCTTTTCTAGATTTTGGATTTATAACTTCAACTGTCTGTATCTCGGTAAGGAGATATTTTGATGAAGAAAATTATGATTTCCAAGGTGATAGTTTGAAACTCTGTTTCACACTGTTGCTGGTCTGGAAAATGATGCCGAGCAGAGGAAACGTTACTGAAGTATTTTTAAGTTTCTGTAGTTTCCTTGATCGGCTACAGCTGTTTATTTTATACTGGTTCTATTTAAATGTTATTAACTGCATGCTATTGATTTCCTTTATGTTTTTTTGTTTAGAATCAATGTTTGCATTTTAGAAAATCAGTTATTTGAGTTTGAACTCAATACTTGCTCCTCACCTATCTATTGAATCTTTTCCAGCATAAACTGAGATATTTCGTCATGCCTCACTAGCAAATTCTATGCGTGACTGCCGAAGATGCATTCCCACCTGTTGATGTATGTGGTTCCTTAGGCACAGTTATATAAATGATGACAGTTAAATTTAAAGGTGTTATAATTACGGGTGCGATAAAAGCGGATTTAATTAATATTTATGTAAATGTTTAATTAAGTACAAATTGTCATAATTATTCAGAGATAATTTGTACCAGGAAACACGGGTTGGTGCTATCAGCCTAAATATACATATTCATAACAGCTTCTTGTGCGCTCGAAAAAAGTTCTCACCGAAAGAAGTTTCTGTCGATTGCAAACGTTGCTTTTGATGTCTTTGCGTTGCATGAGAATTTTTCAGAAATTAAGAAACTTGGTTACATTAATATCATTTGAAAAATCGTATTTAACTTTCGCCGAAAACGACGAGAAGTAATAATTCTTCGTGTATTAAAATGAGTATGGAAGCAACCGACAACCCGTCCGATACTGGCTTATTACAATGTTTATATCTTTCTAATCTGATGCATCGCGCTTAGAGGTGCACTGGTATCTTTGCGTCGCTAACACGGAAGATGCATACATGTTGTTTATGACAAATATGTGGAAGAAATGTTGACAAACAATGTAAGAGTGATCACTACATTGTTTCTACTTCATTCACATTCACAATCATTTGATTATCTCATAAATTAAATGTTACTCGAAATACCATAATCCACGTATCAGGTTCAGTGACGTCACTCCTGTTTATGATAAGATCATTGAGGTTATGGTCAAGTATAGCTCTGCCTAACGAGCTCCTGAATGATTCAAGCCCCGGAAGTATTGATGAATTATAGAAACGTGCGAAAGGTTTTAGGCACTGCTTTGCAGCTGTTTGATGTCATTGGTGACTCTACTGACTAGATAACTCCTAGTGTGCAAATAGTTCATTCCCCTCTTGCTCAGTTCGCCAGCATGCCCTGTAGGGTACCTATATCTATGAGAAGATGTGACAGAAAGAAAATTGTTTGAGTAGCCGAGTAGGAAGATCGAATCTGGATGATTGTGCGGTAATTGTGTAGAAAATCAGTGATTTATTTACTATGCTAGAAAATTATTGCTGAATATGCTGCCCATGAAGTATATCTAATATCTCTACCAAATGGGCTACTTGTGTCCTTTCTGAAGAGTTGTTATGTTCAAAGTTATAAATTACCATTTTTCCTGCTTTTTTGCGTTTTCAAAAGCTTTCAGAAGCATTACAGCGCTAGCGTTGTGTGTAATTAAGCCACATCACAGAAAACATAGAAATAACGCATCACACAAAACATTTTCGCAGTGCCTCACATCTAGGCGCTGATTTGTACCTATTTTCTACTTGACATCGCAGAATAAATTTATATAAAATTTGAATGACTGGAAGAGAAAATAATGTAAAACCTTTTCACGTTTCATAGATAATCCTGCCTGTAGCCTAATTTTTCTCGCCTGTTAGTTGTAATATACTGCACCAATCAGGATTTCTCAGTTTTGAAATTCAGCAAATTTGCATATGTAATTTCCAATATGAATTATACATCTCAAGTGAGTGTATCTGAAACAAGGAAGCAAGGGAATTTTCGTAAACATTACTAGCACACAAATCCTCACTAACCACCTATGCACTGCCGTTACGTCCGTTTCTTTCCAGCTATAGTATATAACTTACAGTCTAGACCTACAATAATGTCATATTTGCATCAGATTTTACATCACTTTAAAGCCAAACACACAAGCATTATGACGTTTAGGCAACACGTAGGTACACATCCACACTACGAAAGCTCATCAAGTAAACAACGGCTAGTTTCAAGTTGACATCTTATGGGAAATCCTACATAATGTCACAAAAACCTATACGAGTATATAATGTCAAAAAAGTCCCCCCTGCCGTTTTTGCGGGACGTTACATACTGTTAGTTAAAAAAACATTTTCTCAAAATACATTGTTTTATTTTATTTCCGTCATGTCTCGTATTATTCAACTTAGTAACTTTAAAATGGAAGAAAGGAAAGCATTACTCAAATTCCCCATTGAGTAGACAGTTTACAAAAGAGTATGTATATTTTGTGGACGCTCCTGTGGTTCTCCAGTTCCTATCTCCGTCTGTCTTTCGTTGTCTTACGCATCAAGCACGGCTGTATCACAAAAACTAGCCTACAACTCGTCGATCGGCACTGCTAAAGCTTACGAATTGCAAATCGCAGACCCGGCCGACTCTTTCGGTGAACATTTGTATTCACCGTTTGTTGTGACCATGCTGACACCTCATTTGTCAATATAAATTATTCTCAAACCGATGTCTCAATCTTTCAATTGGACACCGTTGGTCGGGAAAGATGACCGAAAACAGTTGCAATGTTTTATTCAAAGAGTTCTTCGATGTCCTGCTTGTGGTGTTAATGGCTTCTTGTAATTGGTCGTTGGCGTTCCTTTTTTGATGTTTTTTCGTCTTTCAATATCGTGTTCTTTAGATAATAGTTTCGTTCTACTTTTCTGTGTATTTGGTGTACTAGCACACCAAAACTCCTCTTTCTCCGCCCAAGAAGTGTTGCAAACTCACAACTAGAATATTATAGTTTGTTTATACGTTTAAGACTGATTTCGATATCCATGAGCTTCCTAATCTCCTATAAACATTATTAACTGTCTGTTTATATTAATCTAAATTTTTCATTGTAAAAGCCACCTTTCTCTCACATTCCCAGTTACAAAATCCAGTCTTACTCTAAACAGAACGTCATCGTTGCCAATTTTTAGATATTAGAAAACTCAAGCAATTTCAAACAAACTTGCAAGTGCCCTTTAATTTTCTTAATCCAATCCTGTCACAAAATCTTTCTTTCTTAGCTGAAATGTCCTGTCGATAAGTTACCTCTTTGTCAAAATTTATGTGTGTAGGTTAGAGATTTCGAGATGAATGTGTATCATGGTTTTGCTGACCTGTTTCGGAGTGTTTATTTTCTGCCAGGTGATCGAGTTATAAATCATGAAAATTAAAAATGTAACAATAATATTCGTATTAATTTAAAGCGTCAGTCAATAAGTGAAAAATCCATTTTAGATGCTGTTTTTTATTAAAGACTGTGTAACTCCGTTATTTGGCAATTTTTAATTTAATTCTACGTTCATCAGTTTTACCTGATAAGTGGAAGGTTGCGAAAGTGTACCCAATTTCCAAGTCGCAAGACAGAACTTCAGTAAATAATTATCGGGCGATCACTATACTGAATAACCTTGCAAAGCTCTTTTATATACAATATTGTATACCCTAATATACTTGGCAACTAAAGACAGACTTTTACTAGCTTGGCCATGTTCAGTCAACATTTCTGCGAAACCGAAGACAATAGGAGGCAAGTGGATGTCATATATACGGATTTTACAAAAGCTTTTCATAAAATTGACCATCAGCGACTTATACAAAAAATTGGAAACATGAGATTCAACAAAACTTACGTGGATTTTCTCAAGTCTCATCTAGATTGGAGAACAATATGTATTCTATGAAGGATTAAGTTCTGACACATACATGTCAAGTAGTAGTGTACCCCAGGGTTCCAATTTGGGTCCCCTATTGTTTGCCTTATACGTCAAAGTTCTTTGCAGTTCTTTATCATGCAACAAGCTTATGTCTGCTGATGACCTGAAGCTAAACGTATGTTTCTAGCTGGCAAGATTGTGGAAAACTCCAACAAAAAATATTTTCTTACTAATATAGAGTGAATCAATAACAATTTGTATTTGAACAACTCTAAATGCCGGGTTTTACCCTCCACCCGGAAAGTCTAATTTTTAACTTACCTATACAAAATAAATCATTGTTTATTGGAAAGATTTGGGCGCATATTTCCGTGTATTTCGATTATCAGCCCACTTCTAACTACCACATCAGTGAAATTATAAGTAATGCGTATCGCACATACCTATGGCTTCATTATCAGAAACTGTAGAAATTCCAATATCACAACGCTTATTAAGTTATTTTCAGTGTTTGTCATAAGTAAGTTAGAATACAGCGCAGTTATTTGGAGCGCTAGAAAATAATATTGAAAAAGTGCAAAAGAAGTTTCTAAAATATTTCTATGCTATAGGAATATGTTGTCTATCCTCCAAGAGGGTATGACTCTTATTACTTACTGCTTATTATTATTGAAGAGATTTGGTGTGTCCTAACAAAGATATGTTACAAATAAGGGATTTTGAAGAGATAATTTTTATATGATAAAAAAATAAAAGATCATTTGAAAAATGATGAAAATTGTTCCTAAGTCGTGAATGGTGATCATGTATTTCATTATTGAACAAAACAAAACATCTTGTTTGAAGACATTTAACTATTTAAAACATTGTCAAATATAAATGCATTTTAGGTATTGATAGCTGCCCCAATGAATTTATTATAAATTAAATTGATGTAAGATGGTTACACTTTAGTAAACAATACGCATCCCTCGATTTTGAAGTTTTTGTGACTGCGATAAAAGTAGTGAAGCGCAATAGGCAGAAGAAACCAAATGATGCAATTGTATGTAGCGAATAGTATATGAGTAATTTTTTTTTGATTATACACCCGGCATGTTGAAAGTTGACCGACGAATTTAAAGTTATATCCTACATGTCTTTCCTTGTGCTAGTGGTCCCTTGACATATTATGCTAAAAATACGATTTCTGTTACGGATCCTTTAAATGGCGATATTTGCATTATGCAGGATTCCAAGAATTTGGCGCATTGGGCTATGTTAGAAAGATATTGCCGATTTATAAGCACTATTACATTTACATCAAATATACATATTTGGCACAAGATGGTCTTTCGTGATGCTCCTTTTTGCGCAAATGAGCATTGTAGACGTAAAAAGCTGATACAGCAATCAGAGGGAACATTGAGCAGAGCGCCATGTTTTTGAAGCACTTGTGTTGACCAATGCTGGCTGGCGAGGGAACACCTGAGTATACTCCCATAGATCTCGTTGAAATTTCTTTAGGAAGTTTACACTGAAAACGCCTTTTTAGGCAACGAGAATTTTCATAGCAACATAGAGGACTTGACTTTAAATCATAAATACCTAGACTGACGTTTTGATATCACACCTAGGTCTAGACTTTACATGAAGGGCAAACATATGTTGCATATTATTAGCCGCTTGATGTTCTTTGGACTTTCACACCTACTGGCGGGGAAGTATTGTAATCGCGAAAATATTATATTTTTTTGATGTTATATGATATGTACATCTCGAAAAACCATGATAGCCGTCGATCTGTCTGTTAATCCTTTTAACCGCCTATAACTCGAGAAGTACCGCTCGTTGAAATTTCCACCCAGAGTTGCTATTATGCTTTACAGTTTTTGAAATTCGGACGTGTGGTGGCGAAGCTAGTGGGAAAACCACTCACACTAAGTTTTATTTGATATTTCAGAGACTCTGACTTAGTACATTTAATTCACTTCCTATAGATGTCTGAAGCTATTCAGAGGGATTAACTTGTCCGAACATAATCCTAGCGTTGGAGTGCAGAGGAAACGTAATTTACGCCATTTTTTATCTTTTACTTTTCCACGGGTGAAGGTTGTTTTCCCGAACATTATGAATCGGCGTGCTCCACAGCTTACGGATTTATTGGGGTATGTTATTTGAGATATTAACATAAAGAACTTTTGGATTCCACTTTATTTAGGACGGTATATGAATGTTTGACAATATCAATGGCCTTGTATAAAACAGCTTCCTTTTCAAAACGGTCGGTTGTCCTTGTCATGAAGCCCAATTTTATTGTAGATGTTGGCACTTACTATCAAAATTGCTGAAACAAAACAGTGCGATAGTGTTGAATTACTATTACTAAAAAATACTATCGAGGTCATAGATTGTCAGTGCTAGTAAAATAGGATCTTTCTTACTCATACTCAGTTCAAGCATTAAGACCGATTTATAAACCCGACATTCGTCGTTGTAGTTGGCGTTCAGGTTAGGCAATCTCTATAACAAACTTTTGTCGTTCGGCTTGGTCAAGTTTTAACTTTTGTAGTTGCAGTTAACCTCAAAATTTGAAAGTGGTCATTAGAGAAACGTTGACTGATATGTTCATTTCCTGAATCCATTTCAGTTAGACTTTTACGAACATTTTCGTACAAAGATTAGTTGCGACAATCGCAATAAACAATTTTTACTTTGAGATTGAATTTATTGCTATTTTATTCTTTCTTTTTTCATATTCACTTGATAGAATTTTGTATATGCGGTAAAAAATGTAATACAAAACAATACAGATCGATTAAAATGTAACAATACATATCAATGTACTCAAGTGCAAGTTCGTATATCCCAAGTACTCAGCGACAATGTAAGATTAATTTTTTTTTAAATAATTTCTCAACTTCTTTCTTAAATTAAATATAGTTACTGATTTGTTGAATTTTAACTGGTAATTTGTTGAATAATATGACGCAATTGTAATATTTTGAAGTAGGTGCTAGGATGTTTTTGGTCTATTTTCGAATTTTGATTTCTAGCGTTGTACTCGTGATAAACATTGATATGTGGAAACTATTATATTTCTTAAAAAAGGTTACGTATTTCAGAATGTAAGTGCATTACGCATTGAGATTTTCCCTTGACTTAAAAATGTCAACTGGCTTTACTACAAAAATGACTCTGACGTTTCTTTTTTGTGCCAGAATTTCACATGATTCCCCCGTTACCAGGGGTTTTTCGTTTAGAAAATCTCTTTCCTGCAGTATAGCAAAATATGCTATACTTGAAGTTTTACAAACATGATCAATAGGTTCCTGAAAATTTAGTCTGCTATACAAATATGTGTCGACTAATTTACAAGAGTCAGATAACGTGAGGACATATATATAATATATATATATATATAACAAAAATAGGAAAATAGTGGGCAAAATCCGCAAAAAGTGGATTCGAGCAGAAAATAGGATAGGTAACCCGAGCGATACGTATTTCTGCTGGTTGGCTTCATCAGGCCCGAAATGAATGCACTGCTCGAATCCACTTTTTGCAGATTTTGCCCACTATTTTCCTATTTTTGTTATATACCTTTATCCGCATGATAATTTTCTCTTTGTAGATCCTTTGGGCTTGAAGTACCACAGCAAGTGGCTATAACCGGCCGCGTGGTTGTGGTTATTTGTCGCCTTGAAAATTCGAGGTCTTCTAGCCATTTTATACTACAATGTGTAGGTTGGCTCTTGTTGTGGACTTCGTGTGTCTTTTTTTCCTCTCCATCTTCGTTTCCTCAGGTTACACCCGTATCCGGATGTGTGGGCATGTGTATCTACTTTTGTAGTTGCATATGTGCATTCATTTCGGGCCTGATGAAGCCAACCAGCAGAAATACGTATCGCTCGGGTTACCTATCCTATTTTCTGCTCGAATCCACTTTTTGCGGATTTTGCCCACTATTTTCCTATTTTTGTTATATACCTTTCTCCGCATGATAATTTTCTCTTTGTATATATATATATCCAGTTCTATATTAATTATGCGATGGATCTTAAAATTTATCACAATTACAATTACTTGAATTTAGGATTAGCCGATTTATTTGGCATCAGGATGAACATTTTTCCATGTCATCTACAAACATAGTTATATGTCCCTCAGAGATACGACCGGGCAAATCACTTACATATAAGATGAATAGCAGAGGTCCCGATACAGATCCCTGAGGGACACCCTGCTCAATAGGATACACATCAGATACTCTGCTTCCAAGTTCACTTAAGTTTTCTGTCCTCCATGTATGAGATCGGCCAATTCTAAAAGAAACCTCTTATACCCATAGTATATAATTTTTGTCTCAATATATTTTTTATCTATGAGTTAGATCGAAAAGCACCATTGTTATAGACGTGTTGTATTAAGTGACAACTAGCAGTTTCAACAAATCTTTCAGTTCCAAACATGTTGAGATGTATTTAGGATACCAGATCTCTCAGCAAAATTATGTAGATAGATACATGGCTGATAAATTTAGATATGTTACTTAATGTCGATATTTGGCGATAGTTATCAACGTTATCAGGTTCACCTTTTTTTTAATATAGGTTTTATCGTAGCGCTTTCCAATATGTCAGGAAAATAGCCTTAATAATAAAAGTACCAGATTCTGACCAAAACAACTTAAAAATTTGACTTAAAAGGTTCAGAGTTATATCAAAATGCAGACTTTCGGTCGGTTCAATGAAAATAGAATTCTCCTTGTAACTCGAAGCAGTAAATGAAAGAGACAGATTTTGCACAAAAAGTCCAATTTCTGAGGGACACACGTGAAAAAAGTGAGCGCAAAAGTTTGACAGATATCTGTTATACTGAACTGCAACGACCAGCTACAACGACGAACAACCTACGACGAGCTTATAAATCGGCCTTGCAAACTGCTTTCAGTTGAGGGCTCCCAGATATAGACGCTAAGCTGAAAAAATATTTATTCAATCATTTTATTAGATAGAATTAGACAAATTAGCTGCATGTACAGAAAATGGCTAGTTTTCTTCATCTTCGTAGCCATCAGGTAAAGCGTTGACCTTTGGATTATGGAATAGAGATTTTTGGCCATCTCCCCACGGGAATCTCTTGGATCTCATCCTCAGATATTCATATTTGACAAAAGGAGGACGCTCTTCTTCATGCTTTACCTTCTGATTGTAGGCATATGCACCCGCTGCGAAAATAGCTGCAAGGAAATAGTAGAATAGCAGCCTAGTGTAGTAAAGTGATTTCTAGTTCATTTCGGTGAACTACTTCAATAGGGCTCACTAAAACGAACTAGTTCTAAGAACCAGTTCGCGAACCAACTGTTTCACACAAGAACAATGACAGTGAAAGCGTCGTCTCTCAATATCTTTCATCCGATCGCCGGCGTTAAGCCGTTAAGTCAGCAGCAATAGCCTAGAAGTCGATAAAGTAAAAAAAAAATATATTTTTAAATGGACATTTGTAGTCAATTTACATCTTTGTTTTAGTATTGTTTCAATTTTTTTTCAGCCTTCATAACTAACATCATTTGTCATCTTTTTCATAACCTCTAGGCAACCATTTATACAATCTCCTGCTTACGGTTGTGTTCCGTCTCCTTTATCCCGTCTTGTTCTCGTTCGTTCACCCACTACTAGACCGATTAGATCATCGAAATCTTGTAATACCACTCGTTCTTAGTGAACGAGTGAACGAGTTTTTGAAGGAATGGTGAACTGGTTCTCTTGGTTCAAACATAATAAGGATCGTTCGACTGAACTAGTTCGTTTGCGAACTATACCCCACTAGCATAGTGGAAAGCTTGTTGAGCAAATTGTTTCTACCACTAGTAGTTTTTGTGACAACATATTGCATATGGTGACGTTTATAACCATATAATGCATACTATTTTCGAAAATGAGCACCAACATCTAAACACAATTTGTAAAGTTTTTTTAGTAGAAGGCAAAAAGACTGCAAGTTGTTTGACAGCGGTTTAGAAGATACATTTTCCTCAATGAATCATGGCGAAATATTACCTAGGGGAGGCAGTTACACCTACCGGGTATTTCAAATTAGCCCTTACTATTGGGATCTCGGAAACGGTAAAAGATAAGTAGTCCCTTGAATGGGAGCAAATTTGTGTATTTAGGTAATTCACAAAATGCCGCTTAGAAAGTTTCAAAATTCAAAGTACTTCCGGAGAGAGACAGAAAAATCCAAATTCTCCCAAAATCCTGACTTTATTCGTGTGAGATTTGAAAATTGCACATTCATACTGCCACTTTCTCTTCTTCAGCATCAACTTTAGTTTTACTTCTTATAGACACCATATAGCCGTTTTACACTTGTGAATAGAGTTTATAATGTATAATATGTCATATATAGTGCCAAACCTTAGTTATTTCAGAAACACATACTAGGTAGGCGTTGCAGTTATCTGATAGCCTCTTGTGTCTTATACCTGACTAGACATCTGAGAAGAACGGAAATAAACCGATAAGTGAACCATGTACAGAGAAGAGTCAGGGTTTTGAACATCTACTATGATTTACCTTTGTTCATTTATAATTATTGTTGTTATTACAATCAATAAAATTTTCAGTTCGTGATCAGGTTTCACCATACCTTTTTTATTACCTTAGAATTTTCGTTACAACAACAAATTCATGGCCTAGTACTGAACAGTCCATTTAAATGAACAAAATTCCAATACAGAGTCCATATAAAAAAAACAAATTCGGTGATTGGAGTAGAAAGAAGAAACCTGGAATTGAAAATTAGACTACGCTATCTTGTAGAGGAGAAAAAGTGACAATGACAACATGTAATTTACTTATAAATCTCAAGTAAAGTCAGGAAAAACAAAAAATGATTTTCCGATAAATCTGGTATACGAAACAAATGACTATCCGATAATTTCAATGCCTTCCTATGAAAATCTCTTTTTTTGGTTAGCGATGCCAATGTTATGACATATTAAACATTTTTGGAATCAAAATTAAAAACTCGATGCACCTGTGAATAAAAAATGGCGTCCATAAGAAAAAATAAAGTTGATGCTGGAGGAGACAAGACACGAAACGTCATATCGAGGTTCTAATTATATATTGTAGAGGAGAAACAGTGGCAACGTTAGTGTGCAATTTATTTTGAAATCTCACTACAAATAAGGCCAGGAAAAAATTAAAACGATTTTGGGAAGATTCGTTTTTACCGCCACTCTCCGGAGGTACTTTGAGTTTAGAAACTTTCTAAGCTGCATTTTGTTAGTTACCTAAATACTTTACCCTCATTCAAGCGACTTCATATCTCTCACCGTTTTCGAGATCGAAATGTTGAGGATCGAATTTGACATACCCGTTATACCTCCCCTGGTATGTGTAAATACAAATATTTTTGATGTATGTGTTTCCCATTACCTGGAAATCCAATAAGCAACGCTAAGTGCTTGAATATCTTGTAACGACCTTCATGAGAAGGACCAGGGATACCAGATGTTGGTGGCACGCATTTTTCGCTAGAACTTCGTCTCTTGGTGTGATGGAAGCCATTCCTGGACAGCTGGGCGATGATTGCGTTCATGCTTGGAATCATCTTCTGTAATTTACTGAAATATCAATGGAAGATCAATTTTGATGCTGAGATGTCAAATTTTGGATTTCAGGACGCTGAGTGACATTTTATAGGAGACAGGTACCTTCTCTTGTCTTTTCAAATTAGTTTCCTACACAAGGCTCAATATCCAATAACTATGAGCACTAGTACTGGTGGAGCTTACATTTTTCTCTAACTGTTCTCTTAGCTTATTGTTTAAAAGTGGGTTTATTCTGCTTTACGGGAAATTAGTTCAAGAGCCAGATTCTATTTTATATATTCTTTGTTGGTATTAGCATTCCTGGACAATCTGGAGTAGGTCATACCAAAAAATGTAAATGTATGTACATTTATCTCTAACGTATTTTATTTCTGTAGATCTACAGATATTGACAACAACTTGATAAAGGACAGTGCTTATATGCTATGAAACACAAAATTTGTCATGCCGAGCCATACATTATTTACAAAATACAACGCTTATATCTCTATATCGATTAGACCATAATTCATAAAATATTAGGGGGCGCTTTACGAGTCCTAGGAAACGAATAGAAATTGAAACAAACGCTCAATGTGGGCCTTAGGAATTATATATTACAACAAGCGTCTCTTGAGTGTTAATTATAAAATTAATTAGCGGAAACCAAAGCAGAATTTATAGTAATATGGCTCACATTCAAATTTGCTTGGCAGTAAACCGATGGGACTTCTTTGTAGATAGACTTTGACATATTTGATGTCATCGATAAATTACTATTTTGATATTATGAAACTTCTCTTACAACTTTTTTCCATAAAATGCGTGATAGCCAAGTTTTTTGTGTTTTCGGGTATTTAATAGATACCCTGAATAAAAGAAGGAATGCAAAGAGCAGACTGCCGACTGTAGCGCCGGCTACCAACGACTATCTAAACGATGGAAGTATTAAATTCGCGAAATAATCGGTTCACAAGTTGGTTGTTGCTTAAAATATCTCCATCATACATGTTCGTGTTTCTCATTTATGTCGCTTTGTCAATCCGTGTCTGTTGTATCTCATTGCGTCATAAGTACTGAATCAATCCACTTGACGAATTCAGAGAACCATCATAGACGAAGTAATACAATTTAAAGGTAAGGCGAAATGATTGGTACATTTAGGGATCATAAAATTCAGAAAAATATATGTGTAGATAAAAAAACAGTTAAGTCATCATTTCCATGGTATATGGAATTTTTTAAATCCTAGTATATTTTATACACTCCCAACCCCGGTAATTCATTTCATAAATTTCCCCGTACCTTTGCCTACGCCATTTTCAACATTAATTTAATGGTTTTCCTTTAATAAATAAAATGAAATAGCAAAAACTCATCATCAATAAGACGGAAACCACAGATTTGTCAAACTTTAAGACAATATTTCACAAGCCTGACCGTGGATTTCAAATGTGATAATGGTTCTTCAAGATTCACATGATCACTCTTTTAGACATTTCTTCAAATATCTTGTAGTAAAAATGGAATAAAAAAGAAATCCTTCGTTAGGCGTTAAAGTGGTGTCGTTCAGTCTAACACATCTTTTTATCTTTGCTTTTTTTTTGAAAACATTTCAGTGTAGTTTATTTACTGCATTATGAGCTGTTGTAGTAACATTACAAATTTAGCAAATGCCAATGAACTGCAAAGTCAGGGGTACCTTCATTATGAAATATTCGAAATTCAAGACTCATTCTGTTAAACTGTAGGCTATACGAGGTCTGTAAATTAAGTTATGAGACTAGCTACGTAGCGTTCGATTAGGCGACACTGGAGGCGCCAGACTTGGCGGGGAGACAGAGGAACTGTACAAGTTTGGTTGTCCGTAGCGGTTTTTTTTGTGAAACAGTTTTTCCTATTGTGTTCTAAAACTGAATGACATCAATTTCGAACAATCGTGTGCTATCAGGTTTTAATTCAGACTTGGGCACAGTGCAGAGGAAACTGTTGGTAAATTTTAGCACGCATGCGGTGATAGTGTTTTGTCAAAAGCCCAGGTTTTTCGGTATTTAAGGCATTTTCAGGAGGGAAAGAGTCGATTGAATATGAATCACGAATCGGAAGGCCTTTATCTTCAACAACCGATGAAAATATCGACAGAATCCCGGGGTGCGTTCAGATCTTCGGTTGACAGTCAGAATGATCGGGGAAGAGTTAAATTTGACTCACACTACCATTTATCAGAGCAGGAACAACTGGATCACGATAATACTCCTTGTCACACAGCAATGTTAATAAACGAGTTTTTGGCCAGTAAAAACATTGCTGTGACTCCTCAGCCTCCTTATTCACGTGACTTGAGTCCTTGTGGCTTTTTTCTCTCTTCGTTGAAAAACCATCATTTTGGGACAGTCGAAAACATTGAAATTTCTGTAACCGACCCCCTGAACACTATTCCAGTATCGTAGTGGAAGAAGTGGAAGATACGAGTTTTTTGAGGGTGACAATATCAAATTTTAATTATATTTGAATAGAAAAATAAGAAAAAATCAGTATCACCATTTAATTTACAGACCTCGTATGTAGCTTATTATATAAAGATGTATGATACTAACTCTAAAAATTGGTGGATAAACATGCAATTAATTCACCATAAAATATGAGATAACATGTAAAATAGTTAGTACTCATCAGCAATTCAAAGTAAGTTGTGGTTTTGATTTCTTTCTACATGAGTGTGTGTACAAGAGTCAGTCGGTCTGTCTTTACCAGTACAACTAGCGGCTAATTACGAAGTGAAACGATGACGCGGAATTACTTAATTCAATTATGTAAAGCGACATCATTAGTTTTATTGGGTTGCTTACTGTAGGTAGATCGAAATTAATACGGTTTATTCGGACTAATGAGCCGTGTATTCCAGGAAATAATATCGCTTTGGTGCCTAAGGAAACCTAATTTTTGCGTATTCGTGAACAGACTAGACATACCACTTACTTGTTACTAACGTCGAGTTCACTTGATATTTTAACTATTAAGGAGAGAAAAACATACAAGATCAACGCGGGATCGGTTTTGTCTCAGATGTTTCTTATCACCTCTTATCACAAGATTTTTGCCACCTAACAAGCGTTGGGCAAACTTTTCTATAAATAAATTAGTCCCATTAGGTCCGCTGATACCTCAACCTAATTAGCAACTTTTGACTAATAATAATGTATGTATGTACATACGCACACGCGTACACTTATAGTTTAAGGGATAAATCAAAGTCGCTGTAGGTTTGATGTCACGATGTCATTGGTAACGACATTCGTGAATACTTCATGGATATACCGCTGTTGCAGAATGTCTTGCAGCTGTACACCCGAAGTGATTTCCACGTAACACATATAGGAGGTATGACAATCGATTAACGAGAAATGCAGGTGTCACGGACAATTAAATTAAAAACATTAATGTGGCTATTTTTGGTGCAATGACGTTGCGCATAAAAGCTTCAAGGAACAGCATATTTCATGATGGACATTTTCCTTTCGATTTGAGGCACGCCTCAAAACTTCATCTATAAAGAGCATGATTTCCACGAATACACACATATATACTTACAATATATATATATATATATATATATATATATATATATATATATATATATATAGTCCCCAATAACGACGGTTAAGTTAGGTAGAATTTAGATTTCAAGCTAACAATTTTCTTTTGATACTGAACTGAATCGAGTAAATCTACCGTATAGGGCACTAAATATTATTCAGTTAGGGGATATTTTGCAGGTTTTAAGAATAATTCCTGTCTGAAATCTGACCTCTCTCAATGAAGTGTGTTTGTGCGATTTTTTTTTGGAAAAGTTGCAATTCTGGGGGATGTTTATGCTTGTTCTGGGAGAATTCTGTCTGGCTCATCTGACAATGGTGCTGTGCTTGCTGGCGATGCTGTCAGACGCAAGGCAGGAATCGGCGTATAAAAATCGCCTTTGCGGCTGACCACGAGTCTCGTCTATAAATACTTCTATTTTGTGTTATAAGGGCAAGTGTACGAGGAAACCTTAGATGTACTGATAGGTGCGTAAAATTACTGGGGTTGGAAACGTATACATATACTGCCACCAATAAAATGATATATACCTTCGCCCACCCCCTACAACCCTGAACCCCCGATTTTCGATACTTACAAAAAATATTCTGAAAATGATGAGAAGCCTTCGAAATGCTAGAAAACGTAGTTTGACCGCTTCTTATTTTTTTCGTGGTTTTGGTCCTAGCTCCGCCGACACGCGACAAATTTTCAAAAATGTCAAAGCTTCTTTGGCATAGTAATAATGTGTGTAATAATTGTGTGGAAATTTCATCCAAATCCGAGCAGTACTTTGCATGACCGACGGAATGAGTGTCATGGTTTTTCGCGATGTACATATTATATAAAATTAATCAAAAAAACATAATATCTCATATTATCTCGTAAAGTTAGAGATTTAATTTCTTTCATCCCATATCATTGAAAATGTGAAAAACTTGATAAACGTAATGAATAGTATATTTAAAAGACTCATATATAATTGAAATACCGCTTGAAGCTACCTGAAGCCAGGAACTTACGACAGACCAGAATGCTTCTCAAACTTGTTCAAGTTCATGGATGTATTAAATGATACTTTGAATACTTTCTTAGCTCTTCGACAAGTTACAAATCCGTTAGCATTGGTATGCTGGTTACTGAGACCACGCATAACAAATATCATGGTGTCAAAAAATCATAACTTGTGTCCACTTGCGAGAGGGAAGGGATTTTAGTAACATCCTGCTATCTACGTAAAAACCGCATTATTTTGTTTGCTGCTTACACAATACACATGTTTATATTAATGATTATTATAAAATCTACATATAATTAACTACTTGACCGAATAATGTGATCCAACGAACTTTTTCCTACCTAGGACAATGAGACAGCTAATTACAGTTTGCAAGCTGCTACCACCAGGTTGAAATTATGTAGTTTAATCAAAAATCATAGCAACTTTAACTTTGTATTTAACAGTTCATTATTTCTCTAGATAAACCTGATAATGGAGCCGCTATTTGAGAAATCTAGTTTGCAGCTGATGAAATTAAAATCATAATTATTCAAATGGTGTATGTGTACGTAAACAAAGAATTTAAAATACCCATTTAATTAATATACAGCCTAGCGAACATTATTTTTTGTATATGTATGTACGGCTCGGAAGTTAGTAATTACTGTTTAGCATTATTTGTATCGATCTTATTGGAACAAATGCTATGGAAATATTCACTCACAATCAGCAATTTTCTGATAAATTAAATGATAAAATATTGAAACTTGGAAGCTTATCTGACGACTTATTACTTGACAATTTACGTACGGGTGATGATAGCATAACTTTTAACACAGCACTGAGTATAACGTGTACTTTTTGTTGATGATAGATATTTCTTATTTTCTTTTTTGTTCTTTATACAGCCTAGACATTGAGGCAGTGAAAACGGAGATACACGAAATAATCTCAAATTATTTTACCTACTTTTTTGTATTCTTTACGTTTTAGCTGGCATAAGGCGGCAAGACGGATACAATATAGGCGGTGCAGAAAAATTCGTACATGCGAAACAAGTTTTATTGCTTTTCTGATCATACTTAAAAAGCTGGGTTACTTTTATGTCTTTTTAATTGCAACAAATCAAGTCGGCGCGATACCATGAATCCAGTGGTGCCAAACTGAAAGCTGCCAAGACTAGCTGGAGATGCATCGCTTGCTTTTAACTTTTATGGATAATAAAAATATTTCGAAAACCGTCGAAACAAAAAATCCATAAAGCAGTATTTAAGTAGAATTAGTTAGTCCGGTTTTAAGGGTGGGGAAGGGGTGGTTCTATATATTCGACTGATGACGTCTATTGGTCAAATAAACAAGTTGATATTAGTAAGAATTTTAATTTCAAGCATACCTTTCTCTTTTGTTGCTAAACTAAATCGTGTAATATTCCGCGAAGTTCAGAATAACTATAAAGTTATGCTTAAGATAAAAAATTTCTAACTTCAAATTGCTCATTTGACCAATCTGCGTCGTCAATCGTATGTATCTATATGTTAAACGAAGACTTTTCGGACCTATGACTGTATGAAACATTTTCATTACTAACGTATTAAATCTGCCCTTCAATTTCCATGACAACTTTCAATAACACCCTATATACATAACCTTTTTTAATTATAAAGAGGTTCTGCGTAGTGATGTTTCAGATAATCCATGTGGAAGTTTTTGACACTTCAAATCTGTAATTATTTGAATATTTGCGTCAAGAGGATTGCAGGATCCATATAATAATAATTCTGGTTTTATTATGGGGAAATTTAGCCAATGGATACTCTTACATTTAACCCTGTTTAGAAAGCAAATTATGCAGGAATTTACAGAATATGTATCACTTGCAAAATCAAAATGTGAAACGAGCTATGTAACTCTGCTAGTAGCATTTGCCTAATATTCTTTTTAAATAATAATAATTATTGTGATAATGTAATTTCACAGCGTTATATGAGGAAAATCTTTAGAATAGTGTTGAATGGTGACGATTTATATCCCCGGGTCTTAAATTTAGAGGATGTATGTTTCTTCTAGGTATACGAGTAAGTTTATCAAATTTATTAATTCATGTATAAAAGTGGTAGTAAGTAACTTTGTAGTTTAGTCGACATTCAGCGATCCAATTTCTTTCAACTTTGATGATATATGATCATATTTTCTTAGTCCATAAACAAATCGAGGGCAAGAATTTTGCACTTTCTGTAGACGTATCTTCGTCACACTGTCCAAGTGTCCAGGCAGCTGTATTTATTGTATGGTGGGCATGACCAATGATTTGCATTAGGTTTTTCAATACTAGTACTAAGCACCTGTTTGTTCGAATAAAAAAAAATTGAATAAGAGTTTTGTATAATTATGTGGAAATGATTATGGAATCTTATCTGTGAATTCTAAATTACCGTTCAATATACTTGTGTTAAGATGTAACCTTATGTGATTAAAACATCTTTTTTGACGAAATAACATTGAATTACACTTATTTTGACTTAATGACAGGTTGTAGTTAGTAGCATATCTGACAACACTATCTATATCTTCATGTCTTAAATTTGTTGTAGTTTTCCGGACTAAAGTGGTGAATCAACTGGGTATCATCTGCATGAGCAGATATAAAACAGTGTGACGATGTAGTCTGAAAATCGGTAGTGTAAATTAGGAAATCTTTGAGGACTGCATCCTACCGCGAAAGGGTAGATGTGGCAAACGCGCGATCGAGTGGATCCAGCTCAGGCCATTCCGAGAGGCGCTTGGGCGTACGCAGCTCCAATCTGATATATTCCAGCTATAAAATTATACCTTACCGGAGAATATATAATAATAAATTCTGATAATTATCATCATTATACGCCGAAGATGTATTTTATTATATTTGTTTGTAATTTTTCACGAACAAAATATGCAATTTTCCGGTAGTCGCTATTTGTTATTGACGTATTAATCAATTTACCCACGTTCCTTCGTGTGCTTGTCATGAAAAAATTAGAGAGTGAGTTGACAGTCATGTCTTGTAGTTTCCTATGTAAGAATGATCGTCGAGGATGAGCTGATTAATCGCTAATCTGTCCATTTCCTAGAAGTACTGAATTGATATAATCAAGTCTTCTAAGTGTACAGTACCACTACATTACCTGGCTTCAAGTTCCGCCCTTCCAGCGAAGTTGAGTATAGCCCTGAGCTCCAGCTCCTTAACATTCTGGGCATCCAAAGTGTTGGAGCCCAGTAGGCTTGTAGTAGCTAAGAGCAGAGGTCTCCTCCTCTAACCCCCAGCGCTCACATATGGGATTCTCAGCCACCCCCATCGCATGCATGTGGTGACTCATCGTGTTATGGCCAGGCAACACTCCCACCAATTACCTGAGTTTGGCTCTATCCAATGGTAAGCAAAAGTGACCTACGATGAGCTCCCGTGCCTGACAGAGACGTCTAGAAATATTTCTATATTCCAGGAAATGTTAATACCATTCCGCGGAGTTCCCGTAGGTTAGTTATAGAGAGTCAATACTCCCCCAGAATGAATTTTAGCAGCAAAGCAAATGCTTAGCTAAACCTCTTTGTACTTAAGGTTCATAGTTATACTTTATACAAGGATGCATTGCTAAGTGTCATATTAGTCTAAGATGCAAATTAGAAACGATATTCACTCTGTTTAATGGATGAAAAGTATTTTTTATCAAATTTGGTATGTTAAACAATATATCGCGCGTGGGTGGGCCAAAAGATTCCTGGTGAATCTACGATTATTAAAACAAAAACAGAAAATAATTACTTTTTATCGAACAAAATAATAATATTGTTACATCTTGCATAGTCGGTAGGTCTCAGTTTGAGTTTCGCAATGTTTGTTGTTCAGTGGGTACATACACGTATTTCAACCCTTATGCTTATACACTTTTGTCTACGATCGCATTGTTGTGACAAAAATTGTTAAAAGGTGTGTCTTGTGTGATACTAAATTTGATATAAAATACTTTTCATAAATTGAACAGATGGGTGAAGGTCGTTTCCACTTCGGATCTTCCACTGCTACTAAGTACTTCTATGTGGGAATTATAGACTATTAAGTGTATATAAGATATTTTTAATAGTTTTGATTCAAACGGCAAAGAGACCCAGGACCTAGAGTTCTGGTTCCAACAGCCCTTTTCATGGTGATTGTGAGAAAAACTCTCTTGCGATTGTGCCCATTGTCAGTAATGCCTTTCTTCTCTTAGATTTTACCTCGTAGAGCTTCTGTGGGCAATCGCTTTGTAGCGAGGCTTATTCAAGTTAGATAAAGTTGCGCCATGATGGCACGTTTGTTCGTAAATTACAACATTTGATACATATGCTTCTCTACTACGAGTGCTGTTACTTTTATTAGAAAAATTATTAATTACAATTTCTAATGCTGTTCAGAAGTAGTAGTAACATAGGGTCGTCTACATGCATTTGCTCCCTGATTCTTTCTTTTCGATTAAGCATTTTATCACTTTTTATACTTGCCGCTTACGAAGGCGTAAGGCCTAATCACCCGTGGGTAACGTGGCGCTATAGGGGAAAACAGAGGGAAAGAGGAATCTAGCAAGGGACCTCGTGTACATGCAACATGCACAGATTCTGGCCCCGCCTTAGAGATCCGCCGGGTGGTACCTACAAGCTTGACACTCTGGGACCGTCTACTACCTATAGACAATCATAACATCCATAGCTAATAGAAAAATTTGCTTGGAACAGGACTCTAGAAAGCAAACAAATTCTTGTCATCCTGCTTAATTCAGTTCAGCATATCCAATTTATCGGATTTTTGATGTGCCATCAAGTATCCCTGTTAATATGCTAATCACCTTTTCAGCGTTGCGTCGGCTTTAGGCTTCTGTATGAAATTTTTAAAGGTTCAAAGTTATGCCGCCACTTATTATACAAATACATTTTTATGAGCCACCTGTCATTTGCCGTAGGTTTAGTGGGAATTCGGGGTAGAGCATTTAAATTTCACGTTATAGGTCATATGAAGAGATGGAACTTCTTATAATTATTAAAGGAGCTGGAATATCTGATATACGCGTATGCATTATGTTCAGGGTGGCAGACGCTTTTAAATATAACCCAAAAAAATCTAGAATGTGCCCTTACTGAGTTGCAGTGAACTGCAATTTTTTACGGTACCGAAGAGAATTTTAATATCTGTGCTTGGCATATTAACCACTGGCGACTGACATTCAACTATTCTTTTAACTTGTTATTTAGCGCTGGCAATCATGAGTTCTGTGTTACATTGTATTAGGTTTGTCTGACACGGAATGCATCGAAATAAATAAAATACCGATATCCTCACATGTTCTATTAAATAAAACTTGAACATAAAAATTGACATTCTATAAAAAAGTCCCATTTAGTTCAGTGTCTGGGCGCTTTTCAACCATATTTTAAAACTTTTCGGTATCCTTAGTCCTATAGATAGGAGCCATCGCTTAAGTTGGGTTACTGATGTAGGAGCAAGTTCTTTGATATCTTACCATTCATCATACTCCTGAAATTCTTACATTTAGAAGGGTTATTGTTATTCTTTATGCCCATAAGAAAGTAAAGAGTAGATACAGAACAGAATAATAGGAGTTTGTGGCAGGGCTCATGCGTTTATAATTTTCCTTGTATAATAATAACATGGCAGATTTCCACTAGACGGACAAAACAAAAACAATACACAAACTCGTTCCAAATAAAACAAAACTGTAACTTTTCGCAAACATGTTGAAGACTGGCGTTTCTTGCGACAGTTTGAGTTTTGTTTTTCGTGTCTTGTTCGGAAGCGGTCACAACAAAAGGTTTCGTCGTGCTTTGAAGCTCGAGTCTGTTTAGTGGAAACGGTCATGTTGTGTTTTCTATTGTTGCCAGTGGCGAAGCATCCATGTAACCATTGTTACAATTGATAACAGTTAAAAATCTTAAAAATAAATATTTTATGACTACAGTATATTCAGATAAGAGATAGACCGGATGTAAACAAAAGGTTCGGGTGATTTTCACGCTAACGCCGCCGTCTCGACGTAAAACAGGAGCCCTCATTGGTCAATTCGCAATTAAATGCCTATGCCGAGCGGCAGAGCAGTCGTATCAAGGCAGAGTCACATTCAGGTTCAGACGTGTTACGTATGTCGTGTGCATCACTGCAATTTGATATTTCTTTGGACGTTTTCGTTTGTTATCTTATTAAGTTGTTGAGTTTGTCGTTGTTATTGTTATACCTTGTTATTGATTGTTATTGTTATGAACTGCTTGCGCAAAATGCCCAGTAGTACAGATACTGCCGATGAAGTTGTAAACTCCTGTAGTCCACCTAGGAAACGCTCTAAAAAAAGACACCTGAGTGCAGAAATGAAAGAGGTCATTTTGAATATATATAAGATCGAGCGCGAGGAGAACGAGGCATCAACCATCAAAGAAATTGTTGTGAAGGTTTCTCACAAAGTTGGGGTGTGTCGCGCATCAGTGTTTAATGTGTTAAGACAATACAAAAAAATCACACCTTTTCTGAGCCAATGACCAGTAAACATCGCAAAAGTATTGTTAAATCATTGGATGAAGCTGATAAGCATGCGATTAGGAAGAAAGTGCATGAATTCTTCTTTAGGAATGAAATACCTACTATAGATAAAGTACTGCAGGAGGTAAATGGAGATACAACGTTGCCAAATTTCAAACGATCAACTTTCCATGCGTTACTGAAGCATTTAAATTTCAAATGGAAAAAACGGGGTCGTAATAGTTTACTACTGGATAAAGAAGAAATTGTGCTATGGAGGAGGGATTATTTAACAAAAATTGGGAAATATAGAAATCAAAACAGGAAGATGTATTACCTTGATGAAACGTGGGTAAACGCAGGACACACTACAAGTAAAGTATGGGTTGATGATTCTGTAACTTCATCCAGGAGGGCCTTTCTAGATGGACTGTCCACCGGCTTAAAAAATCCAGCAGGTAAATACGAGTAATAGACAACAATCGGATGTTTTTCAAACCTTGGGAACAAGGTTCTAAACATTAATTCCAGGGGGCAGATAAAACATATTACAAGTAACAAAACTTTTATAACTTTCGATAAAATGCGTGGATGTTTTATTGTCATTTTCATTTGTTAGAACTTTTTTAAGCCATGTTTTTATGTGTTTTCGATATTTCAATAATTTTTTAATATAATCTTAAAATATGTCGAATATTATAAACTTAAAAAAAGTTACTAAGTTTTATATTGTGTACCGTTCCTAATATTTCTAATCATTTTAATTCATACTTTAAGCTTTATAAAGTTATAATTTGTTAATATTAATATTTGCGCGTATTTCAGGTTCCTGATCATTCATTTTTTAAAGGTTTATAACTTTAAATTAAATATATTTCTTACCCCACCCCCACATGATCCTATATCCATCACCAATCGTATACACATCGAATTGTGCTAATTTACTACAAAGTTACGCAAAGCAGCATCTACTATCTAAAATATGTACTGCGTGACTCTTAATACGTCCCTGCCGAATGTTACAGCGTTCGATGATCACGTGGTCTTGTTTATGTCCGGTCTATCTCTTATCTGAATATACTGTAAGTACTGTGAAATAATTTCATTTATTTGTTTACCAACAGCGATATGTAATAGTAATTCAGTAAATAGCAAATTAGCCCCACGAAAATAATGCGCCCTATACTGTCTAGGTTTTGCGAACACGATGAAGCTGACTCGCCTCGACTTGGTTGTCGGTTGTTACCATTTTCATTTATGGATACACTTGGTAGTCCGTCGGGGACCGCCGGAACCGGCTCGTGTCTGATCGCGGCCGCCCGAGTGCGTGGGGCGCCGCGACTATTAAGTGGGTTTGTTACCATTTTTTGATTTGGTTACTCACTTCTCACCCCTCAATAGCCGTTTTGGTTACCGGCTGTAGTGTGCGTGCAATTAAAGATGGATGAGTGTCGCTGCGTAATCGATCAACTACTTGAAAAGTCATTCTCCTTGTATATTTTTTAAGAAAAAAGGAGACCATTGAAGATGGAAGACCAACACCTATTTTAGATAATTTTAAAAAGGAATAAAAAAACGTAGTTTGATATTTTAAATTAAGTTGGTATATGGAAACTCTTGGTTATGTGGTTGCAAAAAAACATATTGTATTATTCGGGATGTCTTCAGTATTATACAGAAAAAATGGGTGGACCAGCAGCGGAGTCAACGATTTAAATAGTTTGAGGGCTCTAAAGAGGAGACATGAAATTTATCCGTTACATGTGAGATGTGTAGCCAATTTAATTCAGTTTGGCAAACAAGAATCGAAAGTTGTCTCAACCAAGCAGCACACTTCTAGATACCGTATGTTTTTTGGCAAAACAGGAATTACCGTTCATTTTGAAGGGGTGACTCTTGCAGGGAATTGTTAACATTCATTGCCAAAAAAGATCAAAAATTTTCCGAACATGTAGAAACGTCGAATGTTTTTTCGAACGGCTTGGATTTGTCATAGCATAAGACGATGAGGTATATCAAGTGCCCCAGGCGCTCAGTCCAAAAATGTTTACCTTAATTTAAAAGTAGTTTAAATAAAATACCTAAAAAAAAAACAAAAACTTATATTTGGGAGGTTCAAAATAAACTTTTTTGGTAACAGTTTAGAAAAAGTCACGCGTCGCCACTGATTGTTGCCTTGCTAGTCTGAAAACAAATTCTGTAATAAATTAGAAGATAAGTAAATAACGATTTTTTTATAGATAAAAAATTTGTTTTGGGGCATTTAGTATAGTTGGCTTTGATAACTTCCCCAGTTGCAAGTAACCTCTGTGTTACTGCTAATCGATCTTTTACAGACGTTTTATCTCTGAAGGTCGTGCTTAACTTTGCTACTTTTCGGCCAATTAATGTAATAAGCTCTTCAACATAAAGAAAGACATTTTCAGAAGGTAATGAAATAAGGTACGATGTTCCCATGCAATCCAATTTCATCAGTTTGGACATAATTCATCAATTGTCCAGCAGTATCGATTACCCTTCTAGATAAATGTGATCGAAGCTAATATCTGCATGGGAACTTTCTTCTTCTACTAAAGAATAATACTATTTTAATCATAAATAAACATATACTCTTATGTACGGTTATAGCGCTCACTAGTTTATAGACACATATAGATACTGACCCAGCTTTTTTCTTATAGGCACCGTACGTATATACATTTACCTTCTGCCAAGGACTTTAGTTCAACCAGCATTTAATAAGAATAAACAGGCGTCTTTTCAAACATGCTAGTTGTTAACTGAAGAAAAAGTGTGCTTTGAATTCCTCGCGAAAACAATAACTAGGACCGAACAAAATGTAGCCCGCTTGATGGAAACAGGGCTTTTGGGTTTGGTTCAGTTCTGTTTTTATTTTTTAGGTTTTAGAAAATACAAACACAACATACTATGAACCATCCGGTTAGCGGAAAACCACCTTTTCTTGTAAAGGAAATTACTTCCATGAAGTTATTGTCAGTTATACGGCTTATACTAACATTAAGTAATGTATCGAAAAGAGCTTATCTCATATTTGAACTATGCGCTATTTTGACAGTCATATTGCCAATTGTTCAAGACACAATAGAATCATCGGACACTGTTGAGACGTTTTCACGAGAAAACAATACAAGCTGTCTTCAGTAAGACTGTGTGTGTGTGTGTGTTATATAATTATAAGATCTACTTTTCACAAGCTTTGATTTAACTTGAATTGTTTGTTAGTATGTGTGGGACAAATATTGTAAGTGAATTTTGAACTAGTCAACCTCAATCAATTGAGCTGTAATTTTGTACACACTTTTGGTTTGCGTGACAACACAAAATAAATTAACTGCTTCTATTGTGAATCCAATATGGCGGATGCTACAAAATGGCGATTCATCACTTACATATGAACCCCTATGATATGGGTATCAAACGAAAGGGCTTGATGAGACAAACACAATAAGCAGAGTGACGTCACTCTAGTTAGAATATTTCGATTTATAATTTCCATGATCACCGCTATGGTATGGGCTTGTTGAGAGGAACACGATAAATTAATAAAGTCATTCTTAATTCCATATGGTTATCGCCGCAAAAAATCGATTTAACATTCCTTCTATATCGTTTAAATCTTTTCACTCGGAAAAAACATATTCAAATTTTCAGTTAATTTCATGAACAGCATTAAAGAGCTTATTTTTGGAAGTGTATTTTTTTGTTTAATTATTCCATAATACTTTGTGAAAGAATGCCACGTTTTATTATTGAAATGTATCATCATTGAGCTGACTGCGGTTCAACTTAAGAGCTAGAAAACATGTATAAATTTACACTTCTACCCAGAGTGAAAGCTCCGCCTAATTTTTTGTTTGATCTCACTGACACTGACACTGTATCTACCGAGACTCACTTTAGCGCCATTAAAACCTCATGCTTTGAGATAATTAGTCGTCACTGTTCATTTGGGCGAAAAATATTTCAATCTAGAGTGCTGTGGGAAACGCAAGAGTTAACTGGCCTTAACGTGATTAACTAGGAGGCGGATCTGCTCTCTTGTAATGGTCTTATTCGGATATACGCCACCGTCTCATTAGTTTTTCGGTTAATTTGTTTTCAGTGCCAACGCCGATCAACGATAACCTAGTTAAAACAATTACTAGTACAAATAGGTACAATAATTCGAAATGTATGGTAAACAACTAAGAGCTATTTCATAGGACACATTTTAATCGGGTCATTCTCAGTTTGGTGTTCATGTCTTTATAATGATATCCAAAATCAAACTTAATCTACAGATCTATATTTATATACACCCATGTGTGGACGGAATATTACCCAATAACAAATACATTTTGGGAAAATCCATTTATCGCATGTTATACATGACATTTGAGGGCACATTTCTAAAATATTGGCAATTATACAGGGTGTCCCAATTTTTACCTACATATCAAAGTTGTGATTTTTTAATGGAATGCTTCAACTTTTATTGCATATTTGGATAAACCAATTCGAAAGGAGAAGATTGATATAACATACTATGGGTTGGTAATTAGCTACTGAGATGTAAGGCGTTTTGTCCAGAAAAACCGTCCACTTCGGCAACCACTCAATCCGCCATTTTGAAATTTGAAGTGCTGAATTTTGTATCAAAAAAAACTTGCACACCTCAGCTTTTATCTTATTTGCTACTTTTTCGATTTTTCATTGTTGCTCATACAGGGTGATCAAAAACGAAAATGTTCTTTTTCTCAAAAATTTCTAAATGCATCACCCTATATATTTGTGCAAGTTTGGATTCCATTTTTTATAAGCTTTTTTTTTGGAATAAGGTTTGACTCAGATAAAATCACTAGATTTTGAGTTATTAAGCTTTCAAAAGAACAGCACCAAAATTAAGGAAAAAAATCACATTATCCATGGAAACAAAAGACAAACAGTGGGCTAGTTCCATATTGCCACTAAGAGTACAGGTTTGACGTAAAAACTGATAACAATCAGAACAGTATAAATCAGCTTCAAACAAACAACTACCACTACTCAAGACCTAATCTACAAAAAGTGCTCAAAAATATATCCACCATGTTGAATACACAGCCTGCAGTCTTTGGATAAATGACCGTTGCATATCCCTCAGCATCTGTTCCCTTACTGTTCAGAAAGGCATCCATAATCCTTTACTTCATATTTTCCGGGGTAGATAGTGGATATCTATAAACCTCTTGCTTAACGTAGCCCCATAGAAAGAAGTCCATCGGTGTCATATCTGGTGATCTACTAGGCCAAGATATAGGCCCAACACGACCGATCCAACGATTGTTACTCCAGGTGTCCAAATAGTTACGCACACGATTATGATAATGCGCAGGTGCGCTGTCATGTTGGAAGTACATATGCATCCGAGTTTGCAGGTTGACATCCATCAAAATCAAAGGCAAATGCTCGATTAAAAAAATTCGAGTATTCGGTACCAGCTAATCTGTTGTCAAAAAAGAAAGGCCCGATAACATGTCTGTCAATAACTCCTCCCCAAACATTCAAGCTGCACTTATTTTGGAAATCTATTTGCCTGCATGTTATGCTTGTTGACAACACCTGCTGTTAAAGAAACCTTATCCAGGAAAGTAGTGTCTTCATTCACTTTACTTAGCATTATTCTACTAAACTCCATTCGAGCTGCGAACACCATCTTCACCATTTCTTCTTTAGAAAAATTCATTTTCGAACACGTTTTTATTATAATGCTCACAAAGCTAATTTTGACAGTTGGTAACTAATCAATAATTTATTTTTTTCCAAGGATGATGCGATATTTTAGGGAATTAAGCCGTTACATAAAGATGTGCTAATAACCGAAAAAATAGCCGTAAAGCCCCTTTGTGTCTAGTATAAAAAAAGCTTATAAAACATTGAATTCTAACTTGCACAAATAAATAGGGTGTATTTGAAATTTTTAAGAAAAACTGCCATTTTCGTTTTTGACCACCCTGTATGAGCAAAAATTAAATTCGAAAAGTATTAAATAAGATAAAAGCTAAGGTGTGTGTTACAAAATTCAGCAGTCCAAATTTCAAAATGGCGGACTGAGGGTTGCCGAAGTGGGGGGTTTTTCTAGACAAAACCCCTTATATCTCAGTAGCTAATTACCAAAACTTCATAGTATGTTATATCAATTTTCTTCTTTTGAATTGGTTTATCCAAATATGTAATAAAATTTGAAGCATTCCATTTGAAAAATCACAACTTTGATATGTAGGTCGAAATTGGGACACCCTGTATAATGTCAAATATTTTAGAAATGTGCCCTCGAATGTCATGTATTACATCCCGTAAATAGATTTTCCCAAAATATTGGGGACTTTTAATTCATACAAATTATATACATAACATAACAATTATTTCCACCTTAGACAACAATAAAATGTAAATTACACATTGCAGGGAAGTATGGAAATATATTCTGAAATCCGAATCCGCGGCTTACAAATTTGCATTATCTGTAGTTCTTTTTCATTATTTATCGTCCTTATCAAAATTCGACCATACAGAGATTTGTATCAGTTTTTGAGGCGTATCAACGCCACAGGGCATATACATAAAAATATGAAATAGCATCGAAGTCTGCGGATGTGGGCTCTAAATTATGTAAGACGTTACCATTGGTCCAAGAAGGGCATGAAATAATGACACACGCTTTATATATATAGTATTCATAGTTAATTGCCTTAACTGTTAGGAGAAAATATCCTTGAATTTCTTTGGGTAGAAGGCAAAGTATTGCAAAAGTACACTCTTATAACTTAAAATCGAGCTTTCGAAGACCTATGTCTTCATCGTCTGGAGCTGGAAACAATTATTGAGAATAGCAACAATTAACATTTTGGAGGAAAAATAGTTACTGAGTCGGAGAGATTGTTGCTGAAATTGTTTTTAAACAAGCAGTGAAGGGAACACATAAATGCTCGAGTTTAAATTATAAGAGTGTACTTTTGCAATACTTTACTCTATGATGCCAGGTAGCCTTAGAAAAAGAAAATTTGATGGTCATTAGCTTTCACCCCTAGAGTTATAATGCTTACCCATTTTGGTTTAGATAGCACTTAGACAGGATTTTTAGTAGTTTAGTGGTTTTCAATGATCATCCTCGTTACAAATCTATGCATTCATGTGGCAAGATTTTGATAGGGGTCACTGCACAAAACATTCACACCACTAGTCTTTGATTTGATCACATATAAACTGAGTAGCACTCAACACAACGTTTTCGGAATATGTACTATAAAATGCATGGGCTGAAAGTACATTGATTATACAAATATGATAATAATAGTAAATAGGACATATTATATATAATACTAATGTAGTACTTCTGTAAGATAATCTGCCTATGCTAGTGCCGATACGACATCTAGTTATTAACCCTGTGCCAATGCTAAGAATTATTGTAATTCAGACCTGTTCTTTACTAAGCTTCAACGAAACATTAATATCTGAAACAACATAGCACTGCAATCTTGATGATGCAAATAAATGACAGCAGCTAAATGAACGACACCAATATGTCGTGATACAAAATAAAAATTCATTAAAAAGGCCTATTTGTTCAGCCGTGCTTCAGGGATCCATGTTCCTCATATATACTGTTGATATCGCTAACACTCTTCAAAAGTATTCAAGTCAACCTTATGCTGATGATAGAGAAGAAAAAGCGTTCTTTTCGCAAATCAAAATTAAACATATTTGTCAATAGTAACTTACATTTTCTCATTACGCGAACAATTTAGGTTTATAATTGATGAAGATGTCAGGTTCCAGGAGCATGTTAGCAATGTGTGTAGGTCGAGGCATCTCACTTCTATATACAAATAAAACTAAACTGGTGGACAGTTGCTTTGCAATATGGAAAATTTTTCCCAAATGCAAATCTCCTGATGGGGAGAAAGGCCGACTAGGCGATATACTTTTGGTTACCTTTTTTTCTATTACTGAGTATTTTCCTTTAGGCTAAGTTTTAGGTTAAGTTCTCAATAAGCTTACCATATAGTTATGTATGACTTCGCTAAGTATTTGTAACTATGAAACTGTGTATTTGTTACACTAAAGTCGGTTGAATTGAATTCTCAGGATTAATTTAAATTCCACGTCTCTAAAAACTATAATCCAAGGCGCAGCTTATCTGAAATGTCGTAAGTTCCTGGTTTGAGAGCTCTCTTGCATTCCAGTCCATGCTTTTTATTGCGTCATACAATAAAAAGGAAAACGAATAAAGATAGTGAATTAAAAGCCTTCTATAACATACACACACCTGGCTAATAAAACAATAAAAGCAACTCGAGAGACACGCTTCCGCTTTGTTGCCGCTGCCCGGCAAGTAGCTCGGCGTATTTTGCTGTAAAAGGCTGAAAAATCGAAAACGGACAGATTGTACGTCAAATGTCGATAAATTATTCAGGACGACAAACAGAATTTACATGCTAGCTATGTTGCCGTGTTCACTTTTTGCCTTTATTAGCTGCTCGTTTCTGAGAAGTCTGAATGCAGTGTGTGACACGTCGTTTGTTACAAATGTCGTTTTCTTTGTGAAAAGCATGAAATCCAATAATAGTAATCGCCTGAGGATTGTATTGTCGGTCAATATTGGTAGACAACAAAGCCGTATTAATTGTTTTCGGTTAGGTACTTCCTTTGTTTGTTATTATCCCTGTATTGTGACTATATGATATTAAAGTTGTATGCTTAATCCATGGCTCATATATGCAAAAATATACAATTTTCTCAATTTACGAGTTGTCAAATTCTTTTTCTAACTATAACGAAACGTTTCCAATAATACTACGTACATCGAGAATTTGACGCTACGACGACTCCTTTCTTCCTCTGAGTGTCAAGAATAATCGGGTTTTTCCAGTCCTGCTAACCTCGGGCAATTGCAACTTCGGATTAAACAAGTATCTTCAAGTTCCTCCTAGTTGTCGTGGTGCCCCGGTATTTAGGTTTCTGCCACGCGGCTGCATCACTATAAAAAAATGGGGTCAAGTAGATTGACTCTATACTTCTTATGCGTTCGTAATTAGGTAGGTTCACTTCGACCTCTGCAAGTCAAATTATATAAAGCAAATCTATCATATCTCTGTTTTCATGGCAGAGGTAGGGGAAATATGTGTGACTTATTATATCTAAGTGGTGCATAGTATCACTGAGACTAGCAACTTCTTAATAATAGAAGGTCTATCACCTACATCAAATATGCAACAATTTACAACCATTTACCGCATACATCTCCCAACCTTTACAATTTTCATTCCCTCCAAACAATGTCTGAAAATGAGCAGGTATCTCTGAAGCGTTGTAACACGTTCTTACAGGGATCTTATTTCCGCCGCCTCTGAATCAATTTTCAAAATCTACGACTAACTAAACGATGGAGGTATTGAAATCGCGATAATATTTGAACTTCGGTTCACAAGTTTGCTGTTGCTTAAGGATATCTGCATCACACATGTCCGTGTTTCTCATTTATGTCGGTTTGTCAGTCCGCGTCTGTTGTAGTTGCGTTATAAGTACTGAGTTAATATACTTGACGAAATGTTCAGAGAACCAACATAGATGGAGCAACACAAACTGAAGGTTAGACGAAATGGGTGGTACATATAAGGATCATAGAATTGAGAAGCGTCTTTGATTAATACTAGAGACGTTACATTTGCGACCCGCTACCCCCTACAACCTGCAACCCCCGAGATTCAACCCCTACAAAAATTGTTCTGAAAGCGATCAGGAGCCTCGGAAACGTCAAAAAACGAAGTTAAAGCGATTTTAATTTTTTTCGTGTTTTTGCCCGTAGCTTCGCCAACACTGAACCGATTTTCAAAAAGTATAAAGCTTTTTAATCCTTGGCATAGCAATAAACTTGTTTGGAAATCTTATCGAAATTCCCAGCGGTACTTCTTAAGTTATAGGCGGTTATAGAATTAGCGGACAGACCAACAGACAGTGACAAACGGAGACCAGTGAGATGGTTTTCCATGATGTACATGTCACATAACATCCAAAAAACATAGTATTTACTTCCTCGCCAGTTTTAGCAGAGGTAAGTAATAGCTAACATCGCAAGAGGGTTGAATTAGACGGTGCTATTTGAACTTTGGATTGTTCCGATTTTTTTTAAGTACGCCAGCATGAATTTGTATTCCAATTTCATTAAGATATTTCCGTCTCCTGCAATTATTGCATAACTGTGTGTGAAAATCCATATCTCTATTTGTGAACTGACGATTGTGAAAAAATAGACCCAATCTAAAAAGTTTTGCTCCTTGTAAGGTGGTGCTGAGTCGTTTAAAACTTTTGGCAGTATCAAAGTGTCTTTAACAAGACATCACTTGATTGCATATTCACAGGAAGATATAGTAATTAGTTGTACTTTTGACAGTATGTAGTTGCAATCACTGTTGCTACTTCTTTGACTACGAGTATTGAACTGTGGCATATATGGCTGCCGCTATTGACATGAGATTACAGCAGCTGCCTATGGTATATAAACATTATTGTAGCCGTTTTCCGAATGACACCAATAAAAAAATTCCAATTGTTGCCCAAGTTTTCTTAAGTAAGCCAAAATAACGGCCTTCACAAAATTTCGACTTGTTTTGCGGGAACGAGAGTAATTGGAGCAACTTCACATAGCGGTGGAAATTAAAGAAAGCGCAGTCGAAGGATGAAAGATGTAAGGCATCATCAGAGAGCGGCAGCCGGCATATGCGGCATGCGGCAGGCGGCATTATAACTCGACAGCAGTGCAATTAAAATTAATTGCTCGAAAAAAGCATTTCGTGTAGTAAAGTAAATAACGTTTGTATCTTTCCAGCATTTATAACCGGCCCTATTTTTTCCCGTTCTGTTGTTGAGCTAGAGGAAAATACCGCCGATGTGTAGTAATTATTAGCTGATATGAACAGAAACATTTTTTTTTTCATTTGACGTTGCTACGCTGGCCGAGGCAGGATAATTTTTTTGTTTGCTAGGTTATTTCATTCCTGTAGCATTTATATTATCTTTGTTATTATTTTATTTATTTCTCTAATTACCTCATGAAAAAGCTCTATATTTCATATGAGCACAATATAAACATTATTTGACTACTAATATTTGCTGGGTGGGCGACGGCTGCTGCCAGATTTGGGTCGAATACCGAAATCTGATATTCGAATACGAATCCTGAATACTGTATTCTAAATTATATTCGATTACTTAAGGTCCAATTCAAAGAAACAAAATTAAAACCGCTGATTTGAATATCGTAATTCATTTAAATGTTGATACTTTTTTAATATTCCAACTTTTTATTTATGTATCTACTCAAGTTATAAAAGTATATAAAAAAAATGAAAATACATGAATTATAAATAAATCAAATATATGCATCTTAATCAACGTACCAACGTAATTAAAAAATGAACTTACCTTTCTATATTTATCTGATATCAAGCACAAGAAGTGCCTACGTAGCCTGATCTCATTCCTTAAGCGAAAATTCCTTTTTTAACATGACAAATGACGACAAGCAAATATTTGCATCATTGCCAGGTCTCGGTTGACCCCACAAGACTCAGAATCAGGCCTTTTTGCCTTCCGGGTGTTGGCAAATCGATTTAATTCCCACCAGTTCTCCCCCGGCGAATAAATTAACTCCTTCTCTGACAATTGGTATCTTGGTCACTAACTACTAACTGAAAAGACAGCAATTAGAATGCTTCGAAATTCGTTATAATTTCGAAGATAGTCTTCTGTTCTTACTTAATCAGATGACCCACATAAACATTTCAACTTCCACCATTTTCCCTCCATATTTAACTTTATCTTTTTTTGTAAACGTCAAAGTTTCTGATTTCTTTTATCAGACCTTTTTGTTGGTACGAATCACGTATCCAAAGATTTCCATAGTTATCTTCAAAAAAAAGGGGTGCATTGTTTCATGAAAGAAGTTGATTTCAGATTTACATCCTTACAAGATTGTCCTAGATTTTTATATCTAAAATAAAAAACAGTATAATATTATAAGTATGACAATCACATGAAGTAACTCAAATATCAGATAAATGAAAATTAGTTTCACTAGGACCCATAAGCTTGTTAACTTGTCAATTGTCTTTTCAAATTGCAATTTCGGAAATAGCGGTTTTATATTTATATCATGACCCTTTTCAAGTGAAGGGTTATTGCGCATTTGTTGATTGATGGTTTCTGCCATAAACTTGTCAACACAAAATAAAAATAACGTACATATTTATTATAGTCATGTGTCGTTAACATATATTAACTTGTTTCAGGTAAGCAGAAAGTTCTTTCAACAGAAACTGACATTTCCAAGGATGGTGAGTCCCCATTTATAATAATATTTCTAAACATAGAAAAATGTTAGTGCATATCATTGTAAAAGAGTCAGCGTCGCACTTGCCTTGCCGAGGAACAAGTATATTCCAATAATAGTGGATGAACTTGAACAAAGTGCAAATAAGAATCAATATGTGACGACAATCGTGACGTTTATAAGCTAGTTGCATCTACATAAAATGCAGAATTTCTATACAAGTTGAGTTGGACTTTCATCAATGCACAGGGTGGTGCAACATAGAGGTCGCTTATAATACAAACTAGGAAATGCAAAAGTAGGTATGTTTTACACTATATACATGTATAGATAGGAGACAGAATTTGTGCCCCACTACGAAATTAAATTAGATTTAATTGAATTGTGTTAGCATCCCCACAAGATAATTAGTCACATATAACCATATCGATGTGTTACCCCGCTCCTTTGCTTGGTAACAATTATCATGATACAAAAATTCAGCTAAATCTATATTACTTATAAACTATTTTGGTTTATAACGACTAGTTTGTCTAATCACTGTCGATATTTTCATAGTAATGGGGGTTGCCTAGTTTCTAATGCATTGGACAATATTGAGCTCTAGTAAACTCGTTGTCAACTCATTGAATTCGCTGAGCTTTGTAAACTATATTATTTGTCGTTTCTCTTTATCTTTGTTTTACTTCCCACGCCTACTGGCGAGGAACTATTGTAATTCAGGAAACGTGATATGCGTTTTGAATGTTATATGTCCTGTACATCACGAAAAACCATGTCACTCATTTCCATTGGTCGGTCTGTTTGTCGGACTGTCATAGCCACGATCATGTGCGTCTGTCGGTCTGTCAGTCTGTCCCATAATCAATGGCCCTTCTATAACTTGGAAAGTACCGCTCGCATTTTGATAAATTTTTCACACAAAGTTACTACTTTGCCGAGGACGAAAGAGCTTCGTAGTTTTTGAAATTCGGTTTAGTGCCGGTGGAGAAACAAACGAACAAAAAAGAAAACAGAAATTCGTTTTTTGACGTTTCAGATGTTCGTGATCAGTTTTGTAGGGGTAAGAAATGGTCAAGGGTAGCAGGGGGTGGGGGAGGGTATATCTCAATTTTTACACTTCGTTGTACTTACACACCTCTGTCCGCAGTAATTCTACGTATCTATTAGACATATTTGACATGATTTCGTGTCCAAAGTATCCCATTTCCCCCGGAGTGTCCCAAGGGTCCGTACTTGGGCCACTCTTATTCATTTTATATATTTCAGATTTGCATGGAGCTGTTAAATATTAGTGTGTATGCAAAGAACCATAATCTTCAGTTGATCACTCTAAAATCTTTAATATTTTTCCACCAAAACTGTTTAGAAGTGCTGCTAAAAGAAATTTTAACATAAACTTAAATGGTGAGACTGTATAATATACAACTAAAAAAAAATTTGGGAATCTTTTGAAATGTCCAACATTAATTATTGTGGTTTAGCTTCTCGAGTCAATATCCCTCACACGTCTCCAGAAAGTCCAAAATTCATGTTGTAGGTTGATCAATAATTCGAAAAAATTGGATCATATCTGCTCTTTTTTTTAAGACATGAGATGGTTGGGAATAGAAGAACTGTGCGACCTACACTTCCTTACACCCATAGACTTTTCCTCTAATCCATTTCCTTGTTTTTAAAAAATAAACTGATATGTAGAAGCAATACTCATTCTAGGGAGATTCGATTCACGAAAACACTCACAATGTCCCTTCACAGGACATCATTCTTTCGTAAATGCTTCAACTCCAACGCGGTTATAGTTTCAAATTTGAGAGTATTATGCTATAAAGTCCCAGATTTTTATATTCGCGTCGCTTGTCCTCAATGAGCTTGAACTTTATGCGTCCCTCGGGTCAGTCTTGATTCTATGGTGGTCCCATTTGTACTATAAATTAATCCGGGACGTACGTATGTAGTATACTTGGGATTCGCATCTTGGCGTTGTTTTGGAATTGCTTTCGGGCTATATCTCGGTTTCCCTGCCTACTACGAACGAAATGAATGGTGGCCGTTGGTAATCTCATTAAAAATCTCTCTGTCGACTTTCAGCCGTTCCTGGAAGCCGCGATGAGCTGTGAGACTGCGAGACAGAGAGCGGGTGGGTCAATTGGTACACACCCCTTTTCCACTGGCCACGTTGAAACCATGTGTATTGCGAATAAAGATTTGGCTTGGTCCAACCCAAACGAACCCCAACATGTAAATTGAAAAAAAATATTTTCAAATGATTGACATCCGATGCCCATGCAGACGGATGCAATGTAGTTGAAGATTTCGAAATGAGGCGAATATTTGTTCAAATCACTATGGCATTCTTTGCATAGGTGCTCGATAGCAGAACAGATCAGCAACATTGATCTTTCTGTTCAAGGCCGTATCGTCAGTCGTTCCTACAATTATTGTAGGAAGCCTTTATCGCCTCCTTGATTTTCATAGTTTTCTACTGTTCCGTCTCAGCGCTCTACATTGAGGTTATGTCACAAATATCTATTTGCATCAAATTGATCATGTTTTTGATTTATATCATCTGTTTTATCAGCCTGAAATTTCCGACAATTCAAAAAGAAAACATAACTTTACGACACTAGAGCTCTGACGCTGACACGGAACAGTAGAAATGTAGAAATGTCCCAACCTTTCTGAAGGAAAGAAAATACTATAAAAATCAACGAGGCCATAAAGGCGTCCTACAATAATTGTAGGAACGGCCCTTAGAGTTCGACTTTGTGACACTGCAGTGAAGTATGCCAGCGCCTTAAAAAAATATGTACCTAGTACCATTGGAGAAAGCTGTATCTACGCCAGCAAAATCGTGGATTAGACCGGCAGGGATGTACTGTAATCACGAAAATTTCAGAAAATGAGGTATTATGTACATCACAAAAAATTAATTTTATAACCGCCTGCGACATGAGAAGTACCGCTCGGTTTTTGAAATTTTTACACAACGTTACTACTATACCAAGGATGCAAACGCTCTCTAGTTATTAAAAATCGGTCCAGTGACAGCAGAGAAAAAGGCATAAAACGAAAAATAGGCATAAAAGTAGCTTAAACTTTGTTGATGTTTCAGAGGTTCCTGATCATTTTTGAGAGAAATTTGAAGGTAGGAAACTTGGGGGTGAGGTTCATAGGCGGTGGAGAGAGTTTATCTAAATTTTTTGAAGCTGGTAGATTCATACGCTCCCAACGTTAGTAATTCTACGCACCTATTAGGTATATTTCACACATCATTGTTTTCTCTACATAGTATATCTGAAAAATATTCTCGGGTGACGGATCGCGTATCTATCGGCTGCGGCTGCTGCTGGCGTCGTGCACCGACCGTGATGAGTGTTCTGGTATGGAATCACAAGTATTTATACTGTCTGCCTGCGTTGGGTGTTGGGGAGAGGCGACGTTTCCCGATGCACTACCGGAAGGTTAGGGAAAGAATGCCTATCGAATAATTGTATGGACTTGTTTGACTGACTTTTTCTCAGAGGGTCTAGTTTGTGCTGAACACATTTATGTACTGATAAGGGCGTTGCGTGGGAAGTACAGAGTCAACCTACTTGACACCATTTTTTCCTAGTGGCTAGCGACTTTAACCCTAACGTTTTATTTTGGTTTGAATGGACTCACACTAGTAAAAATATTAATTTATTATACAAACTCGAATTTCACTTCATATACATTTAATCTTGATCTTCCACAATCCGTTCAAAATCAAAAACGAACTCCATAACAATAGGTCTGGTTCTCATTTTTTAGTGAGGCTTTTGTTCCTTTTCCATTATTCATTCCATCGGTTTGTTGAAAGAAAAGAGAGCCATATTCCAGACCGCAGAACAACCGCTGGCCGACTGTTTCAAAGTGTATTTTCGCCTGTTATAAATCGACGCAAGGTATACATGTCCGAGGGGCGTTACTGAATTATTCTTTTCTCTTCCCAAGTCTCGTGAGGTTATGCAAGCAATATGGGCGGTGAAGTACATTCGGAACGAACACTGCTGGACGGAGGCGATGTACAGTCCAAGTCAAAAATTCTGGCCGTTGCTTTATTGTGTGTGAAGGTTGTCGTATAGTTTTAGTGGCGCATATCAACCGTCTTCGATCAGTAACAATGACCTTGAATAGTTCCAAGAAGTTTTTGATGAGCATCCCTATACCTGAAGTTCTTTGCTGAAAGTATTATGAGTATTATTCAATGATTATTTATTAGTTTTCAATGTCTTTCAGAGAGCGTTTCATAACGAACAATGGAAATACTTGCTAACCAGAAGACCACAAACCTTCATTTTCGATCAATTTATGTAACTAACTCTTGTAGAAGAAAGACAAAAGCGCCTAGCAACCGTTTGTTGTGCGAGTCAATAGACAACACAGTCAAGCAGGTTCGCACACAAGGACGCGGCTGGCACAGTGAAAAAAATAAATCGTGCAACTTTAGGTCCTACCAAAATTATAATTTTTCTTCAACAACCAATCTCTAAATTAATTTCAGGGTCAATATCAAATAAAATTTCTGAATACTAGTTAGCAAAGCCAAGGCACTTCTTTTTTCTTTGCTTTCCTGCTTTCCTTTCTTTCTTCTTCCCTTCTTTCTTCCTGAATTTGCCAAGTATCAGGGCAAGAAGAACTGATAGACCTACTGACTTACAAAACTTTGACCAAAAGTAAAGCTCTAACAGACATTGACGAATAGAAAGGAGGACGAGTGGATCAAAGATATGTTATGTGTATTTCTGTTTTGAAAACAGGAAAAGAAAACTTTTGGAATTTAAAAGGTTCTTATACTGCTAGAAATGATGACGTTTCTTTGAATTTTGTTCATTCTTAGCGTAGGGTGTATGTGCATATGGAGTATATAACTCCAAAAGTGGTTTTCAGGACATTTTTTATAGGGTGTCCTCAATGTTGGGAGAGGCAAAGAAACTCGTGTTTTTAAATCAGCGCCAACTTTTCTGTGCTGTTTTGTCGCAAATTAGCTTTGGTATTGTAAACGTAGTTGCAAAAGGATAGTCCCAACTTCAAGACCTGTATATATACGAGTTTTCTGCCCTTCTAGCAAAATGGAGCGGATGTTTGTGTCCATACTCCTAGATTACAGAGTGTCAGGTTTAGGGAAAAATTCCGTGAATCGTGGAACATCCGCCCCCTTTCTCCGTCCTGGTTGCATGAGGAAACTTATTGCTTGAATTGCATGCAGAAGCCGGTACTCGCTTTGCATTTTCAAAAGAAAGCAGCGTGTGGATTTTAATGGCACGGGATTTTATTGGACGTGACGTCAGTGGGAAATAAAAAGAAGAAAATGCATATCAAACTGTGGAGGTTGGAGAGCACGAAGCCAAAGGCCGGTACATTACTACAACCGTTAAGGTATGATGCATAAGTCTGGTAATATAACGGGTGCGCTTTCGTGCATATTTTCACATTTAAGATTTTTAGATGTTTCGAAGTTTCAGCAAGTTTTCAAAGTGAAACTGGTTGAAGTTTATTAAACAAGTATTCAGACCAGTTTTTCTCCAAAAGGCTGGCAAACATTTCTCAATAGATGCGATTTACGAAAAACTGAATACCTTACTCAAACATTCCATGTTTAAAAAGTCGGTGGCAGCAAATAATTTCCTATATATTATGTATTATCCAGTAGCGTCAACATTTCCTCTACACCACAATGCTAGTGGTGTAGTCCCAGACCCGAAAGATATTGAATCTATTGGTTATCATTTCACTACTACAGGTGAAAAATTCGCAGGCGTCAGTTTTATATACTAAACATTTAATTTCGCCCCAAACAAAAAAATAAATCTCGGAGGGTCATGAAAACGATCTGCATGCATTCGCGAAGTCTCGGTAGCATTTCGAAGACACCGGAAATTATAATAATATGGACAATTCTGATATTGCTGTATGAATATGCCATTTTTGTTTTGTTTTTCTTTGGAACCGATGTGAAAAGATTCTGTTTACCAGTGCGGCCATCGCCTGGAGTGAATACTGATGCGGATCGTGCGTCTTCACGTTTGATTTATTTTGCGGAAGCCTAACATTTCGGTAATCTTAAGACTGGTATATATGTTACTAGAAAAAACTGCTCATTTTTCCAAGATCTATAGGTTTGCCATGTGAAGACCCAACTTTGAGGATACGCTGTATGTATATCGAATTCATGGAAAGTATAAATTGTATCATTTTATGGAAAAACACACATCGATGTTTCTTTTGTAGCTGAAAAAGTCACATTTGCATTGGATCGATTCGATAACGTCATGTACAATGTCAAACAAACAGAAAAAACATGTGTGCACTTTTTGTACTTCTAGGAAATGGTACGTACGTTTGTACATTACCCGCGCAACCAACATAGTAATAATATTAAGGTAGGCAGGATGGAGAGAGAAACATTACACAGAGCTTGCATGTGTGTATACGGCTGATCCCAGGTGTATGTGGCATGTGACACGACCACTTTTTCCGACCATCGCGGAAAAAATAACAAAGTTCACGTTGAAATTCTGAAATCTATTGTTTCGTTCTCCGGTCGAGCTGCTGCTGAAAACCATGGACGTCCTGACATTTATTTGCAAAGGGTGTTATCACATAATATATTAAGTGACATATAAATCCGAACACCCGGTTTAAATGGTTTTATTTTAATAAAATTTTGTATAAGTACTTAATGAAGTATAATAAGTAAATGATAAAAATTTCAAAATGATTGCACTGCTTTAAAGCCCTTTGACCTTTAATAATGTGTGGATGCACCCTGATGTGCTACGCATTCTCCAACGCGCCTAGGCATGCTTCTGATCAGGTGGTCAATGTCCTCCTGTGGTATCTCATTCCAAGCAACCACCAACTCCTCTCGAAGTGCTTCTAGAGTCTGAGGAAGACGTTGCAAATTGAGCAATCTCCTACCCATCATATCCTACACGTGCTCAATTGGGGATAAGTCGGGAGATCTTGGTGGCCATGGTAACAATGTGACATCATGTGACAACATGTGGTCGGGCATTATCTTGTTGGAAAGTTGGATCTGCCAGGGTGTCAAGATAGGGTAAAAGATGGGGTTCTAGAACTTCGTGGATATAACGCTGCGCGTTCATGTTACCTCTGATGAAGATTAAAGGTGTTATATGTCACTTAGTATATATCCAAGTAGATTTTTTGAACATTACGCGTAAATATCTTCACATAGAACAACTTTTTTACTAAGCTGCACCTCGAATATACATGAGATTTGGAAACATAAAAGTAAGTACTTAATATTTCATGTGGAACGTGGATCAATTCATAAGTTTCATACCATGTTCCCAAACTTCATAATCAGCGTCAATTCTGTAAGATTGAAATGTTTTCTCAGAATAATCTGAATAATTAGATTAAGTTTTTGTCACATATTTCGTAATTTCAACAATTTTCAACACTTTCACCTTCCTCAAGGGGTTAATTAGTTTCGAAATTCAGATACATTTTTTGATATATTTTGATGTCGTATGTCACAAACCCAAGTCACTCATTCCCGGTGCCTTGTGATGTAGTTGCAGAAAAAATCAGAACTGGTATGTTGAGAAATATGAAAATACATTTGTGTATATGAACTCGAATTGAATTAATGTACTTATTTTTTTTCTAAATGCCTATCCACTTAAAATTTGACAAGTTTTCTGTCACACAGTAATCTGGCCATTCACCTCAACATTTTTTTCTTGGAGGGTGCAAGGTATTTGCATCCCCATTGATACGTTACTGTCTTCTGACATTGAAACTACATAAATAACGCGTATGCGCTGGAAAACAAATGCCAGCGTGTTGAAGATTTATCCGCGAAACAATGTACGTATATGGGAAAATTTCAAAATAGAAAAAGAAGTTGGTACAGGACTGTTCAAAGCGTGTTTTTGTTATTTGGTGATGGTGAACATCACGAAACGGTGACCGCTGGTGCGTGCATTGGTAAAAATCGGTGAAGGTTAATTGCTGGGAAAATTCTGCCATACTCCTAATTTGTTATCAAAGCGGTCCGTGAGACCTTTGTTTTTATGTCATAGATACTCGGCTTTCATTATGTACGTCTAGTTAAGAAAGAGTAGATTTTAGGTGGAAAAACATTTCGAACGGTACATTTCATAATAGTGATTATATATTGTATCCACCAAGCCAGAAACAGTGGACTTTGGAACAGTGGAAGATGTAGTGTTGTTAGAGCTGTCTTGGCTTGAAAGCATAAGGCTTGACCGGCCTCTTAAGTTTTTTGTATGATCGCTTAGAGAAAAAGTTTTGTACAAATATCATAGAGACTAAAATAAAGTTTTTTATGCAATGTCTTTTTGAATACATGCCCAACTAGCACTATGTTAAATGGGCTACCATCTAAGAAAAAGTAACCTATATTTGTAGAATTTTAGTAATTATATTCCTGAATGACGTACTCAAAAGTTGAGTTGTCTTGAGAGTTGAACTTGTAAAAAATTAGTAACTACGTGCTAAATTAGGACCCTAGCAGACCTTTCACCACCAAGAGGTGGAACTGGATGTATTAAAACTAACGAAAATAAACCTCTAAACAGTACTTTAAAAATACTTGATCGCAAAGACAATATGGAGGTCATAGCTTACCTAGTATTAACCTAAAATATGCCCGCAATGTTAGATTCTTTTTTGGGCATATTGGTATGTAAATATTATTTTATTTATGACCAACAAAAAGTTGTAAGTTTGCAAAATAGGTTGGAAAAAAGTCAGTATGGCAAATAAATGACACTTAGGGGTTATGAGTTTTTTTGTAAATGCCCGTTTATTTTTTCTCATTGACACAATTTTTTAAGGTTAATAATGCTTCAAAGAAAATTGTTTGCAAATTTCCTATGGCCAGGTATACGTAACCAGAGTTGCTTTTCAGTGACCTTGTTGTGTTACTCTGAGTAACTCGGAGCAATTGAGTATGCACTCTCAAACCAAAAACAACTGGAAACCAGCTCAGATGTGATGGTCATATACTAAGTGACATATAAATCCGGACACCCAGTTTAAATGGTTTTATTTTAATAGAAGTTGGTGAATGTATTTATCTTACTGTAAATAACAAGTGAAAAAATTTTCAGCCTTATCAGTTGGACATTCCGGTTTTTATACTGCTTTTTTTTAATTCACTAAAGCCCTAAAAATGAATATTTCAGCCGCAGTAAAGAATCAACGTTGGCGGATTTTGGTTCTTGACATCCTTTACGATCGGTTACGATGCCTAGAGTACGGAGACCTGTACGATTTCGTCAACTTAGTGAGTTTGATAGGGGCCGTATAGTGGGACTTCGGGAAGCTGGACTTTCTTTTCGGGCAACTGCAGTTAGAGTGCAAAGAAGTGTAGACACTGTGGTTAGGTGTTGTCAGGCATGGCTTCGAGAAGGCCGTACGCAAAGAGCAAGGGGCACTGGACGCCGCCGTAGAACAACAGACCGTGAAGATCGCCGCCTAAGATTATAGGCCTTAAGGGACCGTTTTTCCACTACCAGGTCCATTGCAAATGAATGGTTTGCAGAACACGGAAGACCTATTGGCATGCGAAGTGTTTACCGACGAATGAGAAGTTTTGGCTTGTTTTCATACCGGCCACACTGGGTCCTCCCTTTAACTCGAGAACACCGACGTAATCGCCTTGAGTGGTGCAGACAACGGTCACTCTGGGATCAGGAATGGAACAGTATTGTCTTTAGTGACGAGTCTCGATTTTGTTTAGGCATGCACGATGGTCGTGCCAGGGTTAGAAGGGTACGTGATGAAAGGAGGAATCCACAGTTTTTTGTTGAAAGACATGTTCATCACACTGTTGGAGTTATGGTTTGGGGTGCTATAGCTTATGGTTCCAGGTCACCTTTAATCTCCATCAGAGGTAACATAAACGCACAGCGTTATATCCACGAAGTTCTAGAACCCCATCTTTTACCCTATCTTGACATCCTGGCAGATCCAACTTTCCAACAAGATAATGCCCGACCACATGTTGCAAGAGTCACAATAGACTTCTTTCAACATAATGATGTCACATTGTTACCATGGCCACCAAGATCTCCCGACTTATCCCCAATTGAGCACGTGTGGGATATGATGGGTAGGAGATTGCTCAATTTGCAACGTCCTCATCAGACTCTAGAAGCACTTCGAGAGGAGTTGGTGGTTGCCTGGAATGAGACACCACAGGAGGACATTGACCACCTGATCAGAAGCATGCCTAGGCGCGTTGGAGAATGCGTAGCACATCAGGGTGATCCACACATTATTAAAGGTCAAAGGGCTTTAAAGCAGTGCAATCATTTTGAAATTTTTATCATTTACTTATTATGCTTCATTAAGTACTTATGCAAAATTTTATTAAAATAAAACCATTTAAACTGGGTGTTCGGATTTATATGTCACTTGGTATATGCACTTCGGTGATTTCGATGCACAATCATTTGGGCCTGATGATGCCAATAAGCAGAAACGGACGTTGCCCGGGTTACCAATCCTTCTTTCTGCTCTTGTTCCTTCACTGCGGGCATGCCCAACGCCGCTAAAGGACTTGGTCGGTAAGATGTTAGAAAGTGGGGAATCAAGCTTGATCCACTGTTTTTCTTTCCACAAGTCTTGGTCCTACTATTAAGTTGTTTGATTCATACCAACCACCTTAGCGTTGTGTTGAATTAACGTGATGTATTAAAAATGAAAGTACGGGTGGACATCACGCCCCACGATTCGATGGTAGCTTCGTGGTTTATGAATACCCTAGAGTAAGATGGTCAGACATGGAATCCACTGCAGTAGTGGTTGAACCATAAATCGGTAAATGGTCCGATGAATATGTATGTGCTGGTGCTGGCAAGCCGGACGAGTGAAATTATACGTTTTTAGACGGCCGGCAGCCGGATAAATATCACTTTTTGCTTCTTAGAATCGCATGCTAACTCTCTGAGGGCGATTTATACATTTTTTTGTTGCTTCAAAGCATACACTCTAAACAGTATCTAGGATTGCTTATAACTCGATTTACGATTCGGTAAATATTTTCTGAACGTCCATAAGTTTTGGTTCTTGTTTATTTACTGTTACAAGATATTGAGCCGTATTCATAAAACAGAAGCATATCCTCGGAAGCATAAGGTAAAAGTATAAGGTCTTGCTTCGGAGCAAAAGGTAGAAGTATAAGCACATCCTTGTTTTCATATTCATAATGATTACCTTATACTCGCAAGGATATCCTCCAAGAAGTAAAAGGTTGACTGGTATTTGTATCTTGAGCGACATGTCCTGACTTGCTCCAGCTTGTAGTTGACGTGGGAGTTCGTTCACTCAGTTGTACTCCAGAGCTTACACAGACCGTCCCGTATTTTTACTAGATACAGTTTTTTTATCAAATTAATAAGAATGTCATCCACAAGTTCCAAAAATAAAAATGAGAAAGGATGATGCCTTGAAGAAGATATTGAAAAAATACGAATCAGCATTCGGTAAACCATTAGATACTAAAGGCTTATTAAAAAAATTAACAACATGAAATCAAGATTGAAGGAAGAAACAGTTTAAAAAAACTGATAATATAGCAATTAAATTGTTAGATTGGGAAAGAAAGTTGCTGAAAGCTATGGAAGGTGACTGTAATCCTACAATTGGAAAAATAGAGGTGTCATTCAGGTTGGTACTATTCAAGAACAAGGAAGTGAACTATATACCGAGCGCAGTGTGCAAACAGTTAGTATTACAGCGCCAGCAATTCAGAAGACATTGCCACCAAAAAGAAAACTAGCAACAGAGAAATACGAAACCAAAGGGTTAACTACAAAATAACTGCAACGTCTGGTGCTATTACAGTATAGTACCAAACAAGTATTTTACAACAAGAGTATTATAAAACGAAATTAGAAATGATGCAGCGTCAGAAGCTACCTGTCACTTATGATGTTCACGAAAATAAAACTTATTATAACTTATAAATACACTTTAACCAGTAAAACTATTTATTATAATACTCAAGTTTCTTCTTATTTGTTGACCTAGTTGGCGGAGAGGAAGTTCGTCATTCTCATGATTTCCTTCATCTTCATCTGGGTCTTGTTCAACTACTTAGTTCAAAGTCAGGATCGCCCAAGCTCTTCACAGCATTATGGAGTACAATACAAGCAATACTTATTTTCGGTACATTTTCCCACTTTGCGCGGCAAACATACTGTAGGATAGGAAACCGGCATTTCAGTTGGCCGAAACAGCGTTCAATTATAACTCTTTCTTGTTTTAAAAGCTTATTATAATTTATTTCTGCACCTGGAGTAGGATTTCTGAAGGGAGTCATAAGGCATGGCTCAATACCATAACCGTCATCGCCAAGTAGTACAACATTTGCTTTATTTATTAGTTGTGATCTAGTGTGAATTTCTCCATATTCTGGAATCATGCACTGATCCAGGTCAACTGACATCAACACTTGTGAACATCTCTCTGGCATCAGAAGTGGCTTGCACACTTAAAGTAGGTTTCCCTTTTCGGTTGATATACTCATCTCCATGGCGATTTGGTTTCAGGATTCCTATATATGTACAATCAATTACACCAATTGCTTTCGGAAATTTATACATGCTTTGCCATATCCGCTTGGCCTCCATCAGTTCATGGTTGGTAGTTGGAAACTTGATCCATTCGTTCGACTATGCAACTATGCTGTTTACAACTCTATCCACAGTCCGAGATACCGTTACTTGACTAACACCAAGTTCCTGACCAATACCTTGTTGATTTCTAGCGTCACCGAGATAGCGTAGACATATCTTAATTTTATGAATACATGAAAGTGCTCTTCCTCGAGTTTCCTCATTCTCAACTAAAAATCTGTCCGCAAGCCATTGTACATTTGCTTCGTCGAACCGATATAATTTTTTTAAGTCACGACCAAGTGAAGGTAAACGAGGTTTGAACCTTCTAACATCCCTAACATCCACAATTTTCGATATCATCGTTTGACCACCTTTCGTTACGAAGTTGAGTCTGCTACTGACCACACTCAGAATTTTCGAAGGATATGCTTCCTATGCCAACTATAAGGAGAAGATTGTGAATATCATTTTACTTATGTCACTGCTTTGAAGGATGTGCTTATACTCAAAAAGCAAAAGCACTTACTTCAACTTATTATGAATACCATCTGGAGGATTTCCTTCAAAATTTGCAAGTACAAGGATATCCTTTGTTTTATGAATAGGGATCATTATATTGTCTCAAGCAGTACCGATTTGGTTTTTATTCAGCCATATGATTGAAGCCACATCGACGTTCCGCTTCTACATCATAGATTATATTAAGGGCGGAGTTGTAACGTATGGGCAGTACCAAGCAGTGATGGGCGCATTGACGTATACACCATTGTAGACGCGTATACAATGATGAATATACACGTCTCGATATTCACGTATACAATGTATAAAATGTATATAATAGCAAATCATAGTTCAACTATTGGCCTACAGTGCTGGCGAATGTCCCTTTCCCTTTTAGAATTCCATGTGTACGGGGAAGAGAGAGAGAGAGAGAGTGGGAGAAGCGGGCACCACTTGTGTAGAAAGGCTCCACACACCACGTTGCCTGGAACAACAGTGATGAAGGCCACAGAACACAACTGTAACTTGCTGCAACGTCTTGTTTTCTACGCTCAAGTACACATTTCTGTCGAATCTGTTTAGGATCAATTCCAGATCGATCCTCATGGTTCTCCAATTTTAGGTGGAACTGAAAGTTCAGGATAGATACAAATTCTGCAAAATTGCATTATTTGTTTGACTGTGGAAGCAGTTTATAAAGAATGAAAAAATATATATTTATTTATACACGTATACAATTTACAGTTTTAAATAAACTAAGTACAACAAATGAACCCTAGTTCATCGATTTCTTTGTTCTTGGAGCGTTCAACCATACTTTTTTAAGTTATCGGTTCACTGTTTGCCAACTTTCTGATGTTTGCCAATAAACCTAACCTCACTTATGCTACTCTATACATTGTCTTCATCATTGTATTCATCGTATTCGTTGTATAGATCGAGACTTAGACAATTAGTGTGTACATGTAAATGCCCATCATACTGGTACCAAGTATTTTAGTTTCATGAAAACTATAGATTTACACATAAAAACTAATATTGTGTATCAAAACAACGGAGTTGAGCAATAGAAAGTTAAAATTTTATCAGGATTTCTTGCGGAATAGTGCTGCTCTCAACATTTGAAGAGGCACAATTTCTCCAAAATAGTTCTTGAGTTGACAATTGCAATGATCATTTACTTGTTCTCTATGAAATAGAATTTTATCAATAGAAGGTGGGGCAGAAGAAACAAAGAAAAACATGAAAGTTGTTAATACTGATACTTTTTGGATTCCTCATACAGCTACGGATGTGTGATGCTCGAGGTAACATACTATATGTACACAACGGCCATACTAAGTTATAAAAAGTAGCGAAGAAACAAACATCATACCACATTGAAGTTTATTTTTACCCATATACCTACTGCACACTTTAACATTCGCCAGACAGCTACTTAACGATCATCATCGCCTGGAATCAGAACTGACTTATTCCAAAAACCTTACTTACACATCCGTAAAGATTTCAACACACATTGCGGCATTGTCATTAGCGGCAGCTGCTGGCAAAAAATACTCTCGAACTACTTACTTGTCTGGAGTGCTGCCGCCCCGACTACATTATCCATACTCGAAGCTGTTCAGAGGAGTGCTGTCCAACTGATCGATGATTCTTCTTTAACGGACAGCCTCGGGACCCTTTCGCAGCAGCGGACCGTTGGCGATATACGTATAGATCTCTTCTCCATGATGCCGCCACGCGATGTGCCTGCTAGATAGACCGGGCTGACTGCAGCCACCCTTCCTAACCGTATCAAACTTCGTGCATGCAGAACTGGCCAACACGACCGCTCCTTTGTCGCTAGGGTATTAAGAGTGTGGAACACTTTACATTAGGAGGCTTTTCAAAATTCTACTAACCTTAGGCAGATCAAAAATTGTACTAACAAAGTTTCTTTAAGCTCCTCATGGCAGCCGCGGTGCCCTGGCATTTAGGCTTCTGCCTGCGAGGCTGCGTCGGTGTAAAAAAACAAAGTTTATTTTAAGTCATACACTTTTCGATTCTCGTGGCAGCAGCATCATAATCTCCTGGCAATTATATATTTGTACTTTGCAATACACGAGCTAAAATTTCAAGTTTTAAATTACATGTTTAATTTTAATTTTTTGTTTAATTTCCAAATTATAGAAAATAATTAAATCAACGGATCTTATCTGCCAATTCATCGTTTCTGTAGTTAACATGCTATGATTCATCTATAAAAAATGTACAACTTTCAAACATAACCTTTACGCACGAGCTGATGATAGTCTATATGTGTGAGTGCATAATCATAGACATCTAGGAAGGATATAACATGATTATCTTTGATTGGTGAATGCTCAATTTTTCTCTCGGAAGGCAGAAGGTAATAACTAATTCCCTGCGCCTTTTATCATCTACTCGTATACGTGATAGGACTGATAGGGTACAGGTTTTACTGCACTATATTACCATATTAATAAATAATGTTTCACGAACTCGCTTTCTTCCTCTCTATGTTCTTTTAATAAAATATGCATGACTGAAGGTCTCTTTTATACCGACTATGTAATAGTAATGCGTCCTTTGCATTCTCGGAATATATCTGTGTCATTCAGATGCAGACTATAAAGGCGGCTTCTTTCATGTTGTTGAGTTTGCAACTTTGTAGTTGCATCTCAAACGGGCCGTTGTCTCTTTGCAGGAAAATGTCAATTGAGTAGAACGTACACCACAAAATTTTTCAAAGAAGGTAAATATCTTTTTTGGGCAGAACTGAATATTTTTTTATAACTTAAGAATTTAGAAATACTGCTTGTTGGACTCAAAATCCAGTTAAAATATTTTCAGGGTAGGAGGCAGGTCCAAAAATAAAACGAAAATTTCCAAGAAGGTTGGGCCCTAAAATATTCTGATTCGGTATTTTTGCATGTGCTACAAAGAGCAACGCTTTTAATGAGAGCTGTGACATGTTGTCAAGCCCATAATTGCATAAAAAATTGTTTAAACATTTATTTTAACAAATCCCAAAAATGGTTTTACACGATCAGGACAATTTTTTAAGATTGTTTTGTTTAATCTGAACAAGAAAGGTTCTTAGAAACTTCTTCAAAGGTCATAGTTATCGAGAGATAGGCGATTTAATATTTGAGAAAGTGCAAAATGTGCTACATTCGATCTCAACATACAACATAAAAAAAATGGTTTAACGTTGCCAAAGTTCATAATTATCTTTCAAACCACAAAAAACAAAAATCCAAAGCATGTAGGTGGTATTGCTATTGTAAATTCTTGTTTTTAATTGTTGATTAAGGCCGCTGTCAATGTTACATTCTTCGTGTGTCATTTAATCATTAACTGTATCCGGCCTTACCAGATTGCATATGCGATTAGATGCAATGTGGTTTGAACTCTGATACCCTTGAATAAATGTCAAACAAACTTTTCGACAAAACTAACGACAATAAATATGGTCAACTATACTGAGTATATATTTGAATCAGGAAAAACGAAAACATTATTTTCATTAAAAACATACTGCTGTGTTTGAAAAATACAACTTCAGGGGCAGCTCTTACTAAGAAAGGTATTGCATGAATAAATTTATATTATACCCTATAACTTTTATATAAATATATCCTATAACTTTGGTAAAAATGGCCATACAAAAAAGTTCCGGTGGGGAGTTCAATTTATAGTCGGACATGAAATCCCGAATCAAGGGACGTATCGTCTGTCGATCCTACAATCGTAGAACGCCTTTATGGCCTCCTTGATTTTCACAATTTTCTACTGTTCAGTGTCAGCGCTCCATTTTGAGGTTATGAGGTCCATTTGCTTCAAACTATTCATGCTTTTGATTTATATCATCTGTTATATAACCTGAAATTTCCTACAATTCAAAAAGAAAACATAGCCTCACAACAGGAGAGCGCTGACGCTGACACGAAACAGTAGAATTCTATTTTTACCGAGCCTTTCTGAAGGAGAAAAAATACTATTAAAGTCAAGGAGGTAATAAAGGCGTCCTACAATAATTGTAGGAACGACTGACGATACGGCCCTAATGGTCAAAAAATGCGGATCAGACTTTTGATACATCCAGTATGAGATTATGATTTGATGATTATTATTTTTATATTCTTAATTACAACAAACTTTCGTTTGTTGTCCCAGTGTCCAAGCCTTGACCAAGCTAATGAGTTGCCAAAGAGCATGAAACATCTGTGCATGGTTGGCTGTCTTTAGTCGTGGAGGAAGCAGCATGTTAGTAGGCGTGCAGACAGAGCCTGGGATACATCTACTGTTTCCAGTGAATTTAAAAACCAGAATGCATAAAAATATAAAATGGTTACCAATTTCATGCAAATTATACATAAACGCCAGCTCGTATGTAACAACAATATTTTATTCCTACACAATAATAAATCAAAATTTCTAATAATTTACATGCCCGTGATGTAGTAAACGTCCCGAATCGTTGTATAGACAATAAATCATTCATTATGTCGAAGATACATACATTAGAACATGCGTACGTTTGTACCTATGTACATGAAGTGTAGTTCAAGTTCACGTAAACAATACATTGTAAATTAACTGGAAACAATAACAGATGTATTAATGGCAATTAAAAGTGAATTATGAACATTTTTGTATCCACGTTGCTTGGTGTGATGAGAAATTTATACGGTTTGGGGTTTGCATTATTATGTATATCAGATATGCCTTGAATCCATAAGTGATTTTCATGTATGCGAAAAGCTTTTAGAAGAGCATTATTTCTTTAAAGTGGAAGAAACTTATTTATAATAAGAAAAATATGTATTTCTGGAACATATGGACTTTCAGCCCAGACGGTCAGCATTTAGGCTTCTGCCTGCGGGGCTGCTTCGGTATAAAAAAAACTGGCACAATTTAGGCAACTGCGTCCTAAAAACCTGAATATATCAGAAAATATGCGTCTATTTTTGCGATTTTCTCGAGCTCGGCATACGCAAAAATCAAGTAGCTAGTCGGTTCCAGCATTGTCAAAATAGAGCGAAGCGCGTCACTGTATATTTTACTTCCCACGCTTACTGGCGAGCAAGTATTGTAATCGCAAAAAAATTGGAAAATACATGTACATCCCGAAAAACGATGTCTTTTGGGAAATAAAGGTTAGATTTTGATGAAAGTTTCACTCAAGGTATGGCAAGAACGAAAAAGCTTTTAGTTTTTGAAAATCCGTCCATCGGCGATGGAGAAAAAGGCCAAAAACGAAAAAGAGGTATTAAAAACCACTCAAACTTCGTTTTTCACGTTTCAGATGCTCCTGATTATTTTTGTAGTGGTAAGAAATTTGGGGTTAGGAGTTGCTGGCGATGGGGATGACATATCTCATTTTTTTGCCAAAAACGAAAAAAATTAAAATTGCTCAATCCTTGTTGTTTGATTTTTCAGAGGTTTCTGATCATTTTTGAATAATTCGTTAGGGGTGAAAAATTAGGGTGCTGGGGGTTTTAGGGTGGTGATGGGAGGTCGTATCGCAATTTTTGATGTTAATATATCAATACACGTCAAACCCCGGTAATTCTACGCATCTATTAGACATATTTTACACATCATAGATTTCCCGGTACATTTGATCGTAAAACTTGTAAAAAATACTTTCTCCTCATAAGACGAAACAAAGTGAACGCTCTTAGGAAACAAGTTTATTTCTGAGTTGTTCCTGACACATTGCTATCGCGCTATCCACTGTACATATACCGGTGGTAAGCTAGTTGTAGTTACTTCTAGTGTATGGTGCAGATTAGAGTTCTTCCGTCCTACTGGCTGAGTACTGGAGTTTTGTTAGAGTTATACGTCTAACTCCAAAACTTGTCTCCTAACTCCCACAGTTCAGTAATTCAGGAACTTTTTTCTCTGGCATTAACAAGCTCATAGAACCTCAATATTAACTTTATTTTTCCATAGCTCCCGCAGTTTTTGTTATTATGAACAAATCTTGTAGGCCTGTTTGACTGACTTGATCCGTTTGTGAACATGTCCGCAACTAATTTTTTTCTCAGGGGGTCTTCACTTGTGCTGAACTTCTTTTGTGACGGCGTTGTGTGAGAAGCGTGGCGTCGACCTACTTGACGCCATTTTTTTCTGTCATTATTGTAAAACTTTGAAACAACGGTGTATATTAATAGATGGTTTGAAGGACCCGGTGCAATATTGTCAGATACGGTATCCAATACTAGCCTTGTAATGAAGTACCTAGAGGGTATCCTCAAAGTTCAGACTTTCATTTACAGGGCGTATAGATCCTGGAAGAATAATCCGTTTTTTCTAGTAACATATACGCCAAAGTCTTAAAATTTCCGAGATTCTAGGTTCCGCAAAAAATCAAACCTAAACAAAATCTAATTTGGTCCCTTTACCTCGATCAGATCAAACGTGAACACATGCGATGCGGATCAGTACTCAATCCAGGCTTTGGCCGCGTATGTAAACAATACATTTTCACATCGGTTCTAAAAAAATGACACCTTGCCAATATCTGAGTTGCCAATATTAATTTAATTTACGGTGAGTGTCTTCGAAAGGTTACTGATTGTTCGCGAGTGCATGCAGATCACTTTTCAAGATCCATCGTGAATTATTTTTTTCTTTGGGCCGAAATTAAACATGAACACGGTTGAGGACCTATACGTGAGAATTTAAGCTATCTGCTGCATTCAAGGAGCCTACCCCGAGGTTTGGATATGTATCTTTGAATCTATCGCAGACAACTTATAAGTGGCAGAGCCATACTTGAAATTTCTTTTCGATGAAAAGTACGTTTTCATTTATTGTCTTTTTACTTTTTCGGTGTTGGTTCTCCGCATATAAGCTTTGTTATTGCAAACGTAGTTGTTTCTGAAAAGGAAATTCCCAACATGCAGGACAGCCATGCTCTTCCTCAGCCAAATTATCCAGAATTTCTAACAATTATTACTTTCATTAAATAAATATTTGCCTTGAACGTTCATTGTCCAATACCCTCTTCACAAACCTCACTAGTCCCTCTAGCTTTTAACATATAGACATACACAGAAGTCCTGGTACCGTTTTGTTTAAATGAGCAAAAGTCAGGTATACGGGTCGAGTGGACCCGTGCCCACTAGGCCTTTTCAGCTTTTACGACAATATAAAGAGAATGAGAAACAGATTAGGATTGCCAGCCTACCGTGGATGATTTTAATAGGTTCGTCAGCTACCTGTCAAAGTGTCACAATTAGATGAGGAGGCGCTTGCTTGTGAATAACCGAATCGCTTTGAAGAACTCCTGGGAACAATAAAAGTCAGTTTAAGATAAGGTGTAGTTTCAGAGAACCATCATTGAAGTGAGGAGTGATAGATAGTAAGGGGATAAAGGAGCATCGTGAGTAGTGTCATAGGTACGATGCCGTTTTTTTTTTGGTAAAATACAGTACACCGTTCATTCCTACAAGGAAATGCTTTGAAGATTAAATTTGCTCTATGGAAACACTTCATTCAGAGAAAGATGTTTGAAGCTAGAGAAACTTGATAAAACTTTATAATGTTTACCTGCTGTTTCGATCTGTCTTTAGTTATTTCAATAGCTGAGGATGATAATTATTAACGGGCATACTGAACTACGAAGGCAGTTGGATTGAAGCTTGAAGTTGATATTTTTATAACAAAAATGCTCAAAAGCAGAACGTCTGAAATTGGTTGAAAATAAAATTTCATCAATTCTGTCGGTAAATGTACTAGATACGCCACCTCGTCCATCGTCCCGAAGTTGCCAAAGCCCTAAAGAAGGGCAAAAACCCACTCGGAACTGTTGTCGTAACACACCGGTTAATTCTTATGCTATGTTCAACTGAAAAATTGCAAATGCATTGTTTATGGATCTGAATTGCGAAAAATAGTACTTCGACATTTAAAGGATATTATCTTGTTTGTCTTGTGAAAAAAATAATACAAGACATGACAGTTTGGCCTTGAGATCACGAAGTAAAACATATTCTCCATTAAGGTCTATCACATTAAAAAAAACGCTCGCTTGTCGTTTTGGAGGGCTGATCGTTATTTTTTTGAGCGCGGTAAGTAAATAAAATATATTGACAGAGTCATTGTACTGAAGAAGGTCACCGATGTGACCGAAACGTTTACAATAAAGATACTTTCAATACATGTGGTTTCGATTAATCAGAGAAATATGGGGAATCATAAGTTGTTGAGTTATGTACAAAAAATAATGACAACGCATCATTCCGCCATTTTAAATGTAGAGTAAGTACTCCATACTATAGCGCTAAGAGGTTCAAAATGGTGTGTCACATTATCATTTCATTTAGAAAAATATTCCAAGCTGCTGTTAAAATGTCGTCTCAAATGCATCAATTTCATATTTCTGGATCTCAAATTGCTAACCTGACTCGTTAGCAAATTTAATGATGGTGAGACCTCAAAGAAAAGCACTGCATGGCCAAATAATATTAAAAACACCCTGTATTGACGTTCCATTGTCTAATCTCTACCTAAGCATTCTCATTAAGTACTTCTCTTTTCAGGTAAACACTGCTTACAATGTGAAAGAAGAATGGTGAGCTTTATAATCTTACATAAAAGCAAAATTAGTAAGCTCATTCTCAGACAGCTGTTGTCAAAATGTATGTGTTTTGATATTGTCTATAAATTCATCTCTGCCCAGGTATACATACATAAACGTTTCCATTACAACAAAAACTCCGCAACATCCGTCATGTACCTGCGACTTGTTACGTTAAAAACGTGCCTGAAAGAAAATAAACAAGTACACACTAGGAATACCTTGTTACCCACTATGTAAATTTAATATCAATGCAAATATAACTGAATGCATCAGAGTGTACTGTCAAAACATTCATACATTGTACCCGCCGTCGTCTCCTTGCACCAGGAGACAATAATTGTTTACATAACGTTAAACAGACAGTGGGTACCTCGGGTTGCGTAAGATCTCTGCACTCGCCGCTGCTGATATTCTTCCTTTATTATTATAATTTTTGAAGGTGCTAACATTAATCTTCCGGCTCAGTAAAAATACACGGTTGCCCATAATACACGTACCAAAAGTCAGTTCTATGAGGAACTCGCGAAGGTAGTATTGAGCTAAACAATGTGTCTTAGAAATTAGTTTCAAGGGTGAAGTCTCGATATAGTTTTTACTTCCTATGCGACGAAGTGTTGTAGTCGCGAAAAAATATCGAAAATGAAGTATGATGTTTTTTGGATATTATATTATGACATGTACATCACGAAAAACCATGTCACTCATTTCCATTGGTAGGTCATGTCTGACTGTCATAGCAACGATCATGTGCGTCCGCAGGAATTTCTCTCAGAAAGAGGGAAAAGGTCATTCATCAGCATATAACTTTGTATGAAAGCGTACCTGCCTTTTGCTGAGTCCTGAAATTGTACAAAACAGCATGTTAAATATACAAATTTTAATTGTATGAGCTTGTTTGACTGACTCGATCCATTTAATTTTTTGCGATACATCTTTGTGCATTTTTTCTTAATAGATCAAGCTATTTTTAGTGTATGAAGATTAACAATCCAAAACTTTAAATAATGCTAAAATACATTCTTCTCAACGTGATACGTGTTTCAGAACTATGGGATCAAACTTGTAGGAGTTATGCAGTGTAACAGTAGAAAATATTTGAGTATAGTGACCCATATCCGGCGCTTGTGTGTTGTTATCTTTAAAAACGATAACGAAACGAAACGATTTGTAGCTGCATTCCATATCGTCTTAGTCGTATTTGCAAGAATTTAACAAAAACTAATTGTTGCTATGGAAAGCTTTACCAATCAAGAATTGGTGGATATGCATTTGGCATACGGAGCAACAAGTTGCAATGCACGAGCAGCAGCGCGGTTGTATCAAGGACCTTATCCCGAACGACAGCATCCGGGATACAAAAAGTTTATTGCTATTCATCGGCGGCTCGCCGAGACAGGCATGTTTAAAACAAACATGCATGATACTGGTGTTGCTCGAACCGTAAGAACGGTCGAATTTGAAGAAGAGGTCCTTCACTGAGTTGCCGACGAACCATCAAGTAGCACATATTGCTGAGGATATGAATACGAGTAACGCTTCCATCTGGCGGGTGCTACACGAGCAACAACTTTATCCTTACCACTTCCAGAAACTTCAAGGATTGACTGCAGCCGATTATCATCCTAGAGTTCAATTTTGTCAATGGCTTCTTCATCAAATCGGTGCACAACCAAATTTTTTACATTATGTTTTATGGACCGATGAAGCCTCTTTCACAAGAGACGGTATTTTTAATAGTAGGAATAGCCACGTTTGGGGCAAAGAAAATCCCAAAGCAATTTTTCCTAGAAATCATCAGGAACGTTGGTCTGTCAACGTATGGGCAGGCATTGTTGATGATTATTTGATTGGGTCCTACCTTCTACCGGAAGGGTTAACAGGACCTATTTACCGGCATTTCTTAGAGGAAGTTCTTTCAGAACTTCTTGAAAATGTTCCATTGAACGTTCGACAGCAAATGTGGTTTCAGCATGATGGAGCGCCGGCTCACTTTGCTGTACAAGTAGGTGAGTATTTGGCTCAGCAGTTTGGGCCCCATTGGATCGCCAGAGGTGGAGCAGTTTCTTGGCCTCCTAGGTCACCCGATTTAACGTCACTGGTTTTTTCCTGTGGGGGAAATGTAAAGTCATTGAAGAAGTTTGATCCCTTAGTTCTGAAACAGAGCGCAAGTTATGACTGTAATCTCGCTATTATAATTAATCTTCGGAACCCGATTTGTCACTAACGAGTTTTATGCACTTGTTCAATCAAGAATTTCTTTTTGGGCCATTCATTATGGACCACCCTGTGCAAACACACTCCGCACAGAGTAACAAAAGATCGTCCTTGACTTTTTCATAGGATAATAGATCGCTGTAACTCTCGTATATGTCGTCACATCCTTCTTATTGAAAAACATTTTTTTATTGCCGAGCTATCCTGCGTGAAAAATGAAATGATTTGTTTATGTGGGACGAGTATGAATTGACACAGTTTGGTGAACACCGGGGAAAATATGCATTTTTTTCTGTTATTGTATTGTCGGATTGGCAGAGAATGGATGGTTTCCGGGCCAGACAGTTTGATGTATGGTTGGTTCAATTCAAAATGTGATTACGTAATTTGCTTGTTTGATGTCAGAAAATTATGTATACATATGCGAGGATCACCTTTATGGTTTTTGTACATTACACCACATACATACCTAGTACACTAATTTCAAAACTAGACGGCTGATAATTAGCAATGAAAGAAAATCTTTTCTTTTGGAAGGCAAGTTCAAGAATATCCTATTCCAAAATTTTCTGATTTGAGTACTTTGTCTCCAATTTAGTATACTTTGAAACAAACATTATTACCATGCGCGAAATATAGAGCTTTAATAATATATACGATATTTCGTGTTTACTAATTTTGCTTCCTACACCACTGGGCGAGATATTGAATTGCGAAACAGTTTCATAGCCAGATATTGTTTTTTGGATGTTATATATGACATGTTCATCACGTAAAACCATGTCGGCCTGTCTGTTTGTTTTCCCGCTAATCCTTGACCAGTCTACAAAAAAGCTTTGTATTTTTTGAAAATCAGTGCAGAGGCGGCGGACCAAAAATGAAAAAAAAACAGAAATAGAAATCTACATGACAAAAACCGTGTCGCTCATTTTCGTGGGTCTGTCTGTCTGTCTGTCCGCTAATCCTTGGCCCGCCTATATCTTGAGAAGTACCGGTCGAATTTTTGTGATGTTCCACACGGCCCTAATCGTTTTCAGAAAAAAAAATGTAGGGTTTGAAATTTGGGAGTTGTAGGGAGTGGGGGAGAGTACATGAAAATTTTTTTGACCTTAGAATAACTACACACTTCCAAACCCCGTCATTCCGATGGACCTATTAGACATACCTGTATTTCACACATCGTAGATTTCCACGTGCATTTGCTTTTAAAATGATCTCGATCCGCATAGATACTCTTGCTATCTAAGCTCACAGCCTGGCGAACTGGTTTAGCTGACTAATCTATAAGTATTGTAGCATACACGGACCATGCACGAAATGAGCGATAACTCACTGCAGCGATGTCGCGCAAATGTGGAAAGGGACAACGTTGCCAGATCTACATAACTACCGGTAGGACAGTGAAAGAATATCTATGGACTAATTGTATGGGCCTGTTTCACTAAGTTAAACGGTTTAATTTCTCTGCTGTATATGTTCATAACTGACTTTTTTCTCAGTGGATTTAAATTGTGCTGAAAGTAATCAGTTATGAACTGATGACAGCGTTGCGTAGCAAGTGCAGATTCAACCTACTTGACGCCAGTTTTGTTTTACAAACTCATCTATCTTGAATTCTAAGCCTAAAAAATTGACGGTCTGATTACTTATAATATAAATCATATTTTGAGAAAAATATGTAACCAACGAAACAGATTTAAAAGTTTCATTATAATTTTCATTTATGAAACTTTGTACAATTCTTTATTACTCGGGCGCAGAACTATGTAGCTATTCTAGGGATAAAACAAATGTTTAAATTTCCTGCATTTTTATAAATTGACCAATCTAACAGAAGCCGAAAAATAGGGGAAAAGCTCATTAGCGTTGATTGCATACACGCACGGCTACATTTAATGTTGGCCTCCCCAATAAACATCAAGTCATGTGCGCATATTACAGATATCCAGCTAATCTGTTAGACTACCATCAACCTCTTTGAAATTTCCTGTTTCTGTCATAAACGTCAATTCGAGCAACGGAGTCCCTGCTGGTCTGCTTATTACGGAAAACGTGAAATGCAGCGTTCAGTGCGGTGCCATTGAAACACCATGTCCAAGGTACAAGGCAGCCATGTTATGTTTTCAAGTATATACACAAATAATACAACTAACATGCAGTGAAGTAAGAATTCAAGTCAAGTAGCTTGACATTTTCATAAACTAACCTGCCAATAAAATTATTTGGAACGTTAATGCCTGACTTGACTTGATCTTTTTATTGTTCTACTTGAGGTTCAGCATTTTCAAACTACTTGATACTTGATGGTAAATTATACTTTTGGTCCGTTTCGGTTTGCATAGCCGGTGCGTCATCGGATGTGAAATTGCACACCTTATCTATTTAGATGGTCATCTGAAGATGGAAACACGAGCTATCTGCAATCACGCCATACACACTATTGAAGTCAAAGTATGCCCCCAAACAAATTAATATCAATGGAAAACGGGTTATACTTGTTAGATAAATAATTGTCTTTAACGGTTAAGTAAGGCGCCTCGTATTTCATGTCTTCGATTTATTGGTATACACAAGCTCGCATCATAGCTCAGAACTAAATGGTAATTGAAACTACACACAATTATCCCGTGTTTTGATAAGCACTGTTTATACAGGATGACTCTTGCGTTGATCTTTTGTCTTGACTTCCAATTTCAGTCTTTTTAGTTATAATCCTTCAGTTTTCTCGAAGACAATAAACGTGCGACTATCCGTACATTATGGTCTTTTTCAAGAGCTCCAATGATTCAAGTTGAGAAAGTGGAATATTTTTTATATATTTCATAAACTTGTCCTACTTTGCCCAAGATAAAGCTGGAGCTAGACCCAAATAGTTTGCAAGTTGGTCTCTTTATGGTGGTTCAATTCCCAATAAAGAAGACCATCGGGTATTTTATCGGTACTATCCCTGACATATCTAAGACTAAATATATTTATACAACTAAGAACAATATAAAGGGATATTATTAATTTCCCGCAATTGATAAATCATCAGATATTAGTTCAGCTGACATTATAAAGACTCTCACAAAGCCATCTAGCTAAAGGCATGCGAGCAATTAAGCCATAGTTTATTGGTCATTCTGTAAGTGCCGCTTTTGAATCATGTTGCTGAATTAAATCCAAGGAATTCTTTTCTTCTCCCAATAAGCAAATATAAAATTACTGTGTTAAATTTTGTTAATATGCTTGATAATTATGTATACTTTATCTGAAGTCACTTGAAACACTGTGAAATACCGGATGCGTTTTATATATCTATATTTAACACGCTCTGTTGCTGCAAAAATCGACAAATTTCGCAGCAAATATAAGATCAAAGGCAGTTTCACCGGTCCACGTGGAGTAAAGCACGCCTATGCGTGGACATAGCCAATGAGAAAGCGTGTATTTCAGAGCTCGGAACAAGTGCAGGTGGCTACTGAAAATTGAAACAGTTTAGCCAGTGCCGTGTAGCGGTGAATAAACGTGTTTTCTTTAGTCTGTCCGTGTTTTTTCATAGATTTTATTAGTTTGTGTGTTTTTGACTTTTGAATACTCAGTTTACTTGTTGATTTAATTGTTGTGTTGATTGTTCTTGTGTGTCCTAAATATGGCTCTTTGGAGACCTTGGGAAAATGCTCCAAACCACGAGGAGATGGTTGATGAACCTGTGCAGGCAGAATTCTTTCATAAAGATTTAGAGGAACAGACCCAAAGAGTAATCCTAAATATGTATGATTGTCTGAAAAACGAAAATCCAGATTCCTCGCAAAATCATATTTTAAACAGAATTTGTATACTGACAAAAATCAGTGGATCTACCATTTATCGGGTTGTAAAAAGGAGAGATGTAGTCAACCATTCCTTCCACAGAAAGCGCATAGGGCAAAAATTAAAAAGAATAGACGTGGCTTTTCAGGAAGATATTCGTCGTATAATATACGGATTTTATAAAGAAAATTTGGTGCCCACGTTGGAAATGATACGGGATAAATTAAAAGATTATCCAGAAGATTTTTATAATTACAAATGCTTAGACTCACTGCACTGTATTGTAAAACTGTGTGGTTTTCAATACAAAGAATTAGATAAAAGAATGGTGATTATGGAGTCGTCTCGAATCGTTGAATTGCGCCAAGAATTTTTGCACAAAGTTAAAATCTATAGAGAGCAGAAAAGAAATCTGATTTACCTGGATGAAACGTGGTATGATACCCATGATGTTGTGCAGTACGGCTGGGTTGACGACAGCAACAAGTGCATTTTAAATGCACCATGCAACCGTGGAAAACGAATCATTATTCTCCATGCTGGCAGTGAAAATGGATTTATACCTAATGCCTTGCTGTTATCTGCCAAAAATATCAAAGAATCCTGTGCCGACTATCATGAGGACATGACCTCCGACTTATTTGAAAAGTGGATAGAGCAGCAGTTAATACCAAACATTTCCCCAAATTCAGTGATTATTATGGACAATGCGCCATACCATTCCCGACAGAAAAACAAAATTCCGAATACAGGCACAAAAAAACAAGACATTATTGATTTTATGAAGAGTGTGTTGTTGACAATCTGCTTCAGCAAAATGGCCATGAAGTATTACGTCTGCCTCCCTATTACTGCATTTTTAACCCGATTGAGTTGGTCTGGGCTGCTTTAAAAAAAAGTAAGAAAACATAATCAGACCCCACAATTAAGTGAATCGCTATTGGCCACAATAAGAGATGCAGTATCTCATATTGCTGCCACAGACCTATGGAAGCAGTGTTCTAGGAATATTATTGAAAAAGAAAATGAATATTGTGTTTTGCCTCCTGTAAATCCCGTTGTAATTCCTCTACAAGATGACTCTAGCGACAGCTCCGAAGGCGAGGTTGATATATAAATACCTATAATGTAAGTCTTTATATACGTATACCTACCTGCTATGTAAATATTTGCCTATGTCAAACGTTGGAATTCTGTAATTTTTCGATTTCTTAACTTTCAGTCAACATAAATTAAACTCCCAATATAAGTATCTTTTATCTCAAATCAAAAAAATAAGAAGATAGTAAAATCCATTTATTGTGATATAAAAACATTATTATTATCGTTCTAAATAAATGCCGCACGCCTATGATACGTCATGAAATTACAAAGGACGCGCCGACCAAAGGTTTTTATGCTATTTCAAGTGACTTCAGATACACCATACATATATGGCCTTTAATAAGATATAAATCCTGGGAAAAATTATTTTACTACGCTTCAAATTGGACCTATCATGGAATGCTCATATCCGGACAAAGTTGTTGCTAAACAGTACAACTTAGCCTACGTACTTTATAAATTTGTTTGTTATGGAACGGTTATATTTAGAATTAACTAAATACATCAAATAAATTGCATTCTAAAATAATGTAGCTATTAGGCGATTTATAAAATAAAGTCGACAAAAATATACACACAAGCAGCTGGGCAAAGTAGTATGTGCTTATATATTACTATTTTTTATTTTACTGTATTTCAATGCCACCATTGGCACCATAAGCAGTCAGTAGCGGGTATGCCGGAATTATGTGAGGAATGTCGGTGGATTAACATCCTTTCCATTGGTTTGTTTCACGTTTGTATTCTCACGGTTGCAGTCGGAAACGCATGCAAATTTCTCGTTCCCAGGTATTTGGTGGTTATAGACGGGGCAATTTCTCTATCCGAATTAGTTCTGCAATTATTTTTTCACTTTTTCTTTATACCGAAGCAGTCGCGTAGGCAGAGTCGTAAAAATCAATTCACCGCACCTGCTATGAGGAGCTTAAAGAAACTTTGTTAAGAGAAAAGTCTTCTCAGGTAGATTGTTCCACAGTTTCGATAGGGACAAAGGAGCGGTCGTATCGAAATGGATGTACGAAACTCGTCACGGTTAGCATGGCACCATAATGGAAGGTAGCTCTGAGGAGCAAAGCCCGTTGGCATAGCGGTAGAAGAGAACTAGATTTCCGACGGCCCATCGGTGCGAAAGGGTATAGAGACTGTCCGTTAGAGAAGAGTCATCGGTCTTTCGGACTGCCCTCATCTGAACAGCGTCGAGGATTGATAGTGTAGTTGGGGCGACAGCACCCTCAACATGTGAGTAGTACTCGAGGATAGGTCTTATCAGAGACTTGTCAAGAGTGAGAAGGTTGTGTGGAGAATAGTCCTTAGCCGCTATTGACGAGACATGTTCTTGCCAGATCAAGTCTTCCGTGATCTCTCTCCGACCAGTCGAAATGAACGGCTCTTTGGTAGAGCTCCGCGATCCATCGAAACCGGGCGCTAGAACGTTTTTTGTTTGTCAAGGTACAGTACTATGTTTTGGAATCATTAAACTGTACCAGATTGTTTTGTTCCCAAGCAGTGATAACCTCCAGGACTCTCGTCAGAAAGGAAGTCGCTAGTGTTCTTTTCTCCAGCTCAACGGCAGAGATAGGCTTGTCACTCTGAATTCTTGCATGTACGAACTAAATTGTTGTTAAGTTAATAAATGAAAAATTGTGCTAAACAGTGTGAGTCAGAGTATTCAATAAACACGAGTCAAATGCAAGACATTACACTTGTACTTTCCCATTATAGCAAGTGTCAGTAGTGGCCCCCGTACTTTGGCCGCTGACTTCACTTTCATTTCTCTTCTATCGACTGAACATTTATTAGCCCCTTCGAATTTAGAATAGTCTACACCTAACACCTAATGTTAGTAGATTCTTGGGTATTAGTAGCTATCATCATATTTGCATTTTTGAGTTGGAACCACATATTACTGGGGTTCAAAAATAAGTATATCAAACGCGGTCGTATCTATCTACTGTTCCCAAGAACTACTTATGAGTTATGGAGAAACATAGGTTTTGTTAACAAAATATGAAAACAGACACTTGACCTTGATCCTCTAGTACACAGTTCCAGAAAAGTGATTGAGTGTAAACTTGTGCAAGCTATTTTCCGCTCCATGAACATTGGAAATGTTTTCATGTAGATGATCTAGTCATCGAAAGTGATGCTGATAAAAAGTAGGTAAAGCAAGCAATTCGTGGAAACTACCGTGCGAGATTCCAAAGTAGCATCACCGGGCTCTGTATAGCATCCATAAAAACATTTTATGGTTAATTATTTACAACATATTCGCATTTTAATGATGGAGGATGCAGCGCCAAGGTCAGCACGCGATCGCGTATATCTCTATTCTTCTATTTTATATCTACACAGTTTTAGATGCAATTTTCATGTGGTCAGAAATATGCAACAGAACGATTTTTCTTGATAAAATATCGAGCTAGAATAATAAATGTTATTTTATTATACTTTATTCTGAAATAAGTTGACAAGAATAAATTAGTAGGTTATCCCGAGCTATCTCGAACTTCATCCAGATGATCAGTATTCCTTACAGAAGATGGCATATAATGCAAACTAGTATTTCGGACATTCTTTAAGCCACCAGTGGTTCGAGGACAATTGCCGCACACTGCTGCCCGGTCATGAGGTTTTTTAGGCACCTCCAGTTAGGTAGATTCACGTATTGAACTCTCATTCCATGTCCCTGACGAACTTTATACTTATTTAGGCCAACGTTTTGTCGCTCAAGAAGAGTCTTGCCCAAGTAGCCTAGAAAGTTATGTTATACATGGTGTGTCAAATTCGACCCTTACCGGGGATCCTGTCACTTGAATGGGGACAAAATTTCGTGTTTATATAATTAACAAAATGCCGCTTAGAAAGTTCTGAAATCCAAAGTACTTCCGAAGAGAGACGGAAAAAACGAACTTTCCCAAAATCGTTTTACTTTTTTCCTGAATTTCCTCCAGCATCAACTTTATTTTTTCTAACGGACGTCATATTGGATTTTTGCACAGATGAATAGAGTTTTCAATTATAATTCCAAACATACATAATACGTCATACACTTACATTGTCAAACCTTAGTTATTTCAAAAAAGCAGAATTTGTTAGGTAGCATTGAAATTATCAGATAGTAATTTGCTTGGAGTGCAGTTCTTGAGAAGGTATTTTAAAATAAATTGCATGATGTGATTGTTACTTATTCTCTAGATGGTGTAGTCAAATTCTGGACATTTCTTATTTCGACTTCCATCAACAACTTTATTTATTCTTATGGACGCAATAGTGGAATTTTGTTCATTTATGTGGTTTTTTCACTCCTTCCACAAGTATAAGGAAATAAAAAGGCATGGTGAAACCTGATCAACAAATGAAAATTTTATTAATGGTAATAATAATAATAGTCACAAATAAGCAGAGGTAAATCATATCTAGTGTTCAAAATGTCCGGTGTAAATGAAGACGTAAATTATTTGTCAAACAAATTTTGGTCACTAATTTTCTCAATATCATAGCGGAAGTGGAAAAAGTACTAGGTAACAAAGTGTACATTTGGAAACATTATCAACACATTTCAGGTGTAACTGTGAAATCATTAAGCCTATAAACGATTTTTCCCATATTCATATTAAAATTTGCAACTTGGTTTAAATTGTTATATGTGTAATTTTACTGTACAAAGAGTCGGGATGCGACGGTAGCAAAATACAATTCGAAAAGAGCACCTTGGATTTTACAAGGACACCAACTTTTTAGGCCTCCCCTAAAACTTTCCACAGAATGATTGGTGTGATCCCTCTCATTTTACAGTTAAGTAGTCTTCTTTCCACTTTCCTCAAGCCCGTCAAAGGTTACATGTTTTGAACAAGTGTGATATACGCTTTCTCTCCATTTGATCTGCGGACAGTCAGAAATACGACAAATGTAACCTCCCTTTTTTCTTGGTTGCGTTTGCCATGCAAGAATCCCAAGAGTCTCACTAATCTCCTTTAGTGCTTGTTACTCATGAGCTTAAGTTATCAGCTATTGACATGGAGATGAAGTACAAGAAGTGTTTGTAGGTAAGACTAATCTGTATCGCTGCCTGGGTCCTGGGTACCATACACATTTTGCAAAAACTTTTCATATACATATCATTATTTTTTTTACTCATGGGACATTTTTTACAGTTTCTGTTAGAGAGGGAAGCTCGATCCAATAGAAATTTGCTATTCACAGTGTGATGTTTTCGGATGTGGTATATCGACACAGTTAGTATCAAACCTGTTTGTTACGTACTGTTCAAGATATAAGCACCGAACCAACTGAATAAAATGAATGTCACAGGAAACATTATTCTTTAATAATAAAGTCAGCTGTATGATTAAACCATCCGATTTCTCATGTTGATTAAATTAAACCGAAAATTATTCATAGTTAGCTCCAGCAGCAGAATAAATATTTCCAACACCTATCACTACTGACACAATTCAAGAAATTGTATGCGAACGTTCTCAGGTAGTCGATTTGTCAGTAAGTCCGTATCCGATTTCCTGTTAGGCATAGTCATTAAAATTTAATGATCTGTTAAAAGCTTTATTTCAATTTGTGACCAAGAAAAATGGGAGCGCTCCAGGAAAGTGGTTCATAAATAATTATATATGTCTGTATTAGTTATATCTTTATATATATAATATATATATCTACATATATATATGTTTCTGTCCATGGTGTATATATAATTTTATACGATTAATATATTCGACAAGAAGGTACCTAAGCCAATTGGAAGCGATACCTTCGCGAAAATAGGTATACGTACCGTATCACCGCTAACCACTTATGCTAACAACCATATATCTGTCGACCACCATCTTACGGTGTCAGCATTGCCACTCCGCGTACTGTGGACTCAGGCTACGAGGTTTCCGTTACCGTCGTTGAGAAATTCTGAGACAACGAAGTCTTAGGAATAATAATTACAATCACAAGATTTAGGGGATCCGTCTCCCTTAGATGTGATGTTTAAGAATAAACAATTTTCTTTAAAAATAAAATGGTAATTAAGGCAGCTACTGTGATCCTACCTGTCACACGACTGTGGTAATGGAAATTGTATGTGATCATCCAAATACAGGATTTGAATAATACAAGTAAATCTGCACCTGGGATCGTAGTACATTGAAGTCCAATTATATTTTTATTGACAACGCTCACATAGTTACATTTATATTTTGTGGTGTAACAGCTACAAGTACTCTACAGATTCACGACTAGCCAAACATAGTTTGTAAAACAGGAACATGTACTGTATAGAAAAGTATCTACCTGTATTACTTAAGCCACCCTTCTCCAAGGAGTTGCACTGGAAACAGTTCCTTGAGAGTGATAATTCATACAACATTAATTGACATATATTTAGAAAAGCAACGCAATGACAGAAAATATTCTTTCAGTTCTGTAGGAGCCAAAATATAGATAATAACTTTTCCATTATTTTGTACCGATAAATTTGCAAATGCTACAAGAAATTTAATGAGTAAGATCGATTATTATTAGTCGATTTTTGAACTGCCAAAGTCCCGCCGAACTGGAAAAACCATCTTGCGACATATTATTCAGAATTTTTGATTTCCTAAACAAAGGAGGGGTCATGTCGACCAGTTCTGGACGTAAACAGCTCGGCCGAGACATAAAAACATAAAGAAACATGGACAGTGTTTACGAGACCTAGCCCTTACGTTTACTGTTAGAGGATGTTAGTATTTTGTAAATTTTTACCATTTGAAGTGAATCAACAATAACTCCGCATTACCCAATAATGTTAGTGTATTTCAACACAAACTGTGCATTAATCATCCTGTTTCAATAGCTGCATGGAAACGTCATAAAACTCGCTTTTAATTGCCTATGATGGTAATTATTTTTTACATTAATTAATAGGTGTACCAGCTTTTTATGTTTTCCTTATTTTTTGTAGGGCACTAAAAAACCGACACATAAGTGGGTAGGATGAAATACTATCGGTGGAAAAAGTTGCAATACTAGTATGCTGAAGCAAATTACTGTTCAGTCGTATATTAGCGAATGGAGGGGCGTAGTTAAGGGGCATTAACATTTCGCGTACTTCTGTTCTAGTCATATGGTATGCTGAGATTAAAGAACTACTGAAAGGAAATAATTTAGAACACTCAATTCGTTTTGTGATTTTAGCGCCGCGTCCCGATTCAAATTAGCTTGGCGATTCTTGTTACAACTATCCTGCCTTTACTACGGACACTTTTTTCATTCTGTTTATAGCTGTATGTCTTACTTTATTACCGAACGTCAAATATTCGAATATGCATTTACGCACTGTCCTTTGTATAACAGAACAAATTTGTTGCAGATGTTTTGTGCCATATAGGCAAATGATAACCGACCCGGTTGAAATATTTTCCAGTTACGCTACTGCAGCTACATGTCATATTTTATCATTCGTTGTCAGAAAGCGCCTTTTTCTAGTATGCTTTAGTGCCCCGTTGCAATCCCTCTTAAGAGTTAATAGTGATTATAAAGCTGTTTTATCACTGAAATTAATTATGCGGCAATAAAAATACATGATTCATTTGATTTGCATAATGATTCATTCAGTCTTCCTCATATTTCATGGTACAGCACCGGCTGCACTTGGATCTGTTCCAGTGACCACAAACAGATTTCTACGGAATAGTAAATTTTGTTCGCAGTATAGTATCTATATATTCATTCTTATCAATCTAAAGCGAACATTCGAAGAAACAAAGTTAGTAGCATTCTTGATAGACTTAGAGCCACATTGAATTATTATTTGCATGAAGTGTCATTTATTTTCGTCTCAGCGTTGTTAATGTTGCATTTTGGAACCTACCTATGCTTATATTGGCATTTTACTCTACTTTGGGAACATTCAAAGACGTTGTCATAGGGTATATTTCCATTACAATAAACTGTAAGAAGTTTGTTGGACTGGAGACAGTCTGCAACATGTTGACAAACAAGTGCCACGTGTGTATTCCCATTTTAACACGTTTTAGCGTTGTTGCGCAAGATGTATCCTGCACATGTCCTAACAGCTTGTTATATTAGGAATCTACCTTAACACATGTTTTCTGTGAGCGGTCTTATATTCTGAGTTGAATCAATGTTTCTACACGTTTTCTTACAGTTTCAGACTCTAAAACAAAATCGAGTATCTGAATGGCACAACGAAAGAAATGCAACTTGGTTACCACCTCACTAAAAGTCATTGGGCACAATCCTTTGATGAAACATTGCATGAGAATTTGCGAAAATATGTTAAATCCGATATTTTCAGAAAAATCGTCGAGGTATATTATCGGGAGGCCCAAAGTTTCGGGGTCGGAGTATATTGTTGCTGTAAAAAAGTTTGCCAGATAAGTATTAACAGGTTGCTATATGCTGCATCAAGAGACTCAAACAAAGTATTTAATATTATACAGGGTACCTCGTCGTTGAGAGATACAATTTTTTTTTTGAAAACTATAATGCATAATAAAAAAATAATCATACATTGTTATACTGTATTTGGATAGACTGCTTAAGAAGACTCATACCATAGTGCTGTGATGATTAGTTGTTGAGTGATTGGCCGAATTTTCTAAAAAACCACTCGACATTGAAAGTGGTCCATTTTTTAGAAGATAGATGAACGATATCTCTAGTTTACTATTCATGAATCTAATCTACTGTGGGTTATAGAAGACAGAATTAACAGGGTGTTCCAACATAGGGCAGCGTGTCGACTCTCCTCCAAATCTAGTCTTCGGTAAAGCATATTGCTTAATCAAGGCTTACAAACTGACTTTTAAAAGATTACACTTGCATCTAAAGACCCATTTTTGAAGAATTTGACATTATATAGGATGTTCGACTGTTGAGACGAATATATTCAATGCCTCCCATTTCTATCATGCCTTTTCACAGGAATCACAACATGATAATAGCCTGTATTATGTCAGATTAAGGTAGTAGGTAGTAGGTGTTGTCAAAAATTGCCTCAAGATAGCAGCATAATATTTTTTTTTTCAGCTGCAATAATGCTGCTTCCTTGAGAAAGGTTTGCGATGCTTCTTGACAAAATTTTTTGCTTTTATCTCTCTTGTCCCACAACAATGCTCTCCATACACGATAAACTAAAGGCATACGTCTACAAATTCCACCATGTTGCATTTATGCACGTCATGGATAAGTTAACTATGTATTTTGCCCGGTTACCTTTGGCGGCTAGTTTGTCATCTCTATTTACATCTTCTATAACCTTATTATGCAAACTGGTAGCCGTTATCTAAGGAAACGGCAGAAGTGCCACATTAACAACATTTAGTTGAATTTATGTGCCAATAAAATGAGTAAGCGTAATGTAATCGAAATCTGTCTAGATAACATGCAGATACAGATCCGATAAGTCATTTGCAAAAGTTAGTTTTCCTGTCGATCGTTAATAGAGTTCTGTTATCTACGGGGTGGACGATATATAACTAATTTGTTTTTCATGTTTTTATGCATCAAAAATGATATCACATAAATGCTCGCCTTCGTAAGCCGCATAAAACTAAGCCCTCTAGATTACATTTTCCGGCAGTTCTTCGCAAACATTCACCCGTTTCTCTAGTTGTGTCAAGTGTTGCTCCGTCCTGATGGAACCACGTTTCTTGAAGGCTTGGTTGTCGGATTTTAGGAGCTAAAAAGTCTTGCAACGCTTACCTGTGATGTTAAGGAAATTAATTACCTGCAACATGTGATCAGACTTTTCTAAATACGCGAGAGTTACCGCGTTAACGAGCAATGTCATCTGCTTCCCAGGATCATCAGGCCTAACAGTCCCAGGTACCTTTCTGTGGAAATTTACAAAAAAAGTTACATGCTAATAAATCAAGCCCTTTAGAGCAGCTAGATAGCATACGTAACGTTATTCAAAATAGGTGATATTATTTTTCATAGATCCCAACTTTCAATAAGCGATTAATTTGAAAAAAAGGGATCTGCTTAATTTCATTATATACTCGTATTATATAGATATTAGAAAAACAAATCGGTCAGTTATATATTGGTGTCACCCTATAGTATCAGGTTATCTAGTTTCCCGCGCCAAGCCGGGTATGTAAATAAATAACCAGCAACTAGCAATTTGTGGCAATTATTATTTAAATGTTCTACAACCGTTGATGCAGGATATATCGGATACTACTTAAACTTGATTGTTGTTACATAACTATCCACTTCATGAGAGAATTTGAATTCCTTCTCGTGATTCACTGGTCTTAATTGAAAGAAGCATTGTGGAACTTATTAAAAGAGTCTCAAACTTATGTATCTTGAAAAAGGGTCGAACCCCCAAGAATAAAACGTTAAACCTTGTCTTGAAGGAAATCGAACCATCTAGTGATGATATGCATACCATAACACTAACACCATAAAAGTGATAACATTTTTTAAAATGTAACGAGAGTTACTGTGACACCTAATTTTGAAGATTCTTATGAGTGCTTATAACAGTAGTGCCAACTTTCAAAAATGTTATAGTAAATCAATCCTCCTCTCAAAATATAAAACATCCAGTTTAAAAGCTGGCAGATTTTGACAACCATTTTCAAACAGAATGTTTCATATTTTATTGCAAGAAAAGAATATATAACATACTTTTGATAAATAGTTGTTGAGTTATATGCGACTCAATGTACAAAAGAGCTCAACTTTGACATCCTGTCATTTAGTTATTTTCAAAGGTGGCGGTTTTATATTTGAGGGTTGTAAAGTAATCATAAGGAGCTTCAAAATGAAGTACCGCACGATGCGCCATTCCAATAAAAAATAAAAAAATGACGCCCAATTTTTAACTGTCACTTTCACGCTTAAATATAGAATAATTTATATATCAATTTGATTACCATGCCTTTCAGCTCGCTAACTTGACCCTTTCAAAAAATGATTTATTGAAAAGCACTACACATCTGAAGGAGAGAACGACGGTTATAAAAAACAATGAAATGTGCAATTTAAAAATTAATCAAAGAAAAATAATTTTCAGCGGCCTTCTGTAGGGATTTGAACATCCACAGAGGGTACCCTGGAATTATTTGTTTTGAAACATGTCGTACTTTTTTGTGAATACATAGAATGCGTTGACAATAAACTATTTTTTTTTTTCACTACTAATTGAAGAAACAATCATTATTGCCCGCAAAACCCCACGGAGAAGGAGCTTATGAGAATATTAATAATAAGTAAAAACAACTTTATCCTGCTAACCTTATTATGTTAGTTTGATAACTAGACTTTCCATTCTGAAATATTTTAAAGCAAGTGGAACAACTAATAATAGGCATGGATCGCTATGAAGATGTTTCTTGAGTATTTCAATAATCGAGTAAGTATTCGGAAACGGCTTTTAAAGCAGAATAAAAACACAATCAAAAAAGGTTGTCATCTTACTCCCTTTCATATTGAAATGGGCCAGTCCGCAGGACAAATCTGCTTCTGATTGAATTCCTTTGAGTTTGTCAGTTTCACACCAAGCCACTAGATGTTTGTTGATTCACGTATAGGTGAGTGCGACACCATACAATCAAAATATTTAAATCTTATAAAATCAAATGAAACAAAGAACGTAAGTTCAAATTAACTTTCACCAACGACCTTTTTCTGTCATCCGCTTCCCTATGTCAGCGTATCTGCCCGTCAGGAAGACACGCAAGTAACAAATGCTGGTGCGTTTTAAAAAATCCATCTGTCCAGAAGCCACCGCAGCGTTTCAGTTTGAGTTTGTTGGGGCAATTCGCTCCAGTGATCCTGACGAGGATACCGGAAGAGAGCCACCGCCTATATCCTGCTTAATAAAGCGGAAACGGCACAGGCACAGCACACCGCGATGCGTGTGATGGTTTTGTATTTTTTATACGTACGATTACCGAGAAGGAAGAACTATTTTATAGACCGACGGGTCAACGGGTATTTGCATGTCAACTGAACCGTGAACCGGTATGGGAATGAAGGGCATTGCATCTGGATGGTGGTTTAAGAAGACAGGGAATAATTAACTATATTATTTCCATGATAACATATTGCAATATAAATGGTGTCCCAAAACTAACGCAAAATATAAATTGAATATAAGGTCCGATTTCACTAAGCAAAAAGCACGTCGGTCACAAATTCAAACTAATGAAAAGGCGTATTGGAATATGGTCGATTTCTTATAAAATGTCTTTCAAACTAGATAATAAATATACGTTTTGTGCAGGATGGGCTCCCAATTCCCATATTAACTCAAGGAATACGTCATGAATCAAATTTTTCAGTAACATAAACATATTTTTTGATTTGCGACTGAGTACTTAATTAGCGGCCATGGTACATAAAATGCACCAATGAAAAAGGAGCATTTGTGCCACACTCGAAGCGTGAACACAAATCTGATTCAATATCCGGGTTGATATGGCAGCAATGAAATTTGCATTTTATTGAAACTAATTGTGTCGCACTGTTGTTGGATAAAATTCTGTTTGATAAATTCTTTGAGGACAGAAATAAGATTACAGAATGTTCATTCTTTAATAAACATTCAGTAAATATTATATTTTTCACTTGTCTGCCGTGCGAAAAACCCTGTTCCTTAAGCCAGCCTTGTTAACAGGGAGCTCTCGCGCCATCTACTGGGCAGTAGGATGACTATTTCAAGACTTGTTACCGTCACCGCGACCCGGCATGGTCGCGTAGTCGCCTTACCGTCCAGTAGAGTGCGTGATATCCCCCTATTAACAGTAGCAGGAGACCTGTAATGCTTCGTTTTCAAGGTCGACAATGTCAAAACTTTTGGTGAACATTAGTTTTTTTTCGTAAAATCCGTTATAACCCTTCATCAGGTTTTGTTAGTGTACACGTATCATAAGCATTTAACTAGAATAAAGTTTAAAAAACGCTTTAAATCTTTTTCTGTTGACTTGTTTGCGGTTTCCCATTTCAAACTAAAACATTATGTTTAAGTGACATTACGTTAGATTTATATAAATTATTGAACTAAAGAAGAACTAAAGACTCATGTGATACCCCATCTACTTATATTTAAAACCTAACAAACTAAAGTTAAATAGAAACATTTGTCATGTGCCTAATATTGCTACTGAAAATATCTATAATGTAGCTTATAGTGGTGTTGCCAGATCTAAGAATTCTGGTAACTGGTTCATTCAGTCATAATTGGTAGAATGATGTGGAATCGTAAACAGTTCTGTATTGCCAGTTCATCTTTCATATGTGCAAGCAACTCTGGGCAACCTATGACACCTCTAACCATTTTAAACAGAAAACATAAATCAAAAATTTCCCCGGAGTTTTAAGAAGTCTATGTTTAACATATTCATTAGTTCTGAAGCATTCTGACTTCGACGCATTTTAATAGCTGCTTGTTTTAAAAATTTGCCTTGCACTGCTTCAATGGAGTTAATTTGACTAATCAAATTTTTCGACAATACTTCTGTGAGAGCAGCATAAAATTCGAAAAACTTCTACATAGAGATGTTTGACGGATCTAAAAATGTATTCCAATATTTTATATGATTTAGAAGTAATTTCTCTAAGGTGTGTTTTAAAAGTTACATAATTTTATATCAAAAGTTATACTTAAATCCGTAACCATGTCAGTTTTCATGAGGTCACGATTTTTATATTCTTACATAAGATTATTTGAACTACGGCTGGTAGCGTTTATTCAAAGCGATGTCGATCTTAGTCTACACTACCAAAAAAGATATATGAGACCTGCAAAATATCCGAATCCGCATCTTACTGTTCTGAATAATCTAAATCTAAAAAAATCAAATAACGGCTTTTTGATATAGATTTTGTAAGAACATTCACAAATAAATTGAATAAAGCTGGTTATTGTGTCCGAAACATTTGGTATGGCGTTAAGAATTGACCCCTGATGAACTCTTTAAGTCAGAAATATCCGAACCGACAAAAAAAAGAACAAAAGAAATCTGGCTCGTCCTTCTCCAAATGCATAATATGTCGATCGATGTGTGGCCCATTTGAAGAGTGTGAAGATCACTAATGTGACAGCAGGTGATGCAAAACTTTACCAATTCAAAAGGTTGTAATGTGAGGACTCGTTAATAAACCAGTTCATGTGTCGATCCAATTTAGATAATTTTCTGTTACGAGCCGACTCCTTGTGTCATAGGCGGGTGCGAAACTGCTGGGGGAGCGCCACAGCCCTATTTATTTTAATTAGGGAAATTTGATAACAGCTACTTGGGAATATGGCAGGGTGTAGAGAGTGTGGCATTTTTAGAGATATCTTACACTGCGTACTTTAAATGGTCAATAGTTATATCCACATTTATTTACAAAATAGAGTTCATCAACGATACGGTTTTTCCGGCTGCTTCTATGAATGTTGGGACTTTCCTTTACACGTCGTATAGAACTTGGAAAAATGATCAGTTTTTTTATAGTAACTTATGCACGATTACCGACATGTTAGGCTCCGCAAAATAAATCGAATAACAAAACCTAATCCGGTCAGATCAGATCAACAGTGAACACGCACGATGCGCGATCAGTACTATTGTTTTAATTTACGATGAGTGTCTTCGACAAGCTACCGAGGCTTCGCGAGTGAACGCAGATCGTTTTTCAAGGTCTTTCGTGATTTCTTTTTTCTTGCTTGGAGACAACTTACATTGCACTTGAACATGGCGTTCTTTGTGATAATTACATCCAACAAATCCATCCAAATACATCGTAGATATGGCAGAAGTTCCTGAAATTTGTTTGCTTATGATCTATCTATTGCTTTTTAAGTTACCATTCGCCTTGTAGTTATTACCAATAGTAACAACACTCATCACTTTTTAACTACTTTAAATTTGCGGTTTTTAAGAGAGTTAGTTGGATGTTAACTTGCAGTTGCTAACTTAAAAAAACAGTATTTTCAATGACAGGTTTACCTTAACAGTAACCAGATGGCCATCTACGGGGGAACTAGAAGATTGTAGTTAAACAGCAATCTCTAACTTTTCTTGATAGTTACTAAGCTCAAAAGTAAGCTTGCGATTGAAATCGGAAAGAAATAAGTTCATTCAGGATATTATGAATAACATTGGTTGATGCTCTAGTGTCGTAGCCTAGAGCAGGTGCCATGTGCATCCAAAAAAGTAATTACTCCGCAATTAAAAAATTATACGACCTAATTTCGAAAGCAAACTATTGCTGATAATTGATAGATCATTATCTGGTCAAGGTTGTTGTGTTGATAAAGGTTCTGCTATATTGTACGTTTACGGGTGTAAGCTCTTTAACACAACCGGTAATAACGACGATAAGCTATATATTTTATTTTGTCAGCTTAGGATAAGCAGACGATGCTTATTTTACAGTATCAAAATGCTTCGAGATCAAGCCAACCCGAAGAATAGGTCTAGAGGGAATTTGTGTGGGTTATTCAATCAATTTAATTTCGCGTATAAGCTGCGAAAGCTTAAAAAGCTAGATCAAATCCATAGTATTTTAATAAAAATACTACTAGTGAAGGGGCATTGGGACATCAATCTAACCCTACAGATAAATTTTGGGAACGCCTTTGATCGTTCCGTTATGTATAACAGTATTCTTCAACTTTTGTTCATTTACATAAGTTGGTAGTTGAGTGCGTCTGGATTAATTGTTGATATGACGTTTATTTGTATCTGTTTAATTTATTACGGGTAGTTGATAATACCAATGCTATGATATTTTATGGAGTTTAGGAATTTGTAGTTTTCAAACAAAAATTGTGTAAGGGAGGTGTTCTTATCAAAGAACATTCCACCAAATAATCCTTAATACCTCTGTGAATTAGGAGGACTACGAACATACTCTGTATACAAGGGAGCTTGGAATTCATTTTTCAAAGTTATACAAGGGTTGGCATTGAATTTGCTAAAGGTTGCCTCATCCCTAAGATTTAAAGCCTTAATCCGAGTCGAAGTAGAATTTTTGAATTATGTGAGATTGTGTTCAACTCAATTCACTGAGTATTTAGGACAATCGAATATAGCTCTGAAATGTATCCTGTTTCTTCGATTCCCTGCATTGGAACTTTGATTTATACATGTGTGGTCTGGATAGTCACTGATCAGTTAAACATTACTGCCACTTCTCGTAGATCACACTGATAAATGCTTCTGCTGTATTGGAACACGATATTCTTTTCAGTAACTTCTTGAATTCAGGGTTTCAGATTAGTTTGTTTTTCCTTTTTTGGTATCTACATCATATCCATAATTATGGCCAAGCAGCCCTATATTAAAATGCAACCTCCTTTAGGATGAGATCACCTAGCCTCGTTACACACTCTTCAGATCCTTTAGTGGCATATGATTTGAAATCCGTGAAAGGATTCTTCTTTCGCGTCTTGTCACACATTTAGGATATAGATATAGAACTTTCACACTACTTCGAGGTAGGCCTTTGGCTTGCCATTGAAATGGTCCCATCTCACAATAACAGTGTTTTGCTTGAATTTTTATAAATTAGGATATAAACTACTTCGAAGGCAAATCTAATAAAGGCTGTGCATACAAGCTGTAACAGTATATACTTCCCTTGGCCCTGAACAGTCCTTTGACTACCAGTAATTAAATTATCTCAAAATTTGAATCTTGATTTCACTAGACTGAAGCCAGAGTGTATACGTAGTCGTGCCATAAGTTCTGTCCCATGATAATCTCATGATAAAAATGAAACAAGATAAGATATATTTATATGAAAGATATTATTTATTCGACAACATTTTTAGAATTCATAATCAAACAGTTTTATTCAAAATGTCCCCCCTTGGCCTTCACACACTGCTTCAATCTCGCGGGCCACTCATCTATCACTGCACGCACAGCTTCCAAAGGAATAGCTGCCGCTGATCGGATCAAATCCGCTTTCAGGGACTCGATATTACGGTGGGCTTTGGAGCAGGCCAACTGCTCTAGCAGGTCCCACAACTTGTAGTCTAAAGGATTGAGGTCCGGACTCCCTGAGGGCCAATCTTCCGCAGCAATGAACTCTGGCACATTGCTTTCCAGCCAGCGCTGCGTACTCTTAGCCTTGTGAGCGGGGGCGGAATCCTGCTGGTAGACCCAGTGTTGGTTGGCAAACAATGTACCACTTAAAGGCTTGACGATAGGATCCAGTATGTCGCTCTGATAGTTTGCCACTTTTGTTTTCACGCCCTGTTTACAGAAATGGAGCTGAGTGACCCCTTCGTAGGACACCCCCCACCAAACCATGACTGAGGCAGGGTGGTGGCCTCTCTCAACTCTCGGAATGATCTCCGAAGCTTCCTGTGAACTCCTTGCATACACTTTGTCATTTTGTCGGTTGAATTTTTCTTCTATGGTGAAGATTTTCTCATCCGTGAACAAAATCTTTCGGAATCCCCCAGCTGCGTACCTCTCCAAGAGCTTCTTGGATCTTGTCGCCCTGATGTGTCGCAAGGTGGCCGTAAGTCGCTGGCCCGTACGTCTCCGGTAAGCCCCTAGCCCTAGGTCTTGTTTAATGATGCGCGACATCGTCCGGACAGGAATCTTCATTTCCCTGGATAGGATCTTCTGCTTCCGGAGTGGATTCCTTTGAATCCTGGCTTTTACGGCTTTGATGGCTGCTGGAGTCCTTACTTGACGAGGTCTTCCGCTTCTTGGCCTGTCATCAACAGAGGACGTCTCATTGTACCGCTGAATGGTCCTAGACACAAATTTACGCGATATTTGAAGGCCGCGTAAGAGTTCAAAAATCTGACTAGCACTGTGATTACACTTATGTAAAGCTATCACTGCAATACGGTTCTCTGCCTTGCCCCACTCCATCGTTATGCTTCGAGAGATCAATACAAACTGAGGTATATGTAATTACCCGAAAAGCGCTTAATCAACTGACACCACAATGTAAACAATCGGACAAGTATTAACAGGTCTACACTTGTTTGAAAACGAGGGACAGAACTTATGGCATGACTACGTAAGTGAAACTTCTCTGTGTTCCTTCGTATCAGCGGCGCCTCCTCCGCCTGAGAGTTAAAAAAGATGACGGCACCGCTAAATCGATGAAAAAGCGATGATTTACGAGCTGCTCCCGCCTACTACGATGTTCCTCTCTGGGCTTTCTGAAAGGACGCACCAGCAGTACCAGCACGTCCCAGAACCACGGCCGCGGTAAAAGTTTCCTATTCACTCCAAAACCTCATCAAGCGGACTTGACTGGGGTGTGTGAAATTATCCTATGAGTTTTATTTTAGATTAAAAATGGAAAAACATGACAGGCTGGTTGTGTCTCTACTCAATGGTATTTGTCTGCATACGTCTTTTTTTTTCAATTATAGAGTTGTGGAGGAACACAGATATTTATGAAATCAATGGAAATGTTCCATGAATAACGAGAATGTCATTTTTAAAATCCATTTTGAAATGTGACTATTCATCTGCATGGGAAATATTAAGTCAACCTACTTGCTGCAATTTTTCAGGGTCTTGGTCCATTAGTAATAGTAATTTCATTTGTCTCCAAAATACACAACCATTACACATAAAATTTTATAGAAGACAAATAAATGAAGGCCCATTAAGAAGGGTGGCCATTGTGCGAGGGGAACAGAAAACAGAAAATACTTATATACTAACGATGGCGAAACACAATAAAATGATTTTTGTATTATAATTAATAAATGAGTGATGTATATGAATTTGAGTGAAACTTCCGTATATGTAAGAGAAGTATGGCTTGCACTCATAGAATATGGTATGTCAGAGGAAGTCCTAACCACTAAAGGGTAACCTGTGCGTGGCCATTACATCCAACCGGACCAAAACTAAATTTAAGGATTTTGCAGTTGCAAATACCTATTGAAAGTGAATAAATAAAGTAATATCAGCATCACTGAACAGCTATATGATATTGTTAGTACGATCCTTCAACTCAGTACCAATATGAGATGCACTTAGGCTGTGGACCTCAATAGCAAAAAACCTTAGTCGGTGAAGTGGGGGTGGGATAGTCGCCACCAAACAGCCGATAAAAGATACCTTCAAACGTCTTTTTGAGATCAAGAGCGACAGTAGTTTGAAAGTGTATCAGCTCGTGAAAGTTTTTGAACAGTTGGGGTAGCAATTTTCCCAGAGGGTCATATCATAAAAAAATTAAGTATTATACACAGAATCATGCTAAATGTGCGCCTTCCTTTGTGGGCGCGGATGTTTGAGATACTTCGCCACTTCAAAGAAGAAATGAAAAATTGAAGGTTATGTTGTCAGCGATTTTTAAAGTATTTCCACCTTTCGATCCAGCAGAACGTATAACATTACTTTCTTTCTTTTCAGGTAAGCATTATCCCCTTTAACATTCGCAAGGATCTCGCAATCGGTAAGTTCTCTCTTGCACTTAAATTTTTCTACCGGGTGTGCCGTACTTAAATGGTCCTAGTAAAATGGTAAATAGTATGGGAGGAGGTCTTTTTATATCTGAAAATAAAAAAGATCTCAATTCAGTTTTTACGAATACACGGAATGATTTATCTAAACACGACAGATCACATAATATCACATATCTTAAGTACTTTGTATCGATATTGTTGAAATTTTGTACAACAGCAAAGTCTCTTAGGAGTAACATAAAACTAGCCGGATGGTTAAAAAATCTAGGGTCGGACTCGAACTTTAAGGGTTAGCAATTTGGTTTCATCAAGATTTTACGAAATAATGTTTAAAATTGCGCTAAAGATGTGTTGGGAACATAAAAAATCAGGGTCAGATGCAATTTTCTATTTTTTTTGTATATTACTTGGTACAACAACAATACATGATACTAGTAAAAGGGAAAATAAATTTTATGCTGTTTTTTCAGTAATTTTCCAACCAAGAAACCAGGTGCAATCAATTCAATGTTTTTTTTGTTATACTTAACCTATTTCAGTATAGCTTAAAAGGTATTGATTTTGATAAAAAACAAGAAGGTGAATAAAATCGAGTCCGGTCCCGCATGTTCTAACCGTCAGTATAGCAGCTTTACCTTAGGTATCGTTATCGTGTAAAATTTCAACAAAACTGGTTTAATTTTGAGATTATATATTTGGCGTGAGAAAATATTTTAGTAGATATAAAGGAGGTTTAAGTACCGACGATTTCTAAGCTATTTTCTTGTATTTTTTTTCAAAGGACGTTTCCGCGGAAAATATGTCCACAATAAGTTGAGCATCAAATAATTTATCTAATAACTTTCAACGAGATGCAATTAGTACCCTATATGTGACTCGTTAAGCGTAAAAACAACACAGAATGCAGTGATTCGAACTTGTCCGCTGTGTTCACTGCCGACCAGTGGCGTAGCGAGAAATACTTAGTGTACGAATTTCCTATAAAGTGATAATATCATGTTTTGTGTGGAATTTGTTGAGATCAGTTCGACAATAAAGATAATGTCGGTGAAAGAAGATTAATAAATTTCTCTGTCTACTAAGGCTCAGTCTAAGACATTGCGTATGCATGAGTCAAAAAAGTAAAAACTGCAAACCTTCCACGATCGCCCTGATTTCACACAGCTTTTGAAATTTGAAGGAAGAGTCATGCCTTATCCATATCTAGAAGTTTTATTTATATCGAGCCATATTGATCGGACTCTAAATTTGTCTTTATAAGACGCTCAGGATTATTTGGGCAAAATGTTGGTGAAAAGCCCTTTATACCAGAAGGAACATATTTTGTAGGCTGGAATGGTGGTTCGGTGTTGCTCAAAATCTTAAAATATAAATCGGTTCTGTAGATTGTACACTCCGCTTTGAGCATTCGAATAAGGTGACAGTTATACAAAGACTCTGTTGGTGCAAAATTATTTTACTGCTACTTTCGTGGTTCATGTCAAAACGTGTATGGTATGTCTATATTTATGATAAAATTGGCAATTATAAATTTGGGTCTATAGGGTGTCTTCAAAGTAGGGACTTTCCTTTTCACGGCGTATAAATCTTGGAAAAGTCAGCAGTGTTTTCTGGTATTATATACACCAAAGCCTTAAGATTTCCGCAAAATGAATCAGACCTAAACAAAATCTAATCCGGCCCTGCACCTCGATCAGATCATACTAGGACGTGTTTGTAATTCAAACCTTTACACATCGATTCTAAAAAAAAGGGCAGGCTCTGACAGCAATGTCCGAGTTGTCCAAATTATTTTAAGTTATAGTAAGTGAATGCTATCGAAGCTTCGCGAGTGAATGCAGATCGTTTTTAAAGATTCTTCGTAATTACTTTTTTGCTTGGGGCGAAATTATGTCCATATTGTATAAAACTGAGATGAAAACGGTTGACCAATTTGCGGCACCAAAGTGTTACTGCAGTCATTTTATACATTTACTCATTCCCTTACTTTAACATTTACATTGGGTGGTCTATCATCAAGATGTTTGACTTTGATGATTGAGGATGCACCAGAAATGAGTTTTGGATCTTACCGAATTTGCAACAATTTAATGACTAGTACGTGGGTTCACTGACTATGGGCTTCACCTTGATGGACTCTTGAATTCGCGTACGGCAATGGCCGCTGTACGTCTTCATGGTTGTGTAGTTTGTGCTCATCACATAGAAGAGTTACATAATCTAAGGTTCTCCTATATAATAATAATTACAGCTAGCAACGAGCAACGGTCGAAACGGCGACGTAAAATATAAATTTTATTATACGTGTGGTAGGCAGCATGTTTTAATGGTGTTCTCACACGAGTGACATGCGAAAGATGGATGCGTCAGTACTTCCGGTACCACGAACGCGGCTCAGCCTTGATGTTGGTCACACTGGGTGCTTCCATCGACCAGTTGTAATTTCCAAACTGACGGCTGGGCACGTGTTTAGTCATCGACGATTGTTCCTTCTATCTTCGTATCTACCTTGAAAACATCTACAGTACAGATAACGATTGCACGCGGCGGCGTTTTTATTATTATTCGTTCAGAAGTATCAGGATTGCTAGGTGGTTCTATAGAACCTTCATCAAGTTAACACTTGTTTGATTAGGCACATCACTAACATAGGTCGACAAAATAAAAAAGTGGTAGGTGTATGGGGTTTCACTATGTTTTCCTCGTGTACCTTTATACGCTGGACATGAATCTGAAGTGAGAACGGGGGGTCGCTGGTCAAATAAGAAAGTAACTTCGAAACTGATATCAGATTTTGTCATTTTTATTGGATGTGCATCTAGAAGATATCTCTAAAAAGGCACATATCCACCAAAATTGACAAAATTATTAATATTAATGTAGAATAATAAATATAGTGGGATCTCCAGCACACATCACTTTTTATTTTTGTTTCTGTGTTATGATTTTTATAGTTTTCTCTAAAATTTGTCCAGCGACCTATAATCTCAATTTCAGATTCAAAGGGAAACCCATATATAATAATAATAGTAATAATAAATGTGCTTTATTTCGTACAATCGTTCAAAAAAGGCCCCCAGAGTAGCGTTTTTTAGCTTAACATTTGAAATAAAAAAAATATGTATAATATAATACTGAACTAATTATAAATGTATGCATATTTTTCAATAACAACTAATTAATTAACAACACAAAGAAATATAAACCTTTACAAGAATAATCCATATTTCCAGCATTTTGTGTTCATCATCAGACCTCGACGTGCAGTTTTAGTTTAAGTCTCTTTTTAAAATCAAGTAGTGTGGAATTTTGGAACATCACTCACCGTAAACTAACATCAAATCCGTGCATAAATAACAAAACTTATAGTTTATTCACTGAAACAGAGCAGTTACGTCATATTTAGTAAATTTGAATGCCAACCTTAATGCAAAATAGATTCTAAATTGGTACGTGTAGTTCGAATTTCCTGGGTACATTTATGTTGGTAACAGTTTTCTGTATTGTGACATTGTCGCAAAGCTTATCAGGTAATTACGCCAACGGCTGTTGTTTATTTGTGGTTTATTTTTGTTCTTTTTGACTCAATATTTGCATTGATATTTTATAAAAACAGATTTTTTCAAAACTTTGAGGTGCCCTTTTAAGCATTTTGCTAAAATGCCGGACCTCTGGGACGACAAGCAAAATAATTCGTCATTTCTTTGACGAAATATTTTGAGACCGAACGAGATCATGGAGCTCCATTATTGCCTTTCCAGTCCACAAGAGAGGTATCAGGTAGTAAATAGAATTTATACTAGCTCTGGCATTTACAAAACATACTATAATGTTGATTGCGGTAAGGCATCGAGGACATAAATTAGATCTTGTTAAATGTCCTAGAATCTAGTAGTTTTAATTAATGTGGCAACCATGTGCGTCACTGTCAGTATTTGACGTTGCGACGGAACTGCTTTGATGTAGTGAATAAAATTCTTTGTCATTCTTGGTACTGCATCATCTTATAGTATGTAACTCTTTTTTGATGTCGTATGTCCCTTTTTCAACAACCTGACTGTAGAAGTATTCTTAATACTTTTCGTCTGATTGTTTCATAGTGTGAATAGATATGACTGACAAAAAATGGCATCAGTTTCTCTTTTGTCAAAAAAGGTATTTTTTGTGCATTTTTTATACATTTTTTCTTCAATCGTAACTTGTTAACAAATGATAGTGCATCTCAAAAATTTTATGTGAATATTCCACTTTTATGCAAGAATATTTAGTATCTTGAAACCACATTTTGTAGAAAAATGAGCTTTCAAGAAAAGCAAAGATGATTTAAAGAGAAACAGTGATAAGAAAAAAGTAATCACCCGTTCAATACTACTATAAAAGTGGAATTTTGACATACAATTTCATAGGTTGTCTAATATTCGCTAACAAGTTACGATTGAAGAAAAATGCACAAAAAGCACAAAAACTGCATTTTTTACAAACAAATTTATAACATTGTTTTTTATTTATGAAGCACCATGAAATCATCAGATGGAAATGATTATAATACTGCTGTGAATATGCAGGTGAAAAAAGAGATGTGACCTTAATCGCCCGCTTTAGGATAGTTGTGATGATTCTTGTAGTTCACAGGATCTTTCGATATGTAAGGATGATGTATTTAGGAAAAACCTGACAATTCTGCGGCCACCTAGAGGTGACATCGTTGTCAAAAGATTGATGAGTTGGTACAAAATGCATATGCACATAAACTTCCGCTTACCTTCATATTGGTCACAGCACACCGCTTGCCTCGCGCGCTTGACGTTAATGCGAAAACAAAAAGAATGATTATGTCGGGGTCACGTGCACATGTTCTCTCTTTATACCAGTCAAAGTAGGAAGAAACGTAAATCATGGGTGATGGGTACTATTGGCAATGATCTAGTCCTGGGTCTCTCGGACGACGAACGAAATGTAAATCTACTTTGTTCGATGGCAAGTAAGCCACATCTGCTGCTCAGCTAGAATCCTCGCTAGCGGTCACGTGGTGACTGGGACTCCAATTTGTGGACTGACATATATACAGTACCACCGGTTAGCTGCGATTTACTGTGGTCGATTCGAGTGACAGATGGCGCTTCGCGCTGTCTTATTTCGATAGGTCACTTTCTATAGTGTATAGTTGCTATGCGTTCGTTCGTTGTCCGTGAGACCCAAGCCTAGACCATGCTCAAGAGCAGCCACAAGGCACGAAACAGCTATCTATAGTTGTGTCTTTGGTCGGCTGGACGAAAGGAGAGCAAATTTATTTTCTTCAAAATTAGATAGCAATTATAACACCTAGGTTTACTGGTCTATAAAGCATTGTACTATACAGGTACTTCACAAGCACTAAACTGTTAGGACATCTTTACAAAAGATATAATTGCTCCACCGTGACCTTTCCAACGAACGGTTGCGAAAAGTAACAAGATTATTATTTGTTTGGGTACATTCTTAATGCGCGGTTAATGCAAATGTTACTATGTATTGAATAATATTAAATGTTTGGATGCTAATACAGTAGTAATTTATTGTAAAGGTATTTACTGAATGAATATGAAGACCATGCAACCAGTGGATATGAGAGTGGTCCATATCTGAACTTATTTGCAGATAAAGGAGTGAATCAAGGAGTGAGGCTCATAATAATGCTTAAAAGCAGAAACTGTTCAATGTAAAGGGGGCCAAAGTCCTAACTAGGTACTGTGAATTTGTAAAAATGTTCCGAGTTACCACCAAACCACCAGACGGACGTCTGTCAATGATATCGCCACGAATAGATATATACATATACATAGATATACTTGCTAAATGTCCGTGTGCTACCTATACAGAGCGTTACAATGTTCTTACATCTTCCCTATCGAATCGTATCACAACTAGGCATGCTTAGCATTCATAATTACGGTAAAATTTCGATCATTCCATGACTGCAGATTATCTCCGTTGTTCTAAACAAAAATGCAGTAACACCCAAGTTCTCAGTTCTCAGATCTTGACAGTGTGTGAATTTACCTGCATATAAAAAATAATAAACAATGGCTACAAGACAAAACGCTATTAACAACACAGCTACCGCCGCTTGAAGGTCATCTTAAAGATCAAGCAGAGATATGAAAAAAGTGCATAAATACATTTATTAAGAAACGAAATTATGCAACAGCAGCGTTAGTCACTGCAATATTATTACGTATTTAGTGTGTTCTACCTCAAGAAATATATCTAAGACCGGACGTGGAATATGACGTGGAATATTGGCGATGTTGCCGATACATAGCAATTATACTTTGAGACCTGGTCACCTGTGCTTAATTGTTCTAAATTGAGATACCATTAGTTTATTGGCAGATAACGCAAATGAGCTGTTTTCTCTGTATATTCTAAGCGTATAGAGCAAATGATCAGTCCTATTTCCGAAATATCCAACAAGCAGTCTCTATGTAGTTTCCAGTTCTTATCCTTGTCATGGAAACCTCCAGAGCTGACACCAAAAGTGCCAATAAGTTTATCTAGCGATCTGATAATCTTTCGATTTTTAGTCTTTATGCGCTATAGTCAAGTACCAACATGGACCAGAGCAGCATAACTAATAAGTTACAATAGTACGTCACTGCTACTGCAGTGAGTCCTTTGCGCTATTCTTTTCCATTTTGGTATTTGACTATAACATGAAAATATTTTTCACAATTATTAGTTTTTATACACTGTCAGTGGTGTAAAAATGATTTGAAAACAAGCATTGTATTGATCGCTCTCACCGTGGAGTTAATAAACTATCTAAATCATGTAAACTACGACCCGAGAAAATCTGTTGTAGTTCTCTATTAATTGCAGTTACAGTGCTATGACAAACTCAATTTTTTTTAGTAAGACCCAGAACAGGCCTTCTCTCTGCGCTTTTCAAATCAGAGCGTAATATATTGTCAAATATTTGAAATCTGCGACGCGCCTTTACAATTGCAAATTATTTCACTTTTGAAAAAAAAATTAGACGTAAAAAAACTTGGGGGTGGACGTTGTGAGCGGGTATGGGGAGGGTTTATCTCAATATTTTGATGCATGTACATTTATATTCTCCCAACACTGGTAATACTACGCACCGTATGGAACTACACGCAACAGCATAGTGTTTTCTATGCTCTGACCGAACTACCACGTCTGACCGAGTTAGGTATCGGGGAGAGGCGACGTTTCCAGATGCTCTGCCGCTAGGGCGGGCAAAGAATGTCTATGGAATAACTGTATGGACCTCTCTGACTGATTTTGTTCTCAGTGGGAAGTGCAGGGTCAACCTACTTTCCATTTTTACCCTAGTAGGAATCATATAGTAGTCCGCCTGCCTCATAATTGCTATTATTCTATTCCAAAGATTCTTTGTGGATCCGTTTTCCTATTCGCTGGGACTCACTGGTGCGTGATGGTAACGCCACCTAGCGGATTTCGGACTGAATTGTTTGTGCTTGTGGATATTGATTTTGTCTAATGAGTGCGTGGCGATCGATTCATATCCCCCCACTATGCACCTCGCTCCGGGAGAATCGTCTGCGTATTGTGTGACCTACTAGGGCCTGGAAAGCGCCTTGAGTATACAGCCTAACATTTGTTTTGATATCTGACAACTGAATGTTCCCGAAAATTACAGCACAAATATACCTTACCGTACCTTTTTCAAAAAACTCCAGTCTAGCATGCCGGACTCCAGGTATGATGTACATAAGTGGCAACTATGCTCAAGAAAATAATGAAACCATGAATGGAAAATATTGTTGTGACAAGTAGAATAAAGATATTTTTTACATTTGTAGGGATCCGGCTCGTTCGTAGTTGTACAAGTTTTTTGCTAAATTTATAATGACTAGGTTTCAAGATAACTGAAAAATACAGATAAAATGATCAATCAGTTCATGATTCACTTCTGAATCAATTAACTCATGTGTGAATTTTTTGTAATATTCAAACTAAGAAATATGTTAAGTCAAGTGGTCTTGGAGCCGACCATGTGAGTTTGAATTTAGATGCCGGTATTGACTTTCGACAAGTACCTATCTCACAATGTTTAATAGTCATTGAAACCTATAAATCACATCAAAGAGTGGTTGAATATCAAAAGTTAGATTTTGCATACAGTAACTGCTTAAATTAGAATATGTCATAACACATACCAGATAGCTGTTTGACTCTAATTAAATCGACTACATTAGTTTAGACGAGAATTCATTTTTTTAAGCTCAGACACACGAGCAAATGCTATCGGAACCCGGGAAGAACAGCATTTGCTTCAAGGTTTCATTCCCATGATATGGTCTTTCCTTTTATTTGTAATTCGCTTCTCAGCATAACATATCCTGTAGGTAATATGTCTTTAATGCATCATTAATGTTACAAGATAATATTAAAAGTACGATGAAAATATTTTAAACTATAGAAAAGTATAAATTGAGGATATGTGATAATATGAACTATAAACATGTCAGTCTCTGTATACGGTGAAAAAATAATTGGAGTATTAAATGTTGCTAAAATCTGAGTTACTGTGTATATGAAATATATTAAGCAAAGGTTAAATGCTACCAAAATGTTTGTGTTGTTCCTCAGGCATACTGTCAGTGTAAGCAATCCCTAAATTTGTAGAATTTTTTCTAATACTTTGGAAAGATCTGGTAATTTTTGTTTTGACTGATGTCATTAAGTTACCCGAAACTAGAGGGAACTCGCTATTGTAATCGCTCACCTTCTGAGGGCCAATAATTTCTTTCAAACCAAAGTGACAGTGGATGGAAAGCAACATTAGTCAATGTTTTTTTAATTAAAATCTGTTTTATAATTATCTCCTTTACATTTTTTTATCCTTCAAAAGACACACCATACCGATAATGCGTAACAAGATGACAGAAACTTAAATAGTAGCATCTTCACAGATTGGCTTTGATAATTCACAAACGCTGAACATAAAGATTCGAGAAGAGCGTAACAACCTTGAAATCAATCATGTACATTAATATGTATATGATATAAGACACTCTAATGATTGTCTTTTCCTGTTTTGTATGAAACGTAAATGATGAAGTAGTGCACGCGGCTTCAGCTTTTGTCTGATGTCGCTTCAGGCGAATTGATCACGCTTTTTAATTAACCGTGGTGTATTTCTTTTGATTACATTTGCCTGTAGAAATATGTTGTGTTTACAGATGAGTCGACATGTTTCCCAGAAAAGCGATTTCATTGAATTTTGAAGATTAAGCGCGTATATAACAGCCGGCGATGAGAATATGAATGATCGTGGGTGGCTTTGTCATTACGACGGACTTTTAATTATCCTTTCTCGAGGTCTGCGCTCAGAATGACTGTGTTTTCGAAATCTAGCCTAGACAATAGTTTTTAGGCAAGATTGGTTTAAGGAAAATATATCAGATTAGTAGTTCTAGCATTGCCACTTGACACATAACGTACCTGTATGATGTCAATATATCTTAGAATCAGTTGATTCTTATTCTTTCTGGTGATTTATTTGTCGTTTCCATATTAAAGCTGGAGATACTGTGATATACATCAGCATAGCTAGATCGGATTGAAAACAAGAAAGAGTGTATATCATTAATTTGGATACAATTAAGTTACCAATAAGGTGCTATTCTTGCTTTGACAGTAGACCCTACTATTCTCAGAGCTCAGTAATTTCTGCTGCTAGTTCCATCACAGTTCTCCAAGGAGATTATTAGTCATCAGCTCAGGCATTTTCCGATCAACGCTTGATTCTTGAAGCTTAGTTTTCGACTTTAACTTAACCTGAGCATGATTTCTGGCATCTAGCTTATGCTTTTTTGTAATACTTCAAATTCCTCCTTAAATGCTCGTCGTGTTTCGATATGACAATTAGACAAAATTCCTTTTTTGACAGCCATTGTCTTTACAAGAATATGTATAGAGCACTTTTACTGCTACCCCTTTGTGTGAGTTTTTCTCATTGCGACATATTTTCATTATTTTTTCTTTCTTTTCGAAAGGACGAGGGGCACTTTTGGCGTTGTTTTTCTATTTCGCGGACAGCTTTACTTAGGATTATTATTGACATACATAGTATGCAAGAAGCAGATTTTCCGAAATATTTGATACTAGATGGTGGGGAAAAAATGGATTCGTAATATTTTCTGCGATAAGGATAAGTTTAAAAATACACTGTTCATGGTTCGTATCAGTCCATATATGTATATATAGATGGTAGTTCGATCAGCATTTCTGATTATCAGTGCTTGGACTCAAGTGCGGAAGCTATAATTCGATCTCTCTTTATATCACGCTACCACTCAGCTTCGTTGTCCAACATTTCGGAAACTGCTATTCAGTGAGAGTTTTTTGCAGATTTGTTTATGTTTTTGATGATTTTAATAAGGAAAAATATCACCATTGCTCGAGAGATCATAACGCTGACTTCCATTAAAAAATATCTATTGTTCAGAATGATGGACTTCTTGAAACGGGGCTTGAGCATGAAAGAACGCTTTAAAATATGCTATAAAGAAAAGTATACTAGAATTTCAGTCCTTGTATTGCCACACTGCCCAGTATGTATTTTTAAAATAGCAATACGTGTTTTTGTAATCAATTATTGTTTATTTTTTATTACTATTTATCGTCGTCTTCCTTCATCCATTCAACAAAATCCAACTAGCTATAGTATAAAAAACTCTTATCGTCTTTATTAAAATATTCATTATTATCAAAGGTACCAAATAAACTAATTATCCGGTGTCTGTAGTTCGGCACCGTTTCAAAATTGTGAAACTAGTAGGGTACATCAAGACCCGCTCGAAATCATATGCCCCATTCTTCGTATGCGCCGTGATGATAAAAAAATATAACTGTACAATCGTGTTTACGAGGCCATACGTTTGAGACGTCAAGTTTGCGGTGAGATGGTGTTAGATCAGTCAAAGTAGGTATAGCAAAAACTGAGGATTATGCACCTTTTTTGAAGACATTGTTACCGACAATAACATGCTTGACACCAAACTATCTTAGTGTCGAACCTGTCACAACTTTTAATGGAGGTTATATATTCGACCAATCTGATTCAGGCTCGCCACTCCCAAAAGACATAATTTTCTCAATAACCTTTTGCGACCTAGTGGTAGGATAACTACCAATTCACAGTCAATTTACTTGACTGCTTATGGTATTCTAACCTTATCACGATCATTACTGGTCGCCTATGATTCAGACTTCTTATCAGCAATGAAATAATAAACATTCGACTTGCGCTGTGAATATTTGAATCAAGCACAACACAGGTTGTTTGGTGAATTCCATAAAGTAATGGGATGTTTTAGCTGATCACCAGTTTGCAGCTGACAGTCTATAATAACATACTTTCTGACATTTGAAGGATCATTTTATATTCTCTAGTACTAAATCAATATGTCTATAATATAATTTGAACCATTTCTTAATAAAAGCTACACCTGACCGCCAAGGGTTAATTTGTAGAAACGTACCAAAGCGTAAAGCGTTTGTTTGGACCTGCTATTATTTTCCTAGTGTTGCACACACTTGCAAGTATGGCCAACCAATAAATATTAATGGGAATGATCTATTTCTTTTGCCACATTACTCGCGTCTGTCTTGTTAATGTTTTGTTAGGTGGCACGACAAAGATGTAGATCGGATGTACATACGCATCCTGAGATTATGTATTCTACACCATATTTCAAGAAAGGTGTTCCATTATCCGTTGGTCAGATCCTGATTTGTGTTGACCACATTGATCATAACAAATAGTCAAATGAAACTAAACGCGCGGCTATTTCATGGAGTGGTTCCGGACGTAACACTCCATCCTCGGAATGTCCGGGTGGAAGGTAGAATAACAACAACATTGATGCTGTTTACCGCTGTCTGCCGCCATGCTTTTTTTTGTTGGAGACCAAAATATCCGATTGTGACCCAACTAAGCACCTTAGGTGTCAAAACTAGGTGTACTCCAATCTAAGGAAGAACAGAGGACTTGTGGCTTTGTCCGCAGAAGTCTTTCATGTATTTGCTGCCTCCATCGCTCTCTCTCGGATCGTAACTGGGATGACCTACTTGAATACCTTGCTGTCAAGCCAGTCATCTTGAACATCAATCACCCTACTTCAGAGGTAGTTCTGCTCGGCGATTTCAATGTCCATAATTAGCTCTGGTTGGGCTCAACCAAGAAAGATGGTGCAGGTCGTGCCGTTGAGACATCCGTCATTACCATCATAAAGACTGGCCCAGCCAGTGACCAGCCCTACTTCTTCACCCGCGTTTCATCACACGCCAGTAGTCTGCTGGACCTCTTTCTAACCTCTCATTATGTCACTTATATTACTGCTGTCATATCTTCCCTGCGTAACCTGGTGGAGCCCTGAAGAGGCTTTTCCTAGTTCTACTAACCTTACGCAGGTCAAAAATAGGATTAACAAAGTTTCTTTAAGCTTCTCATAGCACATGCGGTGCCCTGGTATTTAGGCTTTTGCCTGCGCGGTTGCTTCGGTATAAAAAAGATCTTATTTGATCAAATCGTAAAATAATTCCATTAACTACTGATGCCCGTGAAAGGAAGTACCTGTAATTTGTTTAGGTGTCAATATGGCGGCCGCTCATAAAAAAATTCTAATAATCCGTTGCCAAATGAGGATGAAAGTGGGGATAAAAGACTTACAATCTGGATTTTTAATAAATATTGTATGGACACCTCATTTTATGATATGTTTAGTTGTGGGTCGTTTTAATGATGGAGCAGGCACAACACATGGAATTTGACAATCGGCCAATTTAAAAACAAAATCATATAGTGATACTTCATGTTATGCCGATGAAATGTTCCATTAGGCGCAAAGCTTAGAAATGCCTTCCATTGGAGATACAGGGTATTAAAGCTTGGCACGCCGACCTGCACCATTTTACGAAAACTAATTCGTCTTTAAAGCACACAGTACCGCATAGACGGTATAATAAGAATCACGTGAACACTTACAATATATACAGGGCGTCTGAATGAAAATGGAAAGTTGTTTAGTAGAAAAGCTATATAAAATGGAATATTCCGTAATTTTACGAAATCAGACTCGAGTTTTTATCAGTTTCTTCTGATATCAGGCTTAATACTGATTTATTGGAACGGTTATCTGATTATACACAACAAAATATTGGGTGTTTCATTAAAAACAAAACATTGCTGTGTCACGGATTTGTGCAACACCCTGCAGAATTTAGGAATACACATCTATAAGATGTCAATATTTCTAAACAAATCGATTTCAAATATCTCTTACAGTTTTTTTATTCAACTATTTTCCATTTTCGCTGGAACACCCTGTAAATATTGTATGTGTTCAACTGATTTTTATTATACTGTTGAGTCTACAGTAAAGATGATCTAGTTTTGGTAAAATGGTCCAGGTAGCCTTATCCACAGGAGCTAAGGCAGCAAACCGTGTTGTGTTTTGAAAAATCCAACATATCCGAATATAAATTCTACTAAAGAAGCTATTTCATCTGATAGATAATAAACATGTGTCCTGATTGTTGTACTCATGTTCACCGTGCGTTGAATGTATGATTGCTTTTTTTTGTCACTTTTTTTGTTACTATTATTCAAACGAGTTTTTGACAAGGTTTCATCCCTTTATCCAAATTAGGGTTAATTATGCTTGAGAGTAGTGGCAGATAAAACTGAGGATCAGATTTTGCTGACGGTCACAAACTTTATAGAAATATATCCCTTAATCAGTCTAAACCAGCTATAATAATTGTTCGTATCGACCCTCTTCTATATTACATTGTATTGCTCTCAGATTCAGACATAATCTTTACATATGGTGATTTGGTCAACATGCTGCATGATTTTCCATGAAAGTGTCTAGGTAACAAGTTTTATAAATTGCAGGCCGAAATGTTGGTCAAGAAAGGATATTTGATACCGAAAATAGAAATCTTGCAAGATTCATATCAAAATTTAAAAATAAGTCGCTGGAGCTATTTTTTTAATGAGATACAAAGATTAGCTCAAAAGATCATAAACTACGAACCAGCACGAGCGCTCCAGAGTTGACGTATGCAGTACAAATAAAATTAAGAGCAGAGGAAAATGTAAACGCTGCAAATTCAACCCAAGATCTACCTAACCTCAGATTCGTTCTTTCAGGTATCAATTTTGAAAAAGTTCTTAAGCAGGGCTATAATCATATCATGTTTCCTTGTATGTTATGTTTGAAATATAATATTTCTATCTTTTTTTAAGAATTGTTCTTATTCAGCAATCATTATAATATTTTACTGATCCTATCTCCTATCAAACAGCTATGTATATGTATATACCATATTTAATTTCAATTTTTGACAACAGATTTGAAATCAACGACCTTAAAAATCATTCTGTAACGAATTTCGTGAGCATGCTACAGAAGTTGTCCTCTTGCCAGCTTATTTGGTGCTCTAGACTTTTGTGAGACCCCTAAATTCCCATTTGTGGGCGTCATCGTTTGAGATCAATTAAAGGATGAGCATGAATAAACCGTCGCTAAACAATTTTGTATATATGGACATTATGCGAGCAAATAAGAAGTGTTCACGATGACCGGCTTATAACCATCAGTGGTTCTCCTGTCGTACGCGTTTAACGGTTAGAATCCATATATTAACTTGGAGTTTTTTTATTACTGCACTTTGACTATTTCGATCCATGTGGTTGGCGTTGTGATCCTTTCAGTTTTTGTCGCGAATGTGGGTCTCCGTTAGGTGCATATGGTGGTCTGTCTTGCAAACCTAAAGAAGACGTAATTGGAATACCTGTTAGGATGGTTTGAATACATCTAAGTAAAACACTGCAAAAAATCAGTAAGATTTGTTTAAATATAGGAACTGCTTCTCCTAATAGGATCTACGGTCATCTCTTTAATAGTGACTGGGCTTCTGTTGAGATGTACGACCGACGTCTTTACAATTATAAATGAATATATAATAATTTAAATTTAAATGTTTAGAATGCTGTATTACTGACAGATGGATATTGAGTCAGGATTCAGACAGTCTTATTGTGACCTCTGAACTGATTCGTGAATGAATTGTTTTGTGTTAAAGAGGTATAAGGTCATCGTTCGATATCATCTGAGAGTCCGAATAGATCACAATGACCAGCAGTAATTTGGGAAAACTATACCAGAATTATCGGAGTTTCTTATAATACCAGCATGGAAACTAATTAATTCAGGATAGTTAATATATCTTTTCTTGGTAACTATAATAATTAGCCGTAGTGATAATTGTGTTTCTAATAGGCCATCTGATAACGTAAGCTTACCTGTCATGTCACGTCTATCAGCTGGAAACCTCCAGGATCTATGTCAGCCGTTCTCAATTTAAACTGTACACACAGTTGAATGCAGATCTCATATATATTGGTAATGTGTGCAATTTCGATAAAAACTATATTAGCAGAAAGGAAGGCGTGGTGGGAGGGGCCTGCTATACATGCCCAAAGCTACTGGTACACAGACGGCTCGGAAACTGAAGACGGAGCTGGAGCTGGGATTTATGGGACAATGCCAAAAACTGAGTTTTAGGTAACATCGCAACGTCTACGCAAAAGAGCTACTAAGGAATGAGACTGGAAATCAGTCGATCAGCATCTGCTCAAACAGACAGGCAGCCATAAGGGCATTAAGTTAATCGTAAATATCGTCTAAACTAGTGCGTAATTGCGTGAACACTCTCAAAGAGCTGGGAATCCCAAGCAAGGTAACATTGCTCTAGGTACGAAGCTATGAAGGGCACAAAGAAAATGAAAATGCGGATGAGCTAGCCCGAGAGAGTGCGAACAATCGCTTTATAGATACAGAGCCTTTCTGTTGCGTAACGATACCACGCACTAAATAGTACTTAAGAAATTGGACAAAAAAAAACCTGTGGAGCAGTCAATTAGGGCCAATTTACTAGGACTTAATATGAAGGCCATGAGGGTTATAGTTCCTTGACAGGAAACTGTCGTCTAAATCGGCATATGAGGCTCTTGGGTCTGGCAGAAGAGGCCACATTCTGTTTCGATAGAGACCATTAGAAAACCTCAATGCATCTCCTGTGTCACTGCAAAAGCCTGGCAAGGCTACGGTTTCAGTAAAAGATAACCACAAATCCAACAGTGGAAAGCTACATGCAAGGCCTTGTGTCAAGGCTATCGACTCTAATTAAAGGATCAAGGCTGGATACAGTGCTTTAGAAAGTGTATATGGGAGTCACAATAGATCAATCTGGGTCACAGTGACGTTAAGGCTAGCAAGCCAACCCCTCTCCTTTGTAATCTCGTAATTCTCAAAAATATCGACTGATGCTCATAGTCCGTATCCCTGAAACTAAGGAACGAAATTAAAAGTACCAAAACATAATTAGGCACGATGAATTTCACTTTTAGTAGTAAAACAAGATACGCATATATTTTATCATTCATATTCATGTCGGCACAGAGCCAGCCACAAAAGAGAATTTCAGTTTATTTTTTTGCCTTTGAAATGCAGTGGTGTGTGTCCATTCAGGTGCTGCGAGCTTGCCAGTCATTAGCAAGTGCAATATATTAATGCTAATTGCATTGCCCTAATTCCTCTGTTGAAAGAGATCGCTGTTGATAATTTACTGAACTTACAAGTTATTCCAGATTAATTCGCGTTTTTGATAAGACGTTCATGTCATACTGGAGTCAAGTAGGTGGACTCTGCCACTTCATTATTATGTTCAGCACAAACTAGACACTCTGAGAAAAGTCAATCAAACAGGTCGTTACAATTAGTCTTATAGACATTTTTTCCCGCCCTACCTGCCCTACCAGTAGTCCATCTGGCAACGTCGCCTCTCTGCGATACCTAACCTGGGGCTTGATTCTAAATGAGTTTCGACCGTTGAAATTGATTTCGGTGACGCCTTGTGACGATATACTTGATTCGCTATAATAATTTTGACATCTGATCATATTGATCTTCTATATTCAAATTATCATGGCAGTGTCAAAATTATCATAGTTAATCAAGTATATCGTCACAAGGCGCCATCGAAATCAATTTTAACGGTCGAAACTCATTTGGAATCAAGCCCCTGGTCAGACGTGGCAGCGCGGTCGCATCATAGACAATACTATGCTGTGGCGCGGCAGTAATACGTGTAATACCAGAACACTCACCAAGGCCGGCGGCACACCGGAAGGAGAAGCAGACGCGGCCAGTAGGTACGCAATCATAGGCTGCGAATATTTTTTTGAGTTTTAAGGGCTAATGTACTTAGAAATATGTCTGATCGGTGCGTTACTAAGGTTGGAAGTGTATAAATATATTAACATAAGAAACTGAGATATTATACCCCCCTACGGCTCGCATCCAAAGTTTTTACTTCAGAATCCTCTGAAACGTTGAAAAACGAAGTTTGAGCGACTTTTTTTAGGTTTCGGTCTTTTTCTCCGCCGCCACTAAGTCGATCTTCAAAAGCTAAGGAGGTTTTCTGTCTTTGGCATGGCAGTAACATTGTGTAGAAACGGTACTTTCCAATAATAATAGGCGGTTTAGAACTAGCGGAAAGAGACTGACAGACAGACGAAAATTTGTGCCATGGTCTTTCGTGCATCCAAAAAACATATTATATCATTTTCGAAAATTTACAATAATTCTCTGCCAGTAGTAAAGACTATATAATTTTGAATTGCTAAATATCATTAGTGAAATTGGTCGAAGCTTAATAGTGCTGAAGCCAATCAAATTATGCCAGCAAGCACTATTTTATTGTTCCATAGATTTATAAAGAGCTGTTTTCTATTTTCAGCAACATTTTTGCTGCCTTTAGGCCAAACTTGCAAGTGGCGACAAATCAAATCCTCAAATCCTTTTGTCAGTCTCAAAGGACTGGTTCTACTAGACAAAGATAACGCTTAACATTTCATAGTGGTTATCACAAGGTAGCGTCAAAGCCAAATGAAGGCTGAAGACAAGAGGCAATCTACATAATTTTGATCTGGCCCAGAGCATTACTTCCAACTATTTGAGGATAACCAGTACCTTGTTCAATATCTGCTTCACTCCTGATATTTCGACGCTCCTATTCCTAGACAGTGAAAAATAGCTTTGCATATCACAAAGTATGAATATCATCAGTCATCGCGGAAACGAGTGAGCATGCAAACGCATAAATTGTGACTGCATACACCAGAGCAGAAATCCTTGATGTGGCTACCATATTTTCCGCCGGCATGTCAGTCGGAAAACTGTCGGTGTTTCAGTGCATTTTTTCTGTTTCGACCGCACTGAAGTCTTGACGTATACCTACGTAAACTGCTTATTATATTTTGAAAGACGTAACCGCTGATTATGAGGAATGCAAAAATCTTGGAAACAGTTACTTATTAAATAAAATGACAGCACATTTCCGCAAATGGTGATTCATTAACGAAGGCGAATTGGTATCATTTGCATTTCTGTATCAGATAGCTAGTTGATTTTTGTGTTTTGTTACTCTCTTGTATCTAGAAAGTGAATCTGAGGTATTCATGTGTGTCATAACATTTCGCATCGAATCCGACTCAACAAATATCGTTTAGGCAATTTCAAATGCTAATATATTAAATCCATGCATAGTCTCATACTTTACTGTTAATATTGTTTTAGAAAATTATTAGTATCAGAATACTTGTCAATCAACAAAATAAATAGTAACTATAGTAAGGCTTATATAGAGCGTATTACAGAATGTTGTGAAGAAAATCCACGGACAGATTCAGCAGTCGAAAAATATGAAGAAAAGTTCGTATGATTAGGGTACAGAAATATTTTGTTTTCTTGATACGGGGCTTTCAAATTTATCCGAGTTTAATTGGATTATTCATAAGTAATATCATAAGAGCATCTATTTTTTCCGAAAAAAAAAAAACACGTTGATAAGTAATATCTTAACAAGAAGCATCAGTGCTGGTGTCAATAAAAATCTTTTACTTTGCGTTGTGTTTTTTAATTTTTTTTCACAGGAAAAAATTAGATGCCCGAATGGTACCTATTTGACAAGACTATTTCATGAGTAACATATTATTCTGCATACGCATAGCTTACAAAACATACTACCTATTTTTTTTAAAGTACCTGCGAATTCTTTCGTTTCGCATTACAAGCTTCTCTACTAGACTTAAAGATAATATTGACGTATGGGCTTTAACGGTATTGTATGGCACACTTTTCTTAATCGCCAGATCAATATTAGTCAAAGAGTCACTTCCAAAACGACTCATTTTCACTACATAAACTAACTAGCATTGTTTAAACACAATATTACAAACTTTATTGACAATAAAATCAAAATAATCGTTTAGCGTCGTTTTCTGGTGTCCTAGGAGACCATAATTACTTGTTATCAAAGGTATTGTAACTTTTGGTGGCAACAGCTGTCAAGTTTTACCGCTGTCATACATTTTTTTCATCTAGAAACCATTTGTAATTCAAAACTGTGCATTTGTGATTGGTAGAAATTAAGACGAGGAAAATAGTCAATACAATCCTTTTGACGAAACATCAGGCGTATTATAATTGCATACTGCGCAACCTGATCCGCAACTCAGCTACTACTCGTTCTTGCACACACACACACATTAATTGGATGATATAAAACCGGTGTTTTTACTTGCTTTTCGTAAATATGTTTAATTTGCACCATCTACACTTTAGTTGTATCTCTAGGAACTACTGTGTTTTATATATGCAAGGTCATTGTGGGTAAACACCAATCACCCTTTCATGACAAGCAAATTGTTATACTGACAAACGTGTTCAGTCACAACTTATGGTCATAATAGAAAATCCAAGCCTCTTTCATCCATAGTTATATATTGTCACATAAACTCGTTTTTTACCTTTGCAAATTGAACCACATGTGGTTAAGGAAGGTGTTACTGTGGAATTCGTTGTAGTTCTAACTTTGGATCAAAAATAAATGCGGCACCTACCAATCCACATTTATTTTTTTAAAATACTGTATCGTGTATAGAATTAACAAACCATCGATGGTAGCAATTTTCCAGTGCGTGCCTCGTCATCGGCGTTTGCCAATTAAATACTGTTAATCATGAAGAAGCATCACTTCCTGATACATTCACCATATCAGTATAAAATTCACCTCCGTTCAATCACCGTTTATGCAAGTTTTTGTTTTTGTGGAGGGCTATTTAAAATATATATTTATTTTCATACATTTATAATCACAGCCCAACTGCGTTACCTTGGAAGTGTCCCGGAACCTAGACTGAATAGAGGCGCTAAGGTGCTAAATGGCCTATGCACCGATGATCATTGCCATCGGATTCTATCTTACCTTTTTATTCGTTCATTCATGCCAATGTTACGAAAACCTTTCTTCAATATAGCAGCATGCTACTTTCAAATTTCAACCCAGTATGTAAAATGAGTGGTAAAAGTGACCAAGACGGTGGTATCGAATATGGAATCAGACTTTCTGAACATCTCTACTTCCGGAGTTCGATGTATAATCCCAGCTTCATTAACCTAGGAAGTGTTTACAACATGGAACATGGCTCTCACGAAAACCTTGAGAACTATTAATTATAAAAAACGAATTCTATGTTTTATGTATTAATGTTGACGCAATATGCGGCGCTGTCATAAAAACACATCGGCAGTTATTAATAATGCTAGCGGAATTATTTGTGTTTTGTACACCTGTTCACGAGCTGTGTTTCACAAATTCTTAATTAGATGGTGCACGTAGTATTGACCTAAAATTGACATTGCTCTATTCATATTGTTATATTTATTGCTTCTCATGATTTATGTGAGAGTACCTTATGTGATCGTAGATATTTTTCAAAAATGAGTGTCAACCCCAGGTCTACCTGGTAGTCATTACGGTATCTGCAGTTCGAGTATTCTCTCACGACCAAGATTAGGTTTCTAGTCCACGTTCAATTCTCCCGCACTCTCTCTTATAGATTTCATATCAGTCGTCCTCAAGTAGCAAATCAAATGGAGGGATCACTATCACCACCAGCACCACCTCCGACAACGCCATACTTCTTTTTTGATAATTTTCAAGAGACAGAAGCTCCATAACACATGATTGAATTGGATACCCCTCACAGAATCGTTCATTCCTCACTACAAGTCGCACCATCAAGATGGCATTAGCCGAATCAGCATCAGCCCTATAGCCGCTGTCAGTCGTATGTGCTGGGTCATTTTTGTGTGTTTATCTAGCCATACATGCCTAGATACCTTCGCACATTGATTTCGTATCTCAAGATCTTCAATTGACAGCGGAGTCCGAAGCTATTGTCTGTCATTAGCTGATTTTACTAATCCCTTGATCCCGAAGCATTTTCCTCCATTCGTTTTCATTTTTCCTGTCTTTAATTTGTAGTGGAATTTGAAAATAAATTGCATACTAACAATACTTTTTCTCCTCTACATGATGGCATAATTAGAGTTTTAATATGACGTTTCAACTCTTGTCCTCCAGCATCAACCTTATTCTTTCTTAAGAATGTCATATTGGACTTTTCCACGAGGTAATAGAATTTTTAATACATATTCCAAAAATATATAATATGTCATAATTGTCATTGCCAAACCTTAGTTATTTTAAAAGAATAGAATTTCCTAGGTAGTTGTTCGAATGAAATTTATGAGACAAAAAGGTATGATTAATTTATGATTATGGAGCATATCATAGTTCTGAAGGCCTGAAATTGAACATACTAACAGATTGTGTGGAAGAGCAAGAAGAAGGGAAATAAATCGAGAACCGAACAATGTATAGAGAAGAGTTAGGCTTTGCCTACAATATAATGGATAACATTTTGAACATCTGCCATGATTGACCTGAGCTTATTTATGATTATTCTTATTGCCATCAATAACACTTTCATTTTGTGTTTAACTTCATCATACCTTTCAATTTCCTTATAGTTTTCGTTCCAACAAAAATTCCATGGCCAACTAAGGCAATGCATTCCTGAATTTATGTTTTAAAAATCCATTTAAATGCACAAAATCTCAATGTAATGGCAATATGAAAGATGCTGATGGAAGCCGAAAGAAGAAACCTCGAATTGAAAATTTGACTTCGCCATGTTGTAGAGGAGCGAAAGTGGCAATAACAGCATACACTTTATTTTGAAATCCCAGCTGAGGGCCGAATATGAAACACCCGGAATAGTACTTGTACTCGTACCTCCTGTTGAAAAGTAGTTTTGCATGCAAACTTCTTTCCTGCAGATTTTGAGTACCATGTATGCCTCGTTGTTAACCGATATAATAACCTTTCTGAGTTTATCAAAAGGAACATTTTCTCATCCATCCGTTCGATTGTATCCGCCGAGCGAAACGATGGACTTCTGTCCAACTTTTGACGTGTCCTTTCCCGTTGACTGCCCACGCAAGTTCCCAGGCGCTCTCCTCCTTTGTTCATAACAACAAAAATATTTGTCTAGCTGATGCGGACGTACAATTTTTAAATAAACAATGACTGTGATGGCATCGTGAACGAATAGAGAACCCTACGCATGGCGTCACGCTTGCCTGATGCCCGCATGCAATGCAACTGCTTCAAAAACAATAAAAAGCTAAACGCTTTGATAGCACGTTTGTACAGTCAAGTGAAAACATCTGGAAAACTAGTCAACAACTAACTAGTCCTGGTAGATTCTTGACATAACCAAGTTTTGACATCACCCGACTAGCTTATTTTTGAATAAAATTGTGGATGTTATGAATAAAGAACTGTAATACAGAAAATAATATCTCCCGATTCTTTTAAAAGGTTTTTCTGTCTGCGTTGTGAGCAGTAGTCAGTTTTTAGTGGTTTTTTTCTTTTTCTTTTAACAAAAAAAAACAGCACCAGAGTATCAACATACTTGACTGCATTTTCAATTTATAATGTAGTGTTAATTCTTTTACGCGGTAGTATATTTACAGGTATGTAAATACATATAGATCCATATCAAGTATCCACCCTGTACATTCCCAAATCAGCTCGTAAATATGGGCTCACACGAAGCGCAACCGACAATAGTTTATTGTAAACGGTTGTAAACGCTCAGGCTGACTAGATGATAACTATGAAGTTACCCATGTCGAAAATTAATTCAATTGTTTCAGGAGTCCTATGACATGATTCATTCATATGATGCATTTTTTACGCGGAAGGGAAATGCATGGGTGGATTGATGTATACCGTGGTTATCCTCGACAGAGGCGTAGTTTCAGCGGACTCCCAGAATTCGTCAAATTGTGAAATCCATTGCAAATATTGGTAAAGTACTAGTTATGCGTTATACTATTGTAGTGTTAAAAAGAAGGAGACTTGATCGCTAACATTACAAAGCTGGGCCATCATGAAAAGAAGAAACTGCGCATTCTTACGTTGGTAATAGCTGATAAATGGGCAAATTATCTGCATGTCCTTTAAACGCGCTTCTCAAAAAGTGAAGCGATTTAATCGAATAAATATGCAATAAACTGTTATTTTTAAGGCCAAGTATGAGAATATTAGTTTTTTTAAATAACTTAGGCTCTTGGATGTCAATATGTGACATGAGATTCTTTAAAGAATCCACTACGATATTCATAAAAAAAAAGTTGGATAATGAGTACAAAAGATGAAATGTCTAATTAAAATTATAATTATGCCAACTTGTAGAGGACAAAAAGTGACTGCTAATGTGAAATTTATTTTGAAATCCCACGTCAGATAAAGTCGGGAAAAATAAAATGGCTTTAGGAAAATTCAGTTTTTTCCGTTTGAATACTCTGAATTGCAAAACTGCCCTCATTTAAACGACTTCATATCACTTGACGTTTCCGAAATCCCAATGGAAAGTGACGAATTTGAAAGACTCGCTGTATAAATTATGGTATCACCTTCGTTTATTATTCCTGTATATTCCCGGTATTTACTTTTCTTATGAGTTCTTGTTAATTAGGATGGCAATAATATCTGTGTATACTTTCTTATATTGATGAGTAAATGTTCTTGTGTAATTTCCCATCATAACAAATTCCTTCAATATACCGATTTATTATAAATTCGCATATTGTTAGAGATAAGATTACTCTATACTTTGCTGTACAACCTTCAACATCTCAATAAATAATATTTGAAGTGGTTCGTCGAGTATTTTATTTAATTTATATGAGCATATTTTACAAGAAGATTTCAAAGCCTGGACATTTAGTGACCCTTTCTGAAAATCATTGGTGACATCAAATTTCAAATACTATCCCTCTTGAAATGTTCTTGGTCATAACTCTATGGTTTTGAGGAAGTCTAAAGATCTTGCGACTGTTAAACGTTAATTTGAGTTTGTTGTATTACCACTTCTTAATTTAATAGACTTTTCTTCGAGTCTATTCAAAACATCTACGATACGGCTGCTTTTTAATTGTAAAAATATTGTCTAAATGGTCTGTATTTTTTCTTTTGCAAACTATTATCTGTTTCATTGGTAGTCTTACATTTATCAATAAGGAAAACTGCAAATACGCAGTTGTAAATACCACGAAAACCTTTAAACCATGATAGATTCAAGTTTTAAATATTCATTCCAATAATAACCTTGATATATGAATCCATCAATGTCAAGCGATAATAAAACATCTGAAACTGTGTATCCTAGTATAAAAAGTGAATTCAGAAACTGGTTTCAGTCATAAAATGTATGTGCAGCATGCTCATATGAAAAAATTTGCATATAGCTATTCGAGATTTGTACGTTGTTGATATTATTAATCTCAAATTGTATAAAATTATATAAAACAAAATTTATTAAGTGATCTCAAGCTCAGATACGTAATTAATTGGAATGAATGCAAATTGATCGATAAAGGTTTAATGGCATATGTTTGTTAGCTACCTACCTGAAATTCTCCAGTTGAATTGAAGCGCGGCCTTTATGATCTAATACATTATTGTGATTTGAATACTTTTATGTAGTTTGTCTTGTTTAATGTAATATTTTGAAACGGGAAGAATTCATCATTTTGACGTTAGGGGAAGCATGCTTTTCTACAGTTGCCGAGGAGGATGTTAAGAGCAATATGTATTAACAACACTAAGCTCTTAAATGACGATATAAAAGAAACATACCTAAAAATTAATATTACTAATAACGTGATTGAAACAAAAGTGATCTTCATCATCACTCATTTTTTGAATGAGTGTAATAAACGGCACAATAAACGGTGGTGATATTTTTAAATATTGAAAAGTTAGGAAACGCACAAATTGGAAGCCACAAAAACCCAGCCTCTCAGTATGAATAGCTAATTGACAACATTTATTCTGTAAACACGCATGCGCAAAAAAATTTGAACTTTTAGTTCTCTCAGAACCAGTACTGTTCGAACCAGTTCAGAATCGGTTCGGAAGCACTACGGAATTTGTAGAAACAGAGAAGTGCCAGTTTCGGTTTCGGTTGGAATGGTAATTTCGATCTGTGGATAACTCTGTGCAGTTCAGAACTATTCCGAAGGTCTGTTCGAACACAGCTAGCGAAGTAAGAGAGAGAAGATATATTGGCGACTATTTTTGAATATTTGTATTTTCTCGTAAAAATATATTTCTGCAAAAAATGGTGCTTCTTCTTTGCAGTGATATCAGATTAAAGATGGAGGAATCGAAGTAAGGCTTGAAGGTTTTGAAATTCTCCTGTCAATCTGCTTGACGCCTGAGCAACTTATGAACAAATCAAAGCTAGTAGTTAACGTGGAGAGTAAAGTTCAATTAAGGGAAAGAAATGCGATTTGTGTCACGCGAAAATGTCAATCAATAAATTATGTTCGACATCACTGTCGAGACAGCCGTCAAGTAAATTGTCAACAGCTATTCTCGCGCGCCTAAACCGCTTCTCTTTCTATGTTCCATTTTTTCCGTAAGATACTCTTTTCCGACTACATACTATACGACTGTAAGCACTAATGCTACCTTCTGACAGGTTACAAGTTGTAATGCATCCATTATTTTATCAATATTCCCGTCAATTCGAGTTAAAAATTCCGTTTATCATTAGCAGTTTCAGATTACACGAATGAATTATACGGTACGGAAATGCAATCGCTCAGCGCAAATGCAGACATCAAGAACAAAGTCGTACTACTCTATCTGTGTCCGTACTACGCGTCCTAGATTTTCGAATGCAGGGTATACAAAATTTACCGTTTGCTACCTGCTGCGGCATGGCAGCGCGTCGTCGTAGCCAACAATATCATATCTGGGTACAAAAATACAAAAAATGCACAGCAGAATAAAAAGAGCAGTCTCCTACATACAGGGAGATATTTAGTTTCCAACTCTAGATCATTCAAATGCTATTATTATAGTAGGTAGCTTGCAATAGCTACATGTCAACTTGCGGAACTGGTGATAGATCTTACCGCTAAACGTTGACGATTCAGAGATATGGTCGAATTTAGTTTTGCCCATTTAATAAAATACTCGATCATTCCGTGAAATGGTCAATTCTAAAAAATACACTATTTTTTCTTTTGCAAGGTATAATATTTTTATTTAACTTGATATCTGATTTAAGGGGCTAGCTGTAACTCAAAAACCAGTCACACAAACCTCCATACACCGTAAATTAAAAAAATCGTGTGAAAAGGAAGATCATAAAATGTGAAAATGTAGAGGGTGTTCATCTGAAAATCGTTCGTTGAACACCCTATAGCAACTTACGAAGAAACTAGAAAAGTAGATAAATGGAACGCAAAATTCGACACTATAGCTATAACAGTTGACGAGATGCCAATTGTCCAAGTTGAGTTTTTCTTTTTGTTTTTCGATAGATTGATCAATATCTCAACAATTTGAAAATAAACCCATAAAGTATGTTATATCTAATTGCTCCGGGACTATCCAAATCTGCAGTAAAATGTTTGTCATTTTAAAAAAAAGGCATGTTTGGTCACCACATAGATGTGATTCATCTGTAGAAACCAACAGTTTTTTTCAGGTTAGGTTAGCTACAATTTTTGTATTTACTGTTTTTAGATACTATGCATAACAACGGAGCTATCAATGAGGCCCACACTGAAAATTCGCCCTGTGTGTGACTGGAATATTAAAAAAGAAAATTTTAGAAGGGCTAAAATGTTTTTATTTTATCTAAAAATAATTGAAACGGTCCCATTGATGTCACTCTCGTTATTGCAAGGTATTTGAGGTTATGGTCATCTGTGAAAGCAACGTCACTGACTGCGTGAGAGTTCTGGTATAGTTCCATGTAGAACCCGAATTACGAGTACGTACTCATATTATTTGATGCACAGAGATTTGAAAATGAGTGATAACGTTTTTTTTACCTTTGCGACGATTTCAAAATATTTGGTGATTACTTAATACCCTACTTGCGAGTAAGAGATGTTATTTGTAACCGCTTGTATCTAACAATCAAGAATCAAATATCACATCAGCACGACTGGTCAGTAATAGACGGTTACGAATTAAGTTATTTAGACACAATATACCTATATCGGAAGTCTTAGATAGTAATAGTCAAGTAGACGATATTTATTATGGATTTTTTGAAGGCTTTTGACAAAATTGATTATTTTGTCTTATTGAAAAGAGAAGCAGGCTTTTGATTTACGGAAAATACTATACAGTTCTTAAGGTATTACTTACTTAAATTGTATCACACAATGTCTTTAAGTCCGAAGCATATTCAACTCCATCTGCTATGCCTCTGGTGTCTCACTTGGAGACACTACTATCATTGCTATTTATTGATTACCTCTACGAGAATTTGAGCTTGAAGACTTACCTATGTTTTGCAGATTATGAAAGTCTACTCTCCTCAATTAACATCAGACAAGATTGTTTAAGCTTGCAGATGTAGTTATGCTAGGAGTTGGTGTGAACGCAGTAAATTTAATCTTAATACAGACAAGCGTAGAGTTGTTAGCTATACTAGGAAGAATACTACTCCAAATAACTATGACATCGATGGATTGGTTTTGGAAAGTTGTAATAGCGTTGAGGATTTAAGAGTCATTTATGATGAAAAACTAACTTTCAATGCTCCCTGAAAGTATCTGAAAATGTTATACTACACTTGCGTACGCACTAAACTTGAATGCGCAAGTATTGTATGGTACCCATATTACAGATGCTTCGTGAATGACATCGAAAAAGTTCAAAAAAAATTTTAAATTTTTGTATTGGAAATCTGAGAGGATTTACCCCCAGCAAGGTATCAGTAATTCGGAATTATGTGAGCGTTTCGACGTCAAAGCATTAGAGTTGAGAAGAAATATATCAGCATCAATATTTCTTTTTAAACTATTAAGCTACTATATTGATTGTTCTAAAATTTTGTCCCAAATAAATTTTAATATCATTATCATGACGAGGATGGCAGCATGAATTACCCTGTACACAATAGCCGTTGTGTGCCGCATACAGCCTCGGGCGTTGTTCAGTTTCCGTTTTACACATGGTAGAACACACGGTACAAATGTTGTAGCTATAGCCAGTTGCTGAGACTCCTGTATAAAATGAGCACTGACTGACTGACTGGCTGACTATGGCCTATAGGCTAGGAAATAAAAATTTTCCTATATACAGTAAATCTTTTGTTAGAGCTGACTATTTTCGAGTTTTGTGCGATTTAATGTCTCAAAAGCGTTAAAAATGAGTATACTCAACTCTTAAGAACCCGGTTAAAAATTATAATTTTTGCGGTCCTCAAGCACCTGAATTGAAGTTTAAATCTTGCTCATCAAGACCCCGAAGGGAGATTAGTTGATTTCGAAGCGACTTTTAAACTTGTCTATTAGGCCAAAATTGGTGAACTTAAGGTTTACGCGTTCCATTCAATTTCTCCTAATCTGTTGATTAGATGACAATCTTTTATAAAAGTAAAATGAATTTGATTCCCTACAAATTTATGTCTGTTACTTTTTAATAAAGGATCGATGGATTTCGACATTTTCGATCAAACGCGTTCATCAGAATGGCGGAAAATACTCCAGCCCTATCATGTCGGGAATTTGAACTTACTACCAGCAAGGAATAATCTAACAATACCACAAAAAAATACTGTCGCCAAAATTGTTAGGATTTACATATACAAAATCTCTCTTTTTCTTGGCCTATTGTGGGGAGCGGCAGAATGGGCAGAATTCTCCCACGAATGCTGGAAGGTTTTTGTCCGAATCGGGCCTGAACGACGCAACGCGGCGATTCGATTTTTGGTTTTTGCCGGAATTGCGTTCGTTCGGGGAATGAAAAAGCAAAAAGCCTCGAGCTGATTGCTTTTTTTGTTAACATGTGCAATGCGTGCATTATTTCATAACGTGCAGTGATCTTATTTGCGTATCAGCTACGTTGCTCTTGTTGCGTTAAATGTCATTAGATTGGACGACAACTTCTAAGAACAAATAACATTTAGCTTGGTTGAATAGCACAAAACATAGGCAAAACTTAAAATATGCATAGCTCCATGCGATTCACCTAGTACGTCTTCCTAATTCTACTTCCTATGTCACTGCAGAGGCGAGAAAGTATTGTAATCGTCTTTTCTGCATGTTATTATGAAGTTTTACTACTATTTTAAGGACGGAAAAGCTTTATAGTTTCCCTTCATTTCAGTGGCTTCGGATTATATTCAGAAAAATTTTTGGAGGTGTTGAATATTGGTGGTTGGGGGTGGGTGAGGGTATATATCTTAATTTATTGTATCTTTATATATTGTATATTTATTGTGTATTTATATGCTACCAACCCCGGTTATTCAATCCACTTCTATTAGACGTATTAAACACATAATAGATTTCCTCGAGCATTTGCGCTTAGAGCTGAGAAATAGAGAATTATTGAACCACTCCATAAGGTCAAGCTCTAATAGGGCCAGGCAGTATTTTGACGACTGCGCCTACCACTCATGTGATGTAAAACTACATTGATTGATTTCATTGTTAGTCATGACTTGAAGCGTCGTATGTCGCTCAGTGACAGCTGTCAGCTCATCAATTTTAATAATACTTTTACACTATTACGCGTATCCAATTGGCACAAATAGCACAAACCACCGACAAAAGTTCAAAGATGAAAGTCACATTGAAAGATGACGGTCAAAATCAAATAACCAAAACCATCCAGAATACAAACATAACCGTCAACTTAAATAAGTGAGGTTGACAGTGTTGACATCTGTGAGGAATGTCAAAGTTGTCAAGAACCTCTAACTGGCCTTTAATTGCTCTCATATCAGCTGGATTTGTGTCTATGCTTATTTTTCATCGGAGCATTATATGACCATGGTCTATAATTTAGGGTCCGAACGCAAATAAAGAAATAAATTTTGTAGCTAAACCAAGTGATTAATGACGTATTTCTTGATACAATATGGGAATTACTGGTCCAGCTTACTCGAACCGTATAATGTTTCTCTAGTTTGAGAGACATGATATGAGAAATCGACCATATTAATTAGATCCATTACTTCAAATATACCTTTTCTTTGGTCTAATTCGTATCATAGGCGGACATTTTGATTACCAAGGGCCAATAGTAAAATAGGGCCCTAGTGCTGAACTTTGTTTCCGCTTTAGCGCTGTTGAAGATTGACCAGTGTACCCGTTTGAATTCTAATACGATGAATTTGTACTCTTATTATCTTACCCGTCGCGTTCCCTGCGAGCAAGAATTGAAACATATTCTGAAGTAATGATTATTTGAGAAAACGTATTATCATAAAAGCAATCACAGGGTGAGTTTTCAAAAGTTATATCAGATAAATTGAACAAATGGGAATTCTGAATCATTTCTGCTTTGCGATCATTCGATGACCGATCAGAACTTTGGCCAAAACAAATATTTGTAATATCTACTGTGAATAAGCAAACGAAAGCTACAAAATATGAGAATGTAGCTACAGTCGAGTGATTGCATCATGAAGAATCTCCCGAAATGTTCCGCCAAAAAGCAAACAATCGTAGCAGTCGTATACGTGTTGCCGTGTCACCCAACGAGTCGTAACATCATAATCAACCAACGCCAACGACGACTCCATAGCATGACTCCACACCATAGACGTAACAAAAATGAGAGTTCAGCTGTTCTTTTTAGGTTTATTCATAGAGACTTTTGACACAGAACCGAATTAACGAACTGTTTGTATTGTTTATGACATCAACACCACGAAGATACATCCTACGAACTGTATGCTTGCCTGTCCGTTGGCATTTTTGTACAGTAGTATCAAAGCCTAACATCCGTATCAGCCTTAATGAAAAAATAACAGGTGCTTTGACAAAGCAATAGACAGAACTTGGAGCCAAGCAGGAGGTTTCACTTCTAATGTATTCATTCTATATACAGTGTGTCCTTGAATTTTAGATTTTTTTACAGTTGGTATAGATCGGGCAATAATTAGCAAGTCTTCCTTGTAACGCATATACCAAAGCCTTAAGATAACCGAGATAGTAAGTTCCTAAAAGTCTATACTAAATGGCACAGTCCTACCCCCTCCTCCTCCTCCTTCTGCCCGTGAAAATGTATGATATTTTGTGGTCTAGGTAAGTCAGTATCCAAATCAGGCATTGCGCGGTGTTTTAGATTAGCCTAGTTTATAAACAAGTCGCATTTAAAAAATCGAAATTGGCACATTCCAAGAACAATCGAAAAATCGGTTTGATGTTAGGTTACTGTAAGCGTCTTCGGGATCCTGTTGATACCTCGCGAGTGTATTCAAAACGTCGTTCCCGATATTTCCAACAGAGCTGCAAGACACACTAGAAGAACTAGGCATCCCCAAATGCAACAAATTTAGGAAAAGTAAGTTAGGTCTTTCCAGAAACCTTGAAGTAAGACAGTTAATATGTGGTGAAATGGTAGCAAATAACCAAAAAGAAAATGAGGAAAAGCGTTCAGTTCGTTTTTGCTAAAGGAATGTGTCATTTTTGTGTTCTTCAAATATGATTTATAAACAAACATGTCATATCTATACACCTAATCGTTGCTGGAGGCAGGTCTACGTTAGGTATGGTATTTTTCATTAGAACCTAATACCGCGGTCACCTTAAGGCTTTGGTGAAGGTATGTGTAAAGAAGGTCCAAATTTTGGGAATTTCCATAGTTTTCATTATCGTAGCAGTAAGTTTAATGCATTTTTTTTCAACATTGTATTTCTAGCTTTTATAGGGAAAAGACCTTGTTTGGCCGAACAATTAATTATTATTATTGTACTTGAAAAAAGCTACCGTGGTGGTCGTACAATAAACATAAAACATATTTATGGTTTGATTCGACCAGACAATGGAGTCGTGCGAACATGAAGATGACAGGATAAGTTTTAGGAGTTACAATAACTAGTTTGCAATTCATATAGAACTCACCAGTAGGACTTTAGGTAGAAAAACATAGACCGAATTACGCTGGTTATTCTTGAAGTGATAAATTGCCAAGAAACATATTTTAATTCGGATCTAAAGTTGTTTTTAAAGTCACAACCGCTATTGCAAGTATAAACTATGCTGTATGCTTCAAAACGAAATAATATTGTTGAGCTTGTTGGTGTAAAAAATTTGGACTAAGGTTATAGCACTGATCTATGAAGATTTATTTAAAGAGTTGAGGATTTGTATATGTGTATAACTTGAAAACAGATCTAGTGGTATGTTGACTAATCGTTCTTTATATTATATTTGTGCGCCACTGGGTTCCGCACAATGCCTTCTTGATTGAATAAGGCTGGTTAGTAGCAGAGGCAGGCAGGCCATCTTTCACAACGGAGGCTAAGGATCTGCTGCCTCCTATGCGCATCCTTAGGCATGAGCCTCAGTTCTGAGTTATTTATATTCGTTTTCGTGGAAACGATTGAAACAATTGGCATCAAGTTGCTGGACGTTCTTTATGTAAAACGTATGTCAGATTTCGATACTCGGCTGGCCGCTTCTTTTTGTCTTCAGTTCACTAGTTTAAAAATCATTTTGGGTCTTGCATGGGAAGTGGGAAGCTATGGATCGGATTTAGAATGAAGAGGGAAGACTGTGACTACAACGGAAGTCTTCCCTTCAAAGCAAAGCCTCTCTGAGATACTAAGACCAGGTTTACTTAGGAAAGCTGGTGTAACCTGTAGGCACGACGTGAGATTTTTTGAATTGAAATATAAATAAAAGTAGATGCAAATATATCATATTCAATCAAACTGAATGCCGATGAACTAGATAGTTGGAACCTTAACGTCACTTTCTAAATACTTATCAAAATTATAAAACTGTTTCTTAGCCAAGCATGACTTCATGAGTCTTTTGGGATTCTGAGAATGTAGACGTTTAAGATAGTTCAGACACTCAGAGCTATCCACTTTTACTTCTCATGTCTACTGGCGGTCTTGACAAGCACCCTCACATTACTGTCGCTGTGGCGTTGTACCGCGTCATGCGGTCAGGTATGAGGAGATGCGATGTTGTCAGATGGACGCTACTACCAGTAGGGCAGGGAAATAATGTCTGTGTACTAATTGTATGAACCCACTTGACTGACTTGATCCATTTAATTCTCGTTATATAGGTTCGTATTTCTTATCTCAGATAGTCTAACTTGTACTCAATATAAAATGTGTATTTTTATTTAATTTAGATAGAGATAGATTTTTTTTCAACCTTTGACTCCAGGTTCTAATTAAGAAGCAAATGATTATGTTACTGATGATGGCGTTGCGTGGGGAGTGCAGAGTCAAAATACTTGACGCCATTTTCCATTGACTATTACTGATTGCAGAGCTTTAAATGGTGTAGTTTCAGAGATTGGCGTTTATTTCCTTACTCTGGAATCGGTTGATCATCCGTGGTCCTTTGATCACTCGACATTAATACTAAGTCCAAAACCAACTTTTAATGCGCGCCGCTGCTACACCACTATTCTCCGTGAATTGACGGAAGGAGTGATGAAACATCTCGTTTGATGCCAGCATCTTTGTATATGTGTGGTTCGATTTTGTGAGATCCCGAGATACAGCTAGCCAATCCAACCTGTTCTTTCGTTTAAAAATACGCGAGTGTTTTTTCAAATATCAGAGTATTTGATGGAGGTAATTATTACCTGTATGAGTGTTTTATCAAGTTCGAGTTAATGCTATAATAGTTGGTTTAACGGGAGTCGATGAATTATGTATGTTGTGTGATCGTTTTTTTTCCTTTTCATATGACTAATAAAGAAAGTGGACAGACTGCGCCTTTAATCAATGAAGTTAATCAATGCTATAGTAGAGCTACGCATATGTATGTACTTCTATCCTATTAGGATTGCACTACTTGTTCAAGAGTATTTATTAATAACCGTTTCAGAGAATTTTCTGGACTTGGTATTTCTGAAATTATTTACTGTACGGCAGAAAAAGTAAGAATTGATCCTATACAGCTTATATGGATCCACTACCTGTGATCACAAAAAAAAGTAGTTCCGATGTTTGCGAAAGCCTTCTAGATCGTCACGATAATGCATTGCTAAGATAATAATAGTAATAATAATAATAATAATAAACCTTTCTAAAAACTAAAGCTTAATACTTTTCAGAAACAACTAACTCTCTAATAATAAAGCCAATGTACGGTGAAACAGCGAAAAAGCAAAAAAAAAATAAATGAATAAGTAGTCACCCTTCATCGAAAAGAAATTTCAAGCACAGCTCTGGCACTTTTGTAAGTTATCTTCAAAGTTGTGTGCGATAGATTCAGAGACACATGTATGTGCTCGAAATACCCAAGATCTAGGCTTTTTAAATGGACTGCCTTTGCTGAATGAACGCAACCGTGTTTAATATATTAAATATTCAATTTCGCTCCAAAACAAACAAAAGAAATCACGAAGGATCGTTAAAAACGATCTGAATGCACTGCGAAGCCTGGGTAGCATTTCGAAGACGCCCACTGTAAATTAAAATAATATGGATCACTGCGATATTAGAGTGTCTCATTTTTTAGAAGCGATCTATTCTCTATTCCAAATGAAAAGCTTGTCCATGAATGACGTAGGCGATTTACTAAGGGTCACAATTTTAAATGCAAAATTTGATATTAGGTATCACCTTTCTATGTATCTATTTTATTTTCAATTGGTTGATCCTTGAGATGAACCTATTAAAGAATTTCACAGTAACTGCGTGGACCAAACGCATGAATTTCCTTCAGAATCCCGATCCGCGCAGATCGTGAGCCAGTCGACAGCCTGCGGGCTAAGCAAAGGTTGAAGCCGAACCAAAGGAAATGTTACAAGGTCTTCAAGATTATCTCGAGGAGATTGTGCTGGCGTTTTGTAATACGGTCTCTCTTTACCATCCGTCTCTCTCAGGCTCCGTGTCTTTGCTATACTCGCGGACATAGCATCAGTCTCTCTCTAGTCCTGTATCTTTGCTGTACCCGCAGCAGTTTTTTTTCACATGGCAGGCGCTTGCACAGTGACGTATTAAGGGGGAGGGGAAGCGAGGGCAGCTGATCGAGAAGCGTGAATGAATTTGTCAAGAGGTTCCGATGTAATTAAATGCACGATGCTGCGAAGTCGGTCATATTTCGTAGTAAATTAGTTTTCATCATATCCTGATTTTCGAAGATTTATGATGGTGATCCATCAGTGACAGTGTTTTAAAAAATCGTGTGCGTCATTAAAGTCTTGAAATATCGTCAGTCTGTTTAATATCTGCAAAGTAGGCAAAATGGATAAGGGATGTTGGAGGAGTCACTGAATTTAACATCCAACATTATCAAAACTAAAAGAGCTCCCCAGTATGACGTACATATTTGGATAGGTTTGAAGCTTCCGCTCTATATTGAATTGGATCCATAAATATATCCATCGATCTAAAGCCGATACAAAATGCATTAGCTGTCAACTAACTTTGGTAACTCTAAATTACATCTAGTGACTTCAACGTGATGGCACGCATTACAGAATATTGTAATTGCTTGAGAAGGGAACAAGATATAATATTAAAATATCGACATTAGATTACTGAAAAAACCTAATTGGGAATATGTGATACCCTTCTTTCCATCTAGAGTCCATAAATACGGTGTGATTACAGTGGCCACAAGTTTTCACACACTGTTTATCATCCGTGGCAGGATGGAATATTTCAAGCTAGCACGCCAGTTGCTGTTCGTATGTTGCCGGAGGGTGGCTAGATATTAATAAGATCTATATAACCTAGCTCAGAATCTTCTGCTCTAGTCAGGGACAAAATTTAATGAATTAATTTGGACTATTTTTAATGCAACCGGCACTAATAATAATAGTAGAGATTAAATTTGTAGTTATTCGAGAGTCGTAGGGCTATTGGGTTTTTTAGATCGCAGAAAGAAAAAAGTGCTAAGTGATGTACGATGTCTGTAAATTAAGTGATGAGACTGGCAACGTAGCTTTCGATCTGGCAACACTGGAGGCGCCAGGCTTTCCGGGTAGACAGGGGAACATTCAGTACCAGTTTGAACTAGCTCGAGTAATTTCCGTAGCGTGTTTTGTGAAACAGTTTTTTATATTGTGTTTTAAAAATGAGTGACAAATTTCGAGCAACGGTGTACTATTAGGTTTTGTTTCAGACTGGGGCACACCTCAATAAAAACTTCAGCAGACCTACGGAGATAATGTTTTTCCAAGAGCCTAGATTTTTCGGTGGTTTAAGGCATTTTTAGAAGGGAGATAGTTGATTGAAGATTAACCACGAAGCGGAAGGCCTTCAAGAACCGATAAAAATGTCGACAGAATCCGGGAACTTCTATGTTGTCGGACTGATGCTTACTGACGCTTATTCGTGGATTAGTGTATATTTATTACTTTAAGTGACAACTTATGACTATAACACTTCAATGTCACTTCAGTAGCTTTTTATTAGGTGTAAAATATTTCTCTACATAAACGATCTTTTATCGTGTAACCGAAACAAGTTTTACCGTTATACTATCCCTGCATTTGATTTATTAAGCTATCACACTTCCTTCAAATGTGCTTCCAACAGATGTCTAGGAACAGTAATTGACGCCTGGGAACAATGTTGAAATGTCTATGCATTTATGAGGATAATAGAATTTTGAAACTCCAGTGAAGGCTAGGATGCATCAAATGCCTCTCACGCATTGATAATTATTATACCCGAGATTCACTTCCAATCGGATCAAGGCACGAAAAGGTGATGATTGTCTTTATTTGCGTTTTTTTAGTTTTTTTTAACACTTATTTATTTTTTTCTATTATTGGCTTTTTAGACCTTGTTTCTACAAAATGCTTGGTTTGATTTTAAGAAGTTTTCACAAAAGTTACATCGATATTTATCAACTAAACGTAAATTCTTGAAAATTCTGATATATCTACTGATGAATAGAAATATATTCTATCAAAAACAATGTAGTTGATGGCGAATACAAAAAAGTCAAGTGAGAAGCTACACACAAACCATAAAATTGTTTGCTTAAGCCTAGTATAACTGCACTAATTACTATCTGTACGTATGACAGTAGTTATATAAAGAGAAAACAGACAAGGCGAACAAAATTAGAGAAAGATTAGAGACGATTCCAAAAATATTGCATTATTGACCATCACTTGTAGTGAACGTATTTTGCTTGCTTTGCTTATCATCCATTTGCAACCCACGAAATATATTTTTCATGCAATAAAGGTATACATTCCACTTTTCGCGAGAGAAGCTGTTCTCGAAACTTGTGAGCTATCACAAAGCTATTCAACTACTACGCGGATGAGCACAGGGATAAGTTAAGTAATAAAAGTCGGCTTGAAATTCAAAAGTTTTCTAACTTCAAATTGCCTATTTGGCCAATCGTTGGTCTATTTGACACGGTTCGCGAATTATTTAGGCAGCCTGGTGTTAAGACAATATGTTTATTTATTTCGTATGACTTTTGACCACCAAAAACCGTGAAAAAAAAAACTGAACTTCATTCAGGTTAGTATAAATGTAGCGATTTATAAATATTTTATGGCAGCTTGGCAATACCGCCGCGGTAGTGAATAGATCACTGTTTTTATCTGTAAACTATCAAGTAGCCAAATAATTTCTTGCGGTTTTTAGCAGAAAAATATAAATTTTTATTGAGAAACAATAAGACACTATTTATTTCTCGAAGTAATTACCATCACATTCAATGATATTTTGCCAACGTGGAACTAATTTTTGTATGCCGGTATTGTCGAACTCCCTGGATTTGGAGTAACAAAATTGGCGGACTGCATTTATTACACCACCTCTAGTTGTGAACTGTTGGTGCCTCATACAGCTGTCAAGAGACAAAAAAAAGGTGATCATCACTGGGCGAAATTTCGGGAGAATATGGCGGGTGCGGTAATGTTTCCCAGCCGAGTTCAGAAATATTTTCTCGGGTCACTTTTGCGGTATGAGGCTTGGCGTTATCTTGCAAGAATATCACTTTTTTCCGATTGATCAAAGAAGGCTGTTTCTGGATGAGTGCGGCTTGTACTCGTTGAAGCTGCTCACAATACAAGTTAGCAGTGATGTTTTTACCTCTTTCCAAAAACTCATAATGGACAATTCCAGTTGCTATCCACCAAACACACAACAAAACCTTGTTTGGGTGCAAGGAAGCCTTGGGCGTGTGTGGTAGCGAATCAGTAGGCGACAACAAATGATACGAACGCTTAGAATTCGAATACAAGATCCATTTTTCGTCGCAGGTTAATAACCGATTAAGAAATGGTTTATTAGCGTTGCGTGAAATGAACAAATGGTAAGACGACTTAATTTGTTATCATTTGTCACTTCATGTGGGGCCCATTTGCTTAACTTCCACGTCTTTCCTAACTGATGAAGATGCAAACGACAAGTTTCAGGACTCACTCTGAAAATTTCTGCAAGTTCTTGGCACGTTGTCATGGAATTTGCGTCCACAACCTGTCGAAGATCCTATCGATCAATAACATCCATGGCAATGTGCGATATACAGCAACCGCATGAACTTATTTGGTTACCTGATAGTAATACTCCAAGAGTCTATGAAGTTAAAAACAAGTCAAAGTACGTAAGATGCGACTGTAACAAAACATTTACGATCGGCTTCCCTACTAGAATGCAGACTCCCAAGGTGAATTGGACCGACCGGCGGATTTTAAATGCATTCCACGTAGTATCTTCTCGTGATATAACTACTCTTTGGCTTCAGTATAGTAACAATATTGTTTTCTAAATCGAACTAGATGAACACCTTTCATTCAATCGGTATTTTGAACAACTACCGCTGTGTCAAAAGCAAGCACGATACATCTTTTTATTATAAATTTTCGAAGACTTATACCACTCCAATGGTATCGAATGCTTGAGAATATGAGGGTGAAGGCTTGGCCTACTTTTTTTCATCGGACACGGTGCCCGCTCCAGAGATGGGGATCACAATATAAAGATATGTCTAATTATTATGAAGAGAACAATGGTAGCTGTGAGACTATTAAGTTTGCCGATTTGCAAGGTCCTTACCTTAACCTACAAGCGTTCTCCTTGTCTGTTCAAACAGTGAGAAGAATTTCCTTGTGAAATATTGTTAGTATAGGTAGCAGTACCTGAACTTAGTCAGGCAGATAGGATTACAACAAACGTCATACCATGTTTCTGGGACTTGAATAGATCAACTTTCTTGAATATCAGTGCAGTACATAGGTGTGAAGTATGTATTGGAACAAAGGAGGTGGATCTAGGAACAGCGTTTAAATGCATCCCGTGTCGGCAGTAGCAAGGTTTTTTAGTATTACGGAACCTATAGGATTTGCAAAAAATGATAGTTCGAATCAAGATGGCGGATCAGGACTACGAAATTGTACTGTATTTAGCAATTAAGTGGAGATAACATCCGCAATTTTACAACTCGAAAACTTACGATATAGGGTCATAATAAAGTAACTGGCCAAACTTCAAGAGGCGAATGTATAGATGATTTTAAGATGACATGTTTATGGGTCCTAAAATGTCCTGTAACGAAAAGATCATTATTACTGCTTAAAGAGTAATTTATTACTGGTACACTAATTTATAACATTATTTGCATCTAATTTATAACAAAATTATAACTATATCGACTGGACTACTATTCCATCTTAATTCCGCGTTTACTGTCCACTGACTGAACTGTGTCTGACTCTTTCGCCATCTTGTCGGGTATTCATTCCTCTATCGACGAGTCAAGAAACATTCCAGCGTTTCCCGGCCAAGTCACGAACTTCCATGGAAGTGATGTAAATTGAAGCAGATTCATCTCGAGATATGTCGAATATTCGCGATAGAAGTGAAAGGCCCAGACCGCGATCACGCTCTATCATGCGTAATTCTGGTTGTCTAAGCAGCAGTCCCATTTCTGGACACCTGTAGGATCTTCTAGTTATCTAAGTAGTTGATATATGAGCCTGTCTCTCGCTGGTACCCAGAGTTCCAGTAACACGATGACGTTTGCTGATATATAAGCTGGGATATTTTGACATTTGTCGAAAAATAAGACATTTTCTACGCCATTGACTTTTTGGAATAGCCTCTTGCGTTTTTGAGTATGACATGCCTCTCTCGAGAAATTTTGTCAGATCCTTTCATTTCGATAGACATTGATTAAAACACTTGAATAACACTATAAACATGTCAGTCCATTCTACTTTAAAGATCTGCTGGATTCAGTGAAGTTTAAATTTAATATTTGATGTAGTCTATTAGATAAGCGATCCCATCTCATCACAGCGTTATTTGATGAAATGTTTTGTCTTAAATTAATCTTAACAGTGGCACATATATTAACACCCTGTTTCTTGGTAATGGTACCTTTTCAGGAACCATGTCTATATTATTATGCTTTTTCTTATAATCACCTACGGTTTGGCCACTTAATTTATTAACACCCCGTATATTTATGCCCCTTGAACCCAGAGGTGAGAGTGCCGAACCTGATCTCCTGTTTATAATAACTAGGGATTTTGATAAAAAGCAAAAGAGTATGTGATAAAAATAAATTCTGAAGACATTCGATATAAAAAATTGGTTCTGCATGAAAATTAGCAGTGCTATCTGGCGCATCTTTACTATGGAAATATAATTAGTTAAACGGTTTGGTTATACTTAATTACTATAATGACAGCTTCATCGTACGGCATGATCGTCTCGTTCTATCACCTACTGAAATATTATTAGTATGGTCACAGTAGTTACGAAAATTGTGCAAAAGATGTAGTTATACAGAATTTGTCTATTATATAGTATAATTAAAACATACCCCTAACAGGCAGATATACAAATGCTTACTTATTTATTTATTAAAAGTGTTTTTCACAAAATAAAAGATCTTTTCTGGAAACGAAGAAATAATTAGTATCACGTAGATTGAATCGGAATTTCAGATATACAGCTATTTACAACTTACCTACAAATTGAAAATCCTCGATACACAAATGCTCTTTGAATATCACTGTTGTTACATGCAATTGAAAAATGATCTTTGTAAAAAAAATATTACCTTGTTCAACTTTGCAGCCTGATAAGCGGTGACAAATAAACTTGTAAATCTTACATAATTTTTATCACTACTAAAAAATGCTACGGAATTTGAGAACCGTCTCGAAGTTTCGTACATTTTGCTCATTTCTGAGATGATGCAGTTAGAAGAAAACTGGAGGATGGATAAATCGACGACCGACATAAACTTTTGTTAGCTAACATTCGTTAATATTAGCGATCACAATGTCTACTTCCTTATGAGTGGGAAATAATAGTATCTAGGGCGTTAAATACCTAGAAGCAGGAGAGCATCGCTTTGTTTTTCGACTTTGACATTTAGTCCAGCCAGATTTAGTCAGCAGAAGGTTTTAACAGTTTGATTGCGTGCATAACTTCGACACAATCTATTTGACCTATTGTTCCTTTTGGATTTGATATTTCCTCATACACTTATCATGGAATGAGAGCATATTACTTTGACGTTAAATAGGCACATCGAAAAGCTCGTAAAGCGGTTCACTTTTAAAAACCTAACTATAAATCATAATTAGGCCTCTCCAAAATAAGAACCTAATTCCTACTATTGTCCATCTGTCCTGCATAGCATCCTTTCTTGACTACCTGTTTGGGTCACTTCAATATTGTTTTTGAACTAAATTACTAGGCGCCCTTTTTAGGTGGAAAATGGGTTATTATGCGCATGATGACTAAATGCACTAACTCAAAGTTCAACTCGCGTCGAAAAGCACTGAAACCAAGCTGTGGCAATGTCGTCCCTAATTACCGACGCGTTTAATTAAAAAGTTATCATTGTTGAAATCGATAAGCGAACCTCCACACGTAAGTTTCCTACGGTTTGAAGAAAAAAGATAATAAATGGCCGTTCATAAATTATCCCTGAAGCAGGCTTATGCGTAGATAGGGTCAGTGGCGTGGACGTAGGCTCTGTTAACAAAAGGCTCGTTCATAAAAAATATAGAAAATCACAGGAAAAGCATAAAGTCAATCACACCACAAACATTTAGTAAAACAATTAAATCAGATCGACTCATAAGTGCCCGTTTTTCAATCGCAAGTTAACGTACAGTCTGACAAAGGAGGACGAATTGACTGTGTATTGATTTTGCAACTTCAGGCTAGCTGATAAAGAAACTCTACTACAGTGTCGCAATTATCGTGTTCTGTGCGTTTTCTGATTTTCAGCATTTGTGTACCATGTCATCCCCGGAAACTCATGTCTCTATCAAGCAAAAGATTTTACATATTATGTTTAACTACATTTCTTCTAATCAAATCATAGACTCTAGTTGCAGTGAACTAACATCAAGGGCAAACTTGGAAGTTTGGAGTTGACTTTCAGTTTACAATCAAATCAATTTGAATCTTTGAATGAATTAAACATGAAATTAGAGGCATATCGGCCACCATAAGGAGCCAGTTCATAGGCCACTTAGACACATGTGCACCTCTACATTCCATAAACCTCAAGCCTCTCCATTCTAGCGAAGTATGGCCTTGAGTCCAAGCTCCTTAACGTCCTGGTGGTCCAAAGTGATGGACCCCAGTATCGTCTGCCTGTAGCACCTACCTAAGAGCCTCATAGCGACACAGAACGTGCGCCGAGGTCTCTTCCTCTACCACGCAGCGCTCGGCCACCCTCAACACGTGCAGGTGGTGCCTTAACGTGTTATGGCCAGACAACAGTCCTACCAGCAAACTTAGGTTGGCTCTATCTAAAGATAAGCAGAAACGTCCATCCTTAGCGCTGGGCCCAACAATGAGTTCCCATACCTGACGGAGATGTCTGGAGATGCTTCTTCATTTCTGAGAGTTTTGTCTTGCAATCCATTTTTCTTCTAACTTTTAGCGCGGGCAACCCTAAAGCTGACTCAGGACCAACGAGCTTGCTGGCTGATCCTCTCTTCGCCAGAGTGTCCGCCGTCTCATTGCCCCTTATCCCAGCGTGCCCCGGTACCCACACTAACGATACCGGATACCTCGCTGCTAGACAATCCAGAGCCTCCCTGCATTGCAATACAAGGTTCGAAGTAATCTTATAGGCACTTAGTGCCTTCATTGCAGCCTGGCCGTCGGAGAAGATTGCTATTCTTCTCCTAGACCCACCCCCTCCAAAATGAGGGATACACAAGCCAAAATCGCAAAGATTTCCGCCTGGAAAATAGTGGTGTATCCATCAAGAGGCAGAGATAGCCTAGTTCCAGGCCCAGAGACCCCGGTGATAAGCACTTTTCGGTGACCGAGCCGACGGTATACCAGACTTGCCCACTCACTCCGGAGAGCCTCCGGCAACCGGCGTCCCACTTCTCGCTCGTTGGATACTCTACATTAAACTTGCGGTTGAAGTGATATTTAGGGTAAATAGATCACCCCTGCTCAGAAGGACGGGATCCTCCCTTTGCAGTTCGACTAAGATGGCAGTATGACCCTTGGCAGGATTCAAGAAGGCCCAGCGGCACTGACTCCACAGTCGGTGTGCGACTACTCTCGCTTCTCTGCGGATCACTAGATCCAACAATGGAAGATCCAGCAGAGCTTCCATTGTACTCAATGGCGTTGTCCGCACCGAGCTTGTAATGCTGATACACGCCAAACGCTGAATTTTATTGAGCTTGGCCTTAGTTGTCTCAGTTCCAATTCAAGGAGCCAAAGAGCCGTACAAGTGAGATGGACGCACTATATCGTCGTGTAGAGCCAGTGAACCACTTTGGGTTTAAGCTCCCACCTTACGTGTACACCGACAACGCGTCTACAAGCCCAGAATGAATTGCGAGCCTTGTTAGCCTTGAATGAAACTTTTATTTTATATAGTTTATTTAACATCATATGATGGCTTTAGCTTATGTTTAAACAATAAAAACAAAAATATGTTGCTTCTGTATACATTCAAAATATGTACGTCTTTGGAAAGAGGTGAAATACGAGGAGGAGGACTTTTACAAAGTATTATTATAATTATGAGTACACCGAACGATTGAATTTTGGAGGCTTGATTTGCCATAGCTGGCTTGGGTCGCAGACTGGATAATCTACTTTGCTCAAAATCGGTTTCACTGATTTGTCTAAATCGGTGTTTCTAAGATATTTCTATGAGCCTGACCAGGCGTTTTGTCACAGGTCGTCACACTGTCCTTTTGTAGCAAAATCTGGGTTGCAGTAATTTAAGAATACCACTTGATGGGCTCTCTTACGTAAGTAAGTCCGTATGATAGTACCGGGTAGATGCATGCCTCATTTTTTGCAATTTCACTGCTATAGAAGCATTCGAGTTGGATCCCATGATTTGAGACTGCTTGCTGCTCGCTTAGTATTAAGAATTCTTTCGTTAATGAGGTCGTCCGTGCTTACGGTTTTAAGGTTAAGCTCAAGGTATCGTGTTTGATCGAGGACAGGAGTTACCACTGTCCGCTCTCCCGCCATACTTAATCTGTTTAGGCTTGTCCAAATACAATACACTCGGTTTCCTGCTTGTAAAAAGTCTCAAAGCCTCAAAGCTAACTTGTGCATAAAAGTTCCGATGTGTCAACCGCAGGTTAACTGTGATTTTATTACTAACTAGAACGTGGATTTTTCAGTCGTTTTCTAAAATCGCAGTTAACCTCTTTTATCTAGAGTATCTTCAATGGAATATCCTTAATCTTCAGTTGAAGCGTAATGTTAAGCCTAAGATGGCACCTTGTGCGATAGGTCTCAGGCCCAGCTTTTCAACATCTTGTTAACTTTCGGGTTAATTAACACCGTCATGAAAGTTAACTGTCTCTGGACAATAAATGCGTTCTTCAAGTTCTAGTTAACTAATAAACAATTTGAGATAGCGCAAAGGGCCCCCTGTCTCAACAGAATCAACCATTGTGGATCGCGCATTGCTGCTGTTAGTTGGGACTGTCATGGATTTCAGTTCGAGTTTAATAGCCGTGCCGCTAGATGGCTGATGATTCTGGCTGAGAGTAGATGTGGTCTACTTGTCATTCGTCCAGAGATAAGAGACTAGCTGATGAGTAGCTAAGAAGCACGAAACAGCTGTCCATGGTTAGCTGTCTTTTCTTTTGGTCGGACTGACAAAGGTATCTTGTTTAATTCTGTTTAACAGCTAGTTACTGATACAGTAATCTTGCATCTACGGTCAGAAGTACCATATTCTGTAAATTTCGATGCTCGGCGTTTGTGTCTTGTGCTATTCCTGACCACTGATGGCGCTATCAAATCAAATACTTAAAAACATTCTGGTTTACTGACAACTTTTCATGTAACATCTTAGACTTATCGGGGGATTTTGTGTTGTTGTCTGCCCGCTAAATGAAACCACATATGGTATGTGGAAATTACTCTTTACTGACGTTGGCTACCCTGGTGGTCTCGTTCAATGTGCATTTAAACAATGACAATTACAATGTATTTTATATTTATTTGTTGAACCGTAGTCATTAAAGCTATTATCATTTTAATAAAAAAAAAAACGGGTAATAAAAAATGCATTTGCGAGGTATCATTCAGTTAACAGCGTCGCAGATTCACAAACATTAACTAAAGGTTAGCATTCGAAAAGCGCCCGATCGTAGTTAACTTCAACCAGACGAAAATGTATAGCATATTCTTATTTTTTATTCATATGCTCAAACGTCTATCATCACAAAACAAGGATAATACAAGGAGCAAACTGTTGACAAAATATTCCAATATTGTGTTGGAAGTTGGGTGCAAGCAACTTTTTGTTTTTAACTACATTTTTAAACAAAGGAAAACTTGACAAAGGCATATTATAGTATTGCACCTAATACCGATTAGGAATTCGGATAAACACAAGGAAGGACAACGATGTAGTAAGGTTGTGTTAGATTTGGAGCTCAGGCTTAATTTTGGATGCCGGAGTGAAGTCGGCTAACAAGTGAAAGAAGCTACAGCGCCGGCGCTAAAGTTGGCCATGTATTAACGTCCGCTCGGTCAAGCCGGTTCCTATTTACTGTACTCTGGATGACGTCATGCAAGTTGTACAGTATCAAATACGATCACTATCTAAATATCTTCATATTATTTTGGGGGTTATTTCTAGGATTTTCGAAATAAGTGAATGATGGAAAAATTGCAAAAATTATAGTTCTGCCACTCCAAGTTTGCCAGAGAAATAGCCTATCACTTTATTCTATCTCTAATATTGTTGCGCCACTGTGGACGGTACCTGTGTGTTTTGTTCAATATGCAAATGTCGAGTAAATATTTTTCCTGTCGCATTTTTAAATTAAATTTTTATTTTAGAATGTATCCAGAAGGAAACATTATTTGCATATCTAAGATGTAATTCATTATTTGTTCAAATATCTATAAAGTTGATGCAAATTGTCGATCTTGTAGCTTTAATGCGTTAAAACATGGGATACCTTCGGCTACCCACTATAAATGACACCTGTTTTATGGACTTGATTTTATTCCTATCTAGCTATAAGTATACAGCAGTCACAGATGAGCGATATTGTGTCTCTTATAACTGAACAACTAATCGTCATTATATCAATCTTCTTATTTTGGAAGGGTCCTATCTAAATACGTATTAGAATATATACAATTCCATCTAAAAATGTCATCTGTCAATTTATTTTTGAGGAATATCAGATAGACCTTTCCAAAAACAGAAGAACGATGTATGAGTAGTAAGCAACTCAATATACAGACCACTCAACTTTGACAGCCTGTCCAGGCACCATCTTGGAATTTTCATGTTAAAATAATGTATTATCAATTTCATCAAGCCGAACTTCAGCTTGGCAACTTAACCCGTTCAAAAATAAAGAGGACACTTTTTTGAAAAGCACTATACATTAATCAACCATCAAAGCAATATCCTAAACATCGAAGTGCCGCGGATGTTCTGAAGTGACTAAACAGGGTTTTTTTTGTATAAGTACTCCCAATTGGTGTTCAGAGGCTTACATATAAAATATATTTCCTTCTTCAAAAAAAGAAGGTTGAGAAGCCTAATATCCGATTATACTCCAGAGTGCTTTTGGATGCCTCTACCGATACACCGTATTTGTTGCTTTAGATATAAATATAAACACAATCCAGAAACAAGTACTAAAATGCTTGCCGTCGTTGTGCATGAGATACAAACAGGAAGATGTGTCACTACCTTTCTGACTGTCATATAATGGGCATAAGTATTGTATGAGCAGGGAACCTCCAAAGAAAAATATCGTGATTCTTTCGCTAGTTTGAGGTGGTTTGCGTTTAGTTCCTATCACAACTCAATGATATTAATGCTTTCCGTAAAAGGTTGTCACATTTCATCAGAATACCGAAACATAACATAGACTTATATTCCACTTGTATTCTATTCGTCATTGTCTGCTAGAGCGCTCTATAGGACCTTTGAACTTGATTAAAATATCCTAAGTTAGTAGGTCTGTCAGATCAGATACCAGACAAAGTCAGGGAGGAAGAAGGGAAGGAGAGAGAAAGAAAGGAAGGAAGGAAGGAAGGAAGGAGGGAGATCAAAGAAGAGGAAGTGCGTCAGTTTGATGGGTGTATTTACATTGTTAACTAATATTCGGGATTTTCTAATTGACCCCAAAGTCAATTTAGAGATTATTCGTAGAAAAATTGTCGCACGATTTAATTTTGTCCACAGTCCGGGCCGCGATGTCGTGTGTTTGCGAACTTGCTCGACTGTGTAGATTCCCAAACACTACTGAGCCATCAGAGCACCTTCAAGGAAGGCCTTTAGATGCGTTAGGAGCCAGAATGGGAATTCTTTTGTATCAATTTATATTGTGCCACACATTGTAAAATGGGAATTTCTTCATTAAGGGTGAACTCCGCAATTCCACTTGTATCATCTGCCGCTATTGACGGGCATTAACGTCATTTCCCACCCAATGATGTTATATTTCTATCAGCATTGCCCGTCTTGGCAGGGCCTTGACGCTATGCCCCGAATCATCATCATCATTCTCCGTAACATGTATAAGATTCACGATGACCCAACTGCTCCGTCGACCCTGTATATAACTGTTAGACTGCAGCAAACACTGAAGACCTGCTGCAAACACAGAAGTGTACCATGCCAGCCAGCATTAACTTATTCATAGCCACTCGGCGCGCTTCTGCCCGTAGATAGAAGTGATCTGTCACTCACGCGGCGGTGTGCGCATCAACTTCACTCATTATAAATAATAATTAAAAATGCTCCTTGTCGGATAGTCCAGGGTCGGCCTACACTTCCTGTGAATGCTTCGTGTTCGCTATCTGCTGCCACCGGATTATGTACTTTGTTATGAAATGACGAGTGATGGACTTGATAAGGTCTTCCATGCAAATGTCTGTGATGTAAAGATAGGTGCTTCTCGGGATACGGAAAACAAAATAAAAAGGTCTGTCATTAGCTATGGTATGAAGGCATTGATATCTCCCGCGTCAGTATGCGAAAGATGCTTCGTTATGATGAAAAAACTGTAGTCATATCCACGTGGATGTTTTGATTTAATCAGACGTATTGGAGGATATCCAACATGCTTTCTAGAAATTCTTAACTAACCATTTTTTCTTGTCAACTTTTAACTTTTTAACTTTTCACAAAAAAGGGTACAAAATGATAAAACAGCAAACACAGATCAAAAACAAATTAACAAAGGCTGTAAAAAAAGGATGAATATGTCTGAATCTTTTTTGTTCTTACAATACACGTGAGAAACCAAAAAATCCCTAAGACGACTCCTGAATGGTGGGAAATGATATAATGATAGGGATATATGCAGATAATTTTTATGCTATGCATTATTCCTAAGGTCAATATCACTGTTAGTGCGTTATGCAAATACCAGTAACAGTCATTTCAATGAGATATCCGCGGTTTCTGGGATGAAAATTGTCCCATAATATACTAAGTGACATATAAATCCGAACACCCAGTTTAAATGGTTTTATTTTAATAAAAGTTGGTGAATGTATTTATCTTACTGTAAATAACAAGTGAACAAATTTTCAGCCTTATCAGTTGGACATTCCGGTTTTTATACTGCTTTTTTTTTAATTCACTAACGCTCTAAAAATGAATATTTCAGCCGCAGTAAAGAATCAACGTTGGCGGATTTTGGTTCTTGACATCCTTTACGATCGGTTACGATGCCTAGAGTACGGAGACCTGTACGATTTCGTCAACTTAGTGAGTTTGATAGGGGCCGTATAATGGGACTTCGGGAAGCTGGACTTTCTTTTCGGGCAATTGCAGTTAGAGTGCAAAGAAGTGTAGACACTGTGGTTAGGTGTTGTCAGGCATGGCTTCGAGAAGGCCGTACGCAAAGAGTAAGGGGCACTGGCCGCCGCCGTAGAACAACAGACCGTGAAGATCGCCGCCTAAGATTATTGGCCTTATGGGACCGTTTCTCCACTACCAGGTCCATTGCAAATGAATGGTTTGCAGAACACGGAAGACCTATTGGCATGCGAAGTGTTTACCGACGAATGAGAAGTTTTGGCTTGTTTTCATACCGGCCACACTGCGTCCTCCCTTTAACTCGAGAACACCGACGTAATAGCCTTGAGTGGTGCAGACAACGGTCACTCTGGGATCAGGAATGGAACAGTATTGTCTTTAGTGACGAGTCTCGATTTTGTTTAGGCATGCACGATGGTCGTGCCAGGGTTAGAAGGCGACGTGGTGAAAGGAGGAATCCACAGTTTTTTGTTGAAAGACATGTTTATCCCACTGTTGGAGTTATGGTTTGGGGTGCTATAGCTTATGGTTCCAGGTTACCTTTAATCTTCATCAGAGGTAACATGAACGCGCAGCGTTATATCCACGAAGTTCTAGAACCCCATCTTTTACCCTATCTTGACACCCTGGCAGATCCAACTTTCCAACAAGATATGCCCGACGACATATTGCAAGAGTCACAATAGACTTCTTTCAACATAATGATGTCACATTGTTACCATGGCCACCAAGATCTCCCGACTTATCCCCAATTGAGCACGTGTGGGATATGATGGGTAGGAGATTGCTCAATTTGTAACGTCCTCCTCAGACTCTAGAAGCACTTCGAGAGGAGTTGGTGGTTGCCTAGAATGAGATACCACAGGAGGACATTGACCACCTGATCAGAAGCATGCCTAGGCGCGTTGGAGAATGCGTAGCACATCAGGGTGCATCCACACATTATTAAAGGTGAAAGGGTTTTAAAGCAGTGCAATCATTTTGAAATTTTTATCATTTACTTATTATGCTTCATTAAGTACTTATACAAAATTTTATTAAAATAAAACCATTTAAACTGGGTGTTCGGATTTATATGTCACTTAGTATATATCAAATTCGTTATTTTCCATGTTCCCTAATGGTCCTGCTAATATTCCGTAGTTTGATTCTTGGGCCCATTTTATGGAAGACAGTTCATATTAGGATGTCTATTAAACGTGTCATTGCAGTTTTAAAAGTTCCGTAATATTAGTGAAAAATGTAGAATTGGCACAATGAAATTAATATTGTCAGTGAAGACAAAGGATCAGAGGAAGGAATTACACAAAATCTGTTGTACAGCAAAAAAACATTCCCAAATTCTAATTCTGAATTGAGAAAATCTCCTCAAAATGTCTTCGCATAATGACAGAATGCATAGAAAGTTTCAATATATCACGATAGTTTAGCTTTTCTTCAATAGAGGAACAAGCATTATAAAAAAAATAGTGAGAGTAGTTTATGGAGTTGCTGTCTCTCTCATCTCCTGTTAATCTAATAAATATTTTTATCGATTAGAGTGATCACAAAATGTTCTCGGCTTTTTCTCGTCAAACTGTGTCTGTTCAAAAGTCTTTGACTCGCAATGCAGGAAAAATGATATCGGTACGAACCCATGTTCTTATGAACCTCAATAAAATGACCTAAGAAACGCACCTTTCATTCGCACATAATTATAAAGGAACATCAAATTTCAGTTCTATTCTGCAAAAGAGTAGTATGAGATGCTCATAATAAATGCAACATATCAAATGGTGTCTGGTTTAATGCCCGTAGTTGCATTAGATATAAATCTTCTAGGACCCATAAGTCATTATTTCACCATACATGTTTTGACTACAGTCCATTTCTGTTCGTGCACTTTACCACTATAAGCAGCTGCTTTAGGTGAAATATATTTCGCGTTTGATGAATAGCCACCATTTCCTTATCTGGGAATCTTAATTCGTAATTTACCGAATGATGTATCGCTTAAAAAATACCATAATATGGTTTTAGCCTAATGATAGATTAACATATAGCGATTATAGTTATATATATATTAATTTTTCGTCACGTTTCTTCACTCGCCGTGTGATTGAAGATCAACTACAAGCATCCACATATCTGCATGTTGTATAGAGTGTCGAGAGATAGGTGAGCAATAGCTTTGATTTATGTAGAATACAAAAGTGTGACATTGAAAATCTCTTCGGAGATGCATGGCTCTAGATACCACCAAAAAATGTGTTCTCGTAAATAACTTCTGAACTACAGTGTAACAATCAAGCGACATTTTTACAGCATCGTAACCAATAGGAAGGAGCTTTAATGATGATGCCGATTCTCAAAAAGTTTTTCAAGTCTAGAATTCGATCAAGCGGTCTGCAAATTCACTCCAGGGTGTTTTTTGGGTGCTGATCACAAATCTGTTATCTGATTTTCGCAAAATGATGGAACTGTAGAATTATCAAAAGCAGCACTGCAACAATACTGTTTTTCTCCTGTACAGCTTATTTTATCAACATCTCGAGAAATGTGATTGTTGTTGGGTCATTAATATACAGGGTGTAAAAAGTAACAGTTTTGCGTTATGGATAGCTCAAACAAGTTATTGAGTTATGAATTATATGATAATGCAAAGAAGTTATGCGCACGAACCCATTATCCAATAGTTTGTTGTATTACTTTTCAGTGTACTATATCATGAATCAGAGAGATCGGCTACATATTTTGTGATACCCGGTATAAGATCCATATACATGATATAATTGGTCATCATAGAAATTATGCGAAAATTAATCTAAACCGGTAACAGCACATTAAATAAATAACAATAATAATAATGTCTATTTGGGCGAGGCTTAGCTAACACGACTCTTCCACACTTAACCCAGACATGTACGGGGTTTCCGGCTATAAATTGATATATCTCTATTTTTGTTACATGATCTTCTGTAAGAAAAAGTTGCATGATAAAGTTATAGGGTCTAATATGTAATATTTTTTGTACACCGGGTGTCCGAGAAAAGTGCTATCGAATAAAGTTGTATTTTTCCAAATGAAACATCCTGTATATTTTCATCGACAGTGGTAGTCATTTTTTTTCTAGTTCCAAATATAATTATATAATTTGTTAAACATCTTGGTATTATTTTAGTCAAAAACTTGAGGTTTGTGCGTCATTTAATCATATCAAACTAATGAATATAAGTATGATAAACTACGAGTGTATATATATTCTGAATCAGAAAAAAGAAACTATCATTTTTCCTGTAAATATACAGAGTGAACCGTTTAAAATATCGAACCTTATTCGATATCACTTTTCCGAAACGATGAAGTAGTCGGAAGAAAGATATAACAGATAAAAAAAATTAGGCAATTTTAGATATAAATACAATGTTAGTTAGAGCGCAGTACGGTAAAATATTTATATAAAAATAGATACTTGTAGAAGGCAGTTATATTTCAGATAGCGGCAAGGAATGAGATAGGGAAGTGCTCTTAAAAAAAAATTGATATAGCAAGTAGCTACAGTTTATAAAAGTTGGACTAAATGTAACTTACAAAGTCGTTGAGTTCGTAGCTACAACGATGTGTTAAGGGATCTCAATATTGAGATCTCTTACATCACCACTGTACCTACGAACTCAATGACTCTGTAAGTTATATGTAGTCCAACTTTTATTAACTGTAGCTACTTAGTATAATTTGTAGTTCCTGATTATGGTTGCATAGTTGTCCGAAAGCTTGAGACAGAAGTTAAAAGAGCATTCCCATAGCTTATTACTTACCGCTGTCCAAAGATAGTCTTCTAACTAGTTGTTGATCTGCAATGACTAACTACCCTCAACTCATAAAAAAATAAATATACTAAATTATTATGCCAGAGCAAGAATATAACTGTGTTTGTAGAAGACTTATTCGATAATGTTTTTTAAAGTTATTCACTGCGTTGCTAAATTTAGAGGCCTAACAATTTTTTTTTGTTCCAGGTGAAGATCTGGTTCCAGAACCGGCGTAGCAAATATAAGAAAATGCTGAAGGCCGTACAGACACCTGGAGGAGGCAATGCTGGCGGTGGAGAGGGCGGTACAAATGGAGGGGCCGGTGGCAACCCCCACGGAGGCTTATCTGGAGCTGGGGGAGCAGCGCTGCCGGCGGCGAGCCCCGGACCACAGGGCCAGATGATGCAAGGTACGATCAAGATGGAAGGTAAATCATCACTGCTTTTGGTTTATGATTACTATCTGTTCTGTGTATATATGGGCGTGGGTGTATTACTTCGTAAGTCCCATAATTTGAGTTTTCCAGGACAATATGAACTATGCCACTGATAATTAAACCAGTTTTAAAGTACTTTTTTCTGCTTGTATTTGTGTTTTAAAACATCGAAATTTCAAATAACTTTCACAGTTTCTTAATAGTACTGATAGGAAAGGTCCGAAAAACGGTTATAGACGTTTTTTTAGCAGAATATAGGGTTAGTGGTAGGTATACCACTTAAGCAAAATAATGATATTAATAACCTGTTTCATTGCTTGTTATTGTAAATTATATTTAAATATTGAATTATCAAGATGGCACATGTTTTATCTGTGCGTGTATACAGGGTTAAACGTCATGGTAGTCATTATTGAAATGAGTAACAGGGGCAGTCAAAACAAGTCAAAATGTTGATATGACCCATGGTCCAAAAGTCAATAGATTTTTGTTTAAATGGCTTTATAGTTTACAACTTTAAGTGCTTTATATCGACCACAATCACCACAATCTTACTAATTTTTATAATCTAATCTAAAACGTTTTTAAATTATGTAATTAACAAATAAATTGCATTACGTTTTTCTAAGTTAAGCCAAAATTTGTAGTCAGTAAGTAAGTTTCATTAAATTGAATATTTAAAGCACACATGACAGCAGCGCGTCGGTCATCATCACTCTTATCAAATCGGTAATCGATCGCGAACGGTAACAGTGGTTAGTTATCGGGCGTCGGTCGTGTTGTTTACAATATTCTCGAATCAAGAGTTCGCCGACATGTTGTTAGTTTACGGTGAAGCTCGTCAGAATTTAAATCTTGCAGCTGAAATTTATCGCGACAGATTTCGCCAACCCAAACAGCAGGACATTTGTGCAAGTGTACCATAGGGTTCGAGATACAGGAAGTGTTCAGCCCACTAATATTCGCACTCGTGAAAGACAGGTTACTGTAGCAGGAGGAACAAATTTTAAATATCGTGGAAATCAATGCAGATATCAGCACTCGGGAATTAGGACGCCGCGTAGGACTAGCGCATACCATATTCCATAGAATCCTACGGGAAAATTTGCTTTATCCCTACCATGTATATGTACAATGAGTGCAGGCCTTGTTACCAGAAGACTATCCTCGCACACTAACATTCTGTCAGTGGTTTTTGCAAAAAACATTTAAAATCCGGATTATTTTAAAAACATTCTAGCGACGGACGAATGTACTTTTACGCGAGATGGGATAATAAATTTCCATAATACTCACACGTAGGACCAAGAAAATCCTCATACCATTCGTGAAGGTAATTTCCAACAACGTTTTAAAATAAATATTTGGGCGGGTATTCTTGACGATCAGGTAATTGGCCCTTTCAAGTTACCCCCAAAGTTGTCAGGAGAAGGATACCTTAGCTTTCTAGCTAATAACCTACCAGAACTTCGGGAACAGACCTTAGTCAACATGCCAATACAATGGAGACAGAATTTGTGGTTTCTTCATGATCGGGCACCACCACACATTTTTAGAGGCGTAATTCAGTATTTGAATGAACATTATACAAATCGCTGGTTCGGTCGAAATGCTCATAATCCTCGAAAATGGCCAGCAAGATCTCCTGACCTCAATCCGATGGATTTCTGGTATTGAGGAGAACTTAAACGGATGGTCCAATAATAACTGAAGCACAACTTCGCGAAAAATTTTTGAATGCGGCTAAAATAATGAATGGACAACTTCGAGGAACTAGAGTAAGAAGAAACTGGGTTCGTCGTAATCAAGCTTGTGTGGAAAGTGGAGGACGACATTTTGAACACCTACTGTAAATACAAAAAAAGTGCAGTGTGGGTTTTAAAAAGAAAAACAATGTATGTATCAAAATTGTGTTCCCTATTTATAAGGCCGTTTTTTTTAATTGTTTGCATTTTACGAGTACATTATCAAATAATGAAATAATATCTAAGGGCCAAAAATAACAAACTCCATCTTTCTTTACACTGCGTTCCGTCGTAATTTGCGTCTGGCATTGCGGCGTTGTCAGATTTTATTTTACTTTAAAGTCGCTTTTCTCAAAAAAATGCCGTTTTGACCCCCATGTTATATGAAACTTTTTGCTTCTTTTAACCCCCATTCAAATAATGACTATCATAACGTTGACTCTGTATTTTTAAGGTACATACTTAGGGGAAACCAGGGCAAAGCGAACACCTTAGAAAGTCGATTCCTATTCTACATGTAAACGATGAATCCACCATCGTGAAAAAAATACATGACCTATTCGTTCAACCTACGCCAATAATCGACAATCGGTTGTAGAAAAGCGCACATGCTTATTTGACCTCCAGGCATCAAAAAGTATTTTTTTCAACATACAAGTTGACATTGCAAGATACGTGATCTTTATACTATCTTACGAATAGCTATTTAAAATATTTAGCGTACATTTAGAGGACCTTCTCAATCACCCAGTTGAGACAGATTGAGTCAATGCCTTGGTAGGTAACAAGAAAACTCTGAAGATTGCATGTCCGTTTTTTTTCTACTGCCTATTTGGAGCAGTATTACAAATCGTTTCCATCTGACTATTTCATGGTGTGTATAGAGATGAAAAAAATTGTTATATTTTTTTTTGTAAAATATGCATTTTCTGTGCATTTTATTCTATATTTTTCCTCAATCGTAACTGGTTAACAAATATGATTACAGGTCTGAAATTGTATGTCAAACTTCCACTTTTATAGTAGAATTGAACAGCTGATTACTTTTATTTTTATCACTTTTTCTCTTTGAAGAATCTTTGATTTTTATAACCACGTTTTACGGCAAATTACGGTTTCCAAGAGAAGCAAACATTTTTTGAAGAAGGAAAGTGATAAGAAAAAGCAATCACCGGATCAATTCTTCCATAAAAGTGGAATATTTACATACAATTTTAGAGCTGTTCTATTATTTGTCAAGAAGTTACGATTAAAGAAAACATGCACAAAAAAGAAACTGATAACATTATTTTACAGTCATCTCCTCCAGACAGCCTGTTGAAAAAAGGGAAATGCGATGTTAAAAAAGTGATTTCGGGCTTATTTCGGGTTAGTTTAAAATTGGTATTTTCGTACATACAGGTAACACATAAATATGAAAATAAAACAATACAAGAATACTGGTATTGTTTTTGAAATCACCCATTCTCGAGTACCCGCGTGTAAAGTCCCGGACTTACGATGTTTTTGTACTGAATCTGTGTTGTGCGGAATCTAGTGTCTTACGATGTGTTTAACCAGAATACACATCTTCCTTTAATGAAACAATTTCAGTAATAAAAGCATGTTGGTAAAAAAAATGGAATTAGGTGTTTTTTGCTCTGCCCGATTCAATTAAACATTATGGAAATGCAACCCTCCATATGTAACCTAATTTAGGTAAAACTGGTTCTTGCATTGCAGTCTTCATTCGCTTGATCATTGTCTTTATTCCTAAAGAAAGGTATTACATTTTATTTGTGCATCAAACATATAACATCATCGACATAGTTGGCATCAGTTCTTTAATTTATTTGTGCGTATCCTCAACCTAAAAGGTGTCCTTTAAGCCATTAGAAACGTGTTGAATTCTGAAGTGATTTCAAGGAAGAAGTTCGTTTAACATGGAACGTACAAACTCCGTGTGTTGGGATAGTTTTGGAATAATCCTACTTTGACTTCACATAATCAGTGCCGGTACACCTACCATTATCAGACATAAGTACTGATTCAAATTGTTATAAAAGTAGTTATGACATCTGTAGAAGTGCTTTTTTATTGACAATTTCATTCAAACTGTTAATATGACGTTAGAATGGGGTAACCTCATCTAATTCATGCAACATTTCACAACGTTCGCCCTATCAAAACTGTGATATTGCATTTATGCAACTTCAAAACTGGATATTCCTGCCGGGATAAAGAAATGGTACATATATAATCATACATCACATAAGGATATAGTAAGATCTTCACTCAGACACTTTTTACGTTTGGTGGTTGTCCGAAATCAAAGCTGTATGTGATTTACTCATTATAAGCTGTTCAGTTTTGAAAATCCTGCACTTGTATAGATAAAGAATGGAATGTTGTGGAGTCACTTTGATGTCACATTTGTGTTCGCATCCAAATAATACGAGTAGGTACATCGAATACCACACACTTGAACAAATTTGACTGAAATTACTTTTTCCCATTGTTTTGGGCTTGGACTTGGCACAATGTTCAGCACACCATCATCTAAAATCGTTAAAAATGGTGTCAAGTTGGTTGACTGCACCTCCCACGCAACGCCGTCTTCAGATCATAAAGGATTATGATCAGCACAAGTTAGACCCTCCGAGAAAAAAGCTAGTTACGTACCTGCACAATGGAGAAATGAAACGGATGAAGTCAGTCAAACAGTCCCATACAATCAATCCATAGGCTCTTTTTCCCTGCCCTACCGATAGTACCGTGGCAACATGGCCCCTCCCACAGACCGGCACGGCTATTATGTAAAAAACCTAAAAAAGTAAAAAAACACGAAATGTCACCTTGCAGACTAGGTAGTTTTTAGTGTGCAAATAATCTTTAAATAAAATATAGCCTCAGTTCCTTGCAAAAATATATTATTTTTCATTTTATACTCTCCCGTAGTCTTCCAACTGGTAGAACCTCTACCAAATCCCCCCACTCGCTCCTGACTACTGAAATATGATTTGGGGGATTTTTTAAAAAAGTTGCGAATCTAGGGGATTTTTGTGCTTGTTTTGGGGAAATTCTGTTTGTTCCATCTGGCAACCCTGGCGGCAGCGCGTCACAGCGGGAGGCATAGTCACCGACACACCCGTTCGTAAATCCAGAGAGCAGGATAGAAACGTAGAAATCTGTGATGTGACAAATTTGTCTAATAGGTGCTTAGAATTACCATGGTTCTGAGCGTATAAATATACTAAAAAATTGAGATATATGACTTACAACCCCCAATTTTTAACCCCTACAATTTTTTTCATGGTAATGACCATAAGCTTCTTAAGCGTTTAATACCGAAGTGTGAGTGGTTTTTAATTTTTTTTCGTTTTTTGCTAGCTGCGCCACCTCTGGACCGATTTTCAAATACTACAAAGTTTTTTCACCTTTTTCAGAGTAGTAACCTTGTGCGAAAATTTCACAAAAATCCAAGCGATAGCTCCCAAGTTATAGACAAGCAAAGGATTAGCGGACAGATAGACCGACAGACAGACTGATAAAAATGACTGATATGGTTTTTCGTGATGTATGTCATATACATTGTAACATCCAAGAAATATATCTCAGTTTTGAAATTTTCTCGATTTCAATACGTTCTGGCTAGTAGGTATGGAAACTAAAAGCAAATTTTGTGTGATATACTTTTATCAAAAGACACCCAAAAGATACTTTCCTAAATCTCTTCTCTTTTGTTCCAGTAGGCGGTGGATCATCAAGTGGTAGCCCCGCAACGGGAGGCGGTTACATGCAGCACTCCTCCCCCACCCCGTCGTCTACCCCCGGCTCGGATATGTCCGGAGGCGGCAACGGAGGCGGTCCCCATCAACAGGGGGCGGGCAGTCCGGTGGGCGGCAACCAGCACCAACTATGGGACATGAAGCCTTTGCAGCAATCGCTGCACGGGGGCGGCGGGGGCCCACACCAGCAACCGCCTTCGCATCCCCCACCGCATCCGCACCCGCATCCGCATCCGCCGCCCCCGCACAACTACCTGCCCCAGTACTCGTGGTATCCCACGGATAATCCAGGACTGCTGACGTTAGTAGAAATTCACAATTGAATCTATCTTTATTCAGATAAAATAGTGGATAGCTAGGATACAGATGCTACAAAGAATTTTTCAATTTGAAACCTTTGTTTCAGAAATATGTGCCAATATTTATAGGGTAGGAAGTACATCCAAAAATAACAAAAATAATTACTATACATGATGGAGTGTGATGAAGTTTTATTTACGAAAATGAATAAAAATATACGGAGCGGGCAAGGATACTGAGTTAAGGTTTTAGACTTTCAATGAGCACATCATAAGCAAGAAATAGACAGAGCTTTTCGGACCAAATCAAACCACGGACGTAGAAACTGAGGTGCCTGGACCTCTAGTAAAAGATATTTTCTACGCCACTGGCCTTATCGGACAAAGTAAGTGCGTTGTATAATATACCATTCAATTTTCCATTAATTTTGTCACCCAAAGATTTTTTGTCAGATCACTTTTTTTGGAGATATTTAGGTTTGAATATTTAAGGTAAAATCCTAAAATATTCTTACGAAAAGGTTTAGCCTCCCCTATTCTGAAATGACCGTGAAGGTCGATATTGCAAACACTATATGGCATATGAAGAAAGATATAGCACCTCATTACAATATTACTTGAATAATATGCGTGTCTTATCCTCAATCAGTAGCGTAGAAGCTTACCATTCATTAATCCTTGTTTATGATTGCCACTGGTTTTTATGGTATTGCCCATATTAGATTATTATGTTTGTCCAAAATCGCTAGTAATTGTGAAAACAATCAATATGGGTAAAATTCTTATTATTTAAACCTAAATACCTCCTAAACGAGTGATCTGACAAAAAATGCTCAAGAGACAAAGTATATCGAAGATTGACTGGTATTCTATAAAATGCACCTATTTTCTCCGAAAGGGCCCCCTATTAGGGGTCCCGGTACCCCAGTTACTACGTCCCTGGTTTAATTTGGGGTGCTTATTGCTGATGATGTGCTCACTGAACGTCTAAAATCCTAACTCTGTAGATACATTTTTTTAAATTACGTAAATAAAACTTCATCTTTGAACCCATATTTATAGGAACTTTTTTTGTTATTTTTGGAAGTACTTTCTACCCGAGAAATATTGGGACGTATTTCTGAAACACGGTGTATGAACAATGAAAAACGAAAATATACTAAGTGGCATATAAAATGCAACACCCATTGTTTATTGAATTTTGTTAAAAACTTTTAACGAATTTGCTATCATGGAAGTGTACGCTGATAAACACTGTTGAAGGTATTCCGAGCTGTACTTTTTTGTAGAGGCTTTTTTGCCATATCAGGATCGGAACAATATGAACATGTTTGTTTAATATTCAGTTATTTTTCTGTCTAGGTTCAGTTTGTTTCATTGTTGTTTCATTGCATTATCATGCCTAGAGTTCGCAGTCGCGCTAATTTCACTCAACTTTCTAGTTTGAGAGGGTTACGTGCAGCCGGATTTTCTTTTAGAGAACTCACGAATCAGGCGAATCGAAACAAAGCTACTGTAATGAGAAGTTTTCGAGCGTGGTTCCAAGAAGGCCAAAATCGACGAGTTAGAGGTACTGGACGTCAAAGACGGTCTACATAGCGACACGATCGTTATTTGAGGTAACCAGCACTTGGAGACCGATTTTCCACAACAACAGCAGTTGCGAACCAGTGGTTTGATGCTGTCGGAAAGGCAGTAACAATAAGGACAGCTTGTCACCGTAAAAGGTCTTTTGGACTGTTTTCATACCGTCCCCATCTTGTACTACCTCTGAACCCACAGCATCGTCGGCAACGATCGGTATGGAGTGGGGAGAGACTTAAATGGAATAGTGAATGGAACTCAGACATATTCAGCGATGAGTTCAGATTGTGTTTGGGCACACATGATGGCCTTGCAAGATGAACTTTTCCAGCACGACAATGCATGACCTGATGTGTCACCCGTTAGCTTAGACTTCTTGGCACCGTCCGGAGTAAATCTGCTTCAGTGGTTTCCTCGATCTCCAGACCTTTTCCCCATCGAACATGTATGGGACATGATGGGAAGACGGTTGCAAAATTCACCGCATCCTCCACAAACAGTGGAGGCTCTACGAAACCAATTTCAGATGGCCTGGGATATAATACACCAAGAAGACATTAACCATCTAATCCAATCAATGCCGCGACGACTTAACGAATGTGTAGTGAACTGAGGAGCTTCAACACATTATTAACATAAAGGTGTGATATCTCAGCTATTTTGCGAAATTTCGAGTTAACATTTTTTTGTTATCATTATGAGAAACTGCCCAGCTCTTTTATATATCTTCTTGAAGCACCCTTCTAATTTAATGGAGCCACTTTTGCTTATGCTCGTGAACACAGCAGTAAGTCCGTATGCTAGTACCAGGTAAATGTATGCTTCCGTTATTTTCGATTTCACTTCCATAGAAACATTCGAGCTAAAGCTAATGATTGGGAGTAAACTGCTCAATTAACCTTAAAGATTCTTTCTCTAATGAGACCATCCGTGCTTACTGTTTTATTAAGATTGAGCCCAAGGTATCGTATTTTACTTAAAAACGCCAAAAGTTCTCTCAAACTTGCAGACTCATTTTGAAAGTCTCTGACGACACTTTCACACAGAATAAGCTTTTCGAGTATCTCTTCTATTACAAGTGATCCACTATTCTTCATATTTTGTGGCTATGTGCCCTCTAAGCGCTTAGCTACTTATCGTGTAAACATGGGCAATAGTTAGTGCTAGCATTTCTCGCAGTTTGCTAAACCGAATTTGAGCCGTACGTTCATACAGCAAACATTTTCCAAATTTCCCACAAAGCTGAAAATTGGTAAACGCCTCAAATGTACCATTATAATGAAGTTATTCTTTCTGGATGTAACACTTATTATGTCACTGAGTGTATATCAAAACTCCTTATATATCTTAGGAGCGGAACCTAGTGTGATTTGGGTTGAAGCGTGAAAAATATCGCCTTTTGTCATATTTCTCTAAAAGAGAAAGATTTACTACAAAAATACCTTGTATGAATATAGAGGATACAATTATTTAGAAAAAAGTGTTCAATTACTTTTATTTCTCAAGTCACCGCTTATGACATTCAGTTATATGCCGTTTCTCAAGTACTCTTCTGCTGTGAAAGCATTGATATATGCGACTGATACTAAAATACGTACCGCTTATAGATGGAGTGTCAAAAAAGTGTCAGCGATTTTAAAAATATGCATTCCATGAGCGACCAAAGGTTATTATACAGGGTGTTCCTTAATGATATGCGAATATTTAAGGGTGTGAATCTACATGAAAAATTAATGTTAGTTTGCTTTATAAACTATGGTCCAAAAATGTTTCCTTACAGAAACTCTGTGTGTTGAAGTTTTAGGAAAAAATGGAAATTAATTAATATTTTCAGAACCGCTTCTGATATTTCACTGATAGTTAGTACGTAGTGAAAGTTAAAGTTGCATATTTATCAATGCAAAAATAATTTTTAGCCTTAACAGTGGCTTGCATACGGTATTGGAAAAAAATTGTACGCCAATGGTTTTTTGCCAAATAAAAATTATTTTTGAATTTCCCGTTTAATTCAAAACAAATGATCCCTCTTGAATTGTCTTCCTTCGATGCGCCATTTTTGAGTAAAAAAATAAAAACCGCTCTATTGTCCGAGAAAATTAATGTAATAATTGAAGAATGCAATTTAGCAATAAAGTTGCTAGTGGAATATGTCACTGGCTTTTGACATCTGACAAGTCTCTGGTATTCAAATCTGTTCTCATTCGACATCTTTTTCATTATTTAGTTTTTACAATCTTGTTAATAATGGTGAATTATTCAAATGCAGAAATGGCGGAAATACATTACGTATATGGCCTTGCCGACGGTAATGGTGAGCAAGCCAGACGGATTTATCACCAGAGATATCCCGATCGTGCTTTGCCAGATAGTCGAACCTTTCCCAATATTCATCGTCGTCTTGTTGAAATTGGTTCTGTCCGAAAAGGAGCATCTGATGGTAGACCTCAAGTGTGAGAACACCTGAAATTGAGGAACAAGTGCTGCACGAGGTCGAAGAACATCCTGAAACGAGTACGAGGAAGACCTTAAATATTTGCCATCAAACTGTTTGGAGAATTGTAGTGGATTTTTTGTTATATCCTTATCATATTTTACAGGCATTACTTCCCATTGACTTTTTTTTGTGATCTTTTGTCAGTGGTATCTTCAAAAAATTACACAAAATCCGCAAATGGAATCAATGATTCTGTTCACGGACGAAGCTAATTTTTATCGAAATGCCATTCAGAATTTCCACAATAATCATTTGTGGGCAGAAGAAAATCCCATTCTTCTTGCCGGGACGAGTTGACGGACAGACTTACTTCAATTTTCTTCAACAACAGTTGCGTTTGCTGCTTGGTGATGTTCCGTTAGTAATAAGAAACAATATGTGGTACATGCATGATGGTGCACCAGCGCATCTCAGTGTAGCGGTTCGTAATTATTTACAAACTGTTATCTAAATCGTTGGATTGGCCGCGGTGGGCCACCAAGGTCCCCAGACCTCAACAGTTTAGATTTATTTTTGTGGGGCTATCTTAAGACACTAGTGTACGCAAGTCCCATTATCACTGTAGAGGAATTAAGAGAAAGAATAGTTGCAGCTTGTGATAGAATAAAAAACACTCCTGGGGTATTTCAACGAGTGCCCAATTCCATGAGAAGGAGGGCGGAAGCATGCATTCTAAGTGAAGGGGGCCATTTTCAACAATTCTTGTAATCATTTCGTTCGTTTTAATATTATGTTTATGTTGTCAGTTGTTGTAGATTATTACCGTTTTTATTTTTTTACTCAAAAATGGAGCATCGAAGGAAGACAATTCAAGAGAGATCATTTGTCGTAAATTGAACGAGGAATTCAAAATAGTTTTTATTTGGCAAAAAGCCATTGGCGTACCATTGTTTTCTTGAAAAATATCGAAGTCAATATCCGTACGCACGCCACTGTTAAAGCTAAAAATTATTGTTGCATTGAAAAATATGCAACTTTATCAACTTTCACTACGTATCAGTGGAATATCTGGAGCGATTCTGAATATATTAATTAATTTCCATTTTTTTCCTAAAACCTCAACACTCCGCGAGTTTTTGTAAGGAAACATTTTTGGACCATAGTTTATAAAGTAAACTAACATTAATTTTTCATGTAGATTCGCACCCTTAAATATTCGCATATCATTAAGGAACACCCTTTATACAACAACTGAACGCAAAGAGCTTGAAAACTCAAAAAAGAAGTTAATAGTTTTTATTGATCTGTACCATTCTGGTTCGCTTAAGGTGCGATCAAAATGAATGAAAAGGAAGTCGTATTCTCGAAAAAAAAAATGTACTCACTAGAAAATTACTTCAGGCCTTCAGTTTGTTATTGTAATTAATAATTCAAGTCCCCATCGATCCTTGGAGCCAAAATTACCTTTTATGTATGTTTATCTGGAACGTTTATATGTTCTTTGACTTATAGGGCTTAAACTAGTGGCTCCTCTTCACAATCAGCGGTTACAAAGGATCGAGCACGTTCGTGTAGAGTGTAGAGGGCATACAACGGCTGTACTCGCCGATCATCCTATATGATCGACTTCGACCAGTGAATTGTCGGTTTTTTGGACACGCATCAAATGGAATCGCCGGGTCATATTGATGCGTGCCGTTTGTCAAACTACTACGGACGCTCTTGTGGACGCTTGCACGATGATCCTGCCAATTATGAACCATCACACGATCAACGATCATCGCCGATAGTGATGTGCAGGCATACTGCTAAGGCGAATGTTTTATCGTTCCCTGCATGTTTTATATAATGTATTTCTTTGGTATCTAATATCCGAAACTTATCCTTATTTTTCCATGTCGATAATCCCCCATGTGTATATGGCCAATGAAACCACATGTATTTGAAATTCTTGTTTAATATAGTAAGCGTTTCGATCACAACGGCGACTTTCTTGAGTAGAACAATAAAATATTATTAAAAGTGTCATGTACTGAAGAAGGTCACCATTGTGACCCAAACGTTTACTACATAAAAGAAGAATTTCAAATATAATCGTGTTGTCTCACTGGCCACACTAACATGGTAGAATATCTTTGGTATATTAGAGAAATATGACAAAATGTGGTATTTTTACATTTCTACCCAAATAAAACAAGACTCCGCTACTCGTATTTGAAGAGTTTTGATGCATTATTCGTAATGATTTCTGATTCGTGTGCCAATCTTCAGCCATGCTGGAATTTTTGCGAACCTAATTTTTATTTTGACTGGATTATTGTGAAAGGATTTACAAGCTGACATTTTTGCTTCGACGATTTTTTATAAATATTAATTTAACTAGTAATTTATATGTGACCATTTGCACTTTCTTTTTGCGAAAATCGCAAATGTAATTAAAATATGGCTATTAATTGCTATCCATTAGCGACGAATAGACGTGCGAATAGTCAAAATTGCCCTTGCTAATTGAAAGTATTAGACAAATTGAGTTTTCAATCAGTCGTGTAATTACTGGATTGGTAATGGTAATTGAAATTTTGAAACGGTTGCTGCATTTTTTATGGAAACAGTTTCAACGAATGGTAACCTGATTTAATTACACCATTAATAAGGGACTGCAAATAATTGGCCAACGTCTAATATGGCAATTAATGAAATGTATGGATGTATCGTTTTAACATGAAACCAGCTCCGCGACCTAATGCATTCGATGCTCAAGCTCTTGAAAGATTTGTTATTCATTTAACGTCTAGGGTCATATAATGACTGACTTTCGTTGCTGTCCAGCTTGTGGTATAACTTTCAACTCTGTCTGGCACACTAATGTTCCACTGTTCTTTAATTGCAAAAAAGGCTTTGAATCGCTTTTTCGCTTATGCCACTTTCAAAGTAGATTTCTAATTATTGCGGAAGAGAGAAATGACAAATTCTCATAGATGAGGCTATGGTATATTATTTCATCCAGTTTTACGTTATGCTACGAGTAACTTTTAACTCCCTGTTCCTGATTAAACGCACTGCTGGATAGAATGAAAATATCAACCCCTCATTCGTGATCTATCAACAATTTATTTATTGGTCATTCCTGTATGTTTTCAATAAATAATGTTTTCGCATCATCTTGCAATGATGATATTATGTATAAAGATATTGGATAATACCAATTTCACTGAAAACTCTACCAATTTAGGTGTATTTTCTGAACTTGTTATTAAATGTCATTCGGTATAATAATTACCTGCAAAGAAACCGTATTACTCGAAACAGTTTGCTTTTTCTCTTTCGTCAGTTACAACGTTACAATGTTTTTTAATTAAGCTCGATATAATTGCATCCAGGACCGACGAAAACACATCTGAGGAACGCGAGACGGCTTGTGACGTATTTTTGACGTTAATTACAAGCTTAGGTAACCTGTTGTAATGGAAACGATTCCTCCAGGGATCTTCGAGCGGTGTACTGCTCGGAGATTGCTGGAAAAGTAGGTATCAACATCTACAGCAATTATTTCTGCTTTCATATATGCAAACATCCGGTGGACCAGATAAATACTGTTCAACTTTGTAACCCACATCGTATGAATTTTGCTATAAAAACACGACTTGAGGCCTGTACTTCTTAGCACTTCTTTCACAGAGACCTCGATATCCCTTGCCTAAGGAACTATTTCAAGTAACAGGCACAGCGGCGCCATAGCCAAGCAGAATCGCGCAGCAACCCACTGTTGCGCGAGTCAGTGGACTACACAGTCGAGCAAGTTCGCAAGCACAAAAGGCCGCACCACTGTAATCAAAACTAATTTAAAACAAAAAAAATTACCGAATTTTCACCAAACCCTTACAAAAATCATATACGTATTTTCGGATCATATCAAAATTTGTCAAGTGATTTTAACAATGCATACACGCTCCCTGTCCTAAAAGATTATGTTCTTTCCTTCTTCCACTTTTTTTTTACTTAACATTGTCCGTCTGTTTCTGGGTTACCAGACCTGACAGACTTACAAACTGACACTGCGACACAAGAGTCCTATGGACCGATCTGACATGCAACCATGACTTGACTTGTTAGCACTTCTCTACGTAGAAGTTCTCAACCTCTATGGTACTTTTCAACCCAAACCATTATAGTATAGGTTTTAGAAGATTGCATAACAATTGACCGGTGTATTGCGGTAATGAATTTGGGTGGGTTCTTGCGTTTTTTTTTGAGGGCTCCTGGTGTTTTCGGGACGGATGGCGTATCTGGTACATTAAAAAACAACTAATAGCCTCAAACTCGCTTGTCGTTTTAGAGGGCTGGACTGCCTTTTTAGGGAATGGGCGGTCATAATCTATGCTGGTTTTGCGTGGTGCCATCTTGAAATTCGGAATGATGACAGTCTTAGCATGTTACGGGACTTTCAGGCTCTTGTAGTAACACGCTGTTTAGGAATGTGATAATGAAAAGAAAAAACAAATGAACTGTCACCTGGAAGACAGATAAATCAAACATATGTCATTGTACTGAAGAAGATCACCTCTGCGATTGGAATGTATATCACACTAAAGAAGATCTGTCAATACATGTAAACTAAAGGATAAGTCTCAGATGTTACATAGTCTATTTAACTCCTTGTATAGGGTGGTAGGTCACAGACAGCGAGGGTATCAGTTTTAGTATTTTTTTTGTTATGAGACATGTGTTGTCAAATTGCAGATTAGGTATGTTGTCAGCAAGTTGTCAGCTAGCAGGTTGGGGGCGGAGCTAATTTATAAAAAAAATATCACTTGTAATAAAGACGATGTCACTTAGGCCATTGCCTTCCAATTTTTAAATCAATGCTAAAACGATGAACATATTTTCATATTTCGTATGTTGTTACTTGTTAGTGTAATAATTTTTTCTTTTGTTGCAGGGTTTGGCCAGCAGTTTAATAGTAAAAAGTGATTAGTTACTAATTTAGGTTTTTTAAAACTTTTAATAACAAAGAATAAACTGTGACCAGTTAATATTTGTGTATATGTTGAATTTGTCTATTTTCATTGTTATAAGTTATGTTAGATATGTTCAAAAATGTCCCCCTGTATAAAATATTGGTCTTACATAGATCTCAGACATAAGTAAAATTTTCTTCTTCCTCTGAACGATTTGTACAGACTTCTTTATGAGGACATGGTGATCCCAAAGTAGCTAAATTCAAACCACTAGTTGCACCTAGCGGTCTTAGGGTATTAAAGCTCAGACATGAAGACTAAAGAGGGTAAACTCATAGCGTGGGGTGGAGCCAAAAGTGTCAAGAATGATATTTCGTCAAAAGTACATTTCAGATTCTGCGCACGTGACATAGCTCTCATGTCTGCATCCTTCTCCCTTTCTCTCAGTTTAACCTTATGTATCTAGTCTTCATGGATTCAAAATAATACCTGAGATAGCAAATTAAATAATATGAAAATTGTTTTTCCTTACAGGTTTACTTAAATTGTTCAAAGGTGTAGGCGTATTCAGTATTCAATACACGATATTGTGCAAAAATTATATTATTTTATGTTGTTGAAATTGGTACATAAAATGTAATCATGAATTGAGGATTACCGTATGCAGGGTGATAAAAAAATACAGTCACATATAGTATGTTTAAGGCCTTACCTTTATCCACTGCGCGGATGTAGTTTTTTCTAATGTTATAATTTCAACTACCTGTATTTCGACAAGGGAGCATTTCGGAGCCAAGTTTTGTAAAAACCCTTCGTGTCATTTTTGGACGTACCATCTGCCACTGTTTCTTAATCACCTTGTATATATGTTGTAAATATATTATGAAGATGAGAAAGGAAATTTTATTGAAACTCTTGGTGGAAAAATGGTGCAATATACATCACTCATGCTTTCATATTTTAGATTTTGTGTTATTTCGCAAAATAGTAAGGTGGTCATCAATATTGATCACAAAGTTCTTAGAACACTAAAGGATGAATGAATAAATGTTTTTTTACAAGAGAGCTTTGACACTGCACATACCTCATTGCGACCAGCCATTTTAGATACAACAACATCTTTCTGAAACTAAAACCAGGAATCTACTTGATACTTGGATACCTACTAAAGAATTGTTGAATGTTCCGTTACAGAAGGTTAATTAATGTTTCCTTATACTGCGTTGTATATTCTACTTCACTTTTCAAAATGTTTCATACACCTTGTGGAAATAATATGTGATTCATTTTTTGAATTGGAAAGAAAATCTTTATATCCTACAGAGGATACAAGTTAAACATATATGTATAGGATATCAGAGAAAATATTTAGGATATAAAAATTAGATTCGAAAAATACTATACATCTCAGAAAACATTATTAAAAATACATTTTTTCAGAATTGATGTTCTGAAGTTTTTTGACATATCTGAGAAACAAATTATTTCTTTAAAATTGCTCTTCGAAAATATGTAACCAGAATAGTTATCTGAAATGGCTGACATAACCAACCTTACTATTTCAACAATGTGATGATTTTATAAAAGTATTCCAATCCGGCTTGTACCTAGTTTTATTGAGACTCTATGTCGATAACGATACAAATCTGAAAAGTGGACATTCCATTACCTGAAGGTAGGTTTATCTTAACAATCTTATTTTTTCGATAGATATACTTATGAGTTTAAGCCCACCTTTTTTACAAGTTTCCATTTAACTTGACCTATTTTCTTGTATGTCAGTATGTATGTATGTTAGTATGTGTGGGACAAATCTTGAAACTGAAATTTGAATCAGTTATCCTTAACCAATTGAGCTGAAATTTTGTACATAACGTTGTTTGGATTGTGTGACATTACAAAATTAATCAACTGCGCAATTTTTAATCCAATGTAGCGGATGCTACAAAATGGCGATTCATAATTTTCATATGATATAGATATCAAACGAAAGAGCTTGATGAGAGATAGACAACAAGCAAAGGGACGTCATTCTAAATCCAATCTGGCGGCCGCCTCGTAATGGCGGTTTACATATTTTAAAGTCACCCCAACGACACGGGTATCAAATATCGTTATTTTAAATTCCATATGGCGGTCGTGACAAAATAACGATTTATCATCATAATATTATATCTGTCGAAATTTTACGATAAAAATTAAGTGAGAACTTTTATGCAGTCCTAGTAATAAAACAAATGAAAGTTATATAGAAATTACCAAACTAGTTATTTGACATAAATAGTGAAAAAGGTAAAAAATAAGTCAGATAAAAAATAGATTCCAAAAAACAAGCTTTTATTTATAAAATGAAGTAAAAATTCAAAAATATTTTTTTCTGATTGAAAATATTTAAACGATAATGAAGCTGTTTCATCTGAAGTTTTCAAATATAAGCATGTTACGTTTTGACAGCAGGTTATGGAAAACGGCGTCAAGTAGGTTGACTCTGCACTGCCCACGCGACGCTGTCAGCAGTTCATGATCTTAGTAGAAACAAGTATAACAATTTCTTTTATTTTATATATTTAACGGCAGACAATATCCTGAAACTGATTATAACCCTAAGAACATAGAAAAAGTAACTACAGTTTCTGTCTAGAGGGTACAAGGCATTTCAAGCAAAAGATTAATTCAAATTTGATGCTGGCTTTGAGAGAAAATATAATGCTGAATAGTTTTTTAACCCACATGGTCTCGAGGTGTTTCAACCTTCCTGAAAATAATACTAGACCAAAGCGATTGTCTGTATTTTGCATCTGTAATGATGTAATAGGGATAATATAACTTGAGATACAGGCTTATCGTATCAATGTTAAGATAATCCTACCTTTCAGTGATTTTTCTGTTGCATTCCAATAAGTGGCTGTTTTATTTTTATAACACCAATATATTTAATTGAATATTGGCTTCAGAACGACTTCTCAAGAAATAAAACATACTTTAGAAAGATTTTATAGTTGAGTATTCAATTTTTATAGTCACTTTTATATTTAGTTAGATGTATTTAATTGCTTTAAAGGCTATAAAAATGCACGTGGTACAATAGAAAATAAAAAATATTACGTAAGATTTTTCTTGAATGATTGTGGTCATATTCGTTGAGAAAACACCATTCTATAGAAGCGTATGGTCTGTCTAAATTTTAATCATTTCCTGAAAAGCTTTCATAAAAATATGAGATACACGACCGTAAAGCAATATCTCAATGATCCATGTATGAAGGGATCATGAGTTATAATCGGGCTTTTCGACACTGAGAATAATTTGAATGTCAAGTTGATCGCATTTAAACAATTGCGTTTAAATATTTTTGAACATATGATTTGGTCTTTTATCAACATTTTTCATTTTGTTTTAGTGCTTGATTACTTTTTAAAAGAATAAAGTTCGCAATTTTAGCATTTTTTTCTATGAATCGCCATTTCCGAATATTTAACATAAGTATTTTTATATGATCCTATGGCCGCAATACATATCTCTTCAAATCTATAACAAAAAACATTCAGTTACAGAACATATATAAATATGAATTCTAATGAGACTTCAACCTTTGTTTTTAATGTGAGTATACTGGAGCAACGCTTTTATTTTTATATAATTTGTTCTGTATGTTAGTGTTCATAAACGCTTATCTTTCTGCAGAGAGCTACTATGGAAACATGTTTCTATTTTATCCCTACTGACGGCACTACTAAATGTGGTAACTTCTCACAACATTTAGGTGTTTAGGGGAAAGTATTTTAAAACACGTACATTTATAGCCTACCTCCTTTTGAGTACTGTTTTGATCGTCGCCATGTTTCATATATTTTTATGGAAGTACTGAAGCCAGTATTCTTGTAATAATCCATACCCATATCTTTGGTGAACCACTGGTGAAAGGAGGGAATGTTTTTTGTACATAAAGAGCTTTTAAGTTTGCCACGTTGGCAGCAGAGCGCTTAGTGATTCCTGTATTATATTACTATAAATAAAGATAAATAGTTGTGGATTGTCAGGTGTGAGCGTGCGAGACAGACAGATATGATGTACCTTATGTAAAGTAGCTCTAATAGATGAAGATGCTGTCTTAAATTGTAGAATGAGAGTTATTATTACTTGAAAATATATTTCTAAATGTGTAAAATATATACAGATAACAAACCTTTTCTGTGCATTTTTATTTGCCGCCCTTTGATCTATGATCTACTTGATAATTTCATAATCTACTTGACAATAAAATTACTTGAAAGGTTAATGCTTGACTCGACTTTTTTATTATTCTACTTGACTTGAGGTGAAACATTTTCTACTAAAGACCTCCAGTGATATTTATTTGTACAACTGATCAGCCATATTTTGTCATCTCAAATGGTGCACGCTAACAGCTTTGCCAAACCAAAAAAACTCGAAATCGGTACATAGCGTCGTCGAAACTCGCTGGATATAAGGACAAAATCGGTGGCCAATCAAGTCCTCGGGACTATGAAAAGTATATTTTCGTATAGCGCGAGCTTACAAAAATTAAGACTCCAAGGAAAAAATATCATTAATTTAATTATGGAATAAGTCCTAAATGACTTGCGTGAGTTGAACAAAACAAAGTAAAATAATTTGACATCTTTCTTTCGAAACGCACAACTTAAGACTCAGAGTTAAAAATAATAAGCTTTTTCAAAAATGTGGTAAACGGTAGAATTTATCGAACCGGTTCGTTAAATTGTACTCTACCAAATAAGATTTTCGTTGTTAGTGGAACAGGTGTGTGAATCAAAACATCGTGATAATTTAAACGTTTTAATTATACAACTTACGATACACGGATCGCAAATACGGAACAAAGGTGAAACAAAATTCTACACTTACAAAATAACTCAACATATACGTACAAATGAAAAAAGTCATTTATTGATCTCATTACATAGGAGTCTCCGATTTTAAACATATTGATAAAATTGAAAATTATCCTTATGACTAACTGAGAATATTTGTTTAGGCAGTAAGTCCAATTTTTTTCGTTTTTGTATGGTTTTATTGCTAATGTTTTCAGCGCTCCATTTTCTATACACGATTTGGCACCAGGAGGCATCAAACAAGCTAAACAGATGGCGTAAGAAAATCTGTTCAGGAAATTTGAGGTGGTACAACATAAAGACCTGCAAAACATACCCGACTTCCCCCTATACATCTTATATAACAGCCACAACAAATAATCATAATGCTAAGGGAGTGTGGTTCAAAATCCGATCAGTTGTCACTTCCATTATTTTTAATTTACCACTATGATAAATCCGTTAGGACCCTCATGTGTCTTCACTCGTGGTTAGCGGGAATAAGGCTAATTTAGAATTGTTTTTCCTTCTATTTGAGTTTACAGTTTTATAAACAAGTTATTTTGTTTAATATCTATGGTTTTATATTACAAAAATTTTCAAGTAATATCAAGACTACTTGAATTTACAAGCGCTTGACAGACAGTAGTAAAAACTAGCTGAAATAATTTTTTGTGCGACACAATAATTGAAAAAAAGTATCAGAATATATATAGTGGAAATTTAAAAACGTGTTCATCGCGTCGAGCGTCGCCATCGTAGTCACTTGCTGTCATTTGTATGAGTAACTATGGTTTCTTATAGACACGCTTTTGTTCTCTTTATAACATACTATAGTCTGATACCAAAATTGATGACAGTACCGAAACTAATAGTATGCCACTGCTATTATGCGGAGGCCTTCGAAAATGCGAAAATTTTATATTTTCACCCTCAAAATAACTTCCCTCCGAAGCCACACAGCGCTGAAGACGATTCTTCCACTACTCATAGCAGAGCTGGTCGGATACAGTCATTTGAAGAAAGTCACAAAGACTCAAGTCAAGTGAATGAGGAGGCTGCAGAGCCTCAGGAATGTTCTTACTTGCCAAAAACTCGTTTATTGACATTGATGTGTGACAAGAAGCATTAACGTGATGCAACACCCACTTGTTCTTGATTTGATGAATAGTTATATGAGTCTCATTAAACTCTTTCCGGACTATTCTGACTGTCAACCGACGATCTGAACGCACAACATCCCGGACTCTGTAGGTAGGTCTTTTATCGGTTCTTGAAGACGAAGGCCTTCCGCTTCGTGGTTCATCTTCAATCGACTCTTTCCCCTCGGAAAATGCTTAAACCACCGAAAAACCTGAGCTCTTGACAAAACACTCCGTAGGCCTGTTTAGCAAGAGTTTCCGTTGCACTCTGTCCAAGTCTGAAGTAAAACCTGATAGCACACCGTTACTGGAAATTGAAGTAAGGCATTTTTAGAACACGATAGAAAAAACTGAAAAATGACTTGAGAGAGTTCAAACTTGTACTGAAGATGGATCACATGTTCCCCTATTTCTTCCCAAAGCCCAGCGCCACCAGTGTAAGGCCAGATAGAACGCTACGATGCCAGTCTCATCACTTAATCTACAGACCTCGTATACTAAGGAAATTAAAGTCATTGGTAATAAAAATATATAGTTCCCTTCTCCAAGCGAGTTGCTGGATTCTAGTGACTCAGTGGCGAAAAGCTGATGACACAGAACGCTTTTATAATTTCATATTATAATCGACAACGCTGTATGGTGGCGTCAGTCGACTCGTTTCCAGTGCTACCCAAACTATTGGTATAGTTACCATACTCTATCAAATGAAGCAAAAGTAAGTAAATACAAAGTTTCAATCTAGCTAAGCAATCTTTTGATTAATCATCAACAAGTCTTAACGATCCAGGAGTTGTTGCACATATGGAGGTGTATACGTAGTATAATAGAACGAGGTCCGTATTTATAGTGTTAATAAATTAGGAAGTGCAATTGCCGCTTAAGTGGCTCCATAAAGACACCGCTATTTCACAAGCACCCGCTAGATCAGAGGCGACCATGGGCGTTCTATGAAGTGGTTTAGGTTACTGTCATTTTTAGACAGTACTGGGTCGGTCTATGATCCCGAGGAAATACTGAAAGAGGGTTTTTGGATATCCTATTCTTAGTTTCGTACCGTTCATAGGCTAGGACGTTTCCATCTCCATTGGTAAAATAAAAGCTGGATCGAAATATTAGAGTAGTGTTTAAGATACCATCTAACACTTACATGGCTATAGCTTCTAAAAAAACTTCGTTTAATCTTCAAGTTTACTCTCAATACTCATGCGAAATCGCATCTGCCTGTGGAGATGCATACTGAAGGACTATAAGAAATCTAACGAAATGAACACTTATTGTATAATATCTGACAAAAAAAAAATAATAGTAATAAGTCTTAAACAACAATGCAATCACGTGTTAACACTAAGTGGACTGAAATTATACTAAAATTTCAAAATGATATTAATTAATACTGGCCACTATAAAATTTGGTTACTGGTTACTACGAGGATGTCTTTTAATTTTTGCATATAGAAATAAGACAACACGGTAGGTAGTTTTAAATGACTGCATTGTTTTTCGATGTATTCTACACGAAGATTAATCCACATCTGCATGCGCACGAACCAATTTTCGAAGCACTTATTCCACTCGTTTTCTGGCAGATCCAAAACGGCATTTTTGAATGCGTCAACTGCTTCTTCTGGTGACTGAAACCTTCGACCACGCAGTCTGTTTTTAATTTTCGGGGAAAGTAAAGAAATCGTTAGGACTTAGATCGGGACTATATGGAGGATGGTCCAATAATTCCACGTTTTCTTCCGTTAAATACTGCCTTGTTTTTTGGGCTGTGTGCGAGCTTGCATTGTTTTGGTGGAGGATGATTCTTCTTTCGGGGTTGATTTTTCGAAGCTCGTTGATGACTTTTGGCAAAAAAATGGTTGTATATCAATCCCCAGTAACAGTTCTTTGCTCATTAAGAGGAATTGTTGCAATATGAAATATGACTCGCTTTTGACACAAATGTCGCGACCATCTTTTTCGAAACACTTCGAGAACGCACCCAACCTGGGATCGTCGCTAAGACTCACCCGTCCATGTTTGAATTCTCCATACCAACGGGAAATTGTCGACTGATGTGACGTTTCGTTGCCAAAAACATACAGTAACTCAGCAAGGCATTCTTGTTGCGATAATTGTCTGTTAAAGTTGTAATAAATTATGGCGCGAAAATGTTCCCGGTTGAGTTCCATTTTTCTAATAACTTGGTGACACTTAAAAATTCACTGTAGTGAGAACACTGCACCTATTGTTATGAAACTTTGAATTTAAGTTTACTAAAGAGTGAGGTTAAGATTCAGTACTGACGTTCGATCCGCGCGGCCCACTATGTTTCTATATGCAAAACTTAAAAGACATCCCTCGTATAAAATTTGCTTGATATATTTTTTCTACTTATATACCTATATTATAAACTTCAATCTCTATTCTAAAAAAGTTTGTTCAGATTTCTATTTAGCAAATATTACTTACATTGTATTTTGAAACTTGAAAGAGAAAGATTAAGGAACTGGTTGGGAAGTGAATTAAATTGTTTGTATGAGAATGATCGTTGAAACAATGCACTACTATGAAGCGGCAAGGTTAATTTTTTTAAATATCTTACATTTATATCATGAACAGAATGTCGGAAAGTCAAGCGTTCTCTTATAGAATCAGGTGAGCCTGGAGTGTTTATAATTTTTAATAAAAAACTAGAGAAATGAAGAGTGCGACGCTCATTCATTTTAAGCCATTTAATTTCTTTATACAAATGAGATATATCATCAAATCTACGCGGACCATAAATAAACCTGAGGCACGCATTTTGCACCTTGAATCCGGCCCCTACTTGCCTGATCTAAGTAAAACTCATAGACAAAATCGCAATAATTGAAATTGGAAAGAATTAGGGATTCACACAATTTTTTTTAGTGATCTGTTTAGTATGTGTCTGTTATTATACAAAACTTTTAGAGAACAAAATGATTTTTGCATAAGATTTTTCAGGTGATCTTTAAATTTAAGCTGAGAATCTAAAACTATACCGAGATTTTTTGTACTTTTAACAAAATTCAATTTTGAATTATTAGCCATTATATTCAGATTATCTTTCAAAATCTCAGTCTCATTACATGCGATTATTCCGGATTAAGTTTTAAGTTGTGACCTAATGAGAGATTGTTCAAGGTGTTAATGTCCTCATATATACAATTTTCGTAATATTTGTAATCCTCAATATCAAAAAAACAATAAACCTGGGTGTCATCCGCGAAGGCCTGAACTTTACAAAACTTTAAAGACGTAAGGATATCAGATGTAATTATAAATTAAAAATAACAAGGGGTTCAATATTGATCCCTGAGGAACTCCCGATAGGATCTCCGCTTTGTCTGAGAATGTGTGGTTTGATAGAACCGATTGATACCTTCCTGTCAAATATGATTTTAAAAGCAAACATGCTTCCTTATTAAAGCCATAGTACTGAAGTTTAGCTACCAATAATACATGATTAATGGTATCAAAAGCTTTTGAAAAGTCTAGAAGTACCAAAACTGAACTCATCTTTTTATCATTTGCTCTTAATATGTCATCGAGTACGTTTGTTAGAGCCACTGATGTACCAAAATTTTTACGAAAACGACACTGAGTACCAGGAATAATTACTCATACAAAAGTCATACATTTGTTCGTACAGCACTCTTTCAAATATCTTTGACAAAGCAGGAAGTATATTTATAACACGAAGTTCGTTAAAACTTGATCGATTAGTTATTTTTGGTAATGGTTTTCCTATGGAGATTTTCCCCTTGTCGGGAAAGTAGCTTGTTTCAATGGAACAGTTTATAATATGTTTTATATACTTATCTATGTACGTATTTTAACATTAAGGGCGAAATATCATCTATCCCGGTTGCATTACTTTTTATGTTGTTTAACATTTTGTTTATATTTGTTATTTTTGCTAATTTAAAGTTAAAGGTTAAGTTATTTTTAAAGGCATTGTTTTTATAAAATTTAATTTTTTCCGAACAGTTAGATTTATTTTGTAGAAAAGTAGCAAAAAAGCTATTAATATCATCAGGTTCTGATAAAGCATGCTTACTAAACAATGTAAAAATTAGATTACTTAAAATAGTTATTTTATTATCAATATTATTCTCATATAATATATTCCACGGCAAACTTTGCATATCTGCTAGAAAATTATATAGTTTAAAGTTTTTAAAATAACGGTTTTATTATTTTAGGCGATTTACTTTCCTTTGAAACATTAAGATCGCAGTAAATTAATTTATAATCTCAAATATTATTCGCCGATAAAACCCCAGACCTAGCCACTATCGACAAGTTAGTGACAAATATCCCATCAAGCAGAGTACAAACCGTTCCAGAAATGCGTGTAGGTTCACTAATGATCTGCGTAAGATAATAATTTTCAAATAAGGGAACCAGTGGATTTTGAAGGTTAAATAAGTTGCAATTAAAATCTCCCAAACAAATAATTTCATCAACTAAAGGGTAAAGACATGAAAATCTGTTATCAAAGTCAGGAATTATAACATTAAAATTAAGGTTTGGTGGTCTATAAAAAAACACAAAAACCGTATTTTTGTTATTAATTTTTAGTTTAAATATAAAGTACTCAAGTTGTACATTAGTTTCGAAATCCAAGTTTAACATTTGTACTGCAAATTCTGTCTTTACGTAGGCAGCTACTCCACCACCCCTACCCAGTCGGTCCTTTCTAATAAATTGATAGTTAGGAATATTAAATATATTAGAATCGTCAACAGTTTTTAACCATATCGTATGGCATTTTTCTGATTATTAAGTCAGTTCTCACATATCTTTTATATTTTAATATATTTGTAACAATCAATACAATTACACAGGCAGCAGCGGTGGCCGCAGTAGTAGGCTCTTCGGTCTCCTGATCAGTCGCCGTTCGAATCCCGTCCCAGGATAAATTTTTCTCTTGGCTATGGATGTTGTGATTGTTCGTAGGTGGTAGACGGTCTCTGACTGTTGAACGCGGAGATACTACCCGGGGGATCTCTTAGGCGGAGCCAGAATGTGTGCAAATTTTGTCGGTCAGTGGCGGCGGTGTAAAAGGCCAAAAGTTGGGGAGTGGCGAGTTGTAGTAATTTGTTAATGTTAGCATATTCATAGACTTCCAGCCCCGGTAATTTTACCCTACGGCATATTTCATAAATCATAGATATCCCCTCACATTTGCCATTAAAAAAATATATCTATTTTCTCCTATACTTTGTCAGATGTTTAATCTTAAAGGACAAACATACGTAGATGAAAGGGCCACCTTACTGTATAGTGTTCATATGCTATCATTTTTTAGCATTCCATTGTCAAACAATGAAATAATTCAAATGCTCAGTTTGTTTTAGAAATTGACTGTGCACGTGAATGTGTAGTTGTTTTTGTATTTTTGTTTCAAATGGGTGTTCTATTGTAGAAAATACAACGCATTAAAACTGAGGTCACAACCTACTAGGAACAGAACCAAGGGCACAAAGTTCGTTATTCTACCACTTTATTTTTATAACGCCTTCGATTTCGGCTAAAAAATTGACTTTCGGTCGGACTGTAGTTATCGCCATCTTACAAAACTGGAGGGAGAAAGGCTAGCGAAAACAATTTATAACTTCTACAATCGTAAACAACAATAAGTCACCCCCTACCAGGGTGAGGCACATTCCTTGTGGCAAATGGCTCTAGTGTAAATTGGCTGAAATTTTAGTACGTTGTTCTCCATATCAATTTGATCTAAAGCCTTGACTGCACAATAGTCCTATAATCAACGATGTTCGAGATACAGTGTATTTAAGCTTAATAAATATGGAAAACATGGGGTTATGACAGACACCAACATGGTTTTATGATCCCTTAGACCATTGGATAAAAACTACATAGCGCCTGTAATGCCGATTTGATCCATCTACTGGTGGATGTCGCCCGATCTTCAGATACATTTTGCACACGTTTCTTGATGGCGTCAAATCATTAGAATTCTTGTGGAAGATAAATTCTAGTCAAGCTGGATAAGCTATAACATTAAGATCAAAGGTCTCTATGGGCAGAAGGTTTATGTATCAATAGTTTCCGAGTTACAGGGTATATCGAGACATTGATGGAAAGTTGTTTACTGTTAAATTATCTGAAATTCTAGTAAGTTATTTTCCATATCACTTCCACTTTCTTCTTGAACATAAGGCTTTGATGTCAATTGTTTCCGAGTTACCTGGTGCGCGAGTGAAGCAAATTTAAAGAAACGATTTCGCGAAAAACGCCAGCGTAACCTTATGGTATATTTGGACATTGATTAGAGAAGCAATAGGCAGCTACTTTAATGTTGCTTTGATCAACCTACTGGACGTTGGCCTGCATTTTGCCCCATTTTTTTTGAAATATGGAACTGCGAAACGGTACCCTGCCAAATTGTCTAAAATTGTAGTACATTGCTTCTGTATTGTTCTGAGTAAAAATCTAAGTACGTGGAAGATTCTAGTATTAACAGTCAAGGGCGGATCCAGTATTTGTGTTCAGGAAGGGGGGTGCGATTAAAAATTGAAGCGCGGGTGGCAGCGCACCGTTCCACGATACGCATACACTGTGGATAGGATATTGAGCATGTAGACGGAGCTTCGTGACGTCACCCGGAGAGCTATCGGCTCGTGATTACCAACGGCAGTATTGTCGTAACGTTACTGCAGTTCACTTGTGACGTGTTTAATACTATATAGTGCGATTTGTTGGTGTTTTTTGATGGTTTTGTGACTTGTATTAGTTACACATACCTTATATACCCTGTGTGGTTGATAAATTGATAAAAATACGGTGTGCTGTTGTGGGATGTTATTCCGACAATCAATCTAAACGGAATCTTTGCAAAGACATGAAGTTCCACAGTTATCCTCAAGACCCAAACTTTAGCAAAAAAATGGCTACATCTCACAAAAAGAAAAGACAAAGTCAATATAAAAAGCGCTAGGTTTTGCTAGAAAATGGTCAAGAGGATCTGAAATGACGCTTCAGCGTCCAATACCTGTTAACAAGACGTCTTAATAAAGATGTGATAGAAAACTTTTTCAAAGTAATTAGAGCAAAAGATGGTCTTCATGACCATACAAGTCGTCTAGAGTTTAAGTATAGAATATATGTTGGGGCGAAACGAAGGCGCATACTCAGAGTACCTATTGCAGCGTAGACTCAGAGGATACTCCAGACATTACATTCCACTAATCACTATCCGCATCATTAACGAGAATAAACTGAATGCACCTGAAGTATCAGCTGACTATACCGAGCAAGTTTTAGTGGAAGAAGTAGATGAGCTCGAGTATGACGGGCTGGAAAATTTGGCCGGCTTTGTTTGCAATAAATTGCAGGATGAGAAGTTGAAAAGTTATTATTTAGAAGCTGAACAAGGTATTCACTACATTCAATGGGGACGGAATAGTGACAAAAAAGCAAAATTTTATAGGTAAACTTCTGTTGAAGAGCAGCTACATTGACTGACCTGAAAAAGCTAAAAAACTGTTTTTCAGGTCAAGGATGTTCTTCCCGAACAAAAAACTGAATAACAGTTTGAAAGACCAGAAAAATCGTAAAAGGAAATGAAAAAAAAAATGTTGCTTAGACTAAGTCATTTCCATTTATTGTTATACCACCACCTTACTGCAAAAAGAAGATAACTCCATTTTTCTACTTTTCGAGTTGCGTACATTTTCACACTTACATGTACTTAGGATGTTCTGTGGAATAAGGATAAATGTAGTACAGTATTATGACATGAACATGTTAATCCTGCTCCACAGAACATACTAAAACATAGGTGATGTAGAAAAATGGAGTTATCTTGTTTTTACAGTGAAGAGACGATACGCTCTATTGTGGAGCCAGAAGCCGTTTAGGCTATAGCCTGTGAAATAGGAATTACAGGGTTGAAGTCTTTTATTAAAATCCACAATTGTGTTTTGTATAAAATTTTAATGTAGCCAGTGTCACTCGCACCGCTAAAACGAATTCAACGACATCTCATATATGAAAATCTATCAAGCCGTTTGGTCTGTAGCCTACGAAGTAGGAACTACAAGGTTGAAATCTTTTATTAAAATCCACCATTTTGCTTTTTTGTAAAATTTCAATGTATCTAGTGTCACTCGCACCGCTCAGACGAATCCAATGACGCCTCATATGTGAAAATCCGTCCAGCCGTTTGGCCTGTAGGTGAAAATATGCACGTTATCCATATCAACCCAAATGATCATCACTCTCCGCGTGACGTCATGCGCGCCTGCCGACGAAAATCGGACGGCCCTGGCAGCGACCCTACTCGTGTCCTCATACGGTGCAGCCCGTCAAAGACGCACGCGGAAAGATTTTTTCTATACTCCTGTCCGAATGTCTGAATTTTTAGTTAACTATCTTAATTACGCTTAACTTCCAAAAATGCACTACCGGACAAGCAGTGCTATCAAGCCGAAGAACGCAGAATCACTATTTTATTTATATTTGCATCAAGCCGGACCTATAGGCAACCAGACTTACGTAACCCTCTTATTTCCATGTCGTCGATGTACTTACAAATTGATCAGGCTCACCAAGCTAAGTGCTTTTTCATCAAATCTGGTGATTTTTCACTCGCTTGTACCCATTATATATTTGCAAAAGGTCTGTATTTTGTTAAATTTATCGAACATATCTGAAAGTCGTAAATATTAGTGGTCAAACTTGATTCGCCCTGGATCCGCGCTTGTTAACAGTTTGCGAGTTACAGGGTGTGTAAGTATAATTAATACAGGAAATTGTATGACTTCGCAAGTGATACTTCCCCACATCATGATTTCTTATCTGTTGACTTTAAATTAAACTGCTTCACAGTTTTAAGTCTTCCATAACAAATTTCATAAGAAGTTGAGCGATGTTTCATGTTCATTGTGCTGTGGACTGGGAATATAATAAATATAGTCTAGCTGGATCCTGTTTCCAAACAGCGGCCATTTCTGTTGTACTTTACGGAATCAGTACTACATATAGTATCTATAGATCTGAATGGTTTGTGATTCATATCAACAAGGTAAGCACGTCTATTTTGCTATTAAATGCCTTTTGAACGAACCCTGTATATTGCTCAATAAACTAGTAGTGATGGCCGGAAAACAGGTGTTTTGGGATAAATAATTAGAAATTCTCACCAATGTGATCCAATTTTGTTGTTGTCATTTAGAAGTATGAATCCTACGGATTTGAGGAATTATATTATCAACAAGTGCCAAAACGTGGATTTTGCCTCTTTTTTCGGCCACAACATTTTTGATATTAGTCGGATCTTTTTACGTGTGGCCTCATTTTGTAGGTCTCATAAATACCTAAAAATCTTAATTGAAAAGTTTTTTCGTACCTGTCAACACTTTCGATTAAATCTCAAAAACCACGTTTTCTCATTCTCAAATAAAAAGTTTTCTCACAAAAATTGGTGTACCCATTTTATGCGCCCATGTTTAAAATACCCCGTTGAATAACTTGCACCAATAAAACCAAACTTTACAAATATTTCGGGGAAACTTGCTAATATGATTTGACTAGTAGGTTTTTTCCTACTATCAGTTTCTGACAATCACTACCTATCTATGTGACGTCCTGACATCAATTTGTTTTGATAATTGTACATTGTAGTCAGAATTTTCCTGTTCGGACGTGTGAAACTTTTCCATCCAAAACGCAGTGTTGAAAAAGTAACATCGACTACCGTCGCGATCTGATGGTGTCACATGACATTCTTCTGGTGGTATTTAGCATTTAATAAGAAATGATAGGTGGGCATTCGTATGTCGATATGTAACCGAAGCGCGGCGTTTTTTCTCTAAAGCCCCAGCGGCGGAATGACTTTGAAGTGCCGCCGTAAAAAATTGCGCGAAATTCCAAACACGAGTATTATTCGCTTGTTAGTTGTCGACGGTACGGTTACCGGCCGGTGGTGGCTGAACTGCTGGTGCCTTCGTCGGTACGATTGCAGTACTTCTGTCTCCGCGAATAACGAACAGCGGTCGTTTCTCCTAAATGTTCATTAGGACGGAAAATTCCTCCTGTAAACTGTATGCGGAGAGAGCTGCTGTGGGAGATTTTTCATATAAAATGCAGGCAATCCCAACTAGAATATTGGAATGGTTTGATTCAACAAACGACCTAAGTTGCATCTGAAACCTACCCTGTGCCATTCATGTTGATAAATCTCCATGTTTTTTGGCACCTTGGTGGCGTTTTTAAAACGCAAATAAAAACTGACAATGAGAATATACTTTATAAGTATACAATTGTACATAATGTTTTTGTCATTTAAGGGTGAGAGGTGACGTTATAGGTTTTATGTAAATTCTGATATCTGGAAGTATTGTAAACGCGACAATTTTCGAAAATGTGATCACGAAAAACCATGTCACTCATTTCCGTCGGTCTGTCTGCTAACCCTATAACTGCCTATAACTTGAGAACTACCACTTGTATTTCGATCAAGTTTCTTCACAATGCCAAGGATGCAAAATTTTTTGAAATTTGTTCCACTGCCGGTGGAAAAAGAACAGAAAAAAACCAAAATAAAATTAAGTCAAACTTCGCTTTTAGCATTTCAGAAGATCGTGATCATTTTTACCTCTAAAAGGTAAAAAAAAACTTGGGGCTGACGTTGTAGGGGGGTGGGGTGGGTGTACCTCAATTTTTTCATGTTAGTACATTTATACGCTCTCAGCTTTAGTAATAAATACTGCGCAGCATTCATACATATTTCACATAATAAAGATTTCTTTGTATACGTATTAGCCCTTAAAACTTTCGCAGCAGACGGATCGCATACCTACTATTCCCTTGATGAGTGTTTTGTTGATCCCGTATCATTTTACACGCATTTGTGCTGCGACACAGCATAGTGTCTCAATGAACTTTAAATCAAAAACTGACTCCAATACTACTACTATTTTTGTATAATCAGTCTTATATTTTTTTTCAAATAAAATCATAGATGGCGTAATTTGGGACAAGATGTTCCTAAAAGCGCCAACTGCAATGAATATCGAAAAACGAAAATTTGTTTGTTTGAATTGTTATAAAAAAAATATGGTACTATACTTTTTATTCTAATATATGTAGAGATAATAATTACCAAGATTCATAAAATTTTAAAGATTATTTATGAAGCTATGCAAAATCAAACGTTAATATGGTGATAACTGGGTCAAGTACCTTACTTGTCGCCTTTTTTTTTTTGTTTAATTTCGATGAACTGCTACAACGGATTTATATTTCGGGAATCTATTATTTAGTGACGACAGAATTGAAAAAATATGACGCATTTTCTGACTCTACAGTTAAATTCTTTTTCCTAACAAGTCAAAAAATATTTGGTGACGATCGACATGAGCCACATATTTTTGACATGATAACCGTTATGAATGAGGATTATGATACATCTTGATAAATAGATAACGTGAAGTCATGATGTGAAACTAATACAAAAATAGTTTCTCTACGTCGAGGTAAAAAAAGCATAAGCTAGTATAACGGGAATAAGGACATAGGACAAAAATGAATCGCCGTTCAGAGCTACTATCAGAACCGCTTTCGATCGGATTATGCCCTCTCTCCTTCTTAATATCATCTAAACTGAATTCGGAGCCACGTTGCTATTCAATTTCATCAAGCCATGCATTGTATTAACCAGCGAACAATTTCCATTTAGCGTTCATCTTGAAATTTGAGTGACTAGCTCTCTTGGCTTAAAAATCTGTGAAACGTTGTGGTCCTTCAACACGCTTTTTAGATATAGCGATGCCTAACAACGAATCGCCAAGCAAACCAACTTCAGATATAGACACTGTAACGAGAACAACCATTCTACTATTTAAAGTATAATTTATTACTTTCACACTAATTTATTACGACACTTGCGATTAAATTGTTACAAATGTCGGCTGGACTATGGGGATCCGCGCTGTAGATTCGGCGTTCGCTGCCGACTCTGCCTGTTCTGCCTTCTGTCCGGATATTTATCTTCAAATTGATTAGAACAGAAGTACTACTACATTTTCTAAGCCGAGCTAGATCCTTTATCGAAGCTTGGTAGATAGCTAAGAGGGTTGTTACTAAAAATTCTAGTTGCGGAGGCGTTACAATAGTTACTCCGCGTGGTACGGAAGTGTGATTTTTTATTCAAATATGTCTTAGGTCCTCCCCAACTAGCAAATATATTTTATAATTTTCAACTGATCGTGCTATTTTATTCTATAATTGCTATATTACTGTTCTTATAACGCAATTTTGTTTTAATAAAATTGCCAGTAAACAATTCTGCTCTTAAGCGCTATGTGAAATATTTATAAAACTAATTTATTAATATTTTCTGTCTGATATTATCGCGGTCGCTAAAGCATATTGCACTCAGATGCTGCCTTAAAAAAACTATTATATAATTATTATTAACACCATCATAATAAAAGCTATACAGGGTGTAAACGTTATGATAGTCATTATTTAAATGGGTGTTAGAGGGGATTAAAAGAAGCAAAAGGTTTCATATAACATGGTGGTCAAAACGGCATTTTTTTAGCGAAAAGCGACTTTAAAGTAAAATAAAATCTGGCAACGCCACAATGCCCGACGCAAATTATGACGGAACGCAGTGTAAATAAAGATGGAGTTTGTAATTTTTGGCTCTTAGGTATTATTTCATTATTTGATAATGTACTCGTAAGATGGCAAACAATTAAGAAACCGGACTTACCACTAACTGTCTCACCTGGTGTGTGAAAGTTTATTGAACGTATTAACAAAATTCACTTATAAATAGGGAACACAATTTTGATACATATACTAAGTGACATATAAATCCGAACACCCAGTTTAAATGGTTTTATAATAATAAAATTTTGTATAAGTACTTAATGAAGCATAATAAGTAAATGATAAAAATTTCAAAATGATTGCACTGCTTTAAAGCCCTTTGACCTTTAATAATGTGTGGATGCACCCATGCATTCTCCAACGCGCCTAGGCATGCTTCTGATCAGGTGGTCAATGTCCTCCTGTGGTATCTCATTCCAGGCAACCACCAACTCCTCTCGAAGTACTTCTAGAGTCTGAGGAGGACGTTGCAAATTGAGCAATCTCCTACCCATCATATCCCACACGTGCTCAATTGGAGATAAGTCGGGAGATCTTGGTGGCCATGGTAACAATCTGAAATCATTATATTGAAAGAAGTCTATTGTGACTCTTGCAACATGTGGTCGGGCATTATCTTGTTGGAAAGTTGGATCTGCCAGGGTGTCAAGATAGGGTAAAAGATGGGGTTCTAGAACTTCGTGGATATAACGCTGCGCGTTCATGTTACCTCTGATGAAGATTAAAGGTGACCTGGAACCATAAGCTATAGCACCCCAAACAATAACTCCAACAGTGTGATGAACATGTCTTTCAACAAAAAACTGTGGATTCCTCCTTTCACCACGTCGCCTTCTAACCCTGGCACGACCATCGTGCATGCCTAAACAAAATCGAGACTCTTCACTAAAGACAATATTGTTCCATTCCTGATCCCAGAGTGACCGTTGTCTGTACCACTCAAGGCGATTATGTCGGTGTTCTCGGGTTAAAGGGAGGACCCAGTGTGGCCGGTATGAAAACAAGCCAAAACTTCTCATTCGCCGGTAAACACTTCGCATGTCAATAGGTCTTCCGTGTTCTGCAAACCATTCATTTGCAATGGACCTGGTAGTGGAGAAACGGACCCTTAAGGCCAATAATCTTAGGCGGCGATCTTCACGGTCTGTTGTTCTACGGCGGCGTCCAGTGCCCCTTGCTCTTTGCGTACGGCCTTCTCGAAGCCATGCCTGACAACACCTAACCACAGTGTCTACACTTCTTTGCACTCTAACTGCAATTGCCCGAAAAGAAAGTCCAGCTTCCCGAAGTCCCACTATACGGCCCCTATCAAACTCACTAAGTTGACGAAATCGTACAGGTCTCCGTACTCTAGGCATCGTAACCGATCGTAAAGGATGTCAAGAACCAAAATCCGCCAACGTTGATTCTTTACTGCGGCTGAAATATTCATTTTTAGAGCGTTAGTGAATTAAAAAAAGCAGTATAAAAACCGGAATGTCCAACTGATAAGGCTGAAAATTTTTTCACTTGTTATTTACAGTAAGATAAATACATTCACCAACCTTTATTAAAATAAAACCATTTAAACTGGGTGTTCGGATTTATATGTCACTTAGTATATATTATTTTTCTTTTTAAAACTCACACTGCACCTTTTTTGTATTCAAAGATGTTCAAAATGTCGTCCTCCACTTTCCACACAAGCTTCATTACGACGAACCCAGTTTCTTCTTACTCTAGATCCTCGAAGTTGTTTATTCATCATTTCAGCCGCATTAAAATTTTTTTCGACGTACGCAAACAAAAACAATACGACATACTAACCACTGTTACCGTTTGCGATCGATTGCAGGTTCGATAAGAGTGATGATGACCGACGCGCTGTTGTCAAGTGTGTGTTTTAAATATTCAATTTAATGAAACTTACTTACTTACTTACTGACCACAAATTTTGGCTTGACTTAGAAAAACTTAATGCCATTTATTTGTTTATTACCCAATTTAAAAACGTTTCAGATTAGATTATAAAAATTAGTAAGATTGTGGTGATTGTGGTCGATATAAGGCACTTAAAGTTGTAAACTATAAGGCCATTTAGACAAAAATCTATTAACTTTTGGACCATGGGAACTTATTGACATGTTTTGACCCCCCCTATTACCCATTTCTATGGTGACTACCATAACGTTTACACCGTGTATAACGTTTGTATTGCCAATCGTTATTATTAGCTTTGATCTTACTGTGACAAAAATGACAATAACACCGTGCGTGACCTTATTATGAACTCTCCCATAAGTAAATGGAAAGAAGTTAAAAAAGTGGTGCATTCTACAGAAAAGTCGAGAAGTGCTACCAAAATATTATGGGTAGTGAAATTATCATTGGTAATACACTAGATATCTCTATAAAAAAGCAGCACATGACCTATCAGATAAAGAAAGTGATTTTGTTTCAAATAATGCTGTTGAACAAAGTGGTTCTGTATGTTGCCAACAATCAAACTCATTGTTGTCCGTAATAAATTTCCATTTTAAGTAAGTATAATATTTTCTCCAGACTTAGTTAGATACTATATCAAATTCGGATTATTTTTTTATCTATCAAAACAAATGTTTAAATTACTTTGGTTCACTCAAAAACAATCAAGCAACCAAGACGGTTTTACCATCTTTCATTGTCTGGTATCGGTTTATTGTCAGTTTAATGCAAGAAAAACAAAAACGATGAAAAACCTGACAATCTTGACACATTGTCATTTTCGTTATCCCCACTATTTCGGAGCATATAACACCGATAACAAGTTGGTGCAAGAGGGGGCAGGGGATTTCAAAAATGAGTAGCTCACGTTCATGATACTCTAGAGCACTTTAACGGTATTGACAGGTGATGGGTAGCTCCCAGTTACTCCGGGTGGCACAAACGAGGCACTGGAAAGCACCTCAGGATAACTAAGTTGGGTAGACGTCATGTACGCGACTGCTTACTTCTGGTCTATGCGCCAGCTGGATACGGACGTTAAAACTACAAAAACAAGAATTTGTTGAGTGAACACGTATTCAGAGTCCCAAGGCGGACTTTGGACAATTTAATTTTTTATACACCAACTGTAATCCACCATAAGTAGCATATCCTCGACATTTTTAATAGATATGAAGGAAAAGTAAATGGCAACCTTAGTAAATCACATGGTGCCGTAGTGGTTTTAACCGATTTCAAAGTATGCGAAAACTTAATATACTTCGATGGGAAATTTCCTTCTCATTCCAAATAATAAGCAATATATAGTTTAGTGGGTTTTTTTGACTAGTTCCAATTTTATAGGTAATTGATCACTTTTATTTACCGCACCTTCGTTAGTTGGGCTCGCACATCTAGATATACTTGAAGTTAGATGTTGGACACACGCTGCATTAGCATTGCTATGTTGGTAATCGATAAAGGTACGAGATCGGCTAATTTAAGATAAATATGCTTAACCATACCCCGTTTTGAGTTAAGTTTACAAAATTTAAAGCCGTTCCGTAATTATCCGGAAAACACCGAAATATTTGTGTGACTATACTTGAAGAGATGTCTTGAAATGAATTCGACGTCAGTACAGCTACTTTTTCCCCTTTACAAAATGACGATTGTAAATTTATGATCCAACGAGTCGCCTTCAAGCAATCATCATCAACTTTATTTTTTCAAATGCAGTCCTATAGGTACTTTTTAGTTTTGATTTTGCGAGCTTCCAATGTCCAATGACGTATCGAAATTATTTGAAAATTCCAATTTTTGGCATTTTCATCAACAGCTTTAATTTCAAAACGGGGTATGGTTGATAATTGAAATCTACATGTTTGACTTACCTTACCTGACCTCGTAACTTTAACGGTTACCAAGATAGCAGATTATGCATCGACTTTGTAGCACCCTGTATGCATGTATGAACTTTTTTACACTAACCCCTTTCACCTGCAATACGTCTCTGATTGGTGAAGAATATACATAAATTGAATATCTTATTAAAATATATTATAAAGCAAAAACGTTTTGTAAGAACTCTCAATGTTATAAGAGTATTTTATAACATGGAAGCCATACTTTGCGTTGTTTCAACTTGACTTTGAGACGGCCATTCGTAAGTGTATTACAAAAAATCATTTTTGCAGTGACAAAATGTCTTAACTAGCTACTTTAGTGTTTATGTAGCGTTACAATATGGTTCACTTGAATTTTTCTATTACAATACTCGTACATGTCAGAATAAGAAAAAAATACAGAATGGAAATTTTCACCTTTTCTCCTGAAATTCAATAATAACTAATACATACTCAGTGACATTAGAAATGTTACACCCAGAAAAAATAATGTCTTCAACTTGATTTTTTGGCAGTGAGGTAGTCCTACATCAAGAATAAAACGATAACATCTCAGGGAATTTTATTGTCAAGTAATAAGAAAAAAAATTAATAATGTGTTGGATGACCCCGTAGCTGAGTACACTCCTGTATACGTATGAGCATCAAGAAAATGAGATGGTCTATGTCTGGTTATGGTATCTCATTCCAAGCAACTCGAACTTCGTGGATTAGCTGTGACAGAGTCTGTGGCGGATGGTGCAAAGTGGATAGACTCCTCCCCATCATATCCCACACATGTTTGATGGGATTTAAATGCGGTGAACGGGATGGCCACTCCAAAACATTAATGCCTACTAAAGTCCGTAGTACGACGAGCAATATGGGAACGTGCGTGGTCTTGCTGAAAAATGATGTGTGGTCGGCCCTCTAGATACGGCAGTAAAGTGGTTTGTAGGACATCATCAACGTAACGCCCAGCAGTCACATTGCCTTGAATAAAGAGAATATGTAAATTCTCCGATGTGAAAACATCCTTCATACCCGGGAGGTATCCATAATACTATTAATACTTCTAAAAATTACCCTGCTCACTTGGGAAACACCAACAACTTACAATGTTCAATTGTTTTAATAGATAGCTCACATAATATATAGATATATCGTGCCCTCGTCGCATGTCGCCCCGCTGCTTGCCCGCTTGGATTGAGTACCAAAGACGCAGTATTCTTAAATAACCCCATGGCGCACGGCGTATGCAACCGATTGGCGATCCGTATGCTACAAATATTTTTGGTGGTGGTGTGTGAAATATGTCTAATAGGTTCTTAGAGTTACCGGGGCTGGAAGTATATCAATATACTAACATCAAATATAATAATCAATCATAGAGTGCATGCAGTTGCGCAGGCACTTAGGGGAGGACTGGCGCAGGGCTAGGGAGATTGTCAACTTCGAAAGGACGGTATGTTGAATGTGTTTCGAGCATGTGTGGCCACGGGTTTCACACCTAGAAGCTGGCGGTAGGCTAAAGTGGTATTCATTCCCAAACCGGGCAGAGCTAGAGATACTGGCCCGGAGGATTTTCGTCCGATTACTCTTTCATCTTTTGTGCTTAAGACATTGCAAAGGATAGTTGATAGATACTTGAGGGATGGCCCGCTGGAAAGGTATGTCATTCACGCAAATCAGTTTGCATACCAAGCTGGGAATTCGACTAATCTGGCCTTACACAATCTGGTCGGTAGGCTGGAGAAGACTCTAGATCAGCGAGAAGTGGCACTCGTGGCCTTTTTGGACATTGAAGATGTATTTAATTGCACCACACATGCCTTGGTTAGATACGAGGTTGGATCAATCCTAATAGATTGGGTCCTATCTACTCTGGAGGGTCGGGTAGCAACAGCTATGCTAAATGACGTAAGCTGCAGCGTCGGCGTAGCTAGAGGCTGCCCTCAGGGCGGAGTTCTGTCACCCCTACTGTGGTGCATCGTGATGAACGAACTCCTCGTTAGGCTCAGCAGTATGGGTGTCTATGTGCAAGCCTATGCTGATGACAAGCATAGTAGTTAGGGGTCGTTTTTTTAGAACAGTCTCAGAAATTATGTAGGGCGCTCTGCGCTCTGTGGAATCGTGGTGCAGGGAAGTCGATCTTTCTGTTAATGCTAGACGGACCGAGCTAATCCTATTCTCTAGGAGAAGAAGGCTTGACGGGCTGGTCATGCCGACCTTTTTTGGGACTCTATCCCAATCAGTGAAATATCTTCGAATTATCCTGGATTGCAAACTGAACTGGAGAGAGCATGTTGAATACAAGGTTAGCAAGGCTCGCAATTCAATGTGGGCCTGTAGATGTATTGTCGGTGTAAGGTGGGGGCTTAAACCCAAAGTGGTATACTGGCTCTACATGACGATAGTACGTCCATCTCTCTTATACGGCACCCTGGACTGGTGGCCTTGCGTTAGAACTGAGACATCTAAGGCCAAACTCAATAAAATTTTGGCCTGTATTAGCATGACAAGCGCAGTGCGAACAACGCCATTGAGTGCAATGGAAGCTCTGTTTGATCTCCCGCCGTTGGATCTGGTGATCCGCGGTGAAGCGAGAGTAGTCGCTCATCGACTGCAGAGTCAGGCCAGCTGAACTTTCTTGAATCCTGTCAAGGGGCATACTGCCATCTTAGTCGAATTGCAAAGGGAGGACCCCGTCCTTAAGCAGGGGTGATCGTATTACCCCTAAATATCGCTTCAACCGCAAGTTTATTGTGGAGTATCCAACGAGGGAGGAGTGGGACGCCGCTAGCCGGAGACTCTCCGGAGTGAGCGGGCAGGTCTGGTAGCCTGTAAAATTACTTCGAGTCTTGTATTGCAATGCAGGGAGGCTCTGGATTGCCTCGCAGCGAGGCATCCGGTATCGTTAATGTCGGTACCGGGGCACGCTGGGATAAGGGGCAAAGAGACGGCGGACACTCTGGCGAAGACAGGATCAGCCAGCAAGCTCGTTGGTCTAAGCTAGCTCTAGGAGTGACCGCGCATAGAGCTAGGAAAAAATGGAGACGAGGGTTGCAAGGCAACACTCTCTGAACTGGATAAGTATCTCCAGACATCTCCGCTAGGCACGGGAACTCATTGAAGGGCCCAGTGCTAAGGATGGACGTTTCTGCTTATCTCTGGATAGAGCCAACCTAAGGTTGCTAGTGGGACTGTTGTCTAGCCATAACACGTTAAGGCGCTACCTGCACGTGATGGGGGTGACTGAGGATCCCTTGTGTAAACGCTGCGGGGTAGAGGGAGAGACCTCGGCGCACGTTTTGTGTCGCTGTGAAGCTCTGAGCTACTATAGGCAGCCTATATATTGGTCAAGGAGCTTGGATTCAAGTCGATTCTCAACTTCGCTTAAAGGGCCAGGCTTGTGATCTGAGCAATGTAGATGTGCATAAGGGCCTGCTTAAGTGGCCTATGCACTGGCTCCTTATGGTGGCCGGAATGCCTATAATTTCAAGATTCATTCATTCAACATCAAAAAATTGCGATACACCTTAAAGATACTTAAAAAACGACCACAATCCTCTGAAATGTCGTAAATTAAAGTTTGAGCGACATTTATTGTTTTTGGCACTTGAGCTTTTTGTCTTTGTCTTAGTAGTAGCGATGCATACAAATTCTACCCAGATCCACGCAGTACTTTCCAAGTTATATACGAGCCAAGGATTAGTGGACAGATGGACAGACCGACAGACAGACATACAGATACTCCGATAGACAGACAGACTCATGCAAATAAGTGACAGTGTTTTTCGTGATGTGCATGTTATACATCCAAAAAATATCTCATTTTCAGAGTTCTTCGCAATTTAAGGAGTGAAATGAGCTTAAAAAATGTAAACCGGATCACTGGTTGCGAAGATTTGTTAAACAACTGTTGTAAAACTTGGTGGTCATTTTTAAATACGGCGGCCAAACGAGGACGATTTTAATCGCGTCATGTCGTTTTTTATATACGAGCCCCTTCCCACTTCAGTTGGCCCAACTATTGAAATCTTAGTTTTTTTCTTATCAAACACAAATAATCAAAATGTAGCAGGGTGTTATAGGTTTAAAATATTAACAATGAATATTTTGATAATATATAGTAGAAAATACCAACTTTATCACTCCCTAATCAAATTTGCAGCATAAAAATAACACATGTTGCAATTACAGCATATCAACCTATTTTCATTTCAATGCAAAATAAGCCTATAATGCATAGGTGGCTGTGAAAAATAAAAGCCATGACAATTGTTTTATTAATCACAGCTGTCAGAATACGTCTAAAATAGTTTTGGGTAGTTAAGGTTTTCAAAATGGGTAGAGGAAAGGTTATTAGTGAGAAAATTCGGTTACTGATAATTAATTTTCTTAATTCTGGGAAATCAAACTCAAAAAATTGCAACTTTTTTAAACTTATCGCGGTACAGTGTGAGAAATATTGTTAGAAGATATAACGTAATAGGTTAAGTTAATATTAAGCCACGATATGTGAAAAAAAGGAATATCACACATGCCGACCGAAGAGCATTAAGAAGAATAATGGTGAAAAACAGGCGTGCCAATTATTTATAATTAAGTGCTCTGTAGAGTGACGCTATTGGAAGGAGAATTTCGAGGCTCACAACTCTTAGAGAGGCCCACAAACTGGGATTTAGCACTTGCAAGGTAAGTTTTCTTATAAAAAAAAGTGAGCAAAAACCTTAAAGCTGCACAACTTGTTTATAGGACAAAGAAAAGCCACTATTAACTCCACTGCAAAAGAAAAACCGGCTTAGATGGGCTAAAGAACACAGACAATGTACACCTCAACAATGGTGTGCAATACAATGGAGTAATGAGGCCCGATTGGAAGTTTGTGTTGGTGACAGTCGCAGTAGAGTTATTCGCAAAAAAATGAAGCATTCCATGTTGACTGTCTGAAGAGAAAAATGAAATTTCCAGCATCCATTATGGTCTGGGGCAGTATGTCATCAAAAGGAGTAGGAAAACTTCATTTTATTGATGGAAATGTGGATTCAAACAAATATTTGGCAATTTTAGAAGAATCGCTTTTACCAGTGATGGAAGAATGTTTGACATCCGGCCAAGATTTTGTGTTTCAGCAAGATGGTGCAGCGTGCCATACCTCAAAAAAGGCTATAAAATGAATGGAAGAAAATAATTTACCACTTTTGAAATGCTTTTCTAGCAGTTCAGATCTGTCACCTATTGAAACTTTGTGGCACGAGATGAAAAAGGTTCTACAACAAAATCTTCAAGAAATATGGGATTGTTTTACACCAAATTTTTGCCAAAACTTGGTTAACACTATGCCCCAAAGAATTTCAGCCGTAATAAAAAATAAAGGTGATGGTACCCAATGGTAATCATTCAATTGTTGCTTTGTTAATTTCGCGCATTTATTCGCACATTGTTTATTTGTTCACATGCTCTATTAGTTATTGGTCTAAGTGATTTCAAATATGTATTTTTTACGACTAGAGTGTATCTAAAATGTTGAGAAAATAAATTGTTTTAGAAGTAAATAGTTTCGGCATGTTTAGTTTGTAAAGGCATATTTTGGTACAAATCTTGAAGTGGGAAAACTGAAGTGGGAAGGGGCTCGTATATACCTATACCTATAAGTGCTTGATAATATCCCGGCTCTAGTAGTTGGGAATTTGACTGTTAGAAAGTGGTTCTTGCCCCACTAGAAATGGACTACTTATTATGCCATTTGAAGTAGTTTTAATTGAAGAACGGCACAAATTGATGAAAATTCAATACCTCTTTATACTTGAATAACTACGGGATTAAAAAAAAATATAAATATGTCGACAGGAATGAGAAAAAGTGAAATCGATTGAGTTTCAAAGTAAGAAACCTTTTCCATACATTTGTAGGTGTCCATAACTAAATTACAATTTTCAAAATCTAGCAAAGCATCTTACAAATATGTACTCCGGGCTTAATCACTATTGATCAGAATAATATGACACATTCATAATGGAAATACTATTGGGCTTGCCTCATGCCGTGCTGTTTATAGTAACCTTTGCATCTCAATGCCGAGCTCATTGAAAGTGAAAAGGATTAGAGTACCTTTATCTTTATTTTCCTGTTTCCCATACACCGACTGTTGCCAGCATGGGTACCCATTCTATTTTTCAGAATATAATCCTTGTTTGTATTTCGAAGTTGAAAGGGCGTGCCGAAATTGCCAGTGACATTTTAGATGTAGCCCTCTTTCGAATTCCAGTGGCGCAGATACTTTATTTACCTTGAGGAATAAAACAAGGACTAAAAATGGCTATTTTTTTTAGCTTTAAAAATTTCTTGGTAGATGGCTCTTGAATGAAATAAACGCGTCATTATCTTCTTTTCGATTTCAAAAGCACGCGCAAAAATGTTTACAAAATATAGATCCATAGTGAATGTTACAGTTACTAGATCTTAAAAGGGATAGAAATTTGTAGTCAGTTAAAATATATATTTACTGTCTATTTTGAGGTATAATTTTCAAATTTACGGCTGAAATATCGGTTGTAAACATTTAAATAACCTGATGGCTGATGAAATTTATCAAAACACATTAACATTCAAGATTATCCTCCGTAGGTGGTAGACGGTCTCTGACCATCCAACGCGGAGGTACCACCCGGTGGATCTTTAAAGCAATGCGAGAATATGTGAATGTTGCAATAAAGGCATCAAGTAAGTAGTTTTTTATTATACTCCAACTACCACGAAAGCCTAAGGAATAAACACCCATGGGGTACCGTCGGGCTATAGGGGGATACATGGGAAAGAGAAGCAATTTGAGCAACACGTGGCTTTATGTTTACGTTTTCAGTTCTCCCTTCATAAAAAATAAGGCATACTACTCGTACGCCGATACATTATTGCAAATGTGGCCTCATGTTAATTTAGCATTGCGATAGACAATTTTTCATAAAAGCGGTTACAGGTTAACTTGTAGTTCAACATTTTCGACTTTTGTGATTATGACTTGATGATGATTATACGGAGAAAATGTGTGAATCTGCTATAAAATGCTTATCTGAGTGAGCGATGGCCAGATGTCATCCGAAATCATTGACGTAATACGGCTTTATTTCACATTAGGTAATCTGTAAACAAAATCGTGAAAGATAAATAACTTGGATTCATGGTTTTAAATTTTTTCTTAATCTCTTAGATGCGATCAGCAGCTACCACCGCGCGTTCATTTATTTATTTAGAAAACATTAAATCAAGTTCACTAACAGCCTCACAAACATTACACATAACAAAGTGGCGAAAATAACAATAAATGAAATGTTACTAACATGACGAGTACGTAAATCGGGAACGCGTAGAGAGATCCCATCTAAAAGAAAAGGACAATTAGTAGTTAAACTCATCAAACTACATAAAAAATTTAGCGGCTAAGTGATTCTTACATTTCATTTAACTAGTTAGATCGTTCTTACTTAGAAGTATGGCAATGAGTTTGACCCTTGCAGGGTACACTCAGTTATCATTAATCCACAGGAACTTCACAAACGTCGTTGGATTCTCTCAAAGTCATTAGAATACAGGTATATATCATAGGCCGCGTACGAGATAATAGAACAATATTCTAAATTAGATCTGACAAAATCATTAAAAAGTAAAATTAAAACATTGGTGTTGCTTAAGTGTATTAACAACAGCAAATTAAAGCTTTCGATCGAATAATACGGTCAAATCCTTGAAATTATCAATTCATCGAAGAACGCTACTACGGATTTCAAAAGTGAAACAACATAGTACATTTATTGACAATGCATGTTCTTATCATTATATCCGTGATCTTTGATATTCAAATCAGCCTGTAACTTACAACTACAGAACATCCCTGATGAAGCCAAAACTGCACCAGACTCTTAATCATGGAAATCCACACATACCATTGTAAATATTCATTATCTACAGCCGAATGGTGGAGTTGTACTTTATCAATAGGTTTCATTGGTGAAAGGTCCTACTTTTCAACCATAGACTTCTTTATTCCCTAGGGCTAAGCGTCACTTTGCCGCCCCTTATCCTTATATTGATTTGTGCTCATCGGCATTGCTAGGCAACAACTTCAGCACACAATAATATAATGCTGCCAATCTACTTATTTTTACAGCCACTTGAAGACTGCGCTATTTTTTTAGTTATGCTATAGCCGGTCGTCGATGAAACTTTGCATCTCCTTTAATAGGCGCTTATACCCCTTTGCGTCTTAGAGCCCGCTGTGGAACGCACCTAATTCAACGCCGTGAGCCATAAACGCCTATTCAATAGCCAAGACACATCAATTATGCAGCTTATTGAGTAAAAGTAGGCTTACACAGACATATACACGAATATGTTGTACCCTTTCGAGAGGATATCCAAGCCGCTGTAAATGCATTTTCAAAAAGAGCATGCCAATATTTATAGGACATATCTGGGCGTGCTGGTCAAACACAATGGGCTGCCGCAGAGACAGACTGATGGACGTCGTCGGTTACTTTACACGCCGAATGGTTTCAAAGGGCATTCCTTACGCCGCGTTAGGCCCTTTCATAAGGACTTATCCGTTTATCCTATTCACTGAATGTCATGATATTTACCTTTAGTCGGTAAGGCTTTTGGTTACGGTATAGCGGTTTGCTTATTATTGCCGTTTTATGGGAGATTTGCATTATATTCGTATTTATTTAAATTGATTAAAATTTACTGGTTAGGTATTTATTGCCTTGACTCGATTGACCGATATCATCAAGGAATTGCCTTAACTGGTTGGATACTTGTTCTTATTGCCTTAGTTAGTATGCAGTTACCAAAAGCACTCCCTTAACTGATCGAACCTTTACAGTATTTTACATTAGTTGCCTGAAAAAGATTATTTAATGTCTTCTTTGATGTAAGTAAGTCCTGTTAATGAGAGGCTATGCGCATATCTTCATTTTTGCTTTAGTAAAAACACGCATGCCCCCAGCTCGGCGGTACTAGTAGATACTTTCATTCTTGTTATATGGGTTTTTTCATCTTAGTTTAAGCATATATAGACTACTAGCTATCTACCTTTAACTAGCTCTAGAACTTTTCGTCAATTTCATTAGTTTCCCAGTTGAGAAAAATTGCTGCTGTGTAATCTAATATTTCCTGAGGTCGGCCAGATTTGTGGAGCTAATTGGTGAGATCCTTCCATCATCTAACACTATTTTGCGGCCGTAATACCAAATTGACAATTGTTGACAAGTTCATTCTGTCAAAGTGAACTTTATGAGAAATTGATATAAGGAGTGTTCATATGCAATATGACCAAAAAGAAGAAAAATGAATGCGAAAACGAAACTCTAGAACCAAATATTCAAATTAGCGTAAGTGAAAAGAGTACCAAAGAAACTATTGTCAAAGAGAATTATTATCTTAAACAGCTTTTGGAAGAAAAGGAAAAATTTATATATCAGTTGGTAATTGAAAACCGTAGACTACAGGAAGCATATGACTTGATTTCTGCCAACATAGTAGAGAAGGAATCCGTTGTATCTACTTTGGCTATTGTAACTGATCAACTAGAACAACTTGAGAAAAGAACGTCAGAGAATACATCATACTCACAAATTTTAAAGCAAAATACTCCTAAAATCAATAGCAACAACAAGAACAACAATGACATGAAATCCATATTAGTTACTCCCGAAAGGACCCAACATTATAATGACACCAGAAAAGACCTAACTAGTAACATTAATCTAGCAAGTATTGAAGTCAAGATAGAGAAAGTAAATAATTATAAAAACGGCGGCGTCGAAATTCAAGTTCAGCAATGTTATTACCAGAAACTCAAAAATGAACTAGAAACTAAGTTGAAGGGAAAATACAATATATCAGGAGCAAGAGAAATGAGACCGAAAATTAAGATCATAGGCTACAAAACTGAAAAAAAACATTCAGAAGCAGAAATTAAAGAAGAAGTCATATCCCAGAATACATTCATTAATGAAAACGAAATCGAAATCACTTTTGTACGACACATATCATTCCGAAATTCTTATACTATATTCGCTGAAGTTTCTGGAGAGCTATATAGAGACATATTTATCAACAAGAAATCAAGAATACTACTAGGTTAGCAAAACTTATTTGTCTATGACAATAACCAAAATGTAGGGGCGCGGAAATGTGCATTAAATGTGGACAAGCACATAGAAGTGAAATTTGTACTGTAAACATTTTAAAATGTTCTAACTGTATGAACTATAACGTTAAGCATAATAAGAATAATGATGTTGGTCACTCGCCCACAGACAAAAAATGCCCGTCGTATTTATATTTTCAAAAACAGTATTCATCCAGAATAATGTTTTGAGCGTTTAGTTCTTTTTACGTTTTTCGAGCTACATATCATTTGCAAAATTTTACATGGATAGTTACGTAAATAATTTTCAGGTTAATGATATCAATACAAATATTGCTCAAGACGCAAATGCTCTTAATAAATGGTTAGAATATTCTAATTCCAATGTTAGCTTATATCACATGAATATACGAAGCCTAAACCAAAATTTTGACTGTTTTAATATCTTCCTAACTATAATTAAACACAAATTTGATATAATAATATTTACAGAAACTTGGAAAATTAATGATGTATCTTTGTTCTGTTTGGAAGGTTATGATACGCTTTACAGTAATGGTACGTACAACCAGAATGATGGGGTGGTAGTATATGTAAGAAATGATATCAAATACAGATGTGATTTTGTTAAATTTGATGACGGTATCACAGTGTTGGATTTAATATTGAGAATTAATAACAAAAGTGTAAAAGTCACATCTGTCTATCGACCACCATCATCAAACCCTTATACATTTGTAGAAAATCTTGAAAAATTTTTGTTATATAACAAAAATGCCATACAGTCACACCACATCATAATAGGAGATATGAATATTAATATACTCCAACATACCAAATTAGTAAACAAATACCTCACTGTAATGCAGAGCAATGGATTCATATCAAATATAAATTTACCAACAAGAGTAGTCAATAATAGTTCCAGTTCTTGCATTGATCATTGTTTCATCAAACATTTTTCAAATTTCTTTCGGTACATACCGTTAATTGTTGAAAACCATATTGCCGATCATTTACCCACTGTAATACTTATACCATCACCAGAAAAAAATAAAAGTAGATCCATCTCCAATAATGAAACAGTGAAATTTAGGTGTTTTGTCGATAATAAAAAACTACTTGCAAATATCAAATTAGAATCGTGGACAGCAGTGTACTGTGCAACGAATGTTAATGATGCTGCAAACACACTCATTGAACGCATAAAATATTTAATTGAATGTAGGTACAAACAGAGTTAAAATTAAATATTTTGACAGAAGCAGGAATCCCTGGATAACTAAAGGTTTGACAAAGTCTGCCAACAAAAAAGAGGAACTATACAAAATAATGAAAGCATCGCCATGTGCAGATACCTCCCATAAATATAAAGAATATAAAAATATTTTTATCAATCTAGTTAGAGAAGCAAAACGTCAATTCTATCTAAAAAAATTACAAGATGCCAAATCTGATCCAAGAAAACTGTTGTCAGTTGTCGATCACTTAACTAACAAAGACGTTCAAGAAAAGCCAAATATTGATGAAATTAAGAATCGTGATGGAACAATATTAACAGATAAACGACAAATATCCGATGCGTTCTTAAATTTTTTCATTAATGTTGGAGAAAATTTAGCATCCAGTATTAAAAAAATGGTTTCGAACGAAAAGTTCACAAAAACCCAACTTCCCAATTCATTCTTTTTAGAAAGCGTTAGTCCGATTGAAGTACAAGAAGCTGTCCTATCACTTAAAACCAAAAAAAGTCCTGGTGTAGATGGTATCAAAGCCGACCATTTAAAAATAATAGCCTACGACTTAGCCGAACCACTTTCTTACGTCATTAATTGGTGTTTCCAATCTGGAATTTGTCCTGATGCATTTAAAACAACTGTTATTACTCCTGTTTATAAAAGCGGTGACAGAATGGAAACATCAAATTATAGACCCATATCAGTACTATCGAATATAGCCAAAATTTTCGAAAAATTACTACAAAAAAGGGTATTACAATTTTTGGACAAAAACAAAATTATATGTTCTGACCAATATGGATTTAGAAAAGGAAAATCTACCAAAGATGCAATTTTGGCTGCAATGGATGAAATTAACTCTAATGTCAACACAAAAAGATACCTACTATTGGTATCTTTGATGATCTAAAAAATGCCTTTGATACGGTTAACCATGTCGAGCTTCTGAAAGTTATGGAAAGATTGGGATTTAGGGGAGCGTCACAAATCCTTTTAAAAAATTACCTTTCAAGTCGGGCACAGACTGTCAAAATCACTAACACTTACAGTAAAAAAATGTACATCAAGTGTGGTGTGCCTCAAGGAACAGTACTAGGCCCACTATTACTTAGTCTCTACTTAAATGACTTATTCAAAATTAACAGTTCGTATTATATAAAGCTGATGACTGGAGCACAGTGAAGCAAATAGCTGAAAAGGATTTTATAAGGATCATTGACTGGTTTGATACTAAAATTTTAACAGTTAACTTCAAAAAAACAAAATTTATTGCATCTACATCCTATTCCAAATTTTTACCTACCTTCGAACAAATTTCCGTTAATTATCATGGCCAAAAGACCAAAATCGTTAACACTTTGAAATATCTTGGAATATTTATAGACTCACATCTAAGGTGAGATAACCATACTAAATATGTTATCAAAAAAATTAGAAATGTTGCCTATAAACTCAAAATGCTTTCTAACATTCTTACAGAAAGTTATCTGCGAATCCTATACCATGCCTTAGTTGAAACCCATGTAATATAAGGCATCACAGCCTGTGGTGCCGCCTGCAAGACATATATTTCTGACCTGAATATAGCACAAAAAACTGTTTTGAAAGCCATTTTCCATGAGCCAAGATTATATCCAACGAACAACTTATATCAAAAAACAGGGATACTTGATACAAGACAACTTTATTTCTTACATGCCACCACCTTATACCATAAGTATTGTAATAAAAAGAAAAAATCCTATAAACACGGGCATAACACACGATTTCGAATAGGCTCATCTAATATCCAAAGACCACACAAAACATTATTCAAAAAATCATTTAAATTCTTAGCAGCTAAAGTATATAATGTAGTACCAAACGAAATAAAGATACTTAATTTTGGAAAAAAATTTAGAAGAAAATTGAAAGACTGGGTTAGTAATGTGCAGCGAATGACTATACATAATTATATAGAAAACTAAAACTACAAAATTCCAATTACATTAATACCTTTTAGATTTAACAATAATTGTTATACACATATATGATTGATTGTTAGTTATTAAGATATAAACCACACACAGGCGATGTCTTCTGTGGTTTTTTCATATTTATTTGCCCATTTTTTGTATTTTGGCGAATAAATGTTATTATTATCATTATTATATTAATTGAGCCCAGCATGTTTTATTTTAACATTTACTTCCACATCTCAATATTAGCAGAACGTAAAAAAACATGGAAAGCGAAGTTCGACGTTTATTAAATGACCCGTGCTGGATTTTTTTAATGTATCTGTCATATAACAGGCAAAAGATTTAGAACAGTATATTTTGCTTTGTGAAGGCAAATTGCAAATCCATGTTAGGTATTTGTTTTTTAGGCGCCTAGGGTCAGTCGGTCCTTCTGGTGTTTATCTATCCATTAGTGCATATGCTTATTAAACTGTAAAGCTTCTTCGTCCTTGGCATAGTAGTAACATTATGTAGAAACTTTATTAAAATACGCGCTATACTTCTCAAGTTATAGACGGTTATAGGATTAGCCGACAGACAGACGGAAATAAGTGACATGGTTTTTCGTGAGGTACATGTCATATAACATTCAAAAATGATATTATATCATTTTGTATAATTTTCGCGATTACTTCCCTGCCAGTAGGCGCTGGAAGTAAAAATACTTTCAGCATTCCATTGGTGCTTTTTCTTCACGTTGCCCTAGTATTGATCTCAAAGAATGCAAAATTGATATTAGCGGAACTAAGATAGGAGGAGTAACAAAAATAACTTACTTGAACAGTATACTCGAACAAACTTCAGACAACTCACTACAGTTGAGGAGACGCCTGAAAGAATTACAAAGTATGATAGTTCTATGCATCACATTATACATGTAGATACTGTTAGAGTACTGCTTTATAATGAAGGTGAAGAAATCCAAATTGACTTTACTTTTGTAAGCGTGATTAGTCAATTACCCCATGAACTGTCAATTCTGACTCGCAATTCTGCTGTACGACGGGAGTTCGGAATTTTCGAAAATTTTCGCGAAAACAATACTTTCCCTCCAGTAGGCATGGGAAATAAAAACGATTCCTATACTCAGATCTGATAACTCTTGATAAAATGTATTTTTACACTACTAACCAGAGAACCCTTCATTATTGACCACAATCCGCTTTCAAAAAGTAGCCATCCTCTCGCTAGGTAGGTTTAATGAAAACAAAAGAAAATAGCGTGAGCAATAGTTAACGCCGTTTAAAATTCTATTCTACTCATTATAACATTTTGACAACTGACGAAAAAAGTTGATCAATTAGGGTGGATTTCACCAAGGTTGTCAAATTAACAGTCCGTTGTTCTCCACCTATAGGTGGATATATTTTTCGTTGTTCAGGATTTGAACAAACATGCACACTATGTTTACAGCAGGGATTAAGAAATACCCAAATATATGTCTTAAAGCTACCAGTAAACCTAAAACTTACAAAAAAAAACCTAGAAATTTGCCATATTTTTCTTTTTTCACGAGTACACATTCTAGGTTGTAGAATTAGACATTATTTAAATAAAAGATGATTATTGCACTTCAAAACTCCCAGAGTGACACATGTGTGGGATCCGTCAACCCTTGGTCCCAGTCACAAAACATATACACCGAAGAAGGTCTAATTCCATGCTATTCAATGACAACACGATGACTTGTGTGGTTGTCGGCGGCCATTTTTTGAGGGTGCGAGCACATGGTTGCCAGATTGTGCATTAATATCCCGTTTCACCCCCCTGGTCCCAGTGGAGTAAGTTCCGCCAACTGTTGAAATATACCCTACTATGCTTTATAAGACTATTCCTGGAATTTTTCCCAAAATCGTTTCAGAACACTTGAACAAATGCAAATAAAAATTTAATATCCATGACGCCGCAAAATAGCTCCGCCGGTACCTCGGGTTATACATCTTGACAGTAGGGATGTTCGATACGATCCTATATTTAGAAGTATCAATACATTTCACGAGTATCGTCATCTTTCGATCCGGAGTGTGTCAGAAAGGGTGACCAACTTCAAATTACTTTTCTTCTTTGTTTCCTTCCGCTGGATATCGATAATTTTATTCCAATATTTTAGAGTATCGATACTTCCTAAAACAATAAGAATCGATACGTAGTGATACTTTTCGTGGATTGTGACATGGTTGCGAGATTGTGCATTAATATCCCGTTTCACCGCCCTGGTCTCAGTGGAGTACGCTCCGCCAGCTGTTGAAATATACTGTACTATGCTTTATAAGACCATTCGTCGAATTTTTCCAAAAATCGTTGCACAACACTTGAAAAAATGCAAATGAAGATTTAAAATTATTTCCATGACGCCCCAAAATAGCTGCGTCGGTACCTCGGGTGAAACATCTTGACAGTAGGGATGTTCGATACGATCCTATATTTAGAAGTATCGATACTTGTGCTTCCCATACCCGATATTTTGGATCGATATTTTTATATACGACCCTTGGGTGTATCGATACAATTCACGAGTATCGTCATCTTTCGATCCGGACTGTGTCAGAAAGAGTAACTAACTTCAGATTACTTTTCTTCTTTGTTTCCTTCCGCTGGATATCGACAAATTTATTCCAATATTTTAAAGTATCGATACTTCCTAAAACGATAAAAATCGATACACAACGATACTTTTAGTGGATCTAAACATCCCTAATCTTGACAGATGGGTCGATCTTGTCAAATGGGCTGCAGGGTGAGGTGTTGCCTTTACTATCTTACATTTTGCTAAAATCTTATGACAAATAAAAGTTTCAGATGAAATATTGACGAATATGAACTGATATGCATGGAATTTAGAATATAAATTCATATTGCAAATTATAAATATTTCTATACTTGCCGAAAAAGAGCTGAAACCAAAAATAAAGTTAAAAGTTAATTATAGAGTATTCATAGTTTTATGCCCTATATCAATCATACATATGCATACATACTCAGGCAGTCGGGCACATGAGAGGCGTAGATTTGGGTTGCCTATGTTTACGAACGCACATCCTCATCCCTTACTCCGCTTGCCCTTAATTGATTTTTGTGAATACAAAAGGTACAGACTGGTAGATTACCGTCATTAGTTCACCGGACAAGCAATAAAGAAACCGAAACCTGTCTGTTTCAAAAATAAATATTTAATTAAAATGAAAGGTGAGTTCAGGGATAAAACAGAAAAATATTCAAAATGGTTTCCAAAGTACTTTCAAGGAGTCACCAGTATGCACATTCTAGAAGTTGTAATATAGAACTATGCCCTCAAAAAACATGTTTGTGCACGCCCAATACAATAACATACGTTTCTCATGACTCAAAGGTCTTTGATATACCACTGATCTTGGGACGGCATTTACCTTATAACGAACTCAACGACACTATTTACCGATTCCGTTTTTTCCGATTAGGCAACACTGCAGATTACTTTAAAGCAATTGATATCCCAGAGGTGTTATAATAATAGAAATAATAAGGAAATATAACAATGTTTGGAGATATATTTTCATAAATAGGTGTTTTCGATTCTGACTAGATATTAATCTAGACGATGGATAATAGGTGGATGCGGATACTTTTACAAACATCGATGTTTTAGGACCCAGAAATGCAGAATGTGCTGTTTGTTTACATTTGGTGTGAATTTATTGATCATAAATTGGCAAAAATTGTTTTTGATGTAACAAAAGATCATGTTGAAGTTGGAATACGTTTTGTATCCTTTTGTTTGCAAAATAACGAAAATCGGTACATTTCTACAGGTACGTATTATGCACAACACCCTGTACGTGATATACAGACAAAACTAGATTGACATGCATGAACAGTCGACGAAAACAGTGAAAACATCTTACCAAATATAATAGCTAGAAAATCGTAATATCATTTGCCGCATTCCCATTGGTCCTCTTAAATAACTGACCGTCTTTTCTGAAATGATAGAAATTTGATATTCTATGAAAGTTATCCTAATTCTAAAGCACAAAGTCATAATACTACATCTCTCATGTACCCTTATTTATAAGCCAACCATTTTTTCACGACTTTATTCAACATTTCAATAGAAATCACTGATATACAGAGAGCTTTGACATCTTCTGTCAAATTGCATTTCGATAAGGTCTTTTCCTATTGGTCTTAGGGCCTGCTAAATGTTAATATTGGTGAAAATGGCCGTTAGAATTGTTTTTGGCAGTTATTTCATACAAACTAAGACTACTAAGATACACGATCCAAATCTTGGATAAATCTTTCCAAAGCCATTTTTTAATAATTTGTTTAAGATACGCCTTTACGTTCCATGATTAACAATTACTTTTGTATCTACATACAAGGTACGCCTTTTATTGATTGTATAGAAAGCACGTTAAAAGGCTCATACAAAATAATGTATATCTCAAAAGATAATGCTTATTCATTCTAAAAAATGCAGCTAGTGACCATTAGAATTCCACTGAAGCTAAACCAAGTAATCAAAACAGCTTATAACAGCTTTGAAAATATTCCCAAACGAGTTTACAAAACAAGAACAACTATACTGGTACGACAATAAACAAAAAGTCTTAAAAATAAATACTAAGATATCCGCATACAATAAGTCATCCAAACATTGAAAAATTGGTTATTAAAAAATTTATTCACTTGTGTGGGGTAAATAAGTATAAACTTGGACGTGCTCTGGTCAGTTTATTAACGGGGTATCCCCAGTACATAGCGCCGTTCCTGTTTTTATATTTTCCTAAAGATATTGGACGAAGTTCCTTATTCAAACGATGAATAGTTGTGTTTTGGGTGCAGATTGCCCTATACTTTTTATGTGTATGATCGACTTCGAAAAATAGTTTGAAGGGTTCTTTTTGGTGAATGGTGAATTCAAAAAAATCGGTTCACTTAAACTGATTGCCCTCCTCATCAACCCGAATTTAACGCAGTCTAAGGTTCTCCCTTAATTTTTTGAAATCTAGGAAATCATTAAATTTCTACGAAAGAACTTCATATATATAGTTTTGATCTTCGCGCAAGTCGAAAAATTGGTATATGCTGGGAAGTTCTCCCGCTTTTTTAATCGCGTAAGAGATGGCACTATGTGCTAAGTCTTATTTCCTGTGTGTGTTTTAGTGCAGACAAAATATACATAAAAGCTCCGGCAATTATAGAGTTTTTTATTTTGTAACGCATCCGCGAACAAAGAGACGGAATGGTTTCTTTTTCAGCATAAATTTGTGACACTTTGAATAGGGCTGTTGAAATTTCAGAAGCTCCGCGACCCCTGTCGCATTCGTTTCAAGTAAAACAATAGCAATCACGAGAAGCAACATGGTAGATTTTACACCGCAAATCTTCTCTGGTAGAAAACTATCGTTAGATATTGGAAGATAAATAACCTGCTGCGGATCAAAGCAGCAACAGACCAACTTGAGATCACTCTGGCAGCTATTTTGCATGAGGTTTTTATTTCTTAAATCTTATTTTTTGCTTTTGTATGCTGTTCATAAACGTCTTGCAGTTTTAACTTCGTTTCCGGAGATCCATCGTAATAAGTTTTCTCGGAGATCCGCCTTTCGAAGGTTTGTATTAAAGCGACCAGAGCATTTTTGATATTCGCCTTCACGTCACGGCTTGAAGCAGGTTCAAATATATGCATTGGCGAATCTATCCAATTTTCGCCGAATTTCGAGATACGCCTTTACGTATTTTCAACGGCTAAATGAAACATTTTTTCGGCAGTCACCCTGTTGTGGGAGTGGGATAAATCAGTGTATGTAATCGTTTGACGAGAAAGATAACCAAAATATTAAGATACAGTAGATATTTTCACGATACTTCATTACGCGTCTATTGAGATGAACAGCTCATCAGCAAGTAACATCTTTGTATTAAAGTCCATACTGTTGGCAGTAATTAACTGAGTGTGACTCCAGATCGTATCCGGACAGTAGAGACGGTTAACATAGTCAAAAACTGTTTATTTTAAAGGATTTTTTTGCGAGTCCACGGTGTAGTAGCACAGTGCACTGCCGGGAACCGATACTCAAATTTTCGCGAAGGACGGGAATAGGGGAAGACGGATGTGACGTTACCCAAAGGTTAAAAAATCACGTGGTACGGGTAACCGCCTAACGTCGGTGAGGTACTAGCGGGTGTAAGGTCTTATGTGAATGTTATTTAAGAAACAGACATTTCAATTGGAAATTTGTCTTCGCAGTGCCGAAAATTGAGTTAAATTATTGAATCATAAATGGAGGAACACGTCCACCTGATTTTAAACGACGGAGAAGATCATCGAAGATACAGGAACCGCACTTGTCATATCATGATTTTATTGATATGTACATTGCACAAAGAAAAATAGGTCTTTTTATTTTATTTTCAAAAAAGGCAGCTATTATCAAGGAGCTTAAAGCAAACATTTTGCGCAACATGCGCCATCTAACCACTCCCGGTGTAACTTGAAACTGTCAAAACTTCGAGAGGAAGGGGAAATTCCAACTGTTCCCGCTTCGTTCACTAGGAGATCTCGCGAAAAAATCTCATTTGTTTACAAATGGGGAGTTGACGGAATCATCAAAGTTGTATGTCAGTTGTCGACATGGTGTATTTTGATTGTTAGTAGATAATCACCTGTTATTTGCGGTCACGTTTGATGTAATAGAGTAGGGTAGGATCGCACAAGAGTACGCACTTAACCAATTTACTTTGTTTAAAAATAATTGAAATGCTTTAAGTTGAAATTTTTATTCAAAATATTTTAGCTTACATACTAATCTAAACTTAAAAGACAAATTTTGCCATACATTTTAACATTTAACGAAAATATAAAAGTTTAAACAAAAACAATAAAATGCGTACTCTTAGGATACAGGTTCCTTAAGAGTACTCAATTGTGTCCTAAAGAGTACGCATGTAAACCAAAGAGTACGCGGTAAGATATATCGCCCAATTGGCTGTACCTAAACTTATTCTTTTAAATGTAGGCATAAGTCACAAGAAAATAGGCCATTTCCTAGATAATTAGAGCAGTCATCATGCCACCATGTTTGACACAAGTGACACTTAATCCAATCGGATGTAGAATAATGCTCGGAACATCCGGGACAAATCGTATTGTCTTTTTCATTGTCAACTTTTTTCTTCTTCTGGATTTCTGTATTTTGCCCAGAATCACCAAAAACTTTTCTTTTTCCTCCCTTTTTCTTTAGGCCTTCTTTACGCCTATCTTTTTCTTCCAACAATTTGTCTTTGTATGGGGTAGATGACAGGATTTCCGACTTTTTAGATTTAGTTCTTCTTACTTGTTCATGGGTAGCTTTTGGTAACGGTAAAATCATTTTAGGAGTAATACAAACACTTAAACCTAGATCAATCGGTGCCGCAGACGTAGCCTCAACATAAGTTGAAATTTTGGTAAAGCCTGTACTTTTTGGACTTGGTGTTCTAGTTTGCTCATTTTCAAATAATTTTTCCTTATCGTTTTTAGGCGGGATATAGCCACTTGTACCTGGTTCACTTAGTTCCTTAGGAGCTGCTTTAAAGTAAGCTGTACTTTCAGTAACGTCTGAACTTTGTGGTTCGGGAATCGTAGATTGCTTTTCTTCGGTTAATTTTAAGTTTTCTTTTATTATGGTATTTCTTACTTCTGCAAGAGTGCAATCGTCATCAAATGAACTCTCTTCAACAGATGATTCGATTCTTTGTATTTCAGATTGAGTTTCTTGGGCCAGGTCTAGATGTGGTCTGTTTGTGACCTCAGATGGAGCAAAATCTAAATCACTAAAAACGTCTGGGTTATAAGGAAACAACCCAGTGCAAGCAAATGATTTTTCACATATTTCTATAGTAGTGACTTTTGAATAAGCAAAATGGAAAATGGCAGCCATTTCTTTTAAAGTAATAGGGCGTCCAGGGTTGTTGACCATCCATTTATCGCATTCGTTTGAAAAAGCTGTTTTTAAGGGAAAGAAAAATCCTTTATCTAAGGGTTGAATTTTATGGCTTGCATGAGGAGGTAGGGTTAGTAGCGTTATAAAATGACTTCTAGAGAATAAAATGGTCTCCAATGAGCAATGAGATGTGTGATTGTCCATTATTAAAACCACTGGATCTGTTTCGGATGGTTTTACAAAGTCGCAAAAATGTCGCAACCAAATTACAAACAAATCAGTGTTCATATAACCTGAATCTGAGATCATTTTTAATGTCCCAGGAGGTGCTCCAAAAAAAAGTTCCTCCTTCATTCTTTTTCTTGCGAAAATAAGACCTGGCGGAACCCAAGTACCACCAGCGCTCATGCAGCATACAGCCGTAACTAGCTGACCTCGTTCACCTGATACAACTTTTGACACAGTTTTCTTCCCTTTACAAGCATAAACTTTTGGGAGCTTGTTTGGTACGGTAGATAATCCCGTCTCGTCCATATTAAAGATCCTGTGTGGTGGTAGTTTTAATTTTTCGTAAACTATTTTTAAATTTTCGAAAAAGCGTTGACACTGAACTTTATTAAAGCCGATAGCGCGACCTAAGCTGCATTTTTCTGGAGCTCTGAGAGACAAAGTATTTCTTGCTGCAAAATCTTGTACCCAGTGTTTCCCCGCCATCTTGTTTTCTGTATTAAACCTATGCGGAATTTTATTTAATTCTGCATACTGAAAGGCCAAGTACCTAACATCTTTCATACGCAGTCCATAAAATGATATTATCTAGATCTTTGATATGTTCAGCCAATTCCTTTTCCTGTGCTTGTGAAAATACAGGCTTAAATCTACCCAGACTAGATGGAATAGTACCCTAAAATAAAATAAAATCGCATTTTGACGTTAAAATCGTCAGTTTATTATTACCTCTCGCAATCTTTTTCTTAATGTACACTCATTCACATGAAAGGACTTTGCGACCGATCTTTTACTTTCCCCTTTTGCGATGCGGTCCCTTGCTTGGTCGATGATTTCTTGAGTAAATTTTAATGATCTATCGCTCTTTCGCTTGTATTTACCCATTATAACAAACTAAAACAAATAATAAGAAGTCATTTCATGTGTCCCTAAGAGTACGCACGAATCCTAAGAGTTCGCATGCGTACTCTTTGCCTGCGTACTCTTAGGAACCTTGACATGAAAAATTTAAACACTGAGTTACAAATTTAGGCAACCAGAAAAACTGTATGTATGTCGCTAAGGATCAACTGTAAACATTACTGTTTAAGGCATATTTACGATTTTTTATAAAAATTTGCGATTTAATTAAATATTACTTACCCAGTAAGTTCAAAATATTACATGTAATTTCAGGAAAACTATTTTTTCCGCATATATGTTACGCATTTGTTAAAAATTGTCAGCAAAACTACACAAACTCTTGGGACAACTAACAACTAACTACTGACGAGACGACAGCCGACTGGCGGGGATAACAATAAAAAAATGGCGATCGCGTACTCTTATGGAACGCGTACTCTTAGGCGATCCTACCCTATCACGAAAGATGCTGTTCTTCAAACTCAAATAAAGACCAACAAAGAACTTAATTATTATCAAGTAGCACTTGAAGCACCAGTAACAATCCCAAACTGCCTGAATCTAATTGTATTCAATAACCGGTGTAATATAAAACGAAACAGAAGCAACATGTAGCTTGCGGGTCAGCCTAATTGCTACAGAGGTCATATCATTTGTTGTGTTTAATCTTTGTTTAGACGAGACCAGCGATAAGGTTGTTTAAAGAGTGTATGCACGTTCATCACTTAGCCTCAGTGGCCTTACGTGAAAGATCTTGATACAATTTCCTTTTTGCCTTAACTAAATTAGCTGAACGGATAAGGATGAGTTAGATAGATGTTAGAACAGGAACTCTAGCTGTGCTATTTTATTTGGCTGACCTCGTCGTTCCAAGTTCACTCCGCTTGAAAAAACCGCTAATGTACGAGTATAGTGATAATTAAAAAATCGTGTCAAGTAGGTTGATTTTACACATCTTACGCAACGGCGTCATCAGTTCATAGAGGATTGACTTCAGTACAAGTTAAATCCTCCAAGAAAAAAATTAGTTATAAATATGTTAAATAGACAAATTAAATCAATCAAGTCAGTCAAACAGGCCCATATACTTAGTCCATAGACATTTTTCCCTAGCTTACCGGCAGTTACCATCCATCTGGCAACGTTGCGCCTTCCCATACCGTCTGACGCGGCAGCGACAAACGAAGCACCATCGTAGTATGAGAAGAAGATACGTCTCTTTATCACTCTGTTTTAACGACAAATGTATCGGAAAACCTATGTTGTGTGAAATATGCCTGAAAAGTGCGTAAATTTACCGGCAGGGGTACTACGTATCTTGAAAAATGACATGATGACGTTTATTATAGGTTTTTCGTGACATTATGTAGGTTCTTCAACATTATGACAACTTACAACAAGCAGCTGTTCACTTACTGTGCACTAGTTCAGTAGCTGTACGTATTGTCTAAACGTCATGACGCTTCAGCTATCACTGTTTCTATTCGTCATTGTCCGTCAGATCTGTCTATGGGACCTGCGATCGTTGTTAAAGTATGGTAGGTCAGTAGGTCTGTCAGGTCTGGTTGCCCAGATACCAGACGAAGTCAGGGAGAAAGAAAGGAAGAAGAAAGAAAGGAAGGAAGGGAGAAGAGCAAAGAGGGTAAATGCGCCGGTTAAAGGGATGCCTTGCTTTTGTTAACTGGTATTCGGTTACTTTAAAGTAATCCAGAAATTAATTTAGGAATTTGTGTGTGGCAAAAATCGTAATTTTGGATGAACCTAGAATTGCACGATTTGATTTTGATTACAGTGTGAGACGCGGTCTCGTGTGCTTGCAGAACTTGCTCGACTGTGTAGTCTACTGACTCACGCAACAGCGGGTTGCTGTGCGATTTCACTTGACTATAACATAACTGCGCCTGATGTTTGATGTAGTCCTTTGGGTAAGGGATGTCGAGGTCTCTGTGAAGAGTCCCGTTGGCGACATACCATGGTGCGTTACTGATAGTTCGCAACGTTCTGTTCTGCAAAACCTGCAGATTACGCAAATGCGTTTTGGCAAGAAAACACCATGCTGCACATGGGTAAGTGATTGCTGGTCTGATAACCATCTTGTACAGTCGAACTTTGTTAAATAAACTTAATTTTGAGATTCTACATAGCAAAGCGTAGAGTTGTCGAAACGTAATTTGGAATTTAGTTTTTAACGCTTCAGTGTGATTCTGCCAGGTCATCCCCCTGTCAAGAGTGACACCGAGATACTTAGCAGAATTTCCCCTTGGTATGCGAGCTCCTCAGGCGGGGCGCCGCTACGTTTTTGAGTATAATAGATAGCCTGCGTTTTTGAGTAATTAATTTTGATTAGCCACCGATCTGCCCATTCCAATACCTCATCCACCGCACTTTGTAACCTGTCGTGAAGCAGATTCCCGGTAAGTGACTGGGCCACCAGTGCAGTGTCATCAGCATATAGATAGACTTCACAGTCGCTAGGGCAAGGCACATCATGGGTGAAAAGTGAGTAAAGGATTAGCCCTAGAACCGAACCCTGAGGTATGCCGTCCCTAATGGGCCGTACTATCGACAAGAAATTATTAATTTTGATCCGAAATTTCCTACCTTCAAGGAAGGACTTCAAAAGTTTTAGGAGCCAAAATGGAAAGCCCTTTTGAATTAGTTTATAGAGAAGGCCCTTATGCCACACCTTGTCAAATGCCTTCGAGACATCCAGAAGCAAGATGCCAGTACTTTCGTTAAGGGTGAAGCTTCTGGTTACTCGCGCCACAAGCCTAACCGCCTGTAGCTCCGTACTATGCTCAGAACGAAATTCAAATTGCACGTCAGGAATCACATGGTGATCTAACGAGAAATTGGCAAGGTGACGTAGAATCACCTTTTCAGCGAGCTTAGATGGAACAGATGGGACGATAGCCCTGGGGAAATATCGAATCCACCTTCTTTGGAATCATTATAACTTCCTCAGTCTTCCACGCCAATAGAAAGTACTGGGTTCTTAGCACGGCATTGATAATAGCCACGAGATAGGTCAAGGACTTCCGTGAAAGCAGCTTCAGCGCCTTATTAGTGATTTGATCCTCCCCAGGTGTTTTACCCACCTTGAGGTCTTTAATATGACCTTGAAGCTCTGCTGGTGTGCAATGCGGGATCTCTGGAGAAGCCGCTGATGTGCTGTGCAACTCTTCAGCTGAAGAATCTTCTAAAAAAGAATCTTCCGAGGAAGAATCACTGAATCATTGACACCGTTGGCTCTAAAATATCTCCTGAAGGATCTTACAATTTGTTGCTCCTCGACAAGATCATTATCAAGATCATAGTTGGGAAAGGATTGTCGTTCCATAGCATCAGCGAAAACCTCAACCTTGGCCCCTGTCCTGAAGACTATGCCGCCAGGGCTACGTATGTGCAGGAGTTGTCCTCGCTTTCCGTTTCTGAGCGACTCCGCCACTTTCCAGAGAGCAGTACTTGAGTCAAGCATGCCCGCCAGAAAGTCGCTCCATTGCTCATTGCGGAACTCATGGAAATCATTTCTTACTTCGTGAACAAGATTCATCGCTCTGCGAATGTCATCAGGATTACTATCAATGTTTAGCTCTGATGTGATATATGTCAATAATATGTGTTGATGATAATTCCATTGGTTTCTTGTCTCAAATACACTTACTTGAGATGTATGCAAAGCTAGAAATTAGTTGCGCATCCACTTTTTCTCAATCATCCTGGAAATTAAATATGAAAATTTGCTAAATTTAAAAAATGAGACAGATGAGAAAAGAAAATCCCTGGTTGTAGGAGAATATTACAACCAACAGGTTAGAAAATATGCCACAGACACGTGAAAGTTATTGCATTTTACATTATTCTTTACTTCCAGTCATTCAAATTTTATAGAAATGTATTTTGCGATGTTAAGTAGAAAATACAAATCAGCGCGTCTTATTTACACACAACGCGGGGAAATTCCTAATTTATAAGTTTGAACATAACCTCCCTTGAGAAAGGACAACACAAATAACCCTTCGGGTACAGCTAGTAGATATATTGCTGCTTATGTAGTAATAATTTTCTCACATAGTAAATATCACTGATTTTATAGACATGCAGACTAATACACACACATTCATTGAGATACAACGGGCTACTCTGCTATTCAACCAATCTTCTTTGTCACATCTTCTCAGAGTTATACTCTAGAGATCTCGGTATTCTGAAACCATCAAAGCATGCTTGGGAACTGACTTGCAGCTGGTTATTGAGCGTGTCGTTGAGTCATTCCTCCACAGACGACGCTTTTGGTGACGCTCACAGCGAGCAAAAGCCCAGCAGGAACTATCAGGTTATAGATGGGTTAAAGATCTACGGACAGGCCGACGGAAATGAGTGACACGGTTGATGAAAATGGTATTATTATTTTCGCAATTTTTTGTGATTACAATATTTCTTCGACCAGTGGCGAAACAAAAAATGTTGATGCTACAAGAAAAGCTTGACTGAGAATCAGTCAAATAGGGCAAAAATGTGCATAGGTATGTATGGTATGTCACTATATCCTCTCAGAAAAGCTTAAAATTGGTGGATGTTGCTTGCAGCATTCGAATGGGCAACTGCTAATTTTATGTTTGATCTAAATTTCAAGGAGGTAAGAAAAATGGATATTTGCCCTGACAAGCGTATAACTTATTTCGTGTGTCTTAATTCCTTTATTAGGATGTCCCAGACTATGAGGGCAAACAAATTTTTGTTGGAATTGAGTTATTTACGCACATCCTCTGTTTTTTTTAATTTGACTGTAACAATTTCAAATTATTGCGATTGAGGAACGATAGCCCGACTTTCACTTCACTTGAAACTATGAATTTTAAATTTATGTTATGTATGGATTTTAAAAAATAATTCTTATTCGACAAATAAAACACTGCTTTATTTGTATCTTATATTTCTTAGATATTTATCATTAAAAGAACATCATTTACTAAATTTTCTTTTAAAAAGGATATACCTGCCTGTGTTCGTGTACGCAACGTAATAAAAGATGTTTTTGTTCTTAATCAGCAGTGATCAGGCCATGGAAGTCTTACACTAACTTAATTGCTCTTTATGTGTATCGTTAACTGCTCTCAGTGTTTGTGCCTTATTCTTAGCGTGTTGAAAATACTCGTTATGTGGCCATGAAGTTGGACACTCGTCGAGAAAACTTTCATCAATTTTGAATGAACAAGAACTTGCTTTTGATTGAAACAAAGTCAACAATATTTTTCTCTGAAATGAAAAAACGAAGAATTATTGCTACCATCGAAACCTATTGATTTGGTCCGTCCAGCCACAGATACGGTACAAGGTGCCATCTATTGACAGAATTTTTGAACAGTTAGCATATTATATCGAAGCAGTAAAAGAGGCAAAGGAAAATTTATTCGCCAGACTCACTATAAAGTGGGCTAGAGAGTTCTTCTTTCGATGGGATGTAGCGTTTACCGCGGGCTGTTGGACTTTCTTTGGCCAAATTAGCAACAATTTTCACTTTAGTTTCCTCATTTTCGTCGTCGTCAAACAGAGATATGTTAAGACGGAGACCCCATGTGTCAAATACCATAAATGTTGGCAGAAGTTTTGTAAAGCTGCTTTTGAAATGGTTTTGTCAGTTCTTTCGTAAGCCTTCATTGCCTTTATAAAGCATAAATCCTGGTTAGGTGCTTTTACCGCTAAAGTGCGTTGCAACCATTGTTTCACGTATGTCGTCCCGATGAACAGGCAGATAGCTAACAGAGCTTTTTTTATATATTCCGACTACCACGAAGGCCTATGTCCTAAACACCCATGGGGTACCGTGGGGCTATAGGGGGATACAGGGCAAGGGGGAACGCCACACGGACTCTGGCGAGAGAACACGCACACATTCTGGCCCCGCCTATGAGAATCGCCGGGTGGTATCTCCGCGTTCGACAGTCAGAGACCGTCTACCACCTACGGACAATCACAACATCGATAGCCAAGAGAAACATTTCTCTTGGGACGGGATTCGAACCCGCACAGCGCACGGCGACTGATCAGGAGACCGAAGAGTCTACTACTGCGGCCACCGCTGCTGTCTGTCTTATCCATATTAGAAAGTTTGAGCTGGAAACTTAGTAATGTTATTTCTAATGAATAGACTTCTCAGACTATCGATCGAGCTTAATTTCGCTTCCCGTTGTAATACAACAAAACTGCTAGTACTTGTTCAATAGAGGGAAGCTTTGAACCATTAATTTGCTGCTTTACGTCTCGTGTTGAAAAAGATCCTTTTAAAATTGCGTAGCTCCTCTGACATGTTGACTAAACGAAAACAGTACGTTTACTAATCGAACAAACAAGCACTGCAATACGTTTGCTAACGTGCGCCTAATATGCAAGTTTTGACATATTGCAATGGAACTCGGCACAGGTCAAGGTACATAAAACTTTATTTACAATTGTTTTGACATTGGTCTATCAAAATTAGAGGGTATGCGTTTGAAAAAAAGAACTTACATTTTTTTTGGACACCCTAATCTGAATTTCCATCTATGCGGCCAAAGCGGTATCCCGACCCTTGAATCTCAAAGTTTGCATATTCAGCATGATTTTATATACAATTTTGAGGATTTTTTGGATTCGGCGCCTCATGGGGAAATTTGCTACCCCCCCGCTCATCCCGGGGGTCTTTGGACTGCCTATAACTTGGAAAATACTGCTCAGATTCAGATGACACTTCCACACAAGGTTACTACTATCCGAAAGACGAAAAATATTTTGAAAATCCAGTGGTGGCGGAGCTAGGGGCTAAAACTCGAAAAAAAATAATGAAAACCGTTCAAACTTCATCTTTTGCCGTTTCAGAGGCTCATGACCATTTTTAGAAAAAACATTTGCAGCGGCAGAAAATTTGATGTATGGAGTTGTAGGGTGTGGGGGAGAATACATGTAAATTTTTTGTTATTATTTTTTTTATGCCAGGTAATTCTACTCACCTAGTAGACGTATGTCATGAATCAAATATTTCTCCGTGCATTTGCCTTTAAAAGTTGAATTATAGTTTATATCTTCGATGTAGGAGTGCTGAAGACAACTCAACGAGCTAGGGATTACAGGAATAATTATTATCTGATCTTCGACTAAAATGTTGCAAGTGTATTGACCTGGATCTGAAAAGCAAGAAGTACTGCTTCGACATCTAAAGGGAACCATATTGTTTGTCCTGTGAGGAAATAATATAAGACATTTGAGATAGCAAAGCAGAGTATCCGGATATCCAGAGATCCCAGAACAAACCATGAAAAAAAACTGAATAAAAAACGGCCCAGTTAAGTTGAAGAATATGAATCAGATCTTTGCTTCCTATTCAACCAAATCATGATAAAACAAATAGTAAAAGATTAAAAATTTAAAAAAGTAAGAATGTTATTACACAGATTTTTTGATATTCTCGACCACTGCTGTGAAAAATTGTCTTTTGCTTACTACTCTTATCGTTTATCTAAATTTGGCAAACATTGTATGGTTTCCAGTAAAGGTGTGTACTCACCAAAAAATCTTTCGCAAACGATGATACCAAATGTTTATAAATGTTTGTACATGCTTATAAATGCCTACAAATATGTTGTCCTCACCGAACAGACATATTCAAGAGACATTCCCTTCCCACGCGATTTGAACATGTTTGTAGACGTTGATGTGTCGTACGAAAAATTAAATTATGTCAAAAATGCATTCTTTTAAAATAAAAAACAAATCTGTCGTATCTGCTGCATATTTCGTTATACTGTATAAGTTAATATAACAGAAAATTTGCAAAAATAAATAAAAAACACAAATTTTGGGTATCCAGTTTCTTAAAAACAAGAGGTTCAGTGAATGTATGATTGTAGTTTGTGATATAAAAACAAATGATAGAAATCGTTTGTTAAAAAACCTTAACCTTAACCAGATGATTTTGATTCTCTGCTTTCAAAAATAACTTCAGAAATATCCAAGTGTGATACAAATTATAGACTGTGTGCTTCCCCTCCCAGAGGAAACTCTTATGCCAGCCTTAAGAGCATTAACAGAACATGCAAAATTAAGTATATTCACCATGTATTTATTTCGTAATACGTTTACAAACGTTTATAAACATTTTGCGCGTTCGGTTTGGTCGCGCCTTAAGAGTCTTTGGTTCGATCAGTTGTATTCTTTTGATAGTGTGTATACACTCATTTGTCTGATTATTGTGTGCGAAAAAATGACCCGTGTTTACGAAAACAATAAACTGGTGGACATAGAACTAACATACCGAGAGTGCCAGCAAAATGCAGCCACAGCATGCAGGATTTCGACTAGGGGAGCGGGCACAAACGATATTTGAGGCTGGTCATTTTTAAACCTCAGTGGAACTTCTAGAATTTATCCTATTACTGCTCCTCAAATCCATTGTGTTGTACCTGCTCAAGGCCAGTGACAAAAAAAGAAAAACATGGAAAATGCGCAGAAATCTTCAGAAAGACAATATTTTATTATATGAGAACAAAATAAGTACGTGGCATTTATAACTAACTAGTGTAATAGTATTAAAGATTAAAACATAAAAAACTGCTCTGTTAACCGAAAAAAAAAAATAAAGCATTCTGAGGGACCCCGAGACATATCCTAGTCCATTCCACACAAAACAATGTCTTTGACGGCAAAAACGAATCTGAAACCGAAAAATTCACAATATCGTATGGACGCTAGACGAGACAAAAAAGGATGTCTATAGACCACCTATAGATCGTGTCTTGAGACCGTCTCCAGACTGCCTATAGACAAGTTGCGCAAGGGGGTCTACTAGTGTGTAATAAGCTTAAGGATTAAGACTCTGAACTGCCAGTTCAACAAATCAAGTAAATGGTGCAAAAACACAATCAAGCTCTTCTATTATATCAGCAGGTGATAAAAATATCAATAGGTATAGTCTATTATTTTTTGAAATTTAATATAGATGTTACAGTTATTTTGCAGACTTTCGACTTTCTTTTGAGAGTTCAACAACCTGTTAAAATGAATGACTCAACTTTGAAAACACCCTGTGTAGTATTTAAGTCCCTTAATTTTAACCTGTCCTGATGTTTTACCGTTGTGGCATTTACCGCAGTCACATACTATATATTTTATACGAGTATATTGGAAATCCGTTAATCAAGTGTAGTGTAGTAATGTGCGATACATGGAAAATTGTATTAGAAGTTGCATGTTGGCACGGGAAGGATAATATATACGAGGGGGTACCAAAAAACCGGAATTATTTTTTAAAAGCTATTTATTTTCAACTTTTTCACAAATTAACCTTATCTGCTCCAAAATACTGTCCACTACCACTAATACACTTGTCCCACCAGTGCTTCCACTGCTCGAAACATTTTTTGAAGTCTTTCTTAGAAATGTCTGACAGCTCCTCCCTCTTTTTTTTCTTAACCTCTTCAGTGTCGTCAAAGCGGCGTCCTTTATGCTCCTTTTTATCCGTGGAAGTAAGAAAAAGTCGCACGGAGGCAGGTCAGGCGAATAAGGCGCGTAAGGCAGCGGAACCATGCCATTTTTAGCCAGAAACTGTCGAACAGAGATGGCGGTGCGAGCAGGTGCATTATCGTGGTGGAAGAACCAGTCTCATGACTGCAACAAATCGACTGTTTTTTCCGAACACTATTTCGCAATCGCCTTAAAACCTCCAAATAAAAGGACTGACATCAAAAAACAAACCATTGCTTTGATGTTTGACTTGATTTGACGGCATGTTTTTGGACGGGGTGACGATGGCGTCTTCCATTAACTTGACGGTTGCTTCGTTTCTGGGTCAAAACCGTGGCACCAAGCCTCATCACCAGTGATAATCTTTGACAGAAAATATGGATCAGATTCAAGCTGTTGTTTCAAAGCAAGACATGTTTCAACTCGGTGTTTTTTTTTATTGTCAGGCCGAGCCCGAGGAACAAACTTAGCAGCAACCCTTTTCATTCCCAAATCTTCTGGTAAAATTCGCTGAACCTAAGTCCAGGACAACCCACTGCTTACGGATAGTTGATCGATTATTAGGCGATGGTCAACAAGCACAAGTTCTCGAATTTTTTCAAGATTTTCGCCGATTCGGGCAGATGATGGACGACCAGAGCGAGGTTTTTCATCAATCGATCGCCATTTTTAGATCGAGCAAACCACTCGTACGAGTTTTTCCCATAGCTTCATCTTTGTAAGCTATTTTCAACAATAAAACAGTATCAGCAGCATTTTTACCAATTAGAAAGCAAAATTTCACAGCTGTACGTTGCTCACTGAAGCTTGCCATCGTAAAAAACGAAACAAGCACGAAGCAGCTCTAGCAAAAATAATGACTACATAGGAACGAAGCAAGCCAGATCGACAACTCAGGTGGTACTGAACTGACAATGAGTTGCGCTGTAGACCTCTAGGGGCAGAAATGTGTACTACACAAGCTCCGCCCACTGCAATGCTATTCCGGTTATTTTTTTACTTCCTCGTAGATCTCTACTTGATGACATTCTTTCAAATAACTTAGGTTTGACAATTTATGAATTTATAACATTTTTGTTTTTAAAGACGTCTATGAGAGACAATAAGGTTGATGATTGAGGACGAGAGACGAAGTACCATAATATATAGAAATTATAATTATGGTATATTACAGATGTGAAAGAGTGGCTATGCTAAAGTACTCTTTATTTTGAAATGACATCTTAAATAGCGGCAGGAAAAAGTAAGTACGATTTTGTGAAAGTTCGCTGTTTTTCATATATCTTCGGAAAAACTCGCAACTGCAAAGCTTTGTGCCATTTTCTTAGTTACCTGAGTAATTAATTGATGAGTTTCACTTAATTTGAAAGTTTAATTTTCCCTTTTTAGAGCATTTGATTAGAAGCCTGTTTTTACTTTTAATTTAATATACACCTATATGTGAATCTTAATAGTTTCTAGAATAACCTGTGAATTGGTTTTATTAAAGTAAATTTTCTGCATTCTCGACCTCTACTGCTGCAACGTGGGAGATAGCACAGCATCATCCCTTGAAAGGAGGGTGAAATGTGGGAAAGAGAGGGAGGACACGAGTCGATTGTACCAAGGGCAAATTATAGAGTGACGGTTAGCTGCTGCTGCGTATTTTTGAATTAGAACATTGACTTTGTACAAGCCGGCGGCCAAAATGGCGGAGCGGCGGCGGGGTGCTCGTTTGAGTGGAAGAGTCGGAAAGTTGTGAGCGGAATTTGGAAAATCGTTATCTTTACGTGATGCTTTTAAAAGCCTTCCGCTGGTTGGGATGTAGTCGAGAGAGCAGCGAGTGTAAACGGCAGAGATGCGAACGAGCCAGGGATCTGAAAGTCACATGATTGCATCGTTTGTACTCAGTCGTCCTTCCGCGGTATCTAGTTGAAGTTTTATAGTATCAAATTCAAGAACGTAATACAATATAATCCAGTAACAGTTAGCAGCGACGACACGCAACCAGAAGCTGAACAATTTGGCAACTAAATTGTACAATATCATGCTTGTGAAAGACCTTGTTCTGCGGATGAGGTACCTAGAACTATTGAGAAGGAAAGTGAAGACGCATCCTTTCTTCGCGACACTGAATCTTGTCTTTGTATTTTGTGTATATTTATTTACCACTACGTGAGGTACAGCTGAAAGTATTTAATAAATAGCCAGTATTGCCAGACAATAAAAGTGAATAGAGATAATAGAAAAATAGAAACAAAATAAATAGAAATAAAACGCCAGTGCTTTTCCTGTTCAATAAGTCATCAAAACCACATATTTCTTTTGTATGGACTATGTGCACCCATGTTTCAAATAATAATCCACTACTTTCTTCTTGCGGGTTTAAAAAATCTTAGATAATGCCTAAACTTCAAGAAAGTCGATTTGTTCAAAAAATATAGTTTTGTTTATGGGTAATAAAAGCTCTACATAAGGTGTTGATAATTCATATGGCCAAAAGTCAAGGGCGATTTCTTGGGTGATTTAAAGGAAGAAGCTTATATAAACGCATGCCCGGAATTGTTTTGTGTTTTGTTCCTCGTTTTTTTTTCGAAAAAATCGTCATGACTTTATGACTTTACGTTTGTTACAAAAATCAAGAACAATCATTAGAGAAGGCCATCTTGTTATACATCCCAGAATTTTCATATAGGACATCAAATTTCAACTTTTTAATTTTTTTAGCACGTTTTGCTTATTCAACTTTACTTGAATTATTATTTGCTATACGTCAGTACCACCTAATTATCAATGGATTTTAGCAATATTGGCTAAAGGGTTGAATTCTTACGAAACGACGGACTTTCAGATAAAGGTTGTCACTATACAGGGTGTCCCAGAAGTCGACGTCAAGCCGAAACCGGGTGATAGGCAAAGTCATAACAGCTATCAGAAAAATATTTAAAAAAATTTTATGTATGTGTTTTGAAAATTATAGGTCTTTGAAAAAGATATAGAAATTTCACACCCTACGGCAGTCTGTCAACTCCTGTTACTACAAATATTAACTTTTTTTGGATTTTATTTTTACAATGTAATGATGAATAATGCATCTTCAAACTGGTGTCTCAACCTTACTGCCAACTTTTCTCGTTCAGGAAAAATTGACACTTATTTCCCAACCAAGTATTCCAAAGTAAAACTATGCTCAACTTTAACTGGCTGTACTGGAAAAAAATGTACTACGAGAGTTTGGCAAGAAACCTTAAACGTTGGCGCATTTAATAACGATTCCAAAATGGTATAACACTTAGAAGATTACTTGTTAACTTATGCACAATTTTTATTTGAAGAAAAACTGATGAAAATTTTTCAAAATTTCCTAATTAAACAGCGATTATGAAAACGCACAAGGACCCTTAAGGATAACTGTTTGCACAACAGTGGGCGTCAAAATGCTGCTGATGATGATTTACCTTTACAGCAAATGCTCAAACTGTTTTTCTTCAGCCGCAATACACGCTCGACATCTTCTTAAAAAAGATCGGGTTATTAAACGTGCGAATCCACGGTTATTAACAAACTCAGCTGCTTCCAATAATCTTTGCTCAGCTACATTTTGAATCGGCTTGAAATACACTTTTTCTTTGACAGTTCCCCAGTAAAAAAATCTAAAGGATTCAAATCAGGTGATCGAGCTGGCCACGGTATTGTATCAGACCGCCTTATCCATCTGCCTGGAAAGTTTTGATCGAGATACTCTCTCACTGAGAGTGCATAGTGCGCTGGGCAGCCATCATGCTGAAACTACATGTCCCTGTAAATACTCAGTGGCACGTCCACCAATAAATTTTGTACATGATTTTTCAAAAAATCCAAATAAACTTCTGCAGTCAAAGTCTCTGGGAACTCAAGCGGACCGATATTTTACCATTTAAAATTCCTGTCCAATGGTTTATCTTGAAGCGATATTGAGATTTATCTTCTCTCATCAAATGTGGGTTTACTACTTGCCACTCGTGTAAGTTATGCAGGTTCATGTACCCATCTTTCTTAATTGTGGTCTCATCCGTCCATAAAGTTTTTTCAAAGAACTGTGGATCTTTACTGTGTCTTTCTAACATTGTGCGACAAAAAGCAACTCGGGGCTCAAATCCCGGGGCAGGAGAAGTTGAACACGCTGTATGTGGTATGGATGAAGCACATCACTTAATTGCTATTGCACACTTTGATACCGATCAGTACTCCTTCGTTTACGGCGCATCTTTACATGTTCGTGCTTGTTGATTTCGTACTGTTACTAATTTTGGATTCGTGAACTGGACTGTTGATCGCTTGTGATTTGGATTTGGACTGTTTAATTGCTCTTCAAAACAACATTTGCTTTCCTTAGACTATCTTTGATAGTGTGATTGTGCAGTGCCGCTATGTCCGTGTACACCCTACAAGAATATGCTAACATGCACCTCATTTATGGGGAATGCAGATGCAACGTTAGTGCTGCAGCGAGACTTTACTGTGAGAGGTACCCGAATGCAGCTCGTCATCCAGATCATCGAGTGCTCACAAATGTGCACCGCTTACTGTTCTCAGAGGGCCAACTACCAAACCAATCACACGGTGAGAGAAGATCTTTCCTTCCTTACGAAGACGTGGTGCTAGGAGCTGTCGAAGAAGACCCGAGTACTTCAGTGCGTGCAAGAGAACTAAAAACAGGTGTGCCCAAAAGTACAGCCCTTAGAATCTTGCAAAAAAACGTGCTCCATCCATACCACGTACAGCGTGTTCAAGCTCTTCTGCCCCGGGATTATGAGCCCCGAGTTGCTTTTTGTCGCATTGTCCATAAGTTAACGAGTAATCTTCTAAGTGTTATACCATTTTGGAATCTTCTATTAAATGCGCCAACTTTTAAGGTTACTTGCCAAACTCTCGTAGTACATTTTTTTCCACTACAGCCAGTTAAAGTTGAGCAAAGTTTTACTTTGGAATACTTGGTTGGGAAATAAGTGGCATCATAGTTTCAAGTTTGTTAAAAAGTAGACTACTAAATTAGTATTCACTGTAAATACCTCAAAATATCGGAGAAAAATATTTAAAACCTGAGGTGTTCAAGTTAAGAGCAGGAAGAGGTACGTCCGTGGATCTGTTGGCGATAGTTTCCAGAGTCGTGGGAGTAATCTTCAGCCATTTTACCATATATTCCATTTTGTCATTTGGACATTTCGTCAATAGTGTCAAATCAAATTAAGAAACTAGTCTACAGAGTGTATAGGGTAATCCGGAAATAGCCGCTGGAATAAGGGAACATGAGTCAGACTGTACGAAAGAAGAATAAAAACATGAAAGATCCTGAAGATGGGGATAATGTAGAAAAATACAGTGATAACAACGAAGAACTGTCGGACGGAAAAGAACGATGGTCTTGCCCAGCCTGTTGTAAACAGGGAAGAGTTACCCGAAGCGGATTCACCTCTTCCACATGCGGTGCTCGTTCAGAAACCACTGCTCCTTTACAACCAGATCAGTCTACCCCTACCGACACTCTTACCCTTATACTTAACCAATTGTCAACTATGGCCAGTGACGTAAAGGATATTAAGAACTCTCAATCTCAACTCAGAACTGATGTTGCTTATTGTAGAAACTTGCTACAGCAACATTCGGACTCGATCTCTCGGCATGATGACTTAATAGCGGCCTGCGAAACCAACATACAAAATATCCAGATTACTCAAATAGAGCTGTCTTCTAACATTGCTAATATTGAATCGAGACTTGCAAGATCTATGGAGACGATGCACTCAGGCAACGGTGCTTCTTCTACTCCTATTGCCCCAAGCTCCCAAGCTGAGACAATGGAGTTATTTAGACGTTCCCACAATATCATTCTGAGGGGCATAGCTGAAGGGAACGATGACATAAACATAGTATCAGAGATAATTACGCATATTGAACCATCTGCCGAAAATCACCGACTCAGCATCACTCGCCTTGGCAGAACAGCTTCAAGCAATCGTTTAATTAGAGTTGTGTTTTCCTCACCTATTATCGTCAGCAATATTTTGCGGAAGAAAAACTCCATCCTTAGCCACCCCACGCTTCGTCACGTAAAAATCTCTAACGACAAAACCAGAGGTCAAATGCAAGAACTACAACACCTTCGCGAAGAGCTTAGACGTCGTCAAACAACAGGCGAAAGTAATATCACTATAAAATACGTTCGTGGTAAACCTTCTATAGTACACACAGCTACCCAGGAGATCACACCTTCAAAAAACTGATAAATTCTGTGGCAAACTGGACGGTTTGTTACACTAATATACAATCTCTCTTTTCTAAGCTACTTGAACTCCAAGCATTTGTTCGAGACAATAATCCAACTTTCGTTTGCCTTACTGAAACATGGCTCCATTCCAACGTATCCGACTCTTCCATCAATTTGCCTGGATACTATTTATACAGAATGGATTCACCACGCACTCCTGGTTTTGGTGGAGTATGCATTTATGTTCGCACGGAAATCGCGTCGGCTTTCTTGGTATCTCTTTCAGTCCTTTCGATGGCATTGACAATCTATTTTTGGAATTGAGGTGCCCAAATTTCAGCTTCACGATAGGCTGCATATATCGGCCACGGCCCTGTTTGGGAGACACACACCTGTGCAGTCTCATTTCAGATCTCTTAAATAAAAACACCAACCTTTTCATAGCTGGTGACTTCAATTTACGTGACATTAGCTGGCCTATGTCAACCATTCCTGAATGCAATTCTTCTTCTACTGCTTACATCGACTTGCTACGCAACTCTAGCATATCTCAACTTGTTGATCGTCCAACGAGATTCAGGGAAGGACAGACGCCGAGGGCTCTGGATTTGATATTCGTTAACGACGCCGACTTTGTTTCTAATTTAGATTATTTGCCACCTTTTGGCAAGTCTGACCACTGTTCACTTTTATCTTCTCTCCAGTTCAATATAAATAGTCGTTCTAAAACCGATAAGTTTAAAACCATCAAAATTGTAAACCACGATGCTCTTAATAAAGCCCTGTCTGAAGTCAACTGGCCTGCTTTGCTTAACAACCGTAGCACCCAAGATATGCGGGACACTTTCGCTCAACGAGTCCTAAGCGAAACGGCTGACAATACTGTTGAAAAGAAGGTAAACTGTGACCCCTCAAAGCCCTGGATCAACTCTAACATATCGAGGATGCTTCGTCACAAGAGATCTTTGTGGCAATGGTTTAGGAGGAGTGGCCATTCACAAGATTACGTGTCTCATCGATTCTTTTCTAACCTCCTATCTAGAACGTTACATAATGCCAAACATGCTTATGAACGAAAACTCGTTACCTACAAAAATAAGAAGAAGCTGTTTCGGTATCTAAGAACAAACCTGAATTCCAAAGTTTCATCACCTCAGATCCGCGACGCTGACGGTCATCTCCACATGGATGCCACCGAATCTGCCAACTTACTGGCAGAGTCCTTTAGTGATGACTTCGTCGATGAGGCTAATGGAGACCTTCTACCGACCACTATCTGCCATAGGTGTCCCAACAGCCTTTGCGAAGTTGAGTTCCTGCCTGAAGATGTATTAATGCACCTGCGAAATCTGGAGACCTCTTCCTCCCCTGGTAAAGATGGGATGACGGCTGCTGTACTTAAAAACTGCGCTTCAGCGCTGGCCCTACCATTAAGCTTGATATTCACATCGTCCTTTAGATCTCATACCCTACCCTCATGCTGGCTTAGTGCTTCTCTTACCCCTGTATTCAAAAAGGGCGACAAATCCTCCGCTAAAAATTATCGACCAATAAGTCTCGTTCCTATCGCCGCCAAAATAGCTGAAAGAATCATATTAGATAAGCTCCTGTCATTTGCTGTCGAAAATGACCTTATCGCTAAGAATCAGCATGGATTTCTCCCTGGTCGATCAATAATGACCAACCTTCTCCACTCTCTCAACGATTGGACTCAGTATCTGGACACAAAGACTCCAGTTGATATAATCTACTTAGATTTTTCTAGGGCTTTCGATCGCGTACCACATAGAAGGCTTCTTCATGTAGCAAGTGGAGTTCCTCAAGGCTCTGTCTTGGGGCCAGTGCTGTTCCTTCTGTATACAAGTGACCTGCCCGCATTGATTTCCTCCACATGTTCAGCTTATGCCGACGACACCAAGATTTATAATACTGTCGTAAATTCTGCTATGCTTCAACGAGATCTTGATATTGTTTGTCAATGGTCAGCCAGTTGGCTTTTACCCTTAAATCTAACTAAGTGTTGTGTCCTTCACCTCGGGAAGACAAATCCGCGATTTACATACAAGATCTCTGACCACAACATCGAAGCAGTTTCCAGCCACACTGGTCTGGGCGTTGTAGTCAATGATCGTCTTTCCTGGTCAGAGCATATTCACCACGTTACATCAAAAGCCAAGAAACTTCTATACATGCTGGAGAGGTCTTTCAAAGGATCCGATGTCAACACTTGCGCCTACATTTACATGGCATTCGTGAGGCCAATTCTTGAATTCGCTGGCCCGGTATGGGACACTGTGCTTCTGCGCGATAGAAATCTCGTCGAATCAGTACAGCGTCGGGCTACTCGGATCCCTTTTGGAGCACGAAGACCAAGCTATGAAGATCGCCTTGGATTATTCAACCTGACCTCATTCTCTGAGCGAAGACTTCGTGGCGATCTTATAGTTACGTTCAGGATACTTCATGGTTTGATGGGCACCAACCTCATGCATCTATACCGTCTGTCGCGCAGCAATCTACGCGGACACAGCTTCAAACTGCATAAGGAGCCATTTAAAACAACAGTCCGACAGTGGTTTCTTCCCAACCGCATATTCAACACCTGGAATAGTTTACCTGAAAGTGTGGTTGATGCTACTTCAGTTAATAGCTTCAAAGTGCAGTATGATAGCTGGAGGAGTGTACAAACTTTATAGCTATGAGCTGTCTTTTTTATTTTTTTCTATTTGATGTATTCGTGTTACGTGTCCGTACACTATATTTACTGCATGAGCTTATAGTACTATGTACTCTGCTCATCTCAATTATCATAATAATAATAATAATAATAATAATTTTTCCTGAATGAGAAAAGTTGGCAGTAAGGTTGAGACACCAGTTTGAAGATGCATTATTCATCATTACACATCATTACACATTAAAAATAAAATCCAAATAAAGTTAATATTTGTAGTAACAGGAGTTGACAGACTGCCGTAGGGTGTGAAATTTCTATATTTTTTTCAAAGACTTATAATTTTCAAAACACATACATAAAATTTTTTTAAATATTTTTCTGATAGCTGTTATGACTTTGCCTATCACCCGGTTTCGGCTTGACGTCGACTTCTGGGACACCCTGTATATCATGAAAGCGAGATATTTTCTTACCCACGTTTATACAGGGCAGACCAGAAAATCGTACGAATTTCAAAACCGCATTGCTCGTGACAGGCACGCGGGAGAGGGACACGCGTAGTGGGGATGAGTAGTTTGGTGCTTGGAAATTTAGTCACCATGGAGCGTTTCATCGGTGAGCAGCGGTGCGTTCTATGTTACGGCTTGTGTCTACTTTATTTAAAATCATATCTATGCTTTGTAGTTTTTTCTATGATTTTTTAAAATCCACTCACCTCAATGGCCCGCCCTGTATGAGCACCTTTTCTTAAAGTTACCCAGGGAATCACTCCTTGTACTTTAGCCAGGTACTTTATTAAAACCACCTGTCTATGTAGACCAGTTCAAAATTCCCTCCCTCTTTACAGCCTAATCTACCATACATTGTATGTTTTGGAACTTTATTCTGCCCATTTGTCTAGTCAGTCTTCTGTAACGCATTACTCCAAAACGAGTTTCTTGTCTATAGTTGATTTATAGCCTACGGAACGACCTACGTAGACTAGAATATTGTTGTGCGTATGAACAATCTTTCTTCAAGGCACTCGCTGTTTGGATTGAATTAGCGAAGATGCCCTTGAAATAAGCTACCCACGTGTTATAATTTTTATTTCTGTTAGTTAAGCTATAAAGCAATTTTTCGATAACGAAAAAAGGTCAACTCTACACTTTCTCCACGATGCTACTGGTGTGAAAATGAAAATTTTGCTTTAACTTGATACTCGTATTATGTAATTCAGAAGACAGTGTCTGTTAGATTGATTGGGTTATTTACAAACTTTCATGTGCGTTTGCGTTTTTTGTTCGTAGCAAAATACTTACGATAGACAGATGCTCTTCAATATCAAGCTGATGTAAATATGTGCGCCATTAAAAAAATGCGGTCATAGTTCATAAAGAATTAAGTTCAGCGCAATTAAATCCCTCTGAGAAAATAATGAGTTACGGACATGTACAATAGAGAAAGTACGTGTGTCAAGTCAGTCAAACAGAGCCATGCAATTAGTCCATAGACATTCTTTTCCTGCCCTACTGGTGGTTACCGACCACGTGGCAACGTTCACCCATTCCACATCTGCGCAGCATCGCTGTAGCGACTTATCTTTCGTTTAGTGAAAGATCCGTAAGTTTTTTGCGCTTCAGTGCGGATACATATACAGGGTGTTCATTTGAAAACCTTCCACCACGGATTTATCGGAAACCACTGATTAAAAGAAAAAACGCCTAGACACGTCAAAAGATTTAAGAAGGAAGGCAACTTTTTAACCAAAAACTACTTCACCCCCTTTCACCCTCGACCACCAGGGTCATTCCCTTACAAATTTTAAATGACAAGGGGTATCGAGTAATAGCTTGTTTGAAAGGCATTTCGATGTCATTTATTCTGACGTGTGATTTTATCAAGTCAGTCGTTTCGTTTTCGAGAAAATTAGAAAAATCTTTGTTTATTTTAGTTTATTCAGATAGAAAACACTAATACATGAAAATATCACTTTTTAATTCAATAACTGTCCAATATGTTGCCCGTTAGAGCTTGCCAAATCTACAATTCATTTATAATTTAAAACGGAAACTACCAACATACAATTCGGAAGATTAGACGTGGCAACAACCAAATAACAACCCAATTTTCCGCATCCTTTTCATCAACACAGATATCCTGGGCGAACTGTATTTATTGTTATACCTGTTCAGTTATTTGTTGCTAAGGGAAATAAAGAATTTAATTTGCTGTCAGTTACCTTTGTGGCAATCTTGGGATAGTGAAAGTTAATTTTTGGATTTAGATTTTGTTCAAAAATGGTTTACACACTAGCCGAAAGAGTGGAAATGATTCTTATGGTGCCCAAAATCAATGTGCTAGGAAAACTGCCCTCACGTTTAACCAGACATCCAAGGATGATATCTTCGCATGTTATGTTTTGGATCTTGTTATAAATTTGTCCAAACTGGGGCTGTTGTAAATAAAAACGTGGCCATCGGAGAGTTTTGGATGAAGCCGCTCAAGTTGATGCTTTGGGTCATTTTGGAATAAATCCTAATACTTCATTACGCAAAATTGTTGGTGCGACTGGTACTTTATTAGGCTCTGTACACACAGTTACTAAACTCCATAAATTTCAACCATTCAAAATGAAAATATTGCAAGTGTTAACCGAAGATGATTTCGATAAGCGAATTGAGTTTTGTGAACAAATGACTGCAGCGATTAATGATAATACCAAATATCGGCTTCAGAGATGAATGCACATTTTATCTAAATGGATGGAATAAGCATAACTGCAGGTATTGGAGCAATGAAAACTCTCATGCCTTTGTAGAAGGTCAAACCCAGTACCCCCAAAAAATTAATGTATGGGCAGTCATTTTAGGAAATAAAGACATTGCTTATCAATGGAAAGTTGAATGGAGACATTTATTTGGATATGTTGGAACCATTAATCCGCTTATCACTGAAACCACTGAAAACCAAATCGAAGAGGAAACCCTATACTTGATGAGGTTGAAATATATTTAAAGCAAGACGGCGCTCCTCCTCATTATGTTCTTCCGGTTCGGCAATGGCTAGACGACGACTTTCCATATAAATGGATAGGGCGAAGAGACCGGCCTGCTAGATCTCCTGATTTGACGCCATTAGACTTTTTTCTATAGAGCCATTTGAAATCTATTGTGTTTGCTCCCCAGCCTGAAAGTCTGGATGAACTTCGTCAACGCATCATCGAAAGCTGCCATGATATTCCACAACATGTTTTTGAAAATGTCCGTCAGGAATTTGAACATCGCCTATGACATTACTTGGCCAACAACTGGCAACATTTTAAGCACTTATTGAAATAAAAAGTGTTTTTTGTGTGTTTTTGTTTTCTATCTGGACAAATTAAGATAAATAAAGATGTTTATAATTTTCTTGAAAACGAACCGACCGATTTTTAAAAATCAAACATCAAAATAAGGGACATCGAAAGACCTTTCAAATAAGCTATTACTCGATACCCCTTGCCATTTGAAATTTTTAAGAGGATGGCCCTGGGGGCAGAGGGTGAAAGGGGGAAAGTAGTTTTTGGTTGAAAAGTTGTCTCTCTTGACAAATCTTTTTTTATTTTAAACAGTGGGGTTTTGATAAGCCCGTGGTGGGAAGTTCTCAAATGAAAGCTGAACTGGTTTGCAAGGCGGTTCGTTGAGGTACGATAGGATACATTTCTTCATCAGTTTTGAAGGCAAACTGTACTGGTAAATCTATGATGTGTGAAATATGGCTAATAGGTGCATAGAATTTCCAGACTTGGGAGCGCATGAATATACTAAGATCAATATATATATATATATATATACCACTCCTCTCAGTGGCGTAGGAATTAAAAACGGGTCTTGTTATATTTCATATTTTTGACCACACAGAACATGTTTTTATACTCATTAAAAGCGATCAGAAATGGAAAACAGTGATTCCTAATCCAATCTCCAGTAATCCGATGGCGTAGCTGAATATCCAATTTTGCTGGTCTTCGATAGTCGACAAGTAGAATATACAGGGTGTTCCATAATTATTGCGACAAAATGATAGGGGTTGTAGAGGGCATAAAAATATGCAATTTTGCCTTATAAACCCCTGTTTGTAAATATGCCGCTTGAGCACTACCGCTTTACCTTAAGAGCTCATGGGAGAAACAAAAAATTCTCCAGCTGCAAAATGTTCGTCTAGCACATTTCATGGTCTCGCCGGTTTGTAAAAAAAGCCTGCTGTGTTTACATTTTTGTTATCGTAAATTCTCCACACCGATTCATTTAATTTATCTGAGTGGTGCGTCAAAGTAGATAGTAAATAACAGTACCTTAGTGTTAAAATGCAGCGTTATTCGTATGCGGAACTTGCGGATATGCATTTAATATACGGAGATGCTGGTGGTAACGGAAGACGAGTATCACGAATCTACGCCCAACGGTTTCCAGAACGTCCTCATCCGCATCACACCATTTTTGCAAGGATTCATGGACGTCTTCGTGTTAGTGGCAGCATCAGACACCTCGCGGGAGCAGGGCGGCCCTTCACGAGGCGCACAGTAGAATTTGAGGAAGCGATTCTGCATCATATAGAGGCCAATCCGCGTACAAGCGTGCGTGCTATTGCACATGATATGGGAGCATCTCAAACTACTGTTTGGCGGGTTCTCCATGACCAGCAACTGCACCCATACCACCTTTTAAAAGTCCAAGCCATGGGTCCAGAATACTATCTGCCGCGTCGACGTTTTTGTCGTTGGTGGCTGCAGCAATAGTTGAGGCAACCAAACTTTGGTCGCTACGTTTTGTTCACTGACGAGTCCTGTTTTACAAAGGACGGTTATTTTAATAGCCGTAACAGTCACATTTGGGATGAAGAAAACCCTCATGCCATAGCCATCCATAGAGACCAACATCAGTTTTCAATTAACATCTGGTGCGGCATCGTGGACGAGCATATCATCGGGCCATATTTGCTTCCACCACGTTTGGATGGGCATGCTTATGGTCGATTCTTACAACATGTGCTACCGGAACTATTAGAAAATGTGCCACTGAACATAAGAGCCAACATGTGGTTTCAACACGATGGCGCTCCAGCCCACTTTTCTTTACAAGTGCGGCAGTGTTTGGACAACAAATTTCCAAATACCCGACCTGACCCCACTGGATTATTTTCTCTGGGGCCATCTGAAAGCTTTAGTGTACGAAACTCCTGTTCCCAACCAACAAGAGCTACTGGGAAGAGTGATGGCCGCGTCCGCACATGTTCAGGACATACCGGGGGTATGCCACATAGTTCGCCGATCATTGAACAATCGTGCACATCTGTGTATTGAGCAAGGTGGAGGACACTTTGAGCAATTACTGTAGGTAAGCTGTTTCAAGAAACTGATCTTTTTTTGCTGCAGCCCAAACGGCATATTTCCGAACAGGGGCTTATTAGGCAAAATTGTTCATTTTGATGCCCTCTACAACCCCTATTATTTTGTCGCAATAATTATGGAACGCCCTGTATAAAGGAAAAACTAGAGTAGGAACCATATTTGTATACAGTTGTTTATATCAATTAGTATGTTACCTTTTGCGTTAGCATTCAACATTAGTTTACCTGTCGATCTTTATTTGCTCGGGCCAATAACTTCCTTCAAATGTTAAAGGCCTAAAAAATAGCTACGTGAATTTAGGGCCGGAGGCACAATGCGCTGCGGCTTCTAACACGCAAAGATAGACGCTCATTATGCCCAAAATACATTCCAAATTTTACCTTCAACCTGCTAAAGTCAAAAACTTAAGCAGTATTTAAGCAGAAATATAAATAAATTATATATTTTATAACCAGATAAATGCTGCGGTCGCCAGATTGTATTCAGCATTACGGACTTTAACGTTACTTTACTGCCCTAGGGTATACTGGAGCACTTAGACTGCACTTAACGTGGGGAAAATGTAGTCATAAAGTGTGTTTTACTGCCCGCGTGTCTTATAGGCAGCAACCCAAATATTTCACGTCTTTATTCTCGTTACAGTGTAGTACAAAACCTCTATCTAGATAAACCGCGTTATAAACATCCCTTCATGTGTTGTTGTTGTAAGCAAAACCAAGTTCATATCTAGAACCGGTCTTTTGTCTTTCAATCGAAAGCGGTACGAATAAGCCTAATAACAAAACTAATTTATTTATAATGTATTTATTACCCATATCCCATAACAAATGATTTTTATCGCAAACATGCTGTATGAATGAATATTAACGCTTCTCGCAAAGACCAAACAATACCTCTTTTCCACGAGAATTGTCTACGGTTCACTCTGAAAATGAAATATGTATTGACATTTATATTTGCATTCTCACCCGAGTAACATACCTGTCTGTGGCTGAACTTTTAAATATTTCTACGGTCACTTTTTATAACATTCTCTTGCGTAACGTATATTGCTCATATATGGCAGTCCTTTCTCCAATAAATAATACTGTTAACCTGCATGGAATTTGTCAAATAAAGCAATAAAACAATATAAATACCGAAAGAAACCTTTATCACATCTCGGTATCTTTGCTTTCTAGATAACTGGTATTAGTACAGGAGCTGAAAGTAAAGTGGTACTGAAGAAGATAACCTTTGTGATAGAAACGTTTATAGTAAAGAAGATTCTTTTAATACATGTGATTTTTGTTGGACAGAAAAGCATTATTATCGCAATGTAAACCATATGATAAGTTTCAGATGTTAGATCCATGTACTCTATTCCACTAATTTCCAAATAGCAATGTCTACTTAAAGTACAAGCATTTATCATATGAAGGGTAACGGGGAATAACGACAATAGTCCATCCGGACTGATTTTGAGAAAATCGGTAATTAAGGTTTACTTACTTGTTGGCAAGTAAAATTGATGAAAAAATAAGTCATAAAGAATATCTTTGCTAAACAGTGTGTTTATTGGTAAAATAGATTTTACAAAATGAACTTTTACTCAAAACTAGTAACGTAACAAACAAAAGATGATGTTCAACTCTGGACTCGTGCCACTTTTCCCCTGCTTTAAGCGTCTATTGACGGGTCATCGACATATCCATCACTGTTGTCTTCTCTATGATCAAGAGATATTAACTGTTGATAAAGTGCCCTGGAATCTGCTCTCTCTAGAAATTTGGTCAGATCCTGCAGATCCTTCCATTTCTTACTTTCAATTGGGATTGGGCCCTGGTCAAGTTTTCTCAATGTTTCCTCTTCTCGTTTTTGTCGATCTTTTTGCGCCTTTTTTAGATTCTTCCGAATTACCTTATCAAATTTAGAACTAGCATATAGACCCATGTATGTCGATTTCAGAAAAACTACCCGAGGATTCTGTTTACAAAACTTGAGCATCCTGACTGGTCGAGTTGGAAAGGGGCACTTCGTTGGATAAAACGGCGATAAAAACGTACTCCAATCTTGAAAATCAAAATGTTTGCCACAATCAATGACTTCAAATGGTGTAGGTTTCACGCAGCAATTTTTCAATTCATCTCTCCAGTCATCCGGTACCTCAGTGCATGCTATTTGGTTCACGAGACCCATATCTCTATCACACTCGACGTATGAATGTTCCCTGATCGGGAATATTACTTTCACAGTAGTAAGACGGTTTTTCTTGGTAACCAAGCAATGCAAAAACCGAATAACTGTAAAGTTTTTATTTTGCCCTGCACAGGAGTCACAGAAAGTGGTAAGTTCTTTCACTTCCATAGGCAGGATGTTATAAAAAAAATGATGCAGCATAGAACAGACATCGTCAGCTCCTTTCTTAGCAATAGATTCATCGTAGGTATAAAAGATAGATTTTGAGTTTGACAGAATGTGGATGTTAAAACTGATGAAAATTAGTTGCCGCTTATAGCAAACATCATTTGTCGTAATATTTGGACAGTGCAAGTTTTTTTGGTAATCCATCGTGATACTTTCGATAGCGGGGAACTTCGAGGCACGTTTGCGGTAAGTTCTCTTTAGACTGTATAATTGCTCACTCCTTTTTTGATGTAGTGTCTTCTCAAGTATCTTTTTCTCCAAATTATTACTTGCTGACTGCCTAGTTTGTTCCGTGTGGGAATTTAGGGTAGCGGTAAGTGCAGATGTATCAGCTTTTACGGAATCACACGTACTACAAGTATCTTTTCGTGGATAACCGAACGAAATATTGAAGTGGTTTTCAAAGATTTCTCGGAAGGATTCATAGGAAATCTTGTTTTCAACATTGCCAATAGAATACATTTTGTGTAATTTTGCGATATTTAGATTTTCAGGTAGGTAAACTTTTTGCGAATCTGCCAAAAAATAATGAGACTTGCGGCATTTGAGGCTCTTAATAAACTCGGTCACTTTCTGTTTTGTGTTTTCTGAAAGTTTGTGAAGTCGTGTGTTGTATTTTCCACGCATGTCGATGGGAGATTTCCCAGTTGCAACTAATGAGTCTCTCTTATGTACCGAACTTGACGAATTGTAATTCCGTGTAAAGACAAAAAAGCCTTAAGACAGACTGGAGTATCACGTATAATTCCATTCTCAACCAATCGGACACGATAGCTAAATGAAGTATTATTAAGCCTTGACTTCATTTTTTCGAGGGCGTCTACGCATGACAGGAAGAACAGTGATAAGACCACTAAGATAGCGTTGTGTGCATTAGTGTTTCCTAGTTCATTAAATTCACGAAGAAGTCTACAGCGTTCAGGTTCAGGAACAGTAGTAAAAGTGCGAAAACGTTCACAGAAACAATCAGATCCAAGTTCGTGGGTAGTGGCGCGCAACGTTTTCATTACGTCTCTTTGTCTTCCTGTTTTTTGCGTTTTTTCGTTTCGCTGTTTGATGGGCCTGGTTCATTTCACTTGAAACTGAATAGTCACTATCCATTATAGACAAAACCCGTATTATAAACTAAATTAGCGAATTCAGTCAATATTCAAAATATCAGCGTATACAACACACTCTAATAGTAAACTACTGGCTGATGCAATAACGAAGCGCCCAAGCGGTACGGCCGATGCAACGCCGCCTTTCCATATAGACTGATGCCGTTTTTCCATACACGCGCAGGGACTCAATGCATCCTTCCCCGGCACAGGGAATCTTATAGCTGTTGTTTTGTGAACCTAAGCCCTTTTAATAATTTAAGAAGCTGATTACAAGATAGTATCAGGAAAATGCCACCAAAATAAACTGAAAGCTTAATTTACCCTCCATATGCAATCAATGCTGTAACATCTGGAAATGTAGCAATTGTTACACTTCCAACAGCACTCGACCTATAGTATTCCTGGGATTCTCTGGCATTGATATTCAATACATGGAAATACTTCCGTTCCCTCCCAGCTCTGAAAGTCCTGTTTGAGATTCCTTGAATGTTTAGTAGAATGAAAAGTGATCTAGATATTCTGGTTAAATTAGATGAAACATCAAGCACAGCTCAAAAATGTATAACATCACCAACTCCAATAATGTCCAGATATTTCAGACACAAGTCCTTAGAATGCATTATAATATTTTCTGTTTTGGCTCGAATTCTCAATAAATTGTATGCTGGTAAGATCAGCAGATTTGACGGGGCCATTTCTTGCTCTCAGACATCTCAAATTACTGAGTCTGCCGCAACAACAAATTTTACAAGCCTTGTTTGCCAATATTGTAGCAGAAATCGTCACTTTAGAGGTACACGTTTTGCGAACAGCAATTCAAGAAGTCGTTAAACGATGAAAAACATTTGTCTTATATGATTTCTAAATCTGATATCACAAGTTTCACATTTAAATAATCTATTCATGAAAGAGGTTCCCTATTTACATCTCTACTTGACATTACTTTTGTTCCATCTTGTAAAAAGACCCTGCAGAATTTAAGATTCATGCACAAGAGTAACAAGTCGTTGTCGAGACATTATAAGAAAATAGGTATTTGTCTTGGACTAGTAATAAAAGAAACAGAACATAATAATTGGAAAAAATTCACTGTGCGCTACTTGCAGTTTTCTCAGCATTTATGGACTATAAATATTGTAATTTTCTTCTGTAATTTTAGACGCACTATACAGTTTTCTTTTTATAACCTGTCGGTTCCTAATTACATAGGGTGCTTTAATCTGTACTCGCATGCTAACTGACCATATAAGATCCTATAATTATTGAAATGCAATCGTTAAGTGCAAAGTATTAATTTCTATTATAACGATGTAGTATGTAAAGCGTACTCTTTATCTACAATATGTTTATGACGCAATTACCGTCCACACTACCGGTAGAACAGCTCCTTTTCCACCTATTTTAATTCTACTCATATCAAGAACTGTTTTTGCTAATTGGTACGTACTTTTATCTCGGTTTGTCCGTGTCAACTGCTTTAAGATATTACAGGTACATATACGAGTATACTAGAATATCGGTAACTGGCAATTTGAAAATTTACGTATCCAGATAAAGATCCAAGCAATACATACTCATCAAATAAAAACTATTATTAAAATAACATCAGATGGCATCTTTGTAGAATAGCGAGTTTTTAGAGATTCTAAATACTTTTCTTGAATGTGTACAAAGTTTGGACACCTGAATTTTGCTTTTGCAAGTATTACCCATATACGAGCCCCTTTCCACTTCAGTTGGCCCAACTATTGAAATCCTAGTTTTTTTCTTATCAAACACCAATAACAAAAATGTAGCAGGGTGTTATAGGTTTAAAATATTAACAATGAATATTTTGATAATATATAGTAGAAAACACCAACTTTATCACTCCCTAATCAAATTTGCAGCATAAATATAACACATGTTGCAATTACAGCATATCAAACTATTTTCATTTCAATGCAAAATAAGTCTATAATGCATAGGTGTCTGTGAAAAATAAAAGCCATGACAATTGTTTTCAAAATGGGAAGAGGAAAGGTTATTAGTGAGAAAATTCGGTTACTGATAATTAAATTTTTCAATTCTGGGAAATCAAACTCAGAAATTGCAACTTTGTTAGACTTATCGCGGTACAGTGTGAGAAATATTGTTAGAAGATACAACGTAACTGGTTCAGTTAATATTAAGCCACGATATGTGAAAAAAGTAATATCACAAATGCCGACCGAAGAGCATTAAGAAGAATAATCGTGAAAAACAGGCGTGCCAATTATTTAGAATCAAGTGCTCTGTGGAGTGACGCTCTTGGAAGGAGAGTTTCGAGGTCGACAACTCATAGAGATGCCCACAAACTGGGATTTAGCACTTGCAAGTAAGTTTTGTTTTAAAAAAAGTGAAGAAAAATCGGCTTACATGGGCTAAAGAACATAGACAATCGACATTCCATGTTGACTGTCTGAACAGAAAAGTGAAATGTCCAGCATCCCTTATGGTCTGGAGCAGTATGTCATCAAAAGGAGTAGCAAAACTTTATCTTATTGATGGAAATGTGGATACAAACAAATATTTAGCAATTTTAGAAGAATCGCTTTTACCAGTGATGGAAGAATGTTTTAAATCCTTGAAGCCAAGATTTTGTGTTTCAGCAAGATGGTGCAGCGTGCCATACCTCAAAAAAGGCTATAAAATGAATGGAAGAAAATAATGTACCAGTTTTGAAATGGGTTTCTAGCAGTCCAGATCTGTCACCTATTGAAACTTTGTGGCACGAGATGAAAAAGGTTCTACCACAACATCCTGCTCGTACAATCACCGAACTGAGACAAAAGCTTCAAAAAATATGGGATTGTTTTACACCAAATTTTTGCCAAAACTTGGTTAACACTATGCCCCTAGGAATTTCAGCCGTAATAAAAAATAAAGGTGATGATACCCAATGGTAATCATTCAATTGTTGCTTTGTTAACTTAACTGTTTCAGAAGTAAATAGTTTCGTCATGATTGGTTTATAAAGGCATATTTTGGTACAAATCTTGAAGTGGGCCAACTGAAGTGGAAAGGGGCTCGTACATGTATTTAAAGGTAAAAGGAATTATTATTATCTGGTAAAAATCACTGTTACGGAACACAACGTTCAGCAAAGATTTTAGCCACTTTTGGCGTATTTGATAGCGGTAAAAAACGACCGGAATGATGCTGGCATCGCTTCCAAATAGACTAAGCAAGCTAAAGGCTATACAAGCCTCATTTACTCCGAGACAATGCAAGTATAAGCACTCGATCGTACCTTCTATTCGATTTTCGCTGCCTGCCCAGGCTTTTTGTGCCGCTAGCCAATGCGAACGCGCGAATTTGAACGTCGCGCGCTTATGTTGATGGGACGTAAATGAGAGTTAAAGATACTCTAGTAATGGCCAAGGAGCTTATTAAATACCCACGATTTTTGGAAAAAAGTGGGGGCCTCAGGGTATCTAAATAACATTTTGTCGATTATCTCAGATATGACTTAGGTCACATAGACAATGTCCTCAGAGGTCTCTTGGAGGTCAGGTGTGTAAATTCAAATAGAGCCACCATTTTTCACAGCAGACTACTGTCGAGTTCGAGGATCTACATCAGAGAGCATTTTCGTACATGAGGTCAAGCGGTCATAAGTAGTTGAATCAGTATGTCCTACTTTAATATATTTTTTTTAAAAGTACTCGAACATTCCGACCACGTGGCAGCAACTCGTTTTTTGGAAAAAAAAGTCATGAGAGAAATTTCAAGATGTCTAAAAAGCATATTGTTGATGACCTCAAATGTGATCTAGACAATGACCTCAGGTAATTTGTAGGTCAAGGTTCAAATGGCAACCTCCATTCTTGGCAGCAGATTCATGCTGAGCTCGAGATTCTATGTCAGAATTTATTTTTATACATGGAGCGTTCAAATGTAGTTCAATCAGTATAACCTTTTGAGTACATGAACACCCAGAAAACTTGCAACCACGCTCTTTTTTTTTTGGAAGAAAGGTTTTGAGAGAAGTTCCAGGACATCTGGAAAGCAATTTGTCGATTACCTTAAAATATAATAATAATGATAATTTGCTGCATATATAGAGCAACTATACTTTAGAGGCATCCTACTTGGCGAAGTGTAGCTTGGTTACTCCATACCATAAGAATAACATACTGAGTGACAAAAAACACAATTTGATAGTGAGCGTCACGTTCTTCATCACACCGTGCGAGATATAGCATGGGAGATATTGCTCATGGTTGCTAATTTTCAAATACCATCCAAAACCCGATTTTTCAGCAAGACAATCCCAGACCGCATGTTGCCAGAGCATCGAAAGACTTCATGGATCAAAATCGCATCAACCGTTTACCTTGGCCACCACGATCGCCTGACCTATCTCCAGTTGAACATGTCTGGGACATGATAGTTCGCAGGCACGATGCCCAGGCGTGTCAATGGGTGTATAAGAGATCGTGGATCCTCTACACATTATTGATCCAGCTTCTGCAGTCAGTTGACAAATCAAGCTGAAAATGTAATTAATCATTTTACTAGTAAGAGACACTAAACATATGCGCCAAAAATTATTAAAATCGGATAAGCATACGTAGGTGCTTACCTTTTTTGTCACTCGGTTTACAATGTGATGAGGTAGCTAGTAGGCCTGCTGATCAAAGAAGGATTTTTTTTACGAAAAAAATGTTTTTTTGTGTGACTGTGGCATTGAGTTTTGATAATAGCATTATACAGGATGCAGCAGAGAGGATGGACGGTTTTAAAAAAATCATAAAATAGTTAATTTTTACTCGAAAACAAATTTATTGATGGAATCAGGTTTACAAGGAAATAGCATTTGAGACAGTCAAGTGTGGAAAATCACATAAGGCATGTGGTGGCCGAAATCGTTGATGCAGTGCTGGAGGCGTTCTTGGACGTTCGCGTAGACTCTCTCCAACATCGCTCTCTCAACTTGGGCGACTTCCACGCGAATTTCGCCCTTCAATTCGTCCAGAGTTCGGGGTTTGTTCACGTATACTCTAGCCTTGAGCTGTCCCCATAAGAACAAAATCGCATATGGAAAAATCTGGGAACCGAGGAGGCCAATGAACATCGCCAAACCTGGAAATAAGGCGACCAGGGAAGGGAGGGCGAATAACGTCCATGGATGCTCGCGCTGTGTGGGCGGTCGCCCCATCCTGCTGGAACCACACACGTCGGATTGGAACACGTCGCCGTCGTAATTCAGGGAGAAAAAAGTTGGTGATCATGTCGACGTAGCGCTCTGAGTTCACGCTAACATCACGACCATTACCGTCTTCGAAGAAATAAGGGCCAATGATGCAAGTTTGCGATACAGCGCACCAAACCGTTGCTTTTGGGCTGTGCAGCGGTCTTTCGTGTAACTGTTGCGGATTTTCATTAGCCCAATAACGTCAAATCTGCTGGTTAACCATGCTGTTTAGGTGAAAGTGGGCTTCGTCACTCATAAACAAAATGAGGTTCTCATTTTGATCGATCAGTGCTTCCATCTCACGTGCGAAGTTCATTCGTTGTGCATAATCTCCGGGCTGTAACTGTTTCACAATGGCCAATTTGTAGGGGTGAAAGCGGAGATCCATATGCAAAATTCGCCTTACCGAACGATCACTAAGGCGAAGTGCAGCAGCATGTTTCCGGGCAGATCAAGTCGGACTGTGAAGAAAGACCTGTCGAACGCGTTCAACATTTTCAGGAGTTCGAACTGTTCGCGGCGCTCCTCTTGGTGTTCTGTTGATCAGTTCACCACGCCTGCGAAGTGATTCAACCCAACGAAGGATGGTGTTTCGAGAGGGAACAGCTCTATTCCGATGAATGTTGAAGTGGCGACGAAACTCACGCTGTACGACGATGACTGCCTCATTATTTCGGACGAAACAATCATAGGCGAAAACCCATCCCAAAAACGTCCGTCCTCTCTGCCGCACCCTGTATTATTAAAATTAATCTGCTTCCTCAGATAATCAGGTTTTGAAGTTAGAAGTAATTGATGATGAATACTAAATAATGGTATTTTACAAGGTGATTTAAGTGGCAGATATGTGATGAAATTTACTTAGTCTAAAGAAAAATCAAACAAAATTGTTTTGGATAATTATTTGGATTGTTTTTTTAGCTGATTGGTCTAAAAAAGGAAAATAAAAAATGTTGCAGTAAATTAAGGCAGGCAATACTAAATGCTCACTTAAATCTTCACCTTACTTAAAATTGAGTGACCATCTGTTCGACATAAAGGTACGAAGCCTCAGATAAGTTGTTCGAGATATATTCTTGACATACTCAATAAACCTCAATTTAATATCAAATATAGCTCCAAGTTTTGCAGAATATTTGAACAGTAAAGTTTGATTATTTATTTGGATTGCCAGGTGAAAAGTCAAGTCATATCTTTTTTATTTAGCATAAAATAGGAAAATTCTTGACTTTTCAGAAACAATTTTTAAATTAGGGTCCAAAGAAAATCAAATTGCTAACATCATCTTGTAAAATTGCAGTTCCACGCGGCAACTGACTTTGAAGCATAAATTGATTTTTTGGAAGGGAAATGAACATTTTGCATGCATTTGTTCTCAAATTTAATAAAAACGAGTTATGGAAAATTTACATATTCTTAAGCTTGCTGTAGTTTTGAAATCCTTTGCTTGAGTAGAAGACTCATGTATATCAAAATCAAATTGACTTTGAATCTATAGAATATGATGAACTCACATATGATGTTCCATTTCAAAGAACTCAGTTTGGATGTACTTCGAAAGCACCCTGTATACACTATGAGATGAAACTTGATGAAATACGATTTGTGGGGAGGTTAAATGGACTAGATCATTATTTGTTGATATAGATCTTTCCTCCATCGCAATGTGCCGATCAGATAGATAACTGAATATATCTCAAAAACGGAGCAGGATATGTTGAGACACATGTATTATAAAAATTTCGCTATTTCAACGTTTCGAAAAATAATGGACAAGAGACATGAAACCCAAAGTTGAACATGTTCACTTAAGTATTTTTCGCGATTACAATACTTGCTTGCAAATACGCGTGGGAAAAAAGCATCTCTTACAGCGTAACTTTGATTGATCCTCATAAATAAATACTCATTCTGACCAGTAAATATTGTCACACCCGCTTCAGTCCAGCAAGCTGTAGAGTGGCACCAGTGGATCGCAGGGCTACTACACAGCGACAGCTAACAAGCGATAATATTTGGAATTTCGCGCAATTTTTAACGCGGTACTTCAAAGCGCGTTCCCCGCGTCGCGGCCAAGAAAAAGCTGCTCCAGTTATATATCGATCTGCGGCATTGGCGGGATGGCGGTATGCCGCGGCATGTCGGCGGCAAGAAGACACAAGGCTGTTGCGATAGCAGTGAATGCGTACGGATCTTCTCTCGTGGCTAGATAGCTTTTTCCTGAGAAAGAGTCGAAATGCGTACCCGCATTTATGCAGTTTTTTGGGTATATGTATAGCATAAGAGTTATACTATATAATGATCTCAAGCTTCTTGGGAAGGACGAGGGACTAATAAAATCGCTCAAACTTCGTTTATTGACGTTTGACAGGCTCCATCAATCGTTTTCGAAAAAAAATTTTGTATGAATGAAAATTGGGGATTAAGAGGTTATAGGAGGTATAGGGTTGTACATGTTACGTCTTTATTATCATTCAGAAGCTTCTGATCCCTGTAACTATGAGAAAATTTAATGATAAAAGTCCGATGTATAATCTGCTCATAATTCGAAATAACTTAAAATCGTTGCGGCTGCTGACTGTGGCAAATCTCGATGGCAAATATATAAGTGTCTACTCGTTTCAAGATGTTCTTCAACTTCGTGCAGCACTGCTTCCTCAATTTCACACTTAGAGGTCTACCTTCAGATGTTCCTTTTCGGACAGAACCAGTTTCAACAAGACGACGATGAATATTAGAGAAGGTTCGACTATCTGACAAAGCACGATCGGGATATCTCTGGTGATAAATCCGTCTGGCTTGCTCACCATTACCGTCGGCATATGCGTAATGCATTTCCGTCATTTCTGTATTTGAATAATTCACCATTATTAACAAGATTGTAAAAACTAAATACAAATGAAAAAGATTTCTCAGCGAACATATTTGAATAACAGAGACTTGTCAGATGTCAAAATCCAGTGACATATTCGAGAGCAACTAGATATTTATTGCTACCATTATTTCTTAAAAAATATCGAAGTCAATACCCGTATGCACTCCACTGTTAAAGCTAAAACTTATTTTTGCATTGAAAAATATTTTTATTAACTTTCACTACTTACTAAATATCAGTGAAATATCTGAAGCGGTTCCGAAAATATTAATTAATTTCCATTTTTTTCCTAAAACTTCTACATCCCAAGTTTTTGTAAGGAAACATTTTTGGACCATAGTTTATGAAGCAAACTAACATTGATTTTTCATGTAGATTCACACCCTTAAATATTCCCATATCATTAAGGAACACCCTGTAGAGTCAATCTACTTGACGCCAATTTTCTTGAGGCAAACGCTCTCTCAGGTTTCCTTGGATATTTTTGGAAGCTGTTTGATCATTCTGGATCCCCTCAGATTACCTTGGACGTCCTCATCTACTCAAAATTGGCATCAAGTAGCTTGACTCTGCAACATTGCTAGTAGTTCATAAACGATTATGTTCGGCATAGGTTAGCCCCTCTGAGAAAAAAGTTAGATATAAATACGTATAACAAAAAAATTAAATGGAGTAAGTCAGTCAAAGAGTGACAACGTTCCGTCACGCATCTGTCAACGTTGGCGAGGGCGCCTGGGATTGAGGCTGAAGTTTAAAATTTGCATATTTAGCAAGATTTTTATACCTTAGCTATTTTACTCTTCATATGCCGGTTGTTCCTCGGGATCAGAATCCTCTGCTGCTGGTCCTGGAATAAGATCCTCTGCTTCTTTGGACTTTGAAAGCGATTTGTAATAATAATGGTATAGGAATAACAACTTTTGCAAAGTTTAAGCAAATCTTGCTTCTTCTTTATTGATATTGGTCTAATTTTTCTACACGCATCTGTTATTTTTATTTGTCTTGGCTGTATAGGTCGTCCTTTATCTATAACGTTTATTTCCATATAATCGGATGTATGATCCTCCTAATATCCAAGGCTTGGATTTGGAAGGCTTGATTTTAAGCCAATAAACCTTTTCGTCCGAGGTATACTTCGATTTATCTTTCATTAGAATTTCTGATGTTTGCTCATTCTAAAAAATCTGTATACTTTGCCCAGTTTCTAAAAGCTTGTGCACTATTACTAAAATATTTGGATTAATTTGGACCATGTACACCAGAAGAGCACTAATATTTTGACCGCTACAAGTGTCTGAAAACTGAAATGTTCGGTAACATCAGAAGATTTATGTAATAATTGCATAAGCAGGCGCCCAATTTCTGAGATACCTCACTTTCCATTTAGCGCTGTCCACACCTAGCAAAATGCTGAGTTGGGAGAGGCCAGTAACTACCATATATCTAAAATAATCCCTGATTTCGATTCACACCGGTACAACAAATACCCCAAAATGTTTGTGGTACTTATCTTATTCTGACACTAAAACAAAACTGGTAAAATAAGTACCTTATGACTTATTTTCGATGCTAGAAAACAAGCTATGTCGAACGATAATTTGAATGTTGTTAGTCGCAAGTGCACATGTCTTGTTTTAGCTGTCTGTAATGACCTCATGTTAAATTTACCGTATTTGTGGGACATGCTACCAATCTCGTTGGATTTCCTCAGATCTCCTTGGACTGCTTCGGATCTCCTTCGATTGTCTCAGATCTGTTCCCGTTGGGAGATATAATCTCGCTAATCATGCTTGAATCATCACTGGGATAGAACATCCGCTACTACACCTTCAGGAAAGGGCTATATCGCACAAATCATATAAACTTTCATTAGACCTGATGGCACATTCATTATGTTGCTCTTTTGCATTATCGTCAGTCATCATGATCTTAGATAAACGTACTCGTAAGCAATATACAGGGTGACTTTGAAGTTGAGTCATTAATTTTCAGATAATGATTGTAGAAGGAAGATAAACCAAAATATGTGTGTAAAAATAAAAAAAAAATTAAAAAAAATTCTACCTTGTTTTATAAAGTATCCTCCCGACAAGTATTTCAGTGCGGACCTGTATTTGATCGTGAGGTCTTGGAGCACCGGCATGCCGTCCCCTGTGAGGTCTTAAGTCACCTGATTCACGAGCCCGTTGTACTACATTAACAAAGGCACGAGAAGTTGGTTGCACTCGATTGGGAAACCGATCCGCATAAACATGTGCCATTTTTTATTTCGTTTGAGCCACGCAACAGACACCACTATTCACTCACGCGTTACCGACTGACACTGACTGTATACAACTGAATAAAATAATTGTAAAAACATCGTTCCAAGTTCTTTCGCTTTTTTGTTTCCGATGCGATGGGCCGATAAGGCGGATTATATCCGTTGTTGCCAAACACGAGCACATAATATTATTATTGAGACAGGGCGGTACTCAAACTTCCAAAGGGCTATAACTTTGTTACTTTAATTTTACCAGAAAAATGGTAAAGGAAAAAACATTTCTTTTGATCAGATCTACTCACTGTTAAAGTAAATGACTCAACTTGTATATATACATAGCGAACTTTTAAACAGAGGATAGAGGCAGGTATATATGGGAATAGCTATAATCCTTGGCATAGTATAGCACTTGGAAGACACAACCCTGTACTTCAAGCAGAAGAATAAGCGAGCGTATAATAGTAAAAGGATCGTCATATCCACTAACAGTCAGGCGTCACTCATACCGTTAAGAAGCCCTAGAGTGACATCTGCAGTGATCTGGGAATGCCAGCAAGATCTGAACACGCTGGCGGAACACAACAAAGTAACTTTGATCTGGGTGCCAGGACATCCAGGTAACGCAGGAAATGAAAGGGCGGATGAGTTCGCAAGGAACCGATCATCCACATCCTTTGCATGCCCATAACCTGCCTTGGATGTGCCAGAAAGGACAATGAGGAATCAAGTCAAATGATGAGTAAGAAACCAGCACAAGAAATATTGGCACTTAGTGACATGGGAAAGAATTTATCTCTGGACCATGTCCAAATACGGCTGCGGAACTGCTCTCAGTGAGTAGAAACCAACTCAGTGTAGTTACAGACCTTCTAACAGGTCACAATAGTCTGAAAGAGCACCAAGGTTTTCTCCTACCACCAGAAAGACTGAGGCTAACCTTTCTCTCCTTCTTGATTGCTTACTGAGCTGCTGTTCAAGAATCTGTATCGGTAAAGGTTCATTTCAAATGTGCTTACCTAGTGACCTGATATTTGCAGGTAAACTAGAAGAAGAATGTTACGCCAAGCTTATCAAAAGCTTGCAGGAAGCGTGAGAACCAGAGTCGAAGAGACTGGATGCTAAGAAGGCTTTCGTCTCTTCAGGGGTAGAGAGGTTCATGTCATAAGCACCAAATTGTTTACCCAAATTCCTTCATAGTAGGCAACACACATCACAAGTACGTAACGGTGGATAGTGGTTCAATAACTTCACTTCACGTGCCACTGGAGAGACTCAATCGGCCGTGTTAGATAATGTGGAGATTATTAGGAAAGATGAAATCTCGAAAGATTTTTCAATAGCTGTTATAAATTTTCAAGTTATTCCAAATCAGCCAGTGGTTTAAAAAACATAGCTGTGGTGTTGCCATTTATTGAAGAAATAAAAAATTTCCGTCCTAATCGAACTTCATCAGTCCAGTTTTTTGTTCGTCGCCTATGTGTTCCCTTTCACTGCCGGTTAAGAACAATTTTAGCAACAATCTCGCCGACTTAGTAAGTAATTATTTTCCTCCTAACTGTTTATTGTTGCTATTTTTTCAAAAATTGTTTTTCAGCTCCAGATGATGATGGCATAGACCATCGAAAGCTCGAGTTCAAGTTGTAAGAGTGTACTTATGCAAAACTTTGCCTTCAACCCAAAGAAATTTAAGGATATATATATATATAACTTGAGACGTGGTCATTGTCGTCTAGACCAGTTAGGTGAAAAATTAAAGCTTCCGCTTTTTGTTGGGTACTTCGACAAGATTTAAGCAAAGAGGACTCTTTATACTTTTTTTAATTCTCTCTAGCTTTCAATGGACTTTGCCATCATCATCAGGAGCTGTAATTACAATGATAACAGTAGCAACAAAGGTGTAAAATGAATTTAAATTGACTCAACTTACAGTAGTATGTGAGAATGTTGCTAATTGTTGTTTTCGTATAGGATGAGGGAAACGTCCAGTAACATGGTGAGAGCTGAATAGGTTGCACAATAGTCAAAATTTATACAAAACATGACAGAAACACGTTAAAAACAGATTAAAAATTATTTTAAAAAATTAGAACATTACATCGTGAAACCACCTGATGATTGCACAAATTAGTGGTCATGGAATGATGAATTGATGAGTGACATGAAACCCTTTGACAGAAGGCCGAAGGATGTCAATGTCAGTATTGAAAGATGGAACGAATTGTGGGCGTGTGCCAAAAACGTTGCCAAATCACTTCAGATGAAGAGATTTTCAGAATTTTATGATGGAATTTGTTAAACCGACCAGAGGCAGTTGAATAAACTATATTATTATTAATGGGAATTTAAATTAACAATTATTAATAAATCGTGAGGAGAGAATTATTATATTTTGAGTGGAATGAAATTTACTGGTGGAACCGGCCAAAACACAGATTCTAATTATGGTTGTGAAGAGTTGAAATTTGGGGAGATATGTAAGTTCTCCAATTTTTCGCAGTTTAGCAAATATGAGTAAATGACACTCAGTTGTTTAACATCTGTCTTTTTGTTGATACAGTTGTTATTCATGAAAATGTGGGACATTTCCAGGAATAAACGTTTGGAAAGGTGTTTTTCTTTATCAAGAACTTTGATACTTGTGTAATTCATAGAATGCCCTGTTGTGTTAACATGAGATGCTAGAGCGCATCTTTCAGGATGAAGCCTAGCATCACTTTTGTGTGATGTAATCCTTCCTTTAAGAGATCTGGAGGTCTGACCTATGTATATTTGGTTGCAGTTGTTGCAATTGATGGAGTAGACTGTGTTGGTTAAGCCAAGCAGCGGGACTTTGTCTTTCATTTTTGAAAAAATGCAGTTTATAGTGAGGACGGATTTGCAAGCAATTCGAAAGTTCAAAGGACTGCACAATCTGATCAGCTTAGGGGTCAGTTCCTTGATGTAGGGCAGGACAGCAAAACCAGGTCTGGAGTCCGGGTTGGTGCTAGTACTGTTAGGATTGATGTTATTATTGGGAATTACATCAGTTCCGTTATTAGGGGTTGTGCGACTATTACCTGCATCACCAGAGTTCGGCAAAATATTGGAAGGTGAACTAAAAATGATCTTGTTAATCAGACACTTCGGATAACCATTATTGATGAACAGTTTTGATAGTTTACGTAAATTTGAGGTGTGGAAGGTATTATCTGAGATGCTGATTACCCTTGTTTTCATCTGTTTTACCAAATTGATTTTAATCCCTAGCTTATGGTATGACCTAAAATTGAGAAACCGACCTGAGGCCATAGGTTTCTGGTACCAGTCTACCAATAAACTGTTGTTGTTGGTGCGAATGAGTCTTGTGTCTAGAAAGGGGACAGACAGGTTCTCATCTTCTTTTTCAATGGTAAATTGGATGTAGGGGTCATAGCTGTTGAATTCTCTGACAATACCATCCAGACCTATGGAAGGGAGGCATAAAATAATGTCATCTACGTATTTTTTTATGAAGAAGAGGTTATAGGGTAGTGTCGGAATAACTGTATCAAGCAGATCATCCATGACATATTCCGCCAAAATTGGTGACAGAACAGATCCCATAGGACAACCATGTGTTTGAGAATATATTTTGTTGTTGAAAGAGAAATAATTGTTATGAAAAAGGAATGTTATAATGTTGGTGAAAGATTCTAGAGATATGTTGCAGTGTTGACTTATCTCATTCCAGTGTTTATTAATAGTTCTTGTACATGCATCCAGATAGATGTTGCTGAATAGCGACACCACATCAAGACTGGCGATAATATGATCGGCTGGTATTGTCAATCTATTGAACTGACGAGAGACCTCAAATGATGTAGTAATCATTGTCTGCATGTGCTGATTTTAGTGTTGTCGATATTAATGAAGACAAAGCCTGGGTGGCTGAACCTATTGATGCAACTATAGGTCTTACTGAGAGTACAGGTTTGTGAATTTTCGGAAGTGCATAAAATTTGGGAGGGACAGAGTTATAAGTAGTCAAAGTTCTTTTTTGTTCTTGGGTTATTTGTCCAGTGCTGAGGAGTTCCTTAACAATGTCATTACTTTTCTTTTCCACTTTAAGTGTGGGATCTTTATTAATTTCATGATATGATGGGTCATCATTGATGAGATTGTTGCAAAGATCTAAATAGTGTTGTTTAAGCATTATCACTGTAACATTGCCTTTGTCAGATCTTGTAACCATAAGTTCAGGATGTTGTTTTAGAAATGTTCTAGTTATGTTTAAAAGGTTGTGATAAAAGGAATGTTTTTTATTAAGATTATTATTATGATAGTAGTTAGTGATGAGGTTAGTGGAACGAGTTGTGAAAATGTTTCTTTCAGTGTCATCACTTATGGAGGATGCTATTGTGTCTACATCCGCTAAGATTGATCTGATTGGAATGTCATTGTTAACAATCGGCTCTACACTGAACTTAGGCCCTAAGGAAAGAAATTTTAATATGTCATGAGGGATGTCAACGTTACTGAGATTTTTTATCCAATTTTGTTGAGTGTTGAGGAAGGTTTTTTTGGTGTCATTCAACAATCTGTCAAACTTACGAGTGTTGGAGTTTTTTATGTTATGAAAGATTTTATTGTAATGTCTGAGTTGTCTATATTTGAAATTATCAAAAATTAACACGTTCGCTGCTCACGCCGACAACGTGGCGGCATAAGAATATGTATGCGAGTGCTCACGCCGCAACCTTGTCGGCGTAGTCCCTGTTGTAGTTAAATATAGTTATAAGCGAAGCGCGCCTCAGTGTGCCTTTTACTTTAGTAGGAGCATGTTGCTTAGTGTTCTAACCTTAAAAATTCACACGTGGTTCGGAATTTAGTACATTAATTTTGCAATGGCGGACAATCCCATTCCGGGACCTTCAGTATCGAAAAGATTAAGGTTTAGGGATCCTAGAAATCTAAACGACGAAGAACTACGTCAATTGGCATATCTTTCTGAGGATTCCTTAGACGACGAACCATTTGAAGACTCCGGAAGTGAATGGAGTGGTGCAGAAGATATAATCGAAGAGGCAGTAAACTCCTTGGAAAGCGACTCCGGGCATTCAAATGATGAGGCGGAAGTCCCTTCATTGAGCGAAATGTGGACAGAGGGCCCTCCGCAATTAAAAAAAATTATGTTTACTGGGCAGCAACGATTGAATGTACCAGTACCTGATAGAAGGAGGCCCATCGATTTTTTTTTCCTCCTCGTGGACGATAATTTTTTTGAACTACTGGTCCGAGAAACTAATAGTTACGCAGAAATTGTGTTGCTGAATGAATGTCAAGGGCCCCATTCCAGGATTAGCCGTTGGAAACCAGTCAATAAAGAAGAAATGTCAATATTTTTAGGAATGACATTTTATATGGGTATACTCCAACTACCAAGATTTAGGGACTATTGGCGTACCGACCGTTTATACAACTTTAGGATCAGGAAGTTCATGAGCAGAGACAGATATCTAATTATATTGCGATGTCTTCATTTTGCCGAGAACCCTCGAGCTGGGGGAGCAGCTCAAAGTGATAGATTATACAAGGTTCGCCCTTTGCTGGATTTCTTCAACAAGAAAATGTCGATAATTTATTCGCCAGGAAAAAACCTGTCTATCGACGAATCCATGCTTCTTTGGCGCGGGCGGCTTCTGTTTCGTCAATATATAAAAAACAAAAAGCACAAGTATGGCATAAAGTTTTACCTACTTACCGAATGTGACGGAACTATTTTAAAAATACAGATTTATTGTGGTGTTTTTGACGATTTAGGTGGTAAAGGACACGCTGCAAATGTTGTTCTCAATCTGTTGGATAATTACTGTAATAATGGATATAGTGTGTACATGGATAATTTCTATAACTCTGTATCGCTTGCACGTCAGTTACTGGAATATAAGATCTTTTGTACGGGAACGTTGCGCGCTGGAAGAAAGGATACCCCCAAGGAAGTAAGTACATCAAAACTGAAAAAAGGTGAATCTATCTATCGTTATGGGGCAAATGTGTGTGTGGGTAAGTGGAAAGACAAAAGGGAGGTGCTATATATCACAACAGAACATGAAAACACATTTGAAGAAGTGACTTCTAGATCTGGTAATAAAAAAAGTAAACCAACTCCTGTAGTGCAATATAACAAATATATGTCTGGCATAGACCTGCAAGACCAGATGCAGTCTTATTATCCCTCACATAGAAAGACAATTAGATGGTACAAAAAAGTGGGTCTACATATTTGCGAGATGATGCTCCATAATTCTTACATGCTTTACAACAAATATTCTGGGCAGAAGATGTCATTGTTAGATTATAGAGAGTCAGTCATAGAAGCACTGCTTCCAGATATTCCAGATAGCGCAATTCAGAACCAGACCAGTGGGAAGGAACCATCAACTCAACATCTTCCATCAAATGTGAAGCAAGGAGTGAAAATAATAGAAGACAGCGGAAGAGGTGTCGCTGCTGTTCAAAACGTGGTGTTCGCAAAGATGCCATGTACTTTTGTAAATCGTGTCCAGATTTACCAGGACTATGTCTAGAACCTTGTTTCAAGGAATTCCACGAAAATCTAAAATAAAATTATATATAGGTTTGTTTTATTTTCTTTTAATTTGCTGTTTATAATTTATGTTATATAAAGAATATATTTTTTATTATTTGAATGTTAAGTTCAGGGAAGTATGATTTTGTTTTTTAATTATAGTAATTTATTATTTGCTTTTATATTTTGTGCAAAATATATAGTAAATAAAGATGTTTGAAGGATAGTTATTATTGACGACACATGTGCGTCATTGAGCACCTAGCAAGAATAAATAGTGCGCAGTGCTCATGCCGCCACCTGTGCGTCGTGTCTTTTTTTCTGTAAATTTAAAGAAAAAAGTATTTTTAATTGTAGTTTCAACTAATTTATGCTTAAAAAATGTCAAATAAAAGCATTTGACAATGCCGCACCAGTGACATCTATATAATTGTTGGTGAGCAGCCAACGTGTTAAGGGAGAAGTGGAAGAAATTATGTCACTTTGGAGTGAATTGAGTATGGAATGAAGTTTTTTCAACTGTCTGTGGCAGGAAGATATCTCAAGCGTGAGTATTTTGTCACCTAACCTGTGCAGACGATTTTTCATCCCATCTTCTATTGAATGGCTTTCTAGTAAGTGTGTGATTGATGTTAAACGGTGGGTGATGTGATGTGGTGTAATGCCATGTTTTCTACATTTTAATAAGAAAATCCGTCGATTGATCTCCTGTGCCAGTCGTTTTCTGCCCTTGATCCAGTCCTTCATCATTCTTACTGCCTGGTTCCCATGACGTTCTGTGATGTTATTGAAAAACCCCAAATCTGTGGATGTAACTTGAGACGTGGTCATTGTCGTCTAGACCAGTTAGGTGAAAAATTAAAGCTTCCGCTTTTTGTTGGGTACTTCGACAAGATTTAAGCAAAGAGGACTCTTTATACTTTTTTTAATTCTCTCTAGCTTTCAATGGACTTTGCCATCATCATCAGGAGCTGTAATTACAATGATAACAGTAGCAACAAAGGTGTAAAATGAATTTAAATTGACTCAACTTACAGTAGTATGTGAGAATGTTGCTAATTGTTGTTTTCGTATAGGATGAGGGAAACGTCCAGTAACATGGTGAGAGCTGAATAGGTTGCACAATAGTCAAAATTTATACAAAACATGACAGAAACACGTTAAAAACAGATTAAAAATTATTTTAAAAAATTAGAACATTACATCGTGAAACCACCTGATGATTGCACAAATTAGTGGTCATGGAATGATGAATTGATGAGTGACATGAAACCCTTTGACAGAAGGCCGAAGGATGTCAATGTCAGTATTGAAAGATGGAACGAATTGTGGGCGTGTGCCAAAAACGTTGCCAAATCACTTCAGATGAAGAGATTTTCAGAATTTTATGATGGAATTTGTTAAACCGACCAGAGGCAGTTGAATAAACTATATTATTATTAATGGGAATTTAAATTAACAATTATTAATAAATCGTGAGGAGAGAATTATTATATTTTGAGTGGAATGAAATTTACTGGTGGAACCGGCCAAAACACAGATTCTAATTATGGTTGTGAAGAGTTGAAATTTGGGGAGATATGTAAGTTCTCCAATTTTTCGCAGTTTAGCAAATATGAGTAAATGACACTCAGTTGTTTAACATCTGTCTTTTTGTTGATACAGTTGTTATTCATGAAAATGTGGGACATTTCCAGGAATAAACGTTTGGAAAGGTGTTTTTCTTTATCAAGAACTTTGATACTTGTGTAATTCATAGAATGCCCTGTTGTGTTAACATGAGATGCTAGAGCGCATCTTTCAGGATGAAGCCTAGCATCACTTTTGTGTGATGTAATCCTTCCTTTAAGAGATCTGGAGGTCTGACCTATGTATATTTGGTTGCAGTTGTTGCAATTGATGGAGTAGACTGTGTTGGTTAAGCCAAGCAGCGGGACTTTGTCTTTCATTTTTGAAAAAATGCAGTTTATAGTGAGGACGGATTTGCAAGCAATTCGAAAGTTCAAAGGACTGCACAATCTGATCAGCTTAGGGGTCAGTTCCTTGATGTAGGGCAGGACAGCAAAACCAGGTCTGGAGTCCGGGTTGGTGCTAGTACTGTTAGGATTGATGTTATTATTGGGAATTACATCAGTTCCGTTATTAGGGGTTGTGCGACTATTACCTGCATCACCAGAGTTCGGCAAAATATTGGAAGGTGAACTAAAAATGATCTTGTTAATCAGACACTTCGGATAACCATTATTGATGAACAGTTTTGATAGTTTACGTAAATTTGAGGTGTGGAAGGTATTATCTGAGATGCTGATTACCCTTGTTTTCATCTGTTTTACCAAATTGATTTTAATCCCTAGCTTATGGTATGACCTAAAATTGAGAAACCGACCTGAGGCCATAGGTTTCTGGTACCAGTCTACCAATAAACTGTTGTTGTTGGTGCGAATGAGTCTTGTGTCTAGAAAGGGGACAGACAGGTTCTCATCTTCTTTTTCAATGGTAAATTGGATGTAGGGGTCATAGCTGTTGAATTCTCTGACAATACCATCCAGACCTATGGAAGGGAGGCATAAAATAATGTCATCTACGTATTTTTTTATGAAGAAGAGGTTATAGGGTAGTGTCGGAATAACTGTATCAAGCAGATCATCCATGACATATTCCGCCAAAATTGGTGACAGAACAGATCCCATAGGACAACCATGTGTTTGAGAATATATTTTGTTGTTGAAAGAGAAATAATTGTTAAGAAAAAGGAATGTTATAATGTTGGTGAAAGATTCTAGAGATATGTTGCAGTGTTGACTTATCTCATTCCAGTGTTTATTAATAGTTCTTGTACATGCATCCAGATAGATGTTGCTGAATAGCGACACCACATCAAGACTGGCGATAATATGATCGGCTGGTATTGTCAATCTATTGAACTGACGAGAGACCTCAAATGAGTCTTTGATGTAGTAATCATTGTCTGCATGTGCTGATTTTAGTGTTGTCGATATTAATGAAGACAAAGCCTGGGTGGCTGAACCTATTGATGCAACTATAGGTCTTACTGAGAGTACAGGTTTGTGAATTTTCGGAAGTGCATAAAATTTGGGAGGGACAGAGTTATAAGTAGTCAAAGTTCTTTTTTGTTCTTGGGTTATTTGTCCAGTGCTGAGGAGTTCCTTAACAATGTCATTACTTTTCTTTTCCACTTTAAGTGTGGGATCTTTATTAATTTCATGATATGATGGGTCATCATTGATGAGATTGTTGCAAAGATCTAAATAGTGTTGTTTAAGCATTATCACTGTAACATTGCCTTTGTCAGATCTTGTAACCATAAGTTCAGGATGTTGTTTTAGAAATGTTCTAGTTATGTTTAAAAGGTTGTGATAAAAGGAATGTTTTTTATTAAGATTATTATTATGATAGTAGTTAGTGATGAGGTTAGTGGAACGAGTTGTGAAAATGTTTCTTTCAGTGTCATCACTTATGGAGGATGCTATTGTGTCTACATCCGCTAAGATTGATCTGATTGGAATGTCATTGTTAACAATCGGCTCTACACTGAACTTAGGCCCTAAGGAAAGAAATTTTAATATGTCATGAGGGATGTCAACGTTACTGAGATTTTTTATCCAATTTTGTTGAGTGTTGAGGAAGGTTTTTTTGGTGTCATTCAACAATCTGTCAAACTTACGAGTGTTGGAGTTTTTTATGTTATGAAAGATTTTATTGTAATGTCTGAGTTGTCTATATTTGAAATTATCAAAAATTAAGGGAGAAGTGGAAGAAATTATGTCACTTTGGAGTGAATTGAGAATGGAATGAAGTTTTTTTCAACTGTCTGTGGCAGGAAGATATCTCAAGCGTGAGTATTTTGTCACCTAACCTGTGCAGACGATTTTTCATCCCATCTTCTATTGAATGGCTTTCTAGTAAGTGTGTGATTGATGTTAAACGGTGGGTGATGTGATGTGGTGTAATGCCATGTTTTCTACATTTTAATAAGAAAATCCGTCGATTGATCTCCTGTGCCAGTCGTTTTCTGCCCTTGATCCAGTCCTTCATCATTCTTACTGCCTGGTTCCCATGACGTTCTGTGATGTTATTGAAAAACCCCAAATCTGTGGATGTAACTTGAGACGTGGTCATTGTCGTCTAGACCAGCTAGGTGAAAAATTAAAGCTTCCGCTTTTTGTTGGGTACTTCGACAAGATTTAAGCAAAGAGGACTCTTTATACTTTTTTTAATTTAACGTGTTTCTGTCATGTTTTGTATAAATTTTGACTATTGTGCAACCTATTCAGCTCTCACCATGTTACTGGACGTTTCCCTCATCCTATACGAAAACAACAATTAGCAACATTCTCACATACTACTGTAAGTTGAGTCAATTTAAATTCATTTTACACCTTTGTTGCTACTGTTATCATTGTAATTACAGCTCCTGATGATGATGGCAAAGTCCATTGAAAGCTAGAGAGAATTAAAAAAAGTATAAAGAGTCCTCTTTGCTTAAATCTTGTCGAAGTACCCAACAAAAAGCGGAAGCTTTAATTTTTCACCTAACTGGTCTAGACGACAATGACCACGTCTCAAGTTACATCCACAGATTTGGGGTTTTTCAATAACATCACAGAACGTCATGGGAACCAGGCAGTAAGAATGATGAAGGACTGGATCAAGGGCAGAAAACGACTGGCACAGGAGATCAATCGACGGATTTTCTTATTAAAATGTAGAAAACATGGCATTACACCACATCACATCACCCACCGTTTAACATCAATCACACACTTACTAGAAAGCCATTCAATAGAAGATGGGATGAAAAATCGTCTGCACAGGTTAGGTGACAAAATACTCACGCTTGAGATATCTTCCTGCCACAGACAGTTGAAAAAACTTCATTCCATACTCAATTCACTCCAAAGTGACATAATTTCTTCCACTTCTCCCTTAATTTTTGATAATTTCAAATATAGACAACTCAGACATTACAATAAAATCTTTCATAACATAAAAAACTCCAACACTCGTAAGTTTGACAGATTGTTGAATGACACCAAAAAAAACCTTCCTCAACACTCAACAAAATTGGATAAAAAATCTCAGTAACGTTGACATCCCTCATGACATATTAAAATTTCTTTCCTTAGGGCCTAAGTTCAGTGTAGAGCCGATTGTTAACAATGACATTCCAATCAGATCAATCTTAGCGGATGTAGACACAATAGCATCCTCCATAAGTGATGACACTGAAAGAAACATTTTCACAACTCGTTCCACTAACCTCATCACTAACTACTATCATAATAATAATCTTAATAAAAAACATTCCTTTTATCACAACCTTTTAAACATAACTAGAACATTTCTAAAACAACATCCTGAACTTATGGTTACAAGATCTGACAAAGGCAATGTTACAGTGATAATGCTTAAACAACACTATTTAGATCTTTGCAACAATCTCATCAATGATGACCCATCATATCATGAAATTAATAAAGATCCCACACTTAAAGTGGAAAAGAAAAGTAATGACATTGTTAAGGAACTCCTCAGCACTGGACAAATAACCCAAGAACAAAAAAGAACTTTGACTACTTATAACTCTGTCCCACCCAAATTTTATGCACTTCCGAAAATTCACAAACCTGTACTCTCAGTAAGACCTATAGTTGCATCAATAGGTTCAGCCACCCAGGCTTTGTCTTCATTAATATCGACAACACTAAAATCAGCACATGCAGACAATGATTACTACATCAAAGACTCATTTGAGGTCTCTCGTCAGTTCAATAGATTGACAATACCAGCCGATCATATTATCGCCAGTCTTGATGTGGTGTCGCTATTCAGCAACATCTATCTGGATGCATGTACAAGAACTATTAATAAACACTGGAATGAGATAAGTCAACACTGCAACATATCTCTAGAATCTTTCACCAACATTATAACATTCATTTTTCATAACAATTATTTCTCTTTCAACAACAAAATATATTCTCAAACACATGGTTGTCCTATGGGATCTGTTCTGTCACCAATTTTGGCGGAATATGTCATGGATGATCTGCTTGATACAGTTATTCCGACACTACCCTATAACCTCTTCTTCATAAAAAAATACGTAGATGACATTATTTTATGCCTCCCTTCCATAGGTCTGGATGGTATTGTCAGAGAATTCAACAGCTATGACCCCTACATCCAATTTACCATTGAAAAAGAAGATGAGAAGCTGTCTGTCCCCTTTCTAGACACAAGACTCATTCGCACCAACAACAACAGTTTATTGGTAGACTGGTACCAGAAACCTATGGCCTCAGGTCGGTTTCTCAATTTTAAGGTCATACCATAAGCTAGGGATTAAAATCAATTTGGTAAAACAGATGAAAACAAGGGTAATCAGCATCTCAGATAATACCTTCCACACCTCAAATTTACGTAAACTATCAAAACTGTTCATCAATAATGGTTATCCGAAGTGTCTGATTAACAAGATCATTTTTAGTTCACCTTCCAATATTTTGCCGAACTCTGGTGATGCAGGTAATAGTCGCACAACCCCTAATAACGGAACTGATGTAATTCCCAATAATAACATCAATCCTAACAGTACTAGCACCAACCCGGACTCCAGACCTGGTTTTGCTGTCCTGCCCTACATCAAGGAACTGACCCCTAAGCTGATCAGATTGTGCAGTCCTTTGAACTTTCGAATTGCTTGCAAATCCGTCCTCACTATAAACTGCATTTTTTCAAAAATGAAAGACAAAGTCCCGCTGCTTGGCTTAACCAACACAGTCTACTCCATCAATTGCAACAACTGCAACCAAATATACATAGGTCAGACCTCCAGATCTCTTAAAGGAAGGATTACATCACACAAAAGTGATGCTAGGCTTCATCCTGAAAGATGCGCTCTAGCATCTCATGTTAACACAACAGGGCATTCTATGAATTACACAAGTATCAAAGTTCTTGATAAAGAAAAACACCTTTCCAAACGTTTATTCCTGGAAATGTCCCACATTTTCATGAATAACAACTGTATCAACAAAAAGACAGATGTTAAACAACTGAGTGTCATTTACTCATATTTGCTAAACTGCGAAAAATTGGAGAACTTACATATCTCCCCAAATTTCAACTCTTCACAACCATAATTAGAATCTGTGTTTTGGCCGGTTCCACCAGTAAATTTCATTCCACTCAAAATATAATAATTCTCTCCTCACGATTTATTAATAATTGTTAATTTAAATTCCCATTAATAATAATATAGTTTATTCAACTGCCTCTGGTCGGTTTAACAAATTCCATCATAAAATTCTGAAAATCTCTTCATCTGAAGTGATTTGGCAACGTTTTTGGCACACGCCCACAATTCGTTCCATCTTTCAATACTGACATTGACATCCTTCGGCCTTCTGTCAAAGGGTTTCATGTCACTCATCAATTCATCATTCCATGACCACTAATTTGTGCAATCATCAGGTGGTTTCACGATGTAATGTTCTAATTTTTAAAATAATTTTTAATCTGTTTTTAACGTGTTTCTGTCATGTTTTGTATAAATTTTGACTATTGTGCAACCTATTCAGCTCTCACCATGTTACTGGACGTTTCCCTCATCCTATACGAAAACAACAATTAGCAACATTCTCACATACTACTGTAAGTTGAGTCAATTTAAATTCATTTTACACCTTTGTTGCTACTGTTATCATTGTAATTACAGCTCCTGATGATGATGGCAAAGTCCATTGAAAGCTAGAGAGAATTAAAAAAAGTATAAAGAGTCCTCTTTGCTTAAATCTTGTCGAAGTACCCAACAAAAAGCGGAAGCTTTAATTTTTCACCTAACTGGTCTAGACGACAATGACCACGTCTCAAGTTACATCCACAGATTTGGGGTTTTTCAATAACATCACAGAACGTCATGGGAACCAGGCAGTAAGAATGATGAAGGACTGGATCAAGGGCAGAAAACGACTGGCACAGGAGATCAATCGACGGATTTTCTTATTAAAATGTAGAAAACATGGCATTACACCACATCACATCACCCACCGTTTAACATCAATCACACACTTACTAGAAAGCCATTCAATAGAAGATGGGATGAAAAATCGTCTGCACAGGTTAGGTGACAAAATACTCACGCTTGAGATATCTTCCTGCCACAGACAGTTGAAAACACTTCATTCCATACTCAATTCACTCCAAAGTGACATAATTTCTTCCACTTCTCCCTTAATTTTTGATAATTTCAAATATAGACAACTCAGACATTACAATAAAATCTTTCATAACATAAAAAACTCCAACACTCGTAAGTTTGACAGATTGTTGAATGACACCAAAAAAACCTTCCTCAACACTCAACAAAATTGGATAAAAAATCTCAGTAACGTTGACATCCCTCATGACATATTAAAATTTCTTTCCTTAGGGCCTAAGTTCAGTGTAGAGCCGATTGTTAACAATGACATTCCAATCAGATCAATCTTAGCGGATGTAGACACAATAGCATCCTCCATAAGTGATGACACTGAAAGAAACATTTTCACAACTCGTTCCACTAACCTCATCACTAACTACTATCATAATAATAATCTTAATAAAAAACATTCCTTTTATCACAACCTTTTAAACATAACTAGAACATTTCTAAAACAACATCCTGAACTTATGGTTACAAGATCTGACAAAGGCAATGTTACAGTGATAATGCTTAAACAACACTATTTAGATCTTTGCAACAATCTCATCAATGATGACCCATCATATCATGAAATTAATAAAGATCCCACACTTAAAGTGGAAAAGAAAAGTAATGACATTGTTAAGGAACTCCTCAGCACTGGACAAATAACCCAAGAACAAAAAAGAACTTTGACTACTTATAACTCTGTCCCTCCCAAATTTTATGCATTTCCGAAAATTCACAAACCTGTACTCTCAGTAAGACCTATAGTTGCATCAATAGGTTCAGCCACCCAGGCTTTGTCTTCATTAATATCGACAACACTAAAATCAGCACATGCAGACAATGATTACTACATCAAAGACTCATTTGAGGTCTCTCGTCAGTTCAATAGATTGACAATACCAGCCGATCATATTATCGCCAGTCTTGATGTGGTGTCGCTATTCAGCAACATCTATCTGGATGCATGTACAAGAACTATTAATAAACACTGGAATGAGATAAGTCAACACTGCAACATATCTCTAGAATCTTTCACCAACATTATAACATTCCTTTTTCATAACAATTATTTCTCTTTCAACAACAAAATATATTCTCAAACACATGGTTGTCCTATGGGATCTGTTCTGTCACCAATTTTGGCGGAATATGTCATGGATGATCTGCTTGATACAGTTATTCCGACACTACCCTATAACCTCTTCTTCATAAAAAAATACGTAGATGACATTATTTTATGCCTCCCTTCCATAGGTCTGGATGGTATTGTCAGAGAATTCAACAGCTATGACCCCTACATCCAATTTACCATTGAAAAAGAAGATGAGAACCTGTCTGTCCCCTTTCTAGACACAAGACTCATTCGCACCAACAACAACAGTTTATTGGTAGACTGGTACCAGAAACCTATGGCCTCAGGTCGGTTTCTCAATTTTAGGTCATACCATAAGCTAGGGATTAAAATCAATTTGGTAAAACAGATGAAAACAAGGGTAATCAGCATCTCAGATAATACCTTCCACACCTCAAATTTACGTAAACTATCAAAACTGTTCATCAATAATGGTTATCCGAAGTGTCTGATTAACAAGATCATTTTTAGTTCACCTTCCAATATTTTGCCGAACTCTGGTGATGCAGGTAATAGTCGCACAACCCCTAATAACGGAACTGATGTAATTCCCAATAATAACATCAATCCTAACAGTACTAGCACCAACCCGGACTCCAGACCTGGTTTTGCTGTCCTGCCCTACATCAAGGAACTGACCCCTAAGCTGATCAGATTGTGCAGTCCTTTGAACTTTCGAATTGCTTGCAAATCCGTCCTCACTATAAACTGCATTTTTTCAAAAATGAAAGACAAAGTCCCGCTGCTTGGCTTAACCAACACAGTCTACTCCATCAATTGCAACAACTGCAACCAAATATACATAGGTCAGACCTCCAGATCTCTTAAAGGAAGGATTACATCACACAAAAGTGATGCTAGGCTTCATCCTGAAAGATGCGCTCTAGCATCTCATGTTAACACAACAGGGCATTCTATGAATTACACAAGTATCAAAGTTCTTGATAAAGAAAAACACCTTTCCAAACGTTTATTCCTGGAAATGTCCCACATTTTCATGAATAACAACTGTATCAACAAAAAGACAGATGTTAAACAACTGAGTGTCATTTACTCATATTTGCTAAACTGCGAAAAATTGGAGAACTTACATATCTCCCCAAATTTCAACTCTTCACAACCATAATTAGAATCTGTGTTTTGGCCGGTTCCACCAGTAAATTTCATTCCACTCAAAATATAATAATTCTCTCCTCACGATTTATTAATAATTGTTAATTTAAATTCCCATTAATAATAATATAGTTTATTCAACTGCCTCTGGTCGGTTTAACAAATTCCATCATAAAATTCTGAAAATCTCTTCATCTGAAGTGATTTGGCAACGTTTTTGGCACACGCCCACAATTCGTTCCATCTTTCAATACTGACATTGACATCCTTCGGCCTTCTGTCAAAGGGTTTCATGTCACTCATCAATTCATCATTCCATGACCACTAATTTGTGCAATCATCAGGTGGTTTCACGATGTAATGTTCTAATTTTTTAAAATAATTTTTAATCTGTTTTTAACGTGTTTCTGTCATGTTTTGTATAAATTTTGACTATTGTGCAACCTATTCAGCTCTCACCATGTTACTGGACGTTTCCCTCATCCTATACGAAAACAACAATTAGCAACATTCTCACATACTACTGTAAGTTGAGTCAATTTAAATTCATTTTACACCTTTGTTGCTACTGTTATCATTGTAATTACAGCTCCTGATGATGATGGCAAAGTCCATTGAAAGCTAGAGAGAATTAAAAAAAGTATAAAGAGTCCTCTTTGCTTAAATCTTGTCGAAGTACCCAACAAAAAGCGGAAGCTTTAATTTTTCACCTATATATATATATATGTATATTTAGTTGTGATCAGATCTCATATACAGTGTGGGCGATGAAGGTGTTGGCAATTTCAATATTCAATTAAAAAATAACTACGCAATATAAAAGGAAAAAAAATGTATTTTAAAAAAGTAGAAAGAGAATTTTTAAAAAATAATAAAAATAATGTTGTTCAATTGACTTCCATCGACTGCTTGACACTCTTAAAGCTGCAGATTTTGGAAAACTCGTTGAAAAATTGTTCTCGGTATTTTGTTACTTTCCTGAACAATATTCTTCTTCAACTGCTCTAAATTAGTTGGATTATTCTCGTAGACCACGAATTTGAGGTAGTCCCATAGGAAATAGTCGCATGGAGGAATATCGGGGCTACGTGGTCCCATTCAATATCCCCCCTTTTCGAAATGAGTGTTTGACATTCCTTAGCAGCTCTATAGATACCCTAGCTTTATGACATGTGGCCGCATCTTGTTGAAACCACATTCTAAAGGTATTGCCTTGTAATTCTTGCAAAGCTGGTACCAAAAAGCCTGTTATCATATTGCAAAAATTGTTAGCTCCAACTGTCATCGCTTGCCCTCTTTCGTCCTCAAAAAAGTACGGTGCAATAACACCGGTTGACGTAATTCCAGCCCACCCGACTAGTTTAGGGCTGTGAAGCGGACGTTCATGCAAGAGTCGGGAATTAGTTTCGGACCAGAACCGACAATTTTGTTTATCAACATGGCCATTGAGGTGAAAATTGGCCTCATCACGTTGTTAAAATTGTCGAATCGGTCGAGCATCAAATTAACAAAGTTTAGTTGGTAATTGGCATCATCTGGTTTTAATTCTTTGACTAGTTGAATCTTATAAGCCTTTAAATGAAAATCACGCTCCAAAATTCACCGCAAGGTCGTTCTTTTGATGTCCAAAGCCTCTCTTACGTGTTGACTGTTGCGAATTTCGCTGAACTGAACGACTAAATTTCCAAGTAATGGAGCGGCTAACATCTTATCTCCCCAACGCGCGCAACGCGTTTCAGAGAAATTGAAGATATAAATCGCCAACACTCTTATGGACCACTCTGTATTTGAAACGAAATATGTTCATAATATCCCTTGCATCCAAAGTAGCTGTTAGACACAGAATTTATGATCACGGTGAGGATGCAGGATAAATATATCTATAACATTAGTTTTTTTATAACAGGGACCTAAGAGGATAAAGTGTATACTCCCTGAAACTTCAGAATATGCATATAAAAATTTCGGCTCTCAATTTGCTCTGGAACAAAAGTTAACAGACTGTCAACATTTTAGAATGTAATTCCGTGTGGTGCATCATAAGAAATTCACTTTATAATAATGTACTTAGTAAAAATGTCTAAGTGCAATCAGTCTTCTATTGATAATGGTGCAAAATTATACAATAATTACGCAAAACTAGGGGATTATGTTCAAATTTGCGGAAATGTGTGCGAAAACTTGCTCCGTACCAAACAGATTTTTACAACCTACGATTTTTCAACTATTTAGTTAATATTCGCTTAATCTTATAAACCATCACTTTTTGGCATTCAACAAACTCAATTTAGGAATCGTCAGATGTCAATATTTTGGACACGTAGTCTTTGCAAAACTGCAAGAGTCTTGCAGCACAGTCCTGATCATGGTGTTACGGGTCAAGTCTTGATTGCTAGGAAGACCAAGACCAAGACTGATCCTGCGACTTGCGAAGCGCTACACATTTAGGTATATCTTTATTTGTCGAAATGTATAATTTATTCGATTTTGGAATATGCTTAATTGGTCGATCAGTTGGTCTACCCACTCAGATTAGTATCGCAGACCGTTGCTGTTCTATTGAGGTACCTAAAGCAGCTTATCTAGCAAAACAAAAATTGCTATTGTGTTTTGTACCCATTTCAATAATTTCATCTTTTGTTACACGCGTTAAAAGGTAATTTGGTACTGCAACAATTTTCACATGCCCATCGGATGGAAATTACAGACTATCTATTAACTGCCACCTGAACGGAGTTCTTCCTCCTTCACGTTCATGTCTTGCAGCAAAGGAGGATTCTAAAATTAAATATTTATCACCATAACTAATGGCTGTTAAATACTCACTAACTCAAAATATCGCGCAAGCTTTTGTTCTTAGCGCCAGCATCGTTTCAAACAATAAAAAATTAAATTCAATGAAGACTTTCTTAGAACTCGAGAACAGGCATCGCTGTTAATTTAGAGTCTAGGGATTGATTTTCTTCTTGAATAGTTCGTTTTCTCATTATGCGTTGATGAGGTTCTAGCTTATGGTTTGTGTAACTTATAGACTTTAACAGGCGTGTTGAACGATGTTGTAGCATCTCATTAAGCATGTTTTCAGTTATAGAAAGAAAATCATACATAACCTTTAAGACAGAAGACAGTCATTTTTGCAATACTGATTATGGAAGTTATTAAAAAATATAAAAAATATTAGGTGCTCTAGAAAATTAGTCTTGCATAATCTTTGTGATTGGTTTTATAAACTGGGTTCAGATCATATCGTATGTTGAAAATTTGTTCATCCAACTATTTTAGGATATACTCGTAAGTCAACGTCAAGATTTTTCTTTTAGTTTTAATCCTTGTTTGTTAGTTGAAGATCGAAAGGTCGCAATTTTTGCTTTTTTGCCCACAGTTCACCCATTTATGCATATTTAACCTACTATAACACTGAGGATAAAATTTGACTGACGCGCGTGACTTCATTGTATACGATAGAAAAACGCGTGAAATGTGTATAAGCAAAAGAGAACGCCCAAATAATGGTTTTATTTTGAGCGGATACATTTTTGAATTGTGTCAAATCTGTTAAAGATCGATTCCGGATCATTCAAAACGGTCGAAATGAAAGGTCAGGATCGCCACAAATTCTGCAATATTGCATCATTGTTTCGCTTGACAACACCGCATCTCGTACATTCCAAGGCCAGTGTTTCACCTCCCTGGTGAGGGATTTCTAGCGCTTAACATTTTTCGATCGCTTGCTGTCGCAAAATGTAACAACTGAGAATGTATTGATTTTATCACTTTCGCTGGAAATCGAGGGTAGTTCTAAAAGAAATTAAAACACAAAGTTGCATCAAAATTGAAATAAGTAAATTATTATAATCAAAATGGAAACAAAGTATTAAATGAATTATTCTTCTTGGGTTTGACAGTAACTTAACCTATTGTAGATGCCTGTGGGAGCATTTTCTAGCATGGTAGACGTCACAGAATGGCATGCTTCTAGTATTTTCAGCAGCAACTCCAAAGTGGTAGCACTTGAATGGAAGTAACCGTTAATGCGAGTCATTCACATATCTCCGCAAAAAGTAATCATTAGTCGCCAAGTCAGGAGATCTTGCTGGCTATTGTATGTTGTCATGTTAAGACCGTAAGACGAGTGCTCTTGTCGCTCGACATCAACAAAGCTTCTGGTGATTCCTGGCATCGTACTGAAGAGGTGTGCCGCGGAGCTTGCTGCAGTTCTTTCGCGTCTGTTCCAGATATCTTATGAACCCGGCACCTTCCCAGAAAACCGAAAATTTGCTCATGTCCAACCCGCCCCAAGAAAGGGATCTAAGACCGACCCTTACAACTACAGGCTCTGCTTTCTGTTATAAGTAAGGTGATTGAGACGTGCGTAAATCGCGAGCTTCTGGACTACCTCGTACGTCACAGCTTGATTAGCAACAGGCAGGTTTCCGGCACCAGCGATTCACAGGGGACCTCCTAGCTTAAATTCAGAGTGACAAGCCCATCTCTGCCGCTGAGCTGAAAAAAAGAAGACTAGCGACGACTTTCTCTCTGACGAGAGGCCTGAAGGTTATTACTGCTTGTGGACGAAACAATTTTGTACAGTTTAATGCTTCCAAAACACAGTACTGTACTTTGACGAACAAAAAGCGTCCTAGCGCTCATTCCGTTTCGATGGTTGGCCGAGTTCTGCTAAAGAGCCAGTCATTTTGGCTGGTTGGAATCCAGATCACCGAGGACCTGATCTGGCAGGAACACATCTCGTGAATAGCGGCAGCTGCTGGGAAAAAGCTAGGCTATTTGTTTAGTACTTTCCTCTGCATGACCTTCTCACTCTATACAAGTTCCAGATAAGGTCTAGCCTCGAGTATTGCTCACACGTTTGGGGTGCTGCCGCCCCGACTACATTATTTATGCTCGATGCTGTCCAGAGAAGGACTGTCCGACTAATCGATGACTCTTCTCTAACAGATTGTCTCGGGGCCCTTTCGCACCGACGGGTCGTCGGCTATCTACCTCTCTTCTACCGCTACCCCAACGGGCTTTGCTACTCAGAGCTCTCTTCCATGATGCCGCCGCGCGATGTGCATGCCAAACAGACCCGCCTAACTTTAGCCTTCCACCCTAACCGTGTCGAACTTCGTGCATCCGGGTGTCGAGATTGTGAAACAATCTACAAGAGGAAGCTTTTCCCAGTTCTACTAACATTAGGCAGTTCAAAAATCGGACTAACAAAATTTCTTTGGTATCATCATAGCAGCCGCGGTGTCCCGGCATTTAGGTTTCTGCCTGCGCGGCTGCTTCGGTATATCAAAAAAAATTTTAGAGATCAGGCATCCAGGACAACTTGTTTCCAAAAATTCCCGAACCTCTCTCGTGTTGTGAACAGAACAGTTATCTAGTTGATCCAGATGTCATCAAGGTTAATGCCCAGACTTCGTATATATAATAATAACACGAGGAATGTACCAGTAATGAACAAAACTTCAAACAATCTTGTCCCGTAAGATACTCCCTCAATCTTTTTGGGGATGCTGTGTCCATAATGATAAACCAGTACTTAAGATTTTGGGGAAAATCATGTCCATAGAGAGAAAAACTAGATTCGTCCGAAAACAATATGTTTGGGGATCCTCTCTCTGAAGCGTTCGTTCGATATAACCACAAACAGCCTCGTCCCTGGCAGCCTTGTCCTCTATGATATTTTCTTCTTCTTCTTCTTCATCATTCTCCTGTTGACATGCTTCATGCTTCAAGTCGATGAGGGTTGATGCAGCCCCGATCGAAGAAGTTCCGGAAAATGCTCCTAACCGTGGTCGGACTAGGACAACGTTAGTGAGGGTACGTAAAGACAAACTGCGCAACGACAGCTTCTGCACTTGTGGCTTTACTGTACCGTAGCACCAGATTCACTTTTTGTTGCGTGTATGAGAAACTCATTGTGAAAATCTGAGAACTCCACTGACGGTTGCGTTTGAAGAAATGACGAGGTCAACTTTCAAAATTCAAATAGCAACCACTATTTTTGACAGCAGATTAATGTCAAGCCCGCGATTTTATATCAGGGGTGCGTTTGTAAATCCTTGGTAATGTAATACCGTACATAGTAATGGAATGTAGATTGACAGACTTTTTAATACTGTGGAACTTTATTAATGATGCTGACACTTGATGATAACCGACTAGTTTCTAACAACTTTTTTTGAGAGCATTGTAATTATTATAAGAGACCCTAGGACTACCAGATACCAAACAATGATCCATAAGAATGACAAATGATAGAAGTCTTATTCCCAAGGTTTTGAGCTCGGGAAGAAAAGCACACTTTTGACGTTTCAGAAGTATTACCTTGTTCTATTTCGGAACGCAAGTAACAGGTACGTCAAACAATTACGAACGCTAAAATTGTTACAGAGTAGTACAAAGTACACTCTGTAACAATTTACAAACGCAACCTCAGATTTCATTTCCGTACATGAGGTAAACCTGTCACAAGTCAATCAACATGACCTACTGTAACGCCTGAAAAGTACATGGACACCCCAAAAACGTGGCAGCCAACTACCTTTTTTGGAACGAAGGTTTTAAGAAAACTTTTAGGTTATCAAAAAAGCAACTTATCCATCACCTCAGAGATGACCTACGGTATGACCTCAAAGGTTATTTGGTGGTCAAATTTGTTAATTCAAATACTAGCTACAATTTTTGATAGCAGATTCGTGTCGGGCTCCAGATTTCACATCAGAATTCATCTTCATACATGAGGAACATTAAAATTTGCCCTAGAAGCTACCTCGAAAGCGTGGGGACTTTAGAGTCAATATACTCTTTTCAATTTTTCGAAAACTATGATTGTGACACGCAATAGGGCTACTGGAATGTGAACTCTGTCCACTGTTCGAACCCACGTTGGACAGATGACTTACGTCATATTCCATATTTCATACCAATTCATACATCACAAACCACTCGTTTTATCACATAGCACTAAGGCATCCTCATTAAAAAACTCTTTATTCAGGCAGCTACGAACGAAAATATGATATACAGCATTTGTTATGAAGTCGTTAACGAGAGTGGTTGTTATACCCGTGTTCTACTACTTGTAGGAAAAAAAGAAACGCTAATAGCACTGGACTATCATGGAGATGGAAACCGAGTCTTAGAACGTACAAGACGCAGTGTTGTCGAGCGAACCAGTTATGCAATTCTTGCAGGAAATCTCTGAATTTATTGTAAGTTCGTCAACATTGCCTAAGTCGCTCATCTATGATCTATGGAGGTGGAAGCCTTGCCTTGGAATGCACGAGGTGCGGTGTTGTCAAGCGAGCCAGTCATACAATGTTGCAGAACTCGATCCTAAGCAGATTCGACACAACTCAAAAATGTATACGTTCAAAATAAAACCATTATTTGAGCGTAAAGAATAAACTAACGCATTTTGTCAACATGCATCTTTATTCAAGCAGCTGGTGGATCATATTGACAGCTCGGTAGATTGAACGACCTCTGCGTCTACCGTTACCCGGCAACGTGGTGAGGAGCTTCGATATCCAGCTGGCCTGTATCGCGCTTCTCTCTCGTACACATTGAACTCAAGCCGTTCAGCCAAATTTAGTCCTCACCGTATAAGCGCATGGTCACAATACTTTCCACTTCAAATCTATAATTGAATATACTAATGCAAAAAATATATAAGAAAGCAACTGTCGTTCCACTGCGCTCACATTAAGAACAAAACTTACGTCTCATTGTGATTGTGTTTAGTCTGTTTTTATATATTTTTTTAAATACTTTGAAAAACATTTTGCACCAGGTTTCACGCTAATTTCCTTGTTCCAAATTTCCAATTTTCTTGCTTAACATAAAATATTTATTAAAAACTACTCTACAACTTATTCGTTAAACACTTATCAGCCATATATGCCCCAATTTCTCGAGGTAGGGATGGAACTACGAAATGGATTTCGATTACGTAAAAAAATATTGATCGCTCCTAGGATCTACTAAAAATTGATCGCCGTTACGCAAGAAAAAACCAACCGGCAAAACCGCAAAGAATGAGATTTCGGCTTTATGTGAACTTAAATTTGTATATCTAGCGGTAGACAAAACATCTGTTATGTTATTGAGGATGTTTTGGACTTAAGCTCGTATAGTGCGGTTAGTCGTGTGAATATACTGATGTAGTGTCAACAGCTATTTTTGGTGTTTTTTTTAAGCTACCCTGCTGTCGGCTGGTCACTGGTGACATAATCTCAAGATAATTCATATTATCTACTACAAAACTTCTCTCACCAAATGATTTCGACTAATACCCAAATGCTCGCTGTTCTCTCAAAGGTGTGACTTATCTTTACATGGCGTAAGTATTATTATTGCTCCAAAATAATAATTTTGAAAAATATTCGTTTACCTTAGCATATAAGAAAACGTGCTGTTCTTAGTTTATTAATATAATTATTTTTGTTAAATGTAATTATCAAATGAAATCATCATCAAGTTGAATTTTATTAGATGTTGAAAGTATAAACTTTTGTGTTATTTATGTAAATTTCAATATGAATAAATTATATTTGTATGAAAACAAAACTACTACTGCGTTTTTCGTTTGAAAAAATCACATATATAACTTATGAAAACTACGACAAAGGCATTAAACTTGTTTTTACAACAATTAAAGACGGATGTCATTTATTTCAGGCCTCAAAAACAATTATGATCCGAAATCACATTTAAATGACTTTCTATGAAGTCATGTAACTTTGCGATATTCATTCACTTTTGTTGTATCGTAATAATACTATTTATCTAGTTCGAAACAACCCAGAAATTTGAACTCAATTTTCTCATACTTCGATTTTTACACTTTACTGCCTTTCACCCAAGTAAGGTACTATAAATACAGAATCCTACTGTCTGTACCCAAAGCTTCCTAATGACCAAACAATAGTGTTGTTGGCCGACTTATCCATCGCTGATTATTTACATTGTGTTAACAAGCATCATACAGTCGAAGGGCTCCCCTGTCCCCCTGGCAGGCTTAACGAGTCGATCTAGCGGGAGGCGGCATCGCAGTGTCGCGGTATGGGGCGGCTGCTCTCTCCTTGGGCGGCACGTGACCCTGAATAGGCCGCAGATTAGGGCCGCCCGTTGAGATTATGACGGTGATAAGATCACCGGAGCTGGCGCCGGAGAATACGCGTTCATTATTTCATTGTGGACGGATGGAAATACGACCGATTCGAGGCTAATGTGACGGAAAGGTTAGTCAAGTGAGTATATGATGGTACGTGTGTGCTGCGAAATACACGCCAGTGCATCTAGTTAGCATAACAGTGGCAAAGTAACATTACGTTATTTCAATTCGATAGAGATGCAGTGTTTCCCAAGCTTTTGACGTTTGTATAGTCCTTCCGTAATATATATATAATAACAGTAACAAGCGAAAAATAAAATATAGGGTGTCCTCAAAGTTGGCCTATAGGTCTTGGGAAAATGAACAGTTTTTTCTAGTACTATAACATATATACCAAAATCTAAAGGGCTCGTGCAGACAGAAAGCGTTCCGAGTTCCGCGTTCCGCGTTCCACGTTCTTTGTAACTAACAGATCTCTATACAGTCGCGCAGACACAGCGGCAGTCAGACCGCGCCGGTCAGTGTGAACGCTGGCGGTCTTGCGTTCTATTGTCAGAGATACAAATAACTCGTAGAACGCCTCGCTAGAAAGATGGTTTCCATAAGAAAATTAATTGATTTAGTAAGGAAAAGGCGTGTTTTATATGACCCTAGTAACACAGACTATAAAAATTGCTTTAAAAAAATGCAGCATGGCTTGAAATAGCCACGGAAATGGGAAAACACTGCCAATATTTCTTTTGTAAATCTAAATGCATTGGTAGATCTTGCAATGCTTCTGGCTAGTCTTCACTCCAGATGCGGCAATTTTGCTTGTTAACGTACCCATTCAACCAGAAATGAGCTTCATCGCTGAACACAATTTTCCGATAAAAATGTGGATCTTCCTCCAACTTTGCCAGCGCCCATTCACCAAATTGGAAACGTTGTGGGAGGTCGTGTGGCTTCAATTCTTGTACCAGCTGTATCTTATAAGGTTTTACACCCAAATCCTGTCGCAAAATATTCCACGTAGTGGCCCAATTGCTGCGAACGGCGGCGAATCGACATTTCACGGTCATCACTAACACTGGCGGATACAGCCGCAAAATGTTTTCTTCAGTCCTCTCTCTACGTCTGCGTGTTGGTGGTTTAATGCCCAATAATGTAAACTAGGTTTGAAATTTAGTCACAAGCTTCCGAATAGCTCCCTCAGTAGGCCGACCAAATTGCCCATAAATTGGAAGCAGTGCTCGATGCACTCTCTTAACCGAGCATGAATTTTGATAGTAAAATAATTTGCAAGCGTTGTTCGTTCGTAAGTCGATTCATGGTTAAATTATAGACCAAACTAGAACAAGTATGACAATGACACAAGACACGATTCACGCGTCATCTGTCAAAAACAGTGTTACCAAAAAGATACTAGCAAAAAAATCACCCATTATAATCATACAATTCATCAAAACTATTTCATGACATTCGGAAGTAAGTAAAAAATCATTCTTCATCTTCAAGCAATGCAGGAAAAAAAACATTGAACTCTCCTTTATCATCTCTCTCGCAATTAATCCGATGCACCCAGTATTTTTTTTATTAGACTCCACAAAACGTCTTCTAAATACGGACTATGGAAATACATGTGTCACCTATAAGTAGTCTTCGTAAAATGGAACGCAGTGTTCGTGACTGCATCCTGTCTGTATTAGAAATCGTAAGAAAATTGAACGGACGAACGCAGCATGAAGGCTGAACGCTGAATGCTTGTCTGTCTGCGCAACATGAATAAAATCTAAACAAAACCTAATCCGATCCTGCACCTCGATCAGATCAAACCTAAGCATTTACTAAGCGCTTCTGTTCACAGTTCAGGCGTTAGCAAAAAATTTACACATCGGTTAAAAGAAATACAAAAATGGCACACCCAAAGAGCAATATCGGAGTTGTCAATATTATTTCCACCTATGGTGTCTTCGAAATGCTACCGAGGCTTCGCGAGTGCATGTAGAACATCTTATCGTTTTGGAAGATCCTTCCTTGTTTCTTATTTTGTTTGAGGTGGAATTAAATAGTGTATAAAGCTGAAGTGAACAGGGTTGACGAACTATGTATGTGAATTTAGCAATCTGCTGCATTCATTCGGGGGAGGCAGTTTATTCTAAAGGCCTACACCGATGCTTGGCTACGTCGCGCTCATGTATATTTTACAATCTGCCCCAGACTACTTTGAAAAATACTTACAAGTGACAGAGCTGTACTTGAAATTTCAGCTCGATGAGCGGTGAGTACTTTTTCATTATTTCTTTTTACTTTTTCGCTGTTGTTTCATCACACAATTAGTATTGCTATTTCAAGCGTAGTTCTAAAAAGTCACAACTATCAGAACACCCTGTATATTCATAACAAAACATAAATAAAATTCCTTTTTTAAAAGTTACATTATGAATAACATTTATTTTGATTAATGCGAAGCATGGAATTGTTTGTGCAGGAATAAGATCGAATAATCATAATTTGGACATTACTTTTAACGTGAGTTTTGATTCTAGATCCAATAATTTGTTCTGTTTTTTTTTGTCTATAAGCGTTGAAGAAGCCACTCCACATAAATATGAAGCTGGAAAAATATGTATGTCAAAACCTTGCCTGTTAAAGCCGGATACACGTTTTGCATTTGCAATCAGAATTGTGTTAATAATAAGAATATATATATATATATATATATATATATATATATAACTTGAGACGTGGTCATTGTCGTCTAGACCAGTTAGGTGAAAAATTAAAGCTTCCGCCTTTTGTTGGGTACTTCGACAAAATTTAAGCAAAGAGGACTGTTTATACTTTGTTTAATTCTCTCTAGCTTTCAATGGACTTTGCCATCATCATCAGGAGAGTAGTATGTGAGGATGTTGCTAATTGTTGTTTACGTATAGGATGAGGGAAACGTCCAGTAACATGGTGAGAGCTGGATAGATTGTACAATGGTCAAAATTATATAAAATATGACAAGAACAAGTTAAAAACAGATTAAAAATTATTTAAAAAACATTAGAGCATTACATCGTGAAGCCACTTGATGATTGCACAAATTAGTGGTCATGGAATAATCCTCATTATTTTTGTCCTTGGCATAGTAGTAACTTTGTGTGAAGATTTCATCAACATCCGAGCGGTAGTTCTCAGGTTCTAGACAGACCAAGAATTAGGAGACAGACGGACGGAAATGAGTGACATGATTTTTTGCAGAAACTCAATATCTCATTTTAGAAATTTATCATGATTGCAACAGTGCCTCGCCCAGTGACGTAGGCAGTAAAATATTTAGATACCTGTACAGTTTTGCAAAAAGAATATTTACATTTCATGCAATAATGTGCATATTTGGTACAGATAAATACGAAAAATGGGTGCAAATACCACAATACAAATACAACGGCTACTCGGATAAGCTTATTTCAATGCCCATAATGAGATTTGGTTGGGCTCAAACAAGACCGATGCAGCAGGTCGTGCAGTCGAAGCGTTCGCTCTTACTCCTGGGTAGACCTCGAATTTTCAAGGTGACATCTAACCACAACCACTAGCCATTTTATACTACAATGTGTAGGTTGGCTCTTGTTGAAGACTTCGTGTGTGATTTTTTTCTATCTCCATCTTTGTTTCCTCAAGTTACACCCGTATCCGGATGTATGAGCATGTGTATCTACTTTTGTAGTTGCATATGTGCATTCATGACGGGCCTGATGAAGCCAACGAGCGGAAATACGTATCGCTCGGGTCACCTATCCTATTTTCTGCTCGAATCCACTTTCCTTCTTTTTGCGGATTTTGCCCATTATTTTTCTATTTTTTGTTATATACATTTCTCCGCATGATATTTTTTCTTTGTAGATCCTTTGCGCTTGAAGTGCCACAGCAAGTGGCTATAACCGGCCGCGTGGTTGTGGTTAGATGTCGCCTTGAACATTCGAGATCTTCTAGCCATTTTATACTACAATGTGTAGATTGGCTCTTGGTGAGGACTACGTGTGTGATTTTTTCCCTCTCCATCTTTGTTTCCTCAGGTTACACCCGTATCCGGTTGTATGAGCATGTGTATCTACATTTGTGGTTGCATATGTGCCTGATGAAGCCAACCAGCAGAAATACGTATCGCTCGGGTTACCTATCCTATTTTCTGCTCGAATCCACTTTCCCTCTTTTTGCGGATTTTGCCCATTATTTTCCTATTTCTCCGCATGATATTTTCTCTTTTATCTATATATACATATAGATAAAGTTTTCTGACATTATATTTCATCCCCGGAAAAACCAGAAGTCAAAGCTTTGCATTATTCTGTTCATGTCTTTTTTATCTTTACGGGGGCTGTTTGCTGGTAATGGACGAAAATTCCAATGGCTATAAGGCTCACATCAAGCAAAATTAGAGTAGAAGAAAGTAATTATTATGCATGTCATTCTTATTTACATAATCTTATTTATTCTTCCGTCAAAGAAAGGTTCTGGCTTACGAAATTATAAATATATAAAATAATTCCTTCTATAAATTGTGTTTTCACCAAACCCAATATAAAATCAAATTACCATTGGAAACATATGTGGCAAAATTGAAGAATTAATGTGGACTGTTTTAACCTACTTACTAGATGGGTAGTCTTGTGAGGTATTACGTTCAGGAAAATTAAAAGAAAAAAATGTGGTGGAAAATTAGGAAAATGCTGGAATGTATTCACCTGAACTGAAGCAGACCCTTATGCAGTAAATCCAAACTGCGACACCCACAATACTGCTACTTATAGCGCGTTATTACCTCCGATATCATCCCGTTGACGACCACACGGAAACATTTTCGCCCACCGACTTCGTCCACGATTAGTGAATCTCGACAAAAAACCGAAGGATAGTTTCTGTTCATGATACGAAAATATCCTTAAACAACCAACATCATAAATGGTTAAAAATATGTCCAAAGCAAAGTATCTCGACAAACTCAAGAATATAACTATTTTTACGTTTCGTGAACCCGTTCATATGTATGATAACAATGCTCTATTTGTATAAGTAGCCGATTGGTTTGAATAACCTGAGATAAATGCCACCTACTACTTACTAAAAGAATCACAACACATCTATAAACAACACTCTCCTGGTTCAAGTTTCGAACCTACACATACCGGCAAGGGGCTAATAGACACCAACACCACCACGATAATCGAGCCGTCCTTTTTCAGAAGTTATTACTGACTCAATTTTCTTGCCTATAAACATAGGTATGCTGGTTAGAAATTTTTTATACTGGTCTTCAGCATGCTAGCATTCAGCGCATAACTATTGTAATATAATTACAGACTAGGTAAGTAAGTTCTCCACTATAAAGCTTGTCAGCTATTTTTTGCAATTGCTGCTACCAAGAGAAAAAGGTCTTGTTTGCATTACTCATTATCAATTTACGCCAGGAAATTTTTTCCTACATTTTGGGCGACAGTAAATTCTTTACGGCATTGTTAGATAAGTGCAAATTGACGTCATTCTAGCGCTGGAGCTTTTGCCGCCATTTTGATAAACGCATCTCTCATAAACTGTCAGTAATATCTATAAAAGTAATGAGAACAAATTTTGCATAATCAAATTCTTGATCATTTTGCTTTTATGAAAATTTGCCGTATAGTCAGCAGATTGCGAGAAATTTAAGGGCAAAGGTATAGTACATGTACGTAAGTCATAAAAGGTTTGGCACAAAATTCAATGGCTTTAATTTTAACAAACACAAAATAATATCAAGTTGCATTTAGAAGCAAAAGTTGGTTTACTTACTTTACTGTCAGTTAACATTTATTTATTTTGAAGTTTTCGTTTTAAGATGTCGTATACATTAGAAATTAGAAAAGTATCTACGAGTTGGTTGGGCGGGTACCCAAAGCTAAATAAAATCTGTCGAATATTCCAGAATGGAAACATTCCACGCAGAACCATTCAATGATCAGGAGAGGAGTGCGAGCAAGGAATAACATGTCTGAATCTCCAAAAAGTGGAAGAACACGTGCATTTACTGCACAGAGGTCAGAGATATTGGTGAGAAGAGCAAAAATTCAGGTTGGAATGTCAACACGGAGACTGGCTCGTCAATTCAGATCTTCTAAGAGTACGATATCATTGGAATTTACGATGAATGGTCCTAAATATCGAAAGAGACTGAAGTGCCTAAAATAATCTCAAGCGCAACTCCTTTGGATACCAAGATGTTGTCGTAAACTGAGGCAGGTAGGCTCTGTCAATAGAAAAAAACATTATTGTAGATGAGGAAAAGTATTTCACTTTGAGCAATTCTAAAATGAAGGGAAACGACGGATCTTATACGGACAACGTAGAGAAATACCCTTTTTTATATTCCGACTACCACGAAGGCCTGAGGCCTAAACACCCTTCGGGCACGTGGGGCTACAGGGGGATTCAAGGGAAAAGGGGAACGCCACACGGACTCCGGCGAGGGAACAGGTGTGAATGCAACATGCACACATTCTGGCACCGCTTACGAGATCTGCCGGGTGGTACCTCTGCGTTCGACAGTCAGCGACCATCTACCACCTACGGACAATCACAACATACATAGCCAAGAGGAAAATTTATCATGGGACGGGATTCGAACCCGCACAGCGCACGGCGATTGATCAGGAGACCGAAGAGTCTAGTACTGCGGTCACCGCTGCTGCCTGCCGCACCCTGACAATGTTAAATACATTAACATGAAGCGAAATTTACAGATAAAGTCCTAGTCTGGTGCGCAATATCTAACAGGAGTGTATCGCAACCTTTTGTAGAAAGAGTGCGGGGTGAAACTTTGAATAGTCAGAGCTATATTGATAAATGTCTTTCCCAATTGCTTCAGCTTGTCCACGAACATCATGCTAATGACCATATCATGCTTAGGCCAGATCTAGCATCATTCCGTTGCTCAAGACATGCCCAAAACTGGCTTCGACAACACAACATACCTTTTGTTCCCAACAACGATAATCCCAAAACTTGTCTCAGGCTCGCCCAATAGAGGATTATTGTATATTGGATACTGTCTAGGAAGGTTTATCATGGAGGCCGGGAAGCCCAAGATGAAGAACAATTAAGACGGCGAATTTACGTAAAACTGAGAGAAATTGATCTGAATTCCATCCAGGACGTTCAGGGACATCCGAAGAAAGTTGCTTTTGGTAGAGTAGAATGGGCCACATAATTCGATAGTATAGTTAGTTGAGTATTGAGTTGTAATTTATGATAACTAGCTAGTGTTTAAATAAATTTCTTCATAAAAAAAATCCGATAAATACTTTGTGTTAAAATTTGTATCGCGTACGCTAATCGCTAAACTGACAACCTAAGCATATGAAAACTACTATCGTCTTTATTAGCGAATCGAATTTTTACAAAAAATGTTCCATGCATTTTTCGTAAAACTGGTAATTCTCGAATGAAGAGGCGAAAGTTGAACAACTGCGATATGATTTTTCCGCTCAACACCATCATACTTTTTATGAACATAAATACAAGCATTTATTTTTCAATAAAGAAACAATTACGCAGTTGATGCTATTTTCTATCACTGTCTTGGGGACTTTCTTTGTATCATCCATATCATAAAATAAATGAACGATTTTTGCCTCGTCTATGGAATTCTATTTTTTTATGGCATAAACTGGTAAAAATCAATAGGATCGCATACCTCTGTTACAGTTGTTATAGGTAGACTAATATCTTCGGACGTCTGACAATACCTGCTATCTGACATTCTTGCCCAATTTTAGGTATACGCCATTTTTTTTTTCATCTACCTGCAGCGCACACTGTGGTGTCCGCTAACTGCAGAAAAAAATTAGTTTTTGAATTATTCAGCCAAAACAATACCTACCACTGGCAACACATCTGTCAATTCCGGCTATCTGACAATTACGCGGGCTATTTTTCTTAATTTTGCAATGAAACAGGACGTTGTGATTTCTCAGAAATATCTCGCCAAAGGATACACCCAAATGGAAGGTGACTCTGTTCACAGGTGCATTTAAAGAAAACTGAGAAATAGAGTTATTGAATTACCAAATGACTATGTTAAGGCGTCAAAAAGGCTAGGACAAAACCAGAGCCATATGAGGTGATCCAATTGAGTTACGTCTTCTTTAAGGACTACTCTCGAACACAGGTGCAGCGATACTCAACAATTAGACCAGGCAGGGACAATGTAGTCACGGACATCAAAGTACCATGTTATAATGGAAAAATTGAAGTGAAACTAGACTTCAGTGTAGAGCCTCAGGAGTTGTTATATCTAAGGACTGTCACATGTTTTACGACAATTTGCCATATGTCAAGGAAAGAAGCTGAATCATTTAAGGCGTGACTGAGAATGCTATTACATTTTTGATTTGTAAAATCATTAAACTTTTAATTTGATATAATGAATAACTGGTGGTAAATGTGGTAGAGTTCAGGGCGTACTGTTCTCTCCAACAACAACAGTTTTTCTAACACGAATCTCAATAAATCCATCTATGCATCATACTACAATATCTGCTAACTGCAAAGAAAGTTAGCAGATATGTCAGCTATCTGCACTAGTTTTGCCAATTAGAGCTTCATTTAGATAAAAACGCATTAAATATGTGTTAAACGTCATTTATTTTTTGTGACCAAAGTTGTAGAGTCTTAAGGCCGGTAGCATAAAATTGATAAGTCTTTAATTGGCTTGTGTGAATTTTATTCCACAGAAACCATAAACAATTTATGGAATAAGTGTTATATAAACTCGTCTGCAAAGAGCAAACTAGACTTACTTGTTTTACCACGGACCCAGGATGCAATGAAATTTGATCGCCTGCGCACTTTTTTCATTTCATTTATTTATTCTGTCTGAATTACAAGTGTAATTTTCAAAATACTTTTCAGTTGAAAGAAATATACTTATTATCAATTAAAGTTTGTTTCACTGTCTCCTTGTATCTATTTACAGGTAATTCTGTAATTTATGTTGATAATATTTTAAAATATTTTATGGTCCAATAACCAGGTCCATTTTGATACCTTTTTAATCGCCTACATGCTGGTACTAAATTATTGTTGGTTGGATAGGTATGTATGCATTTGTGAACAGAGAATAAGTGGATGTTGTTCTCGATTCAAAGGAGATTTTCATAAATACACAGGGATGGCAGAGTCAGTGTCCCTAAATGCCTGAAGTTATTCTTCAGCCGTCCCGATAACCTAAATCACCCAACATCATGACTGCTTGACGCTCTAATATTACGCTGAGCACCTGATGCATCACCCCATACAAATACAGCATGTGATAGATGTGCATGAAAATTTGTGAAATAGGCAATTCTCAGTATTGTAGAGCATACATTTTCAGCAAGCCGACGTAATAAGTACAAGTTTATACCAACACTTATTGGCTACAGCCTCAGTATGCATGATCTATTGCGCTTTTGGGTCAATAAGGACCCCAAATAACTTAGTCTGAGGAACTTGATCATTTATGACAGGAAAACAGAGTACAGTTAGATTCTGGGTCTATCAATGGTAGATAATTTACATATTTAACGAAGAGTACTTTACCTAAAATGGACCCTTGAGGCACTCTGATTTTTGTGTCCTTCTTCGCTGAAGCTATACTGCACAGCCTGACATCTCCTTGTGAGATAAGATTTCATAAGTTGAACACTGTCATGAGTAACATTATATGCATTGAGCTTGCGTAGAATGATTCCTTGGTCAACGCAGTCAAAGGCTTTGGTAGGGCTGTGTTATAGCACTGACCTTCAAGAGCATCCATAATATCAGACATGAGACTTATAATACCCCAAAAAGTTCTTCTATTTTTGATAAAACCAAACTGATATTCATTAAACAGATAATTTTCTTCAAAAAAGCATACTATTTGTTTGGACATGAATTTATCAAGGACTTTGAACAGTATAGGTAACAGTGATATTGGCCTATAGTTCTCTGCCATGTCTAGACAACCCTTCTGAAGCACAGGAACTACGCCTGCCTTTTTCAAGCAACATGTACACATGCTATTATCACTTAAACTACGCCCCGTAAGGCTTTTGACATTACCCCAACCCTTTGTATCTTGATATCCATCAACTTGCTGAACAATTACAGAAAACATTTTTTGTAGAACATTTTATTCTCTACTAAAAATGATAGGCATCTTTATTCGCTTAGGTTGTTAGTTTAGCCATCATAAGCGATATCATTACATGTGCCTTACCTTTAAATTTCTCGTAACCCATTATTTACACGGCAAGTTTTTATAGAAGCAAGATGATGAAGAATTTAATTCCCTACAACATTGCTTTTTTGACTTTTTCACATAGGTTGAATGGTTTACGAAATATTCGTTCAGACACTAATCTAACGGTACCCTCAAAAAAATTGACTAACGCTCATAATGTAGAATTTCTTTTTACGAAATCTGCCTTTTTCATGGCCTAACTGTCTATTCTTAAAGTAACAATATCTGTATAAAAAGGTAACACTTCAAGAAATATGTGTAGACGTAAAGGAAGTAGAGGAAAGGAACCAAATTTGAGATACTTTTCTTGAAAAGGAAAAATAAAGTACTTGTTGTTTTAAACGAGCGTATATTGATAAATAAACTTGCGATTTGATGCTCCTAGCATACTCTAAAATAAGAAAAAATATTAAATGTATTTTTTTACAGACAAAAAGTATATTTTTAAAAAAAGTAAATATTTTAGTAAATGTACACATGCTTCCCTAATTTGAGATACTATTCAAAAAATCCCTTTCTTTTGCAGAAAGTGCAAATGAACATTTTATTGGTAATCTCTTCACAATCTTTATGTGCCCATCCAATCTACTACAATATCTGTATTTTGCTCATTTTCCACCCTTCTTATCTTCGGAAAATCGACCAGTACAAAATAAACATTCAGCATCGCTTTCATGTTGCTTTCGTTTGAAGATGAATCATCCAACTTGAAGCTTCCGCTGCATTCTGAACTTGAACTGGAGAGGGAAGGTGTCTATTTTCCATTAGAAACTTTACACAAGCATATTTATGTTATATACCTAATGAAATCACAATATAGTAACAGAAAATAAATAAGGTATTTATAAACTACTAACTTTATATCAGACAATTGTTCTAAATAACTTACATTAATTTTAGTAATAACTTTTCTCGCACTATTAAAAATATGTTTAACTCTCAAGAAGTAACATCAAGATGGGGTTATAAAGATACAAAGTTACACCACTGTCTCAAATTAGGCGCTTGTCTCAAATTTGGTTCCTTTCCTCTAATAATTTACAAAAGCAGAACGCTAAAGTGGTACATACTCTAAGGGCCGTACGTCAGACTTTCCTACATTTTTTTGTAGGATGTCTTTATGACCTCCTTGATTGTCATAGCAATTTTCCATCTTCAGATCTCTACTGTGCCGTATCAGCGTCAGCGCTCTTCAATTTTGAGGTTATGTTATCTTTTTGAATCTTAAGAAATTACAGGTTTATATAGCAGATGATAAAAATCCGGCTTTATCTGCCTGAAATTTCTTGTGATTCAAAAAGAAAATATATCCGCAAGATAGAGTGCTGTCACGAAACAGTAGAAATCTAGAAATACACCTGCGTCTCTCAAGTAAAGAAAAAGCTATGAAAATCAAGAAGGCCTCAAAGGCATCCTACAATTCTAGCAGGTACTGAAGATACGGCCCTTAATTCCAAAAAAATGTTAAAATATATAAATATTTCTCCTTTAGTGCTGTGTCAGTGACGTCAGCACTGCAACGGAGTTTAAGAGATTTTTATTTCATGTTTTTGCCTGTTGAGTGAAAATTTCATCAGTATCCGGGAGATACTACTTAAGTTATAGGCAGTTATTAAATCAACTGACAGACCGTCAGACAAACAGACCGACTGAATTGAGTGACATGGTATTTAATGATGCACATGTTATATAACAACTAAAAAACATATCTCAGTTTCGGAATTTTTAGCCATTACAACACCTCCTCGCCAACTTTAGCAGAGGAAGTAAAAAGCAGATCTTTTTGTTTTTCATTGTAGATATTTCCAAGAGGAGTACATACAAAAGAAAACGTCCATCGAATAGTCCGTTTAGCAAAAGAACACTTTAATCGGTATATTGACCCCCGGTTGTACATTGGCCGGGCGTGTTGTACAAAATTTTGCGAATGTCCTTTGAATTTGTGCGAAATACTTTGCGTGGTCGAGGTCTGGTTGGATCGGTCGGTCCTGCTGGCATGTCAAAGTTTTTCAGATATTCCGAATTCCGGCCGGCGACTTCCAAATGCCCCCGCCAACCGGATGGTAGCATTGGTAGCCAAGGATGCGCTACGCCGGACCATCTTGAAATGTACGCAATGACAGAAATGTACTGCTGTGAAAAAAAACTGAATGAGGTCAAGTAGGTAGACTCGATATTATCATGATTATGTTTTAATGTTATAACTATTATGTCGACCTACGCTAAATTGCGGACGATCATTAACATATAACAAGTATTTACACGTTCATAAAAGATACGTAAATTAGAAATTTCTAAGTTAAAGTTAGCGTTTGCGTTTAAAATTCGCACTACCAAGACAAATCTAGAGATACCTTATATATGTCAAAATACATCAGACCATTAATCTGTAGCCCGCGGAATAGGAAATTCAAGGTTGATATTTTAGATTAAGGTCCGCATGGGTATTATGTAAAAAAATTGAAAAACGTCAAAAAAAAGGACAAATGTCATCTTGCACGCTAGGTAGTTTTTAGTTGCAAATAGTTCATTCCATGTTTGCTCGCTACGATCGCTGTTCTCTGACGTTTAAGAGACACGTAAGTACAGGTAAGGTTCACGACAAATGTAGAACAGCTTGTGCTAAGTTGAAACCTTGTAGAGAAACCTACGTTATGTCACAAAAAACCTGCGAAATGTAAAAAAAAACGATAAAATATCACTTTTTAAGATACGTAATACCCGTACGGAAAGTTTGATTCTAAAATCTTAGTAAGCCCAGTTTCACTAGAACTGCCAGGACAAATCTAGAGACACCTCGTTAGTCATAATCCATCAGGCCGTTTTAGCTGTAGTCCGTGAAATAGACATTTTGAGAGTGAATCTTTTCATTAAAATCAGCCACTTTGCTTTTGTAATATTTCGATATAGCTAGATGACTCCCACTTGTAACTCGTAAAATAAATAATTGTTTGTCCACATACATACGCGCAAAAAATATAACCCTCCTTCTGATGCAGTCGGGTAAAAACACCCAACTACAATGCGAAGACCTGATTCTTGCAACTACAATAAATCTACAATAGCTTAGTGCGAGAAAAGATTCCACTCCACTCCCATCTCCAATTAACTTTTTTAGAAAAATTCGATTTGTATCATCCGGATTAACAGAAAAGTACCTTCGTATATCATATCAGACATATGGTTCAAACTTTTTCATATAATTTAGATATTTTTCAAAAAACTGTTTGTATACATTATTCAATAACCCCAGATTTTATCGTACAAAGGAACTGTATTCCGACGTTCAGGTATATGACGTGAGGCAACTTTATTTCGTACAGGTCCTATCTCTATTTAGCATAAAATTTTTATGAAATTTTACCGAAGAGAATAAAAGATTTATGTTTCGGAATTAAAAAAATTGAAAACGTGGATATATTCTATTGCAGAAATGGCCATTGGAGAGTTCGGTCCTGCAACCGAGTCAGTTAGTCTATCTGATAGTGAGCTCGTGAATTTACCGTATTAAAAGTGAACCATAACACAAACAATTTTCGACTTGCTACCATATAGTGCAAATCACGAACCAGGACGCATTGTGAGTAGGAAATATTGTGCTATATACCGAGAACATAGTAAATCAGTGGATCAAATACTCAACATTCCAATCTCAAGCGTTCGGGAAAAACGCGTCCACAATTTGGACCTCGAAAGAACAGGTCCGTATTCAGAAATGATATTTTTCCATACTGATATAAAACCTTAGCAACAATGACATCAACACCGATTAACCAACCCACACACTATTCCACAATTCTAACTACATACAAACATCCAACTCAAGAACAAGCTATAGTTTTCAATTCCATAGACGGAGCAAGAATACAAGATTACTTGCTCCAATTAGGACCAATGATTGACCCGAAGAACATTTTGTTTTGCTCTAGAATTTCCAATAACAGAATTTGCATATACCTCTCCAGCAAGGAATTAGTAAATAAATTCGTAGAGAACCCAGGGGAAATTGTAATACAAGGAGAAAAAATTAAGGCCCGTAAATTAATTTCACCATCGGACAGGTTAGTGCTATCGAACGTTTGCCCAACAATACCACACGCAGTTTTAAAGGAAAAACTACAAGATCTAGGCTTGAAATTAATATCTTCCATAACATTTTTGAGAATCGGAGCAACAGTACCAGAATACAATCACATATTAAGCTTCAGGAGGCAGGTATATATTACACCTCTAGAATCTAACCAAATACCTGAGTCCATCGAAATCACTCACGATAGTCTATCATATCGCATCTTCTTATCGCTAGACAGTCAGAAATGTTTTAAATGTAAACTTTCTGGTCATATTGCTTCACACTGTCCTTCTGTAAACAACACACCACTGACAAATAACAGCAACACACAATATAGTCAGCCAGAAATTTCAGCCACCGAAACCACTCAAAGGATAGAACAGAATCATAGCAAAACAACAGTTTTCCTACCTTCATCTCAACCAAGCAACAAGGAAATACCAGTACAGACATCCAACACCTCACATGAACCACGAAGCGTAACATTCAGTAGCAGCCAGACAAATATAATAGATAAAGCACCCAACAAAAGACCCATTTCAAATATTTTAACACCTCCAGCAGCAAATACACCCAACAGTCCTACGTTCACTATTCCAAGAAACATTAACACCAAAAAGCATAAGTCGGAAACTGGACCGTCGATCATCCAAGACGATGCTTTATCTCCAGTTAAAGCATTTATAGAAAGCCATACCCCACCACTCGCGTTAAATTGTGACCAGCTCAAGAGTTTACTGGAAAACACACATGGGGTACAAGACATAACACATATCATAAACGACTTTACAGATGATATCAAGGGACTTACAGAAATGTTACTACTAATATATTCTCATATAGATGACAGAACGCTAAAAAACCGCTGCACCAGACTTCGGAAGAAACTGGAACGCATCATCGACAAAAGTCTCAATGACTCTCTTAGCGATACTTCCTCAATAGACACATCTTTTTACTAAAATAAGAATCATGTCAATATTGCAATGGAACTTAAATGGATACTATGTCCATTTAAACATGTTAAAAAAACTGATAGCTGATTATACACCAGATGTCGTTTGCCTCCAGGAAACGCATTTCCACGACACAAAATCACACTCACCCAAAAACTATGCAGGATTTTTCAAAAACAGGCAAAGACCCACAGCAAGCGGTGGAGTCTCAATATACGTCAAAAGGGAGATACCTGTCCGACCAATTCCATTGAATACAAACCTAGAAGCTATAGCTATATCTATAGACCTCAAAGATGTACTCAACATATGTAACATTTACATCCCACCAGACTACCATTTGGAACCTGCCGAATTCCAAGCTCTGTTAGAACAAATACCCAGCCCTAGAATAATATTAGGAGACTTCAACGCCCACAGCATCTCGTGGGGCTCTTTTAAAAATGATCCTAGGGGAGAATTATTCAAGGAAGCACTTGAGACGAACAACCTAGCCTTACTTAACGATGGAAGCAGCACAAGGTTTGATGCTGCTTCAGGGAGATTTTCTACCATCGACTTAAGCGCATGCTCGCCGAGCCTTCTGACGCATCTGAATTGGACCACTGCTGATGACTTATATAATAGCGATCATTTTCCTATTGTCATCTCAGATTCAAGAAATGATAGAAGTAATACGATACCACCAAATAAATGGAGATTAAAAGAGGCCAACTGGACTGATTACTCGCAATATATAGACAACAATATTAACAACATCGATTTAACCGAAAATATAAACATAATAATAGAAAAGTTTAATACCTTAATCACCAAAGCAGCACAACAACACATTGGGAAAACAAAAACCGTCAAAAAGAAAAATCCAGTTCCTTGGTGGAACCAAGAATGCGAGACAGCACTCAAAGAAAGTAAATCAGCTCTAAATAAATACAAAAGACACAAAACGACTGAAAACCTACGTGACTTAAGACAGAAGCAGGCCAGAGCAAGACTTACAACAAACAGAAATCAGAAAAAGTCGTGGCAAAATTTTGTTGAAGGAATGAATACAAGAACACCAATATCAACAATTTGGAAAAAGATAAAAAGTATCTCAGGCGCAAATAGTTTTCAAAAAATTAAAGCAATAAAAGATGAATCGATAATTCACACTAACAGCGATGAAATTGCTGAAATACTATCGAAAACATACTATAAGCACTCCAGCAATGATAACTACTCTCAAGAGTTCATAGCTCACAAAACACAACACGAAACAATTCCAATAACAGTTGAGAATAATGAAGACACCATCAACACTCCCCTAACCATTAACGAACTGCTCGATGCCATTCAAGATATGAAAAACACATCACCAGGGCCAGACGATATTCCAACCGTCTTCCTCAAGAACCTGCCTCTATCCGGTAGGAAATGTTTATTGGACATTTACAATATAATATGGTCAAAACATGAGTTTCCGAATAGCTGGAATCAAGCAATTGCCATTCCCATAGTTAAGCCAGGTAAACAACAGCTAGATCCAGAGTCATACAGACTAATTTCCTTAACATGTGTACCATGTAAATTGCTTGAGAAAATTATAAACAAGCGCCTGGTTTGGAGCCTAGAACAAAAACACGTACTGATACAGGAACAAGCAGGTTTCAGGCCGAACAGATCGACTATGGATAATATAGTCGATTTGAACAATTATATTCAGGAGGCATTTGAAAACCAGCAACACTGTTTTGCCATTTACTTTGACATTAATAAAGCCTTCGATACGGCGTGGAGATATAAAATAATCGAGAAGCTTAAAGACTGCGGCTACAATGGACATATATTAGCTTTCATTGCCAACTTTTTGGGTGAAAGAAACTTCCAGGTTCGAGTGAATGGATCACTGTCCAAATTGAAAACACAAGAGAACGGTGTACCACAGGGATCAATTATCAGTCCGACACTTTTTCTAATTACAATCAATGACATCTTGGATAATATGGAGAAACCTGTCCAAGCCAGACTCTACGCAGACGACATGATAATTTACGTAAGAGGCAAAAATATTGAAACCAGTGCCCAACTCATAAAAGCGCAGTTATCGAAATTAGAACATTGGTCCAATCAGACAGGCTTTTCGTTTTCTCCCAGCAAAACAAAATGCATCATCTTCAGCAAAAAATGTGAACAGAATAATCCATCACTACAAATACATGACACATCGCTAGAGTACACGGATGAAATCAGGTTTCTAGGAATAACATTTGACAGACGTCTAACATGGAGAAAACATATCACTCAGCTTATTCAGTCTTGCCAAAGGAGAATTAATGTGTTAAAATGTCTAGCACATAAGCACTGGGGAGCAGAAAGCAAAACACTTTTAACCATTTACAGACTGCTAATACGATCAAAAATAGACTACGGGTGTATCGTGTATGCATCTGCCAAAAAAACCATATTAAAGCATCTAGATGTGGTACATAATACAGCTTTACGTATCATACTAGGAGCCTATCGAACAACACCGCTGGAAAGCTTATACTGCGAAGCAGGAGAACCCCCACTGCAACTGCGACGAGACATTCTCAGTTCATCATATATCATTAACACAGCATCAAACCCAGATGCTCCCACTTCTAAAAACCTACGCACCCTCATAGAATACGACAGAAATCCATTGCACATTCCACCACTACACAGAAGAGTTAGATCTCACCTAATACAGTTGAATATAAGCCAAATGCCTCAATTATATCCAGTCAAAGTCTCAAACGCACCACCTTGGGCTGTTCAGCTTCCTCGTGTAAATACCCAGCTAACAGAACTAGACAAGCATAGCACCCCTAACGAAATAATACAGAGGAATTTCTACGAAATCGTTGGTAAATATCTTGACCACAAGCTAATATTTACCGACGCATCGAAACAAGGATCAAACTGCGGAGCAGCAATAGTTACACCAACAACCATCAAGACCTTGAAGATTCCGGACTCAGCCACTACTCTGACAGGAGAGCTTTACGCGATTCTGGAAGCATTAAAATATATAGAAAGCACCGTTGACCAAAAATGGATAATCATTACAGACTCACTTAGCTCAATATACTCCATCAGTAAGTTATATACAAAAAACCCGATAGCCAAGATAATACAAGAAACAATTACTCAACTCACCAACAATAACCAGATTATAGTACTTATGTGGGCTCCATCTCACAAAGGAATAGCAGGGAATGAAACAGCGGATACAAACGCTAAAAGAGCGGCAACGAACAACAGCATCTGCAACCTCCCAGTTCCAGCATCAGATATGAAGGTATATGTAAAAGGCAAAACAATAGACCAGTGGAATAGTGTGTGGAGGAACAAGCCTTCCAAGCTACAAGAAGTGAAACCCAAGCTCAACGAATTGCAAACAGTAACAGAAAAAAGGAGACTGCAAGTGATAATAACCCGCCTCCGACTGGGCCACACAAGAATCACCCACAGCTACCTCATCACCCGTGACCCTGAACCAATGTGTTTTATGTGTGAAAGCGTTTTATCGGTAAAACACATTCTAGTGGAGTGTCCAATGTTCGAACAACAAAGACATCAGTTTAATCTCTGTGGTAAAACTCTAAAAGACATAATTGGAGCCACCTGCAATGTCCGAAATCTAATGTTGTTCTTGAGCCATTGTAATTTAATACATAAAATTTGATTCATGTACACATTAAATCCGCTGCTAATAGCTAATTAGCTGATGCAGCTTATGTAAATAAAAAAAAAAAAAAAAAAAAAAAAAGAAATGGCCATTCATAAATTAGTAACAAACATTTGAAATCGAACTTGAATCTATATTTTTTACACTTGCTTATGATTTACAGCAAAAAAGAGTTACTGGTCCATGCACAGGCAATGTATTCCTTGGACCCATTGCATGTATTCACTCCCACTGTTTTATTTGTAGTTTGCGTAAATAAGTACTATTTTTATTATTATTGGTCTTGTTATTATTATTATTTTCTTTCTATTCTCAGTATAACACTGGTTCTTGAGGCAGGGGGTGTATGCTAACCCTGCTTGACGGATTTCAATTTGGCAGATATAGAAACGTACGGATAGTGCATATTTCGAGCGCTACCGATTTTTGGGTTTGCCTAATAACCTATTCTGCATAGAGACCTAGTTTTTGTTGATATTCCCATATTGCCGTGTTGATGATAAGTATTATCTCTATAGATTTGATATTATTATTGTTGTTACTATTACTATTATTATCATTAATCAATTGCATCAGAATGAAAAACATCTATAATTTTTTCATAAATAAAAGTCGGACACCAAACAGCAAAATAAAAAAAATTGTGGGGATAAATTTTCGAATTTGAGGTAGGTAGTAAGTTCCGTTGTGGAGTTATACCTATGAAGAAAGTATATGCCATTTTATAATAATTATGTCTTTATTGTAACAAGTAACAAAAGAAAAAAGACTTAAAAACCAACCTAATTCTATTTCAACTGATAATGAAGTAAAACTATATGAGAAACGTATTTTTCAATGACTTACATATTTGAAAGCTTTGCAGCATTACACGTGAAATACTGCTGACACATGTCAGGCCTGAGCTGAAGTATGCAGAGATGGCTTTTATATCTGGTAATCTGGTATTTGATAGTTTTTTGTAATGACCTTTTATTAATCTACTATTCGTCATTTATTTGTCTGGGCGGTCCGTAGGACCTTTGCTCATTAGTCACTGTCTGATGTACGTTAGTCGAATCTGTCAGTCCTGGTTGCCCAGAAACCAGACAAAGTCAGGGAAAAAAAAGAAAGGGAAAGAGAAGAAAAAAGGAGAAGAACAAAGAAAAACAGATATGCTTAGTTTAAGAGGAAACACCTAGGCTTTTTGACTTGGTACACGGATTAATTTTGAGGTGAACTAAACAATTTTTTTTTTTGATTTGGTTTTGTTAGACTGTAATTTTGAGTTTACTAAAGATTCACGATAACTTTTGATTACAGTGCGAGCCGTGGCCTTGAATGTTTACGAACTTGCTCCACTGTGTAGTCCACTGAGTCACGCAACAGAGGGTTGCTGTGCGATTCCGCTTGACTATAACGTCGCTGCGCCTGAAGCTTGACATAATCCCTCAAGTAAGGAATGTCAAGGTCTCTGTGTAGTGTCTCATTTGAGACATACCATGGAGCGTTGCAAATTGTCCGCAAAGTTCTGCTTTGCAGTACTTAAAGACTTTGCATGTGTGACTTGGCAAGAAAACACCAAGCCGCACATGCATAAGTAATGGCTGGTCTAATAATCATTTTATATAGTCGAACTTTGTTTATCAAACTCAATTTGGAGGATCTACATAACAAAGGATATAGTTGCCGAAACGCAATTTGGAATTTTGTTTTTATGGATGCTGTATGTTTCTGCCAGATCATGCCTTTATCAAGGGTGACACCGAGATACTTGGCAGAATTTGTCCATGGTACACGATTTCCGTCTACAGAAACCTCTGCTGGGGGGCCGCGACGTTTTTTGGTACAATAAATAGCCTGCGTTTTCGAATGATTAATTTTTATCAGCCACCGTTCCGCCCACTCTAGAACTTCGTCCACCGCATTCTGCAACCCATCGTGAACCAGATCACCAGTACACGACTGGACGACAAGTGCAGTGTCGTCAGCATAGAGGTAGACTTCACAGTTGCTGGGGGAAGGGACATCATGGATGAAAAGCGAATAAAGAATTGGTCCTAGGACCGAACCCTGAGGAACTCCGGCCCGTACTGGCCATGATGTTGACAAAACATTGTTAATTTTGATCCGAAACTTCCTTCCTTCAAGAAAGGATTTCAGTAATTTTAGAAGCCAAAAAGGAAAACCCTTTTGGATTAGTTTATAGAGGAGGCCCGCGGGCCACACCTTGTCAAAGGCTTTTGAGACATCCAAAAGCAAGATGCCAGTACTCATGCTGAGGGTGAACCCTCTGGTTACATGCTCCACCAGCCTGACTGCCTGTAGCTCGGTGCTATGCTCGGACCGAAAACCGAATTGGACGTCAGGAATCACATGGTGATTTGACGAAAAATTCTCAAGGTGACGAGAAATCACCTTTTCGGCGAGCTTAGAAGGAGCTGACAGAAGACTTATGGGACGGTAATCCTGAGGAAATATCGAACCCACCTTCTTTGGAATCATGATGACCTCAGCAGTCTTCCACCCAGCAGGGAAGTACTGGATTTTGAGCGTCGCATTGATTATTGTCACCAAGTATGTCAGGGCTTTCGGCGAGAGCAGCTTCAACGCCTTGTTAATGATTTGATCCTCCCCAGGTGCTTTACGCACCTTGAGGTCTTTAATATGACTTAGGAGCTCCGCTGGTGTGCAATGTGGAAACTCGGAGGGTTGCGCTAATGTGCTATGTGGAGCCTCAGACGAATCTTCTGAAGAAGAGTCATCTGAAGAGGATTCAGTGCCTCCGCTAACGCCGTTGGCTCTAAAATATCTCCTGACGGATCGTACGATGTGCTGTTCCTCGTCGAGGTCATTATCGAGATCATAGTTGGGAGAGAACTGCTTTTCCATGGCATCAGCGAAAACCTCGACCTAATCCTCCGTTCTGAAGACTATGCCTTCAGGACCGTGGATGTGTGAGAGTTGTTCTCGCTTTCCGTTTCTGAGTGACTTTGCGACCCTCCAGAGAGGAATACTTGAGTCAAGCATTCCCGCCAGAAAGTCGCTCCATCGCTCGTTGCGGAGTTCGTGCAGTGCGTTTCTCACTTCATGGACAAGATTTGTAGCGCTACGAATGTCATCAGGATGACAAGACCTTTTTGCCTGCTTAATAGCGGCTCTTTTGTCAGAGATTTTCTGACGAATGTCCGCAGGCAAAAAAGGTCTGCCGTGTCGTTGTGCAGGAAATACAGCTGCACGCTGTAGAGCTGCTTGAATGAAACTTGTCCACTCCGCTTGAGCGGCATCTATTCCAGACTCATCATCTATAATCGGGATATTGGGAAACTCTCTAAGGAGCAACTTGTATAGGTCCCAATCAATGCGTTTCCTTGGAGGAGCTGCCTCCTCAGAAGTTTACTCATTGCCCACATCCAAGACAACAGGTAGATGGTCACTAGAGATATCATACAAGATTCGAGAAGAGATACTATATCTACAGTTTTTAGATATCGCGAAATCGATGACATCTGGTGCCTGAAGATGGTTGAATGGATGATGTGTCGGCTCTTCAGTGCTATGTATAAGGTACCCATTTCGCATCACATGGTTGTACAATCGAACCCCACTAGTGGAATTCAACCTAGAATTCCATGCTCGATGTTTGCAGTTGAAGTCCCCTGCCACAATAAGCGGACCCGAGTAGTCCAAAAGGACCTCCAGATCCGCCTCTTGTAGCCTGGCACCACACCTGACATACACCGATGTGATCTTCAACGAGACACCTCCCGCCATATTGATCACCACAGAAGCTGCTTCGATGCTATGCATCTCCGCATTAGTGCTTCTATAATAGTCTATACCGCGTTTAATCAACACTGCTAAACCGCCGCCTCGACCATTCAATCTGTCACCTCGGATAATATCATAATTCGGGAGAGCTAGACGATCTCCCGGATTAAGCAACGTTTCCTGCAGCAAGGCCACATCTATACCTTCATCCAAAAGAGCTTGATGAAATTCCCGTTTTTTGGGAATATCATGCCCAAACAATTCCAAAAAAGAATTTTGATGAATGCAGGCTGTCTACTATTGTACCTAGACATTTACGGTAAATATCGCCTGCAACGCTTGGGTAGCGCTAATCAGTGGGCTTATTATTTGTTGTAAGGACCTTAGCGCGGTTGCCAGGTTCACATTTTGCATGCTCAAGGGAGGTTGGGCAGAGGGGGCAGGCAAGGTTGCCTCCCGAGCTGCGTCCGCGTATGATATATTGCGCCTTTGCGCTATAACTTGCAAGTTCCTCCTTGGAGTGAATTTGCAAGTCCGGCTATTTGCGGGATGTCCCTCTCCACAGTTCGCGCACTTGCGTTCTTCCTCTTCTGTGAGGGGGCACAAATGCGTCATGTGGTCCTTTGCACATTTTAAGCATTTGGGCGGTGCAGTGCAATATGACTGCGCATGCCCATACTTTTGGCAGCGGTGACACTGCCCGATGAGTCTGTAGTTTTTCTGAACCTCAACTCGAATGGCCAGTCCCAGCAGTCCGTGTTCGTTGAACACTTGCTGAGACTTTTCAGTCTTGGGCAGTATCACGACCACCAAAGGCATGGGCGCGCCGCCGCTGCGCTTCAATTGAATGATGTGAAGAGGGCTATATCCCCTCTGCTCCAGTTCTCCCTTAATCTCAGTATCCGAAAAGTTGACGGGAACTCCTCGAACCACCGCATGGATGTTCCGAAGGAGAGGGAAAGTGTGATGGGGCACTTCTTCCTCTCGGAATAGGCGAACGATCTTACGGTAGTCGTCCTCGGATTTAGGAATAATCCTTATTCCCGCATCAACGGCAACCGCGCGATCTATTTTAATACCTAGGGAAATAAACTTGAAATTTAAAGTTCGCCATCTCGTCCCGTCGCGTAAGACGATCGGGGTTATGCGCCCTTGTCGTGAGGGTTGTGTTGATGCCACGACGGTTGGACGAGATGACGGAGGAGAAGTAACATCGGCTGACGGAGTCACCTGACAGGTAGATAACGTGGTCCCTGGCTTGGTAGTAGAAGCATTAATAGTGGTTCGATTTGATGAATTGGGGGAGGTGTGAAATGGAATTGATCCTGTATTCGGAAGAGGAGGAAGGTCTTGGGTTGATCGATCAGCCTTGTTGCCTTTCCTCCTTCTTGATTTTGCTTTCACAAATCCGTCGATCTGTACGTCTTCGTCTGTGGATGTGAGATGATTATCAGTGACGTTTCTCAGTGGTCTTTTTAGGGTCTTTGTCTGTTCTTTAGGGGATTCTTTTGAATTTAGTAATATGGTTACCTGGGCGGTCGGGCTGTCAATTTTGGCTGTCTGGTCCTTGATGGTCTCCATTAGGTCTCGAATCTGCCTCGCCTGGTTGTCTATAATCAGCATCAGTTTTTCGTTCGTTTTCTGCTCCGATGACATCTACGTCAGTGAGCTCATGTTTTCTGATTCTGCTCGGTTTCCGCCACCGCTTAGCTCTTTCCTCATAGTATGTGGAACTGCGTCGTCTGTTGATCCTCCTGGGTCAACTTCCATCTTTTAAAAACTTTTTCTCGCCAACAAATCTCCGAAAACTTATAGCTCGCAAATGTGACAATGTTGTCAAAACCCTCCTTACAGGGCGTTTTTTTTTTTATTAATCTATTGATTGACGTTGGCATGACCGTTTTTTTCTCAATCACATCGGGATCACGATAGCATTTCAAAACGAAACTATCTAATTTATTATTTCTAGAAAATCGGCACTAGGAATCAAAACGAATACCGTTATTCGCCGAGCCATGGAAAAGTCTTTCGTATTCATTCTCCTTTTGTACTTGAATTTAATCTGATGAACGAAGAACACATGCATGGTCACAGTTGATTATTTGATAGTTAGCGGGCAGCCTTCGTACAGAGCAATCAAACGGAAGCCGGTGACCTCCTGAGGCGTCCGTATCCAACATTAATCTTCACACAATGCACACACGTAATTATATCGCACTTCACACCTCCATTCTTCTTCTTGTGCTCCGATCTTCTTGTGTTCTTCTCTCAGCGGATGCCTGCCGCTGCAGCGCTCTTAATTAGATGTGACCAATTTACTCCAGATAAAAAATGGATTTATTGAAGGAAATTAATAGAGTCCCGTGGATCCGTTGTTGGGAGGTATTCGTTGCTCCTTTTTCATTCTTCGCTTGGGATTTGGTAATAATGTACAGGGTGTTATGGAGGGCGATGCCATACGATGCACTCTTTCAAGAAGTCAACAGGTCAATAGCCTATCTTTTGACAAACTCTTTTACAGAGAACCACTTGTGAAAGGCGACACATGCAAGGTGTCCTCGAAGTTGGAAGTTTTGGTTGTCGATTCGATTCTATTCGATTTGTTTTTTGTGAAACAGTTTTCCTATTGTGTTCTAGAAATGAATAAATCACATAATTTTCAGGAAACGGTGTGCTATCAGGTTTTGCTTTAGATTTGGGCACAGTGCAATGGAAACATTTGCTAAACAGGCATATGGAGATAGTATTTTATGTAAAGTCCAGGTGGTTTAAGGCACTTTCAGAAGGGAGAGGGTCGATTGAAGAAACCAGGAAGCGGAAGGCCTTCATCTTCAAGAACTGATAAAAATATCTACAGAATCTGGGATCTTGTGCGTTAAGACCGTCAGTTGATAGTCAAAATGATCGTGGGAGAGTTAAATTTGACTCACACTACCGTTCGTCAGATAAAGAACAACTGGGTGTTGCATCACGGCCATGCTCCTGGCCACACAGTAATGTCAATGTCCGAGTTTTTGGCCTCAGCCTCAGCCTCCTTAATCGACTGAGCTGAGTCCTTGAGAAGAAGTTGTAAAATCACCCCAAGAGAACTCATTTAGGAGCAGTCGAAATCATTCAAATGGCTATAACCAACGAGCTGAAGGCTATTCCAGTATCGAAGAAGTCAAAGAACCGTTTCCAGCGCTCTGTGGCTTCAGAAGGAAGTTATTTTGAGGGTGACAATACAAAATTGCGATTATATGTTACTTGGATCGAATTATTTTTTAAAATCTGTCTCATCACTTAATTTACAGACCTTGTGTATACCAAAGCTTTAAGATAACCGAGATGTTGTGTTCCAAACAGCAATTATAATATCCTTTAGATATTGCGATATATCTAAAGGATCCGTCAACTTACATATCTAATAATAAATAAAAAATGTCAAGCAACAAACAAAATAACAATTATACTCAAACAAATTCTGAGACGGCATAATAACATTTACATACAAAGGAATTCTTCCAACTTCGTTTTAAACTGATATTGGAGCATTCCTAAATACGCTTCTGTAGCCTATTAAATACTTTAGGTCCCAGTATATCGGGCCATTTCATACCAACATATTTAGCAGAAGCTATACATTGAGATTGTTATCCTGCTTGGTTTTATAAGATCTATTACATAGTTAAAAACGTATCCTTATTTTACATTTACAGACAGTTGATCTAAAAACAATGTGGGAAGGGTTAACAAATTTTAGTCTTCTAAGGGTGAGTTTCACTAAAAGAGTCTCCACTATTCTACACCAATAGCGTAGCTGCATAAAAGAGCCCGTAAAATAGAGCGAATAGGCTTGTAGATATCTCCGTCAAATTTCTCGCAACTAATAGAATTGAAGTATTGGAAACAAAACACTGTTAAAATTTAAGATGATAGCTTGTCATTCAAATGGCACCAGTTTATTAAATATTATGAAATTATATCAAATTCAGCCAAAATTTGATAAAAATGCCTGAAAAAAATTTTCATTTTTGCTTAAGGTTCCTCCATGTTTATTGCAACATTTGTAATCCATATGTGATTATATTAACTTGACATCACCTATCGTGTGTTAATAGCTTATCGTACATTTGCATACTTGCACTTCCAAACCCTTACATGAAAAAGTCTTTTCACTCAAATTGTTGTTAGGTGTTGCGTTTCAACACATTCATACACTTCTTTCCAGTTCCTCAACGATATTTTGACACCACTAGTATGAAATATTCTTTGAAGTGGTATCAGTCTAGTTCTATCATAGGTACTTGTGTTCTTACTTTAAATTCAAAACCAGCAAATGTTCCTACGCACCCTCCACCACAGGACCTGATCGTCGTTAGACTTGGCAACCCTGCGAGTAACAGACAGATATCCCCACCAGTCAAAAAGGCAATCAAAGTGACCAAAGAAGAAAGAAACATTATTATTGTTTATGATTTTTAGAGTTTGTCTATGTCTATAGTAATTGCACGGAGATGTAGGGATTGACATGTTTTACACATATCTGTGTTTTAGGATGGAGAGGACATACTGTTTTGATTGCTTTGAAGAAATTCATTAACCCATAAAATAATAAACTATTATGATGTCAAAGAAGATCCTCATCTTCTTTGACATCAATTGGTTTGAATGTATTTTACATTATATTTTCTTGAAATATACAGACAAATCCGCACTATTCAACGTTCAAACGTGCTATCAAATTTAACAGCTAGAAAATCGACCTATTATTTGCCGCATTCCCATTCGCTAATGGGATAATGGTTTGTTATATGTAAATTTATAAGAAGAAGCAAAGTACATGAAAGATGACCAGTGTTCTCTATACAAAAGCATCATGTTGGAGTCAAAAAGTGCTTTTGTTTATAATACAATCTTTTTTTCAATATTTTAATAGGAAGCATTGATATTCAGAGACCCTTGACGGCTTCCGTCAAATTGTATTTCAATAAGGTCTTTTCCCATCGGTCTAAGCTCCAACCGTTAGTGAAATCGAGCCTAAGAATATCTTTGCATGAATGTAAACTGTAAATTCCAACAAAAAATCTGCTTGCTCTTTTTTGGTTCAAAAATACCTGCTGAGCGTTTCCTGTCGTACTCTAGAAACACAAAGCGTATCTTAATAATATTGACTCTATTTGGGCAACTTTCTGACTCTCCGAAAGAACTTTCTAAATTTCTGATTGCATACGTTTGAGACTTCAATTTTGAGACTATATGCTCTTTGAACTTTAATTGAGTTTCAACGAGTATTATTGAGCTATTTACATTAATGATGAATGCCTCTGATTTTTTCTGAACATTATGGAATCTTGCAAGTGATCTTTTTTCTGGATACAAACAGTTGAATATCTAACCAACTATCACACTTGTTTGATACAACAGAAGTATCATCCGCATAAAGAGTGAATCTCCTGCAGGAAAATAATGCTCTTAATCGTTAATACATAGGGAGACCTGTTATCTAGAAACGATTTCATCTGTTAATACGATGATCCGCTAATACCATATTTTGGTAGCTTTCCCAACATTTACATCATGATTGACACATACCAATGCCCTGCTGAGGTCACAGAAAATCCGTACTGGGCACTCGCCTGCCTCGATCATTTCAACAATATAGTCAAAATCACGAAAGATGACTATTACGTCATACCCTAAATTGTACTGAAGTAATCAATGGTCGTAAGTCGATGATAAAATCACGATGTCAGGAACATAAGGACAACAAATTTATATTATGATTTTGCGAAGTTAGGTTATTTCACTGATTATTTTGATTTCCATTTTATTTCATGGTTTTGAGTGATACCTTAATAATAATTTTAGTGGCGAGATTTTGTTTTGAAAAAAACAGTTATGAGTAGAATACCCAACTAACAATTATCACTCCTATTAGAGTTGCAAGAATGATTATACAGTATTCCTTACACAGCATTGTATACTGTAAGAACATTGTCAAAACCCTATTAGAACAGCTATACAAGCGGAATGGACACACCTAATAGGACACTTCAGTCATTTAAGAGGTTGTATAAGGGCTGTAGGTAACAGTTATACAACAAAAGTGTAAGCCTCTTGCAGCCGCTATAGGACATTTGCGTTAGTGCAAGATTCAGTTTTTGTCAACTATACAACTAGTTTGTTACGTGATTCTACTTTATTGCAACCAAACTATTTCTAATGTATTGTATAGACGAAGTGAAGAATATATAACTAACACATTGCAGTCATCTTGTTTACTTACATATCGGCCATTGTGAATTTGATACACAGGTATATGATAAACTTCTACACTGTGATATAGGGCTATTGAATTACTTGCGCAGCAAATTTGTATTGTGATTATAGTGCAAAGTAGTTACGCAATTTCTACGGGCTTTGTATTTGATTCATATTTTGATAATGATCAAAAGTATGTCTAGATTTTTAAGATGGAAAACTAAACTTATCTGCGTTAAATCTTCCACAAATCCTATATTTAGACACAATTACACTAATGCTAATCACTTTATATCTGTAATTTCGAAGTGAAGCATAATTATTTAATATTAAATAGAGGAATAAATGTTTGCCCAATATGGCGGGTGGTTGTGTATAATCATGGCATCGTCCATGTTGTCTTTAGTTTATTAGAATATTTTGGTGTCGCCTGCAGGTGTTATACAACAATTTGACAAATGTCTGAAATGAAATACCGACAGAGTCGAATGAATTACCCAGAATTTGTACCAGATCTATATCTTCTGTTTGAACAGTAGATAGAACCTTCTGAACCAATATGCATGCGTTGTTTGTCTTAAAACATTGGTTATGGCATTTTAACAAAAATATGACAGCAGAAATTTAGGTTATGGTGAAGTTGTATACCAACATATTTAGCATATGTACAGCCTTTAACAGTTACTAAACAACAGTTGTATAAGTGCTTCCGTTGGGAGCAATTTGTCGGCTAAAGTAGTAAATTTGCACAGCAAAACAACAAGGCTCGGGTTTGTTTTATAAACGTTACCATGGATGCCACAACACAACCATTTTGACTAACGTGCAGATATGCCGTATAAAATAGTTGTATAAACGTTTATTCAACAGTTAAAAATTTGTCCTATAAGGTGTTGTATAACTATGCTATAAGAATATTTTAAACACCTCATTTTAGAGCAAATATGTTGCAGAAAGCAAATTTGCATTCCACACAACATTAAGCCAGCATTTTGGTGTTCAGGCAACAACAATAGAGAGCTTTTATGGCTAAACGGTTCTTTTACCAATAGCTTATAGCACTACTTTGCTAGTTGGGATACCTTAAGACAGAAATACCAAAGACGAAAATATCACTTGAAAACAACATAACTTGCTTTAACATAACCTAACTATTCATCTTTCAAATATGATCGATCATACAGCATGAAAACATCGTCTATTTTTGTCGGATACATACAAATTAGCAATACAGTTTGTTTAGACAATAAAAATCTGTTTGTCTCTGTCTAACAAATCAGAAACTTCATTAAATATATTCACAAACCGCTGTCGTTTGTCTTTACTACAGACTAAAATGATGACGTAATCGTCATATTTTGTGATTTCGACTATAGCTCCGTAAATGTCCTGTACTGCTGTTGAAGTAAGTCTTCCACAATCCCCTCCACAGATTATTAGCTACACTACAGATATCACTCTCTCATATTATTCCTGGTACATGAACACTGACATACAGGGTGACTTTGAAGTTGAGTCATTAATTTTCAGATAATGACTGTAGAAGGAAGATAAACCAAAATATGTGTGTAAAAATAAAAAAAAATTAAAAAGAAATTTTACCTTGTTTTATAAAGTATCCTCCCGATAAGTATTTCAGTGCAGACCTGTATTTGATCGTGAGGTCTTGGAGCACCGGCATGCCGTCCATATGTGAGGTCTTAAGTCAAATGATTCACGACCCCGTTGTACTACATTAACAAAGGCACGAGGGGTTGGTTGCACTCGATTGGGAAATCGATCCGCATAAACATGTGCCATTTTTTATTTCGTTTGAGCCACGCAACAGACACCACTATTCACTACCGACTGACACTGACTGTATACAACTGAATGAAATAATTGTAAAAACATCGTTCCAAATTCTTTCGCTTTTTTGTTTCCGATGCGATGAACCGATAAGGCGGATTATATCCGTTGTCGCCAAACACGAGCACATAATATTATTATTGAGACAGGGCGGTACTCAAACTTCCAAAGGGCTATAACTTTGTTACTTTAATTTTACCAGAAAAATGGTAAAGGAAAAAAACATTTCTTTTGATCAGATCTACTCACTGTTGAAATAAATGACTCAACTTCGAAGTCACCCTGTATAATAAACGAAACTAAAACGACGATTGTTTACAGGATTCTGATCAGTGACACTTGCCCCCTCGGTTATCCTTAAGTTGCGTTATATTCATATGTATACAGGGTGTTGTTAATTATGCTAATTTAAAACATATGTATTATTTATGGGAATCAGTCATTAAAACAAACATTTTCCAAGTTTTCATTCACTTTTATTCTGGAAAATAACATACAACATATAATAAGCATGTAGCGAAATACATGACATTTGAAAAATTGCGTTAAGTGTATTGATAGGTACCTATATATTCTGTTACTATGTTCGCCTCATCAAAAATTTTGAATCCAATTCAGTTTCATAGTTAGCAATATTTCCAGATGCATGAGAAATTAGATTAACACAGAATAGTCGCTCGACAGTGTGTTACAGTTTCTCTTTATGGTCGACTAAAAATTATCTATATCTTGATAAAGTAAATTATTACAACGGTTTTATTATTTAAAATAATTGTATAACAGTTTTTAAAAATATTGAATTTCATTTTTACAGCAAAATACTTCTCTTACTAATTATTCTATGGTAGAAAATCGTACTCTCCATCTCGTTAAAGGTCATTTTTTCAGGTCAGGTTTTATTTCTGTCGACCGCAAATACGAGAGCTGAAGATGTCTTGGTGCTATTTCAATTTCACACCCAGGGCTGGGGATTTTTCGGGCCCTTTTCCCACCCTCTTGGGGATTTAGCGGTTGTCATAGCTCCACTAAGCCATCGAGCTGAGGGAAACTGTCTGCATTGATACTTCGAGGCGATCTTTATGTGGGGAGCATTACCCCATCTCTGCGAACTTGTGTGAGGTCATTTTTTTTACTCTGCTAGGCCTATCTTAATCTTAATCTCGTACAAATTGAAAACAAAACCACTTCGTTCAAAAAATTAAGCATAAAACTGTCAGAAATTTTATTTGTTCCAATTAAGGCATTCTTATGTAACAGTAAGGTTATATTATAACCTTTGTTTAGGTCAATATTGAACTCGTCAAAGAGAGAAATGCTCTTGATTTCTCATTGGTAACATATATATATATATATATATGTTCTGAATTATTGTACACTGGGAATAATATAGTGTTATTTTTATTATGGTTTTGGTTATATATTTACTGAAATTTGAGTGAGCCATGCTCACGAGGTAAAATATTCCTCCCTGTTGTTCTCAAGTAACATTTTATTTAACGTATAAGTTGTTTAAGGACATGAAATATTTTACCTCAGGATCTTCATGTTTGTCTTACAGGTACCTGACTATTTTAATTTAGTTCAGGTTAATTTCAAAATTTGGGTATTCATAGTGCAATCACGATTTCCCTTGCACACCGTGATTGAACAGCAACTTTGTTTTAATTTAAAATTTTTGAATTGATTCAACCAAAGACTAAATGGTTCCATGTTAAATTTAAAATTTTAATTAAAGCAAATTAAAACGGGGGATTATTAGTCAAATTGTTATAGTAAGTTTTTTTTTATTTAGGGTTCTACCTTCGAGTTCTGACTTACCTCGGAGACTCTCTACCGTTGGTTACCTTTGCTTCGGAGCTTCCACTTGGTGGATCCACCTCGGTTCAGAAGGCTTGACAAACAACTCTTTCCTTACGACCGAAGAGGACGCAAACGAGGACATAGCCTGGCCTCTTTTCCTGTTCTTATTTTCCGCTTATTTTGATGACACACTGTTCGAGTTTTGAATTTCGTTGGTAAGCTTCCCAGTATATGGTGTTGTCTCGTTCCGTTAGTTGCATACTTGCAACTTCTAGGGTGTCTGACGACTTTCGTCTCTCCCTTATATCAGTTGCATAACCTATGCCTTCAGCAGGCTCCAACACCGTAGCCGTGTCGCCATATTTCGACGGGCACTCTTGCTGCGTTCTGTTAATTTTCCTGTTAATTACCTGGATACTATTTTGAATTTAAATCGAATTACTTCTCCGCGACAGTGCGTCTTTGAAAATTCTCTTTACAAGTATTTGAATAAATAAGTATCAACTATAGACAGTAGTGTTCGACGCAATCACCAGATGTCACTCAAAGCAGGGTACAAGTCTCTGTATATGGCTTACACCCCCCTGATCCACTCCTATGTCAAAACGTACGATGTAGTAAGACTATGTGAGTCAGTATCCAAACCAGGCGCCGTGTGGTGTCTAGGTTAACCTAGTCTATAAACAAACCGGATTTGAAAAACCGAAATTTGCACATTCCTAAAGCAATAATGATGTCATCGATCTGATATGAGCGTATTCAAGATCCTATTGATATTTCGCGAGTGTACTCACAACGTCGCCGTCATCCTCGATGTTTCTTTCTATTAGAGATGCATATGTTTGTACATATCGTGAAAAGCTGTCCGGCTGAAAAAATTTGAAGACCTAGGCGGCCCCAAATGTTGCGAATTTAGAAAGGGGTAAACACACCTGTGTTTTTGAAACGAAGAGCGACCACTTTAAGCAGTGTTACAAACATGAATGTGACGAGGCAGTACTTAAAATTCCTTACCAGATAAATAGTAAGTATTTTTCTTCAATTAATTTTTTATGTTTTTGGTTTGTTTTGTCGCACATTAGCTTTGGTATTGTAAACCTAGTTAACTTAGATATGGTATTTTCGATTGTTACCATTTTGTAACTGGATTCATTCTTTTTAAAGTGATCATAGCTTGTCAAATGGTTACAGCAGTAGGTACGACAATTCCACATATCTGACAAAATCAACTAACGATTAGGTACTATCTTGACGAAGGCGTGCCGTCAAGGTCACTACCAAACACCTGCCAAGCAATGTTGCTGCAGAATCGCCATAGACAAAAACAAATTAAACGGAAGCCGCCTCATAACTGGATAAAGTGACTCCCATATTAATTGTCGCTTTAATCTAACATATGTCTTTTATCGAAGAATTTCAGTTAACCCCTATGTGGTATGTAAAGCAGGTGGCTTTTCAGAGAGCTTCCAATTTATTTTTTAATTAATTACCATATGATTGATGACGCACTTTGCATATAGAAACGTCCTTTTCTGTATGGAGTGTGGAACCAATTTATAAAATTAGGTGAATATTAATAATATGTAGTATTGTATTCATATTTTAAGCATTCGTTCAAAACACTGTCTACAAAGCTGCTTTTCATTTTTGCTATCAGAAATAATAATCTAGTTCTAGATGATCAAAATTAAAGCAGGACATACATTAGTACTGACTATAAATCTAAATATCGATACCAAAGTGTTTGAAACAGCAATCACACCATCAAGAAGAACAAATTCATGAAGAGGGTCAAGCAGCGCCGTATGCGGTGGGAGTAGACAAAAGAAGCAGCCATCTGTGCAAATGTTCATATGTATCATATATGTATTCATATTTTATCACTTTAGGTATTCTTTCAAAACACTGTCTACAGAGCTGCCTTTATTTTTTGTTCTCACAAATAATGATCTCGATGATCAAAATGAAAGCAGACTTCAATGTGTACGAAAAAGAAGCGCAAGAAGTGAGTATCAACACATGTTAGAAAGAGATAGAAGCCGACTGAGGAGTGAATGTCATCACCACATTGCTTAGAAACGGTGACGCTGAAGTCGTGCAATCTGCCGCATTGCCAACACCAGAAAATATTTGCACGTGCTGCTACAATATGTTAGGTTACTGTTAAACCCAAAAGGAGGTTCATTCGAGCATTTAATTTAATATTTTGTTTTCATTTTGATCAGAATTATTTATTTCAATTTTAATGCGACTTGATGTTTTAATTTATTTCAATATCATGTTTTATTTCCACCGATCGTGATGGAATTAATATATCCCGAGTCATTGTTACATTTTGAGACAGCGAGCGGTCGGAAAATTCAAATATAAAAATTGGAAACGATACATACTCGTATTTTGGATAAGACATAAAAATGAGCTATTTAAAAGTTATCTCCAAATTTTATTAGCAAGATAGCAATTTACAAATATTGGCACCTGTCCAAACGTTGGCACGAGTCCTGAATTTCGTCGAATTTTAAAGCTATAGATGGATACCTGACAAATTCAGCCATTTTTTATGGTTCGGCAACAATTTATACAAATTCTGAATGATTTTCCTACATTATGACTTTTTTGTTGTAGCTGATATCTTGCTCCGACTAGATGTGCGTCATCAAATTTGCTTGAAATTAATGAAATTTGTAAACGATAAGTATCTTCTGCATAATTTTATCACTTCAGAGCAGATAAAAGTGGATATGTCATATTTGTGGGACCGACATATGATAAGAGCATACATATTTGATATTTTGGTGGCTTTTTTCTCAATAAGGTCTGAAAAAATAAGGTGCTAGGTATCGGTACAAAAATAATGATTTTTCTCAATGTTGACATCGCGTGCCAGTGAAAGTGGTTTTTGATATTTTCACATTCTAATAACTGATTCAATTATTTCAAGGCCTTTTCTGGAATAAATAAGGTTTGGAAATGTCAATGTATGACATATTATACATTTTTGAAATCAGAATAAAAAACTCTTCATCTGCACAAATATCCAATATGGCGGCTGTGAGAAAAAATACGGTTGATGCTGGAGAACGAGAGATGAACAGTCGTATTGAAATTCTAATATATAGAAAAAGTGGCAATGCTAATGTGTAATTTATTTTGTAATCCCAATAAAAATATGTAAAGTCACGGAAAAATTAAGACGATTTCGGAAGCATTCGGGTATTTCCGTATCTCTCCGGAAGTACTTTGAAACCCGAAACTTTCTAAGCGCCATTTTGTTGATTACCTAAACACGCAACTTTGCTCCCTTCTAAGAGACTTCGTATCTCTTACAGTTTTCGATATCACAATGGCGAGGGTCAAATTTGAAACGCCCTGTATACTTTATTTCAAGGTGGGCATACAGTTTTGAAATTAATCAAGAAAAGGGTGTTGTTACTGTCAATAATTAAAGAACAGTCCCCAAAAAACAGTGGCACATAAACACCATCTAGTAAACTGGTATTTCGGTTGTCGTAGGTTTGTCCTACAATATTGAATATTTGACAATATGTAGACTGATGCTAACAGTCTAACAGATCATTCTGAATATCTGAGTTAAAAGTTGGATTAAGAACTACTACTCATATACTCGTACATATCTCAATACCCCTTAACATATTTTGATCGATTTTCCCTAAACTTCTCTCTTATTTCTTATTTCTTCTCTCTATAGTTTGGGTACTTTTCATTAATGGGACCAGTTATTTTCTATTTTACTTGCAATTATAATAAATAGTACATTATTATTTGGCGCCCAGCAGCATTTCATGAGCGCTGGAATATCCGTTAGGTGCGAATAGGCCGTTCCTTGGCCTTTCGCCTTAATTCTATCCTCATATAATCCACTGTTCACACAGCGGACATGGCGACCTCATAAAACATAAATAAAAATCTCATCAATAAAACCTTCTTTTCAGGTTTTAATAGAACGCAGGATTCCCGCCGGTTGCTTCATAGACGTAGATCCGGTCAGTGCCATATAGACCAGTAATTGCAGGAAATTTTCGATTGTCAGCCGCCTCGGTATTTTTTTGAACTCTCATATATGATTCTGTGACGTCTGTGGACACTACAAATTTTGTTCGTTAATGAGCAGTAGAAAACAAAAAAATAAATAAAAATAGGTTTTCAAAAACAAGCTTTTATTTAGATGCCAAAAAACGAACTATAAATTTGAAGATATTTTGTTCCGATCGGAAACATTCAAACTATAATAAAGCTCCTTTATCTCATATCAAGATTTCAAACGAAAGCTTGTTGCATACTTTTCCATTTTGCTGTTAAAACGTAATTTGCTTTTATTTGAAAACTTGGGATAAAGGAGCATCATCATGGTTTAATATTTCGAATCGGAAAAAATTATTTTTGAATGTATTTTAGAATTTTTTAGAATCTAAATCAAAGCTATTTTTAAAAAAGTGTTTGATTTATTTTATTTATTGTTTGATTTATTTTTTATTTTTTTGTCATTATCATGACAACTAACTAGTTTGGTGATTCTGTATAACTTGTATGGTATATGTTTCATTAATAACACTTCTTTATTTATTTGCATTATAAAATTCCGATAGACATAAATCACATTGTAATACCCTGTATGCGATGCGGCACAGTTTGCTCTTCCCGATATCTGACCACACGATGCATCCGACGCGACAGCACGGCACAGCGGCAGTAATGCCAGGATACTTTTCACGAGTAGCATGCCCACCGGTGAACCCAAACAGTAGATGTAGGGATGCGAATCTAAAGCATTTTTCTATCATACTAAGTTTTAAGGGAAAATTTACGAGGTCTAATAGGTGCGTAAATTACCAAGGTTTGAAGAGTATAAATAAACTTACTAACATCAAGAAATTTCCCACCACGCACAATCCCCTTCCCTCCATTCTCTGCTCCCAAAACATTTTCATAAGTGATCAGGACCCTATGAAACGTCAAAATATGAGCAACTATTTTTTTTTTTCATTTTTGGTTCCTTGACAGACCGACAGACAGACAGACCGCTGAAAATGAGCGACGTGGTTTTGTGATGTACACGTCATCTATCATCCAAAAACATAATATCTCATATTTTGCGATCGCTATACTTCCTCGCCAACAGGCGTGGGAAGTAAACATTGCAAAGTTTTACAACACGGACTTTTTTTATAGTAAACTAGAAACTGGTTACCACTATACGAACATGTTTTCTCAAAAGAGTAGAATAATGATAATTGTAGTAATGAAATCGTTAGTCGAGTGATGGGAAGCAATTTATAATGTTCACCTCGAATGTGAGAGTGACAGGTTCCAGTTTTGCTTGGAGAGGAAGTAATAAAGTATTACAGTTACGACTTGGTGTGCTGCTGCGAATTTAATGCATAATATAGAAATGCCCCTAAGCGACTGACTCATAATCCATTATACGTTTATATACATAGGGAATTAACAGTGCATTAAAGTTAGCGGTCGAGAAGAACCTGCAAAGACGAATGTCACAGAACTTGATGGAGTGACGCCATGCCAGCACTACGATAGACAGAATATCATGTAAGTAGATTGATTTGAGGGAATTGATCGTCGCCTGAAGAAGTTGCTCTCAGCCATCACCTGTTGATTGGCCTATGCTACTCTAATCCTTATTCGTCTCTCTCAATTTTTTACGCTACACCTGCGAGTTTTTCAATGTTTAGTTATTCGTAAGGCCAAAGTCCAGCACGATACACAGCGTCGGTACAAAAATAATAATTAATTAACGTCTTTTTATTTGTAATCATATTACAGGAGGCGAGATATAGCTACTATGTCTATTATATCACCTTACCCCCTTAACAATACGAGATATATAAAAACTAAAAGTTAGTTAAAAATTGATACCTGTATACGATAACGAAAGTAATGATGCGTAATTGGTTACGAAAGGTTTCGCTGCTAATATAATCAAGTAAAACTCCTTTAATTTTTTTCTTGAATTTGGGTAATGAATCAGTTTTTTTTTTAAAACTACAGTCTAAGGAATTATATAATTTGATAGCATTGTAAATATACATGTTCTGAAATAATGTGCTGCGGAGTGGGATTGAAAAAGCATCTAGTATATTTAATATTATTACCATGCATATTTCCCCTACGTATGAATTTTCTTTCTAAATATGACGGTATTTTTGAATAAAGAATCATGTAAGGAGGTATTTAGACAGTTTATCAATTTTCATCCAGTAATGGCCTTCGATATATATATAATTATTTTCTGAGCTCAGTTACGAGTCTGCAACATTTATTCATAATACTTTGGATAGGATTTTTTGTTATAACATCTAAATAAGGATATATGCAATACGATATTTTTGAAAAGAAGTGAGATTCACACAATTGCTTTCTCGCAGATTAGTGTAATATAACCTTCTTTATAAATAAAACTCTGAGAACTGGGAAATTAGATTAGCTTACGTGTTCAACAAATCATAAATCATCATCCATTATAATAGCTAGGATGATCCAATACATCGTTACTTTTTAAATATACGCTTATGACATGTGTTAAAGCATTCATTTTTATTTTATTTGAGTATACTGACATATTTGTCTTCAAATGGTTAAAACGGAGTTTATGACTACTACTAAGATTTCCAATTTGAGCAAGATTTTGATTAATGTTCTCAAGTCATTACTTTAAAGGTATACAAAAACCTGAGTATGCTCGGCAAAAAATTATATGCTACATGATTGTATCTCTGTTTTCAAATTTGAGATATATGATGAGGTTCAAATTTGGCTGATGCCGTAATGTGTACGAGAGAGATGTATCTTAAAAGGGGTGCGCCGATGACGTTCGTCATCTCGAACTCGGTATCTCTTTGAAAAAAGAGACTTTTCAGAAAATCGTTATTTGCATGTAGACACAAGTAGTGAATTATTAATTGTGCCAAATGCTATAGTCATGTCAAGAAGTGTGACAACAGTCATCGGCGTTGCAAAGGGAATGTGCTCAACGCTGGGATACCAGGACGGTAATGACGTAGTTTTAATTTCCTTAATTACAATTGTTTTCAGTGCTATATCGCAATCTGATATTTGCTAACAAAGTTTCTTATTCAAGATAATATTTTGAAATGCAAAACATTGGAAACACACCAGAATTTAACGTGAATGCTGAAATGGGCCAAATGGAAATTCAATTTTGAGTCTTACTTGAATCTAGAAGTTATTAGGAATAGTCCTTACTTTCATGATTAGTCATTCTACTGCGACGATATTTTGTTAATAAACCCCAGCACGCCCCAAAAAATTTATTATGTCAAATTAATTGAATCACTTCTAATCTTTTTTGATCAGTATAGTAACAATGGTATAACAGTAGACATTCAATAGAATGCTCAACCATCGATTTGCTTTTTGCCAAGAATCTGCTCAGATTACACAAAACATAGACAGCTATTCAAAAAAACAAACAACACAACACCTTAAAATGCAAAACATTGGAGACAAACAAGTATTTGTCATGAATGCTGAAGAGATCCAATTAGAACTTCAACTTTGAGTCCTTACTTTCGTATTTGGTCAGTCTACTGCCAGGAGATTTTATTACGAACCCTAGTATGTCCAAAAAACTAATATATCAAATGAATTGAATCACTTCTAATGTTTTTTGATCAATATTGTAACAATCGTCTAACAGTAGTAATATTCAGTAAAATGTTCAAATAGCTATTTGCTTTTAGCCAAGAATTTCCGCCATTGCTGTTAACCATAACTGAATGATTCACATCGCAACACCGAGAGTATTTCTGCCCTACTATTCATGAGAGTACAACTGGTACAGTTGGCTACTGGAATATCAAATACTGCTTCGTAAACATATCAGGTTGGACTCATAACTTATTCGAGATCGTGGCAAAAATCAGATGAACAAGTTACTTATAGCAGGCGTGAAACTTCGGTGGCTGCCCCAGTATCGATTCGGGACCAATGCATAATTATGTTCGGAGAATAAAGTAAGTAAATTTCACTAAAACGTATGTCATTCATATGATGCATGTGTGAATGTGCAGCAAGGAGAAATAAATAAACCTATAATGCAGGCGTGCTCAGATAAATTCTATAAATTCCACCAAAACCATTTTCCTATTATTTATTGGCATTATCTGAACTACTACACTTTTCAAATGCATATTATGCGAAACACTCAGATGCTTCTTTCATAAGGTCATGTAGCATTAGCCTAGAATTCCGAGTCTTCCTGTTTTCATGGCGATAGCAACGATTTCTCAAAGAAAATATATGATTTGAAACGGTTTAGTACACCTCTAAAAGGACATGTTCTCACATCCGATTCTAATACCCATCAATTTGTCGCCTGTAAAGGGGACAGTAGGACAATAAAGTAGCAGCGCCGCTGGAATTAAAGTCATCGTAAGATCTTTAAAACGGGTCATACATTTGTGTTAATGGAGCTGCAATCTGGAAAGCTAGGTGGGATCGGCAATATGATTTGTAAACATGTGCTGAGTACACATATACATTATTGTTTTGAATTAACAACCTGACTTTTATACAGTTATATGCTTATAATTTTCAGGTTGAGATTTCCATAAGTTATAATGTATTGATTTTATTAATTCAAACCCTTCGAGTTTATCTTGCTGCGAAGGCTTGAATATTGTTTCTGAAATGAGGCTGGACCTTGGAGAAAAAATCTTTTCTAAAAGAATTAAGGAGAAAAAGTCGTATGGATTTCAGCCACACGGCAGTGGCAGCTACCAAAAGACCATGTTGACTGACTTCTAGATCAGCTTATTTTTGAATTATCCTTCCTTTCGACTTTCGGCGTGTTGGGCTCGTCTAGGCTTAAAGGAACATAAAGGAAAAGCTTATGAGTATGCGCCTGATACCAATTCAACAAAAAATATCTACATATTCTCCTTAATAATTTCTTTATGAATAACGCATTTATGCTATGTTATTTGAAAGGTATTATTTGAATATACGGGGCAATTTTCATTTTATACCTATGTTATGCGCTCAAGTTGTGTGTTTTAAGTCGAAAGTTCAAATTGAAATTCCGGGAACACTATTATGAGCAATAGTTGGCTGGTTGGGATATTCATCTGAATACTTACCTACAATTGTTTCGCATACAATGCAAAATGAAAAAGTATGAATATTTTTTTGATTCGATTTATTGAATAGTCTTAGAGGTATCAAATATACGCGCTCGATGAGTATGTGATAGTGCAGAGGACCAGATGTTCAATTTAACATTAACGATTACTGAAATTAGATGTTTTTTACAAAACATAAGCCAGAAAGTTTTATCAGCATTAGTATTTTTCAAGCGCACAGCTTTCCTCTCCATTAAGCCTTTACCATTAATAGTTTTCTTTAAAAAATACTACGTATATATATTTACTTGAGAGTAGATGTGAGAAGTGGGAGCCTTAAATCGAGATAAGCTATTGCTTGCTCCAAGAACTCAATCTTTTTTGCAATATGTTCTAAAAACACAGTATTTATTTGCTTCATTCTGTAGTCCGATATCAAGACTCACATGTTTTTATTTGAATGTGAGGAATTCGTTTCTTCAAGCTGCTTTCTCAAGTGAAGTTCGCCAGTTCAGTTCAATCTTGGGAATATGATCCACGATTACCCTAATCCAGCTTAGTTACTACTAATTAGCCTGAGAAGTAAATGAGTGGGGTAGAAAGTGAACTCAAGTACAAATATACCTAGTAAGCTGGCAACCCCTTTACTCTAGCTACAAGCTATAATCTGACTGTACAGGGTGGGTCATGAATTTGTTACCGTTTTCCATTACACAAACAAGGCTGTCTCATTTGAAGCACATTTAATCAACTAGCCAATTTTACAGCATTTTTTTACTTTCTATCTAAAACTGACGAGGGACTTGTAATCGCAAATGGATGTTATATTTTTTGGATGTTATTTGACATGTACATCACGGAAAACTATGTCACTCATTTCTGTCCGTCTGTCTGTTGGCCTGTCTGTCGTTCTGTTCGCTATTTGTGAACTTGAGAAGCATTGCTTGGATTTTGATGAAATTTTCAAACGAGGTTACAACTATGCCAAGAATGAAAATGCTTTGTAGTTTTTAAAAATCGGTCTAATGATGACGGCGTTAGGGGCAAAACACGAAGAAATAAAAAATCCCTTAAGCTTTGTTTCCGGGGCTCCTGAACATGTTTGGCATTTAGGCTTCTGCCTGCGCGGTTGCTTCTGTATAAAAAAGACAACGGAAAAATCACATTATAAAGGCCCGAAGGCCCATAATTCTAAATAACTGCAATCGTTGGCCTTGCGTAGCATTTGGATGTTAGGTGTACGTACCACTTTTGTAAATGATGAATTAATTGTTTTTTCACACATATATCGTCTAAACTTTCATTTGTGTTACTCTGACTATGATGGTTTTCTGAATATTTCATCAAGTAGATTGATTCAGTACTTATGACGCATTGATAAACAACAGACACGGACTTAAATCCCCGACATAAATGAGAAACACGGACTTGTGTGATCCAGATATCTTTAAGTATCAGAAACCTTGTGAACCGAATATTTTGAAAATTGATTCATTGGCGGAACATAAAGTTTCAGAGATTCCTGCTCATTTTCAGACATTGTTTGGAGGGGACGAAATTGTAGGTTGGCAGCTGTACATGGTAAACTGTTGTAAATTGTTGCATATTGGGTGTCAGCGAAAGACCTTCTGTTATTAACCCTTTACTGGTATCGTCGGATCAGAATTGATCCGGCGCATCTTTCATTTCATCACAGATTCGGGGCTTTCGCAGCATGTATACAGTATACGCATGCGCATATACCTCAAACGCCAGTTTAATTATATCTTATACGAGAAAGCATTTGTTTTTTGTTGTATAAAATGAAAACCAAATATGTTGTTCAATTGCTCATTATGTTAGTTTTTTTATAAGTGCATGTTTCAGTTGAAATTTCGTAACTTATTTTGCGTTACTCATTTTCAGATGCAGAATTATTATTTGTTTTTAAATAACAAATAGTTTTCATGTAAGAGCGTTTTATGTCTACAGATCTGTTGTATACATGACTAAAAGCTGATCAGTACTTGACGCGATTTTTAGTAATGATGTCATTACATCACTACCGTCACCATGCTGGCATTTTTGTGAGCGGGTGTCAATATCGTCGACGACTCTCTAAAAGATGACGATTAGATAGCAGAACAATATCTGTCTAATGATGCCCATCAAGTGAGGCAGTATTGCTGGTACATTATTGCAGACAAGAGTCTTCAAATAATTTGACTAAAAGAAGTTCAGTGCAGAAAAACCTGGAACACAAGATGTCCCACCTGAAAACTAGCATCTGTTGTAGCCAACGAATTCCTGCGGCTGTGGTCCATTTTCATAAATGATCCCTTCAGCTACAATTCCTGCAAGCTCCACCGGTTTTTTTCAGATGCAGTGACGATATGGTTTCTTCGAGCTTTTTACTCACATCTACATTGAGGAAGTACTCAAAAAATGAATTACGTCGTGCTCTACCTATATAATAGATACCCCTTTATTTTGCGGAATTTTTCACTACTATACACAGCCCACACTCTCATACGATATAAGTGAATAAAGTTTGAGTCGGATAGTGGGACATACACCAGCAGTAGCAATGCGTAATGTAATCAGCTGACTCGGCAGATTAACTTTGATTGCTCCTAATTCGAACTTCCGGTCTACCGACAAACGTTATAGTCCTTTCTCGGTACACCAACACACACACAACATAGTGCGGTAGTTGAGGGTATAATTTGAGACGTGTTCCTTTCGTGATAAGAGCTACACTGGGTATATAAAGCACGAGGCCAACGACTGATGGCTACTTGATGCGAAAAAGACTATTCAGAGTTGCAGAAGAAGTATCTTTTTTATGCTTGAACAATCACGAAGGCTCATATACATGGGTACCGTGGGGCTATAGGGGGTACAGGGGTGAGGGGGGGACGCCATACGAACTCTAGTAAGGGAACACGTGTGTTTGCAATATGAACACATTGTGGCCCCGCCTTACAGATCCGCCAGGTGGTACATCCGCGTTCGACAGCCAGAGACCGTCTACCACCTACGGATAATCACAACATCCATAGCCAAGAGAAAAATTGTCTTCTACATTTCGGTCGGTCTGTCAGTCTGTTGGTCTGTTTGTCTCTGTCCGTCTGTCCGCTAATTTTATAACCGCCTATAACTTGAGAAGTAGCGTCCCGATTTTGATGAAATTTTCAATCAAAGCTACAACGATGCTAAGAATAAAAAAGTTTTGTAGTTTTTGAAAATTGCTCTAGTGGTGGCGGAGCTAGGGAAAAAACAAAATAAAAATCGCTCAAACTTCGTTTTTGACTTTTCAGAGCTTCCTGATAATTTCTGGAACATTTTTTGTAGGGTTGTAGTGGTAGCGGGTTGTAAGTGTAAGGTCATTAGTATTAGTCAAACACGTTCTAACAATAAGAAGCTTCTGATCCCCGTAACAACGAAACAATTAAATGATAAACGCCCGATGTATAATGTGCCCATAATTTGAAATAACTTTACAATCGGCGTTGCGTGCACAGAGCGATGCTGCGTCGTCCTGGAGGCCACTGCCGGCTAAGGAATGGGTAACAAACTCCAGCTGGTCTGCGGTGGTCGCCACTGACACACTGCTACAGGAGAAATATGTATATATTTTTGAAACGTTTGGATATTAGGGGTACCACTTACCGTTCTGCGATGACTTAACCGTTCTTATATCTACTCATATATTTTTCCTCTACCTTTTAATTTGCGTTTACCCCTTCTATGATGGTTCACTGACTATTTCGTCAAGTAGATTGACCTAGTACTTGTGACGCATTGATATATTACGGCACGAACTGTCAAACCGACATAAATGAGACACACGGACGTGTGATGCAGATACCTTTAAGCAACAGAAATCTTGTGAAGCGAAGATTATAGCGAGTTTAATACTTCCATCGTTTAGGTAGTCGTAGATTTTGAAAATTGATTCAAAGGCGGCGGAAATAAAATCGCTGCAACATTGTGTTTCATCGTTTCAGAGATTCTGGATCAATTTCAGACATTGTTTGGAGGAGATGAAAAGTGTATTCTATTATTAAGAACCTGTTAGAAATAATAAGTCACACATATTTTCGCTACATCTGCCATGGAAACAGAAATATAATAGATTTGCCTTATATAGTTTGATATGCAGAGGTCGAAGATTAATCGAACCTAAGTGAACCTACCTAACCACGATTCGATTTCGCCTTTTTGAAACGATTTGATTCATCCCCTTTCTTCAAAACCTCCAACGAAGGCGTAGGAAGCATAGAGTCAATCTACTTCACGCCATTTTTTAGGTATATCCTCTGAAGTATCCCAAGATCATAAAATTTGGGCTGTACTGAACTCTGAGCACGTCCACAGATGATTCAGATGAGTTTGACATTAGAGCTGACTCGGTTCTGAACGGGTCGTTCCAAAAGAACGATCCTGAACACTGGAAAAATGAAGCATATTGTATGTAATTCTGTACCCAGCGATAAGTTATGTAAAAAATATTCTGCACAACACATACTGTATATTTTTTACATAATATGTTCCGATATCATTAAGATTTCGTTATATATTAAAATACATAGCCACTTCTGGGAACGCAGTTCATGATTCATCATATACTATAATATATTATTTAGCTTTTACTTGATATGTTATGATAATATACTTGAGCTTGATTATCTTTTTGCAAAATTTGATATGCAATTATTTTACAGGCTGACCCACATCCAAAAGGAAGCATCAGAATGATCTCATTTCACTGAACTAGCTTTTTTTAATTGGTTTGTTGAAAATTATAGTGTAACAAGTGACCATTCTACACCCTATTCATAGTCCATTTACGTCCCGGCACAACAAAGATACAGCGCGGCAAAGTGGCAGCCGCCTAAGCGTTGCAGCAGCTATTTGTCATTCAGTCATTAAACTAAAAACAAGTGCAGAATTCGGCAGGATAGAGCTCCGGATCAGGGTATCGCCGGCACGCCGACGCCCGCAGTTGCTGTTGATATTCGGTGGATACATATAGCGTGTCTTTATGCATTAGCATGTCGTCTACGGATACAGAAGATGAAACTGAGAATACTGCTCCCAATGCTTCCTTCAGCCATGCTGCTTCTCCAGTGATGTGCCCTCTCCAAAAACGTCACAAGAAGGGACATTTGAATATTCAGGCAAAAGAAATTGTCCTTAACGTTTATAAGAGCAAAATTTTAGAGCATCCTGAAATGAAAACTCATGATATTGAAAGACGACAAAACAGACTTATGTTCTAAGGCAATTTTCAACCTTGTTAAATAATATAAAAAAAAACAAAAAAACTGACTCCACCACACAAGAGGCTGCATTACTGAAGCTGTTGGATACAGTTGATAACTTTGATCAGAATGCCATCAGACGCAAGGTCCATCAATTCTTTGAAAGGCAGGAACCATAGACAAAGTATTCCAGGAGGTTAATAGTGATGAAGACTTGCCTACTTTTAAAAGAACCACTTTTATACTTTACTCAAAGAATTTCATTTTGAGTATAGAAAACGGGGCAGAATGATGAACAGCCAAGAGATTATTTTATGGAGAAGGAACTGTTTAAAATGAATAAAGAAATATCCCGATCAGGGCAGGAAGATTTATTACTGGAATGAAACCTGGATAAATGCAGGACATTCAAAATCTGAAGTAAGGTCTGACGCTACAATTAAATAAGCAAGGCAAGCCTTCTTAGATGGCCTAAAGAATCGTTCGGGTACATGTATCTAACCAATTCTTCATTTGTGTTGTAAGTCAAGTAGACTGAACCTAAGAAAATACGGACCTGTACAACCTTGCTTTTGGGGATGTTGTGTTTTGTCTGGGCGTAAATGGGCTACGAATGGGATATAGTACAGGGAATTCCAGCTGTGTTCATAGGCGTAAATTTTATAGCTAATGAATTTTTTTCTCTGAAATCACCTTATTTGAAATCTGGAAGTCAAATTCTAGTCTTATATATATATATATATATATATATATATATATATATATATACCTCTGAATCACTTTATGCCATTAACCACGTCACTAAAATCATGACCATGTAATGCCGTATAAAATACAAGCCAATTAAAAGACTAGCTCCTAAATTACGACAATACGAACTTCCTTCCAATTGGGGCACCTTATAGTTATTTTGGGCAGGCGACGAATGTATTGAATTTTAATGGGGATAAAACTCTCTTAGCACATGAAAATAAATTTGTTTTTAAGTTTGGTGACAAAAGTAAAGGAAATCAATTAAAACAGGTAGAACTGCTTTGTTTGCAATGAGCCATTAGCACAATCGACATCAAGGGATTACATTACAAATAAATCAATAGAACAAAACACAAAAAGTTCCAAAACTCAGATATAATAAAGAAATAAGAACGAGGCATATTTTGAAAGTAGCACCGGGTTGGAACAAATCTGTCTACATCACTTTTTGAAGCGAATTTAACGTTATACCTATAACAAACGACACAACTACAAGACCACCGACTTGTTAGATCTTGTAAAACAAAACTAAGCATGAAATAGTTTCAGCGTAAGATTTTACCCAGAAACCTAATTGAAATGAGTAAATTCACAGTATTTACGTGATTTTACCGTTTACGGCTTGTAGCTTATTATAGGTATGTATCACGTGTTTTCATGTAAAAATAGTTGTTCGTATTAAATATACAAAAAAGTGTATTGTCACATTTTTATGTGAATTGTAAAGAATTGTAAAAGTATTAGGGAAATATTTACAAGAGATTGATAGTTTTTGCAGTGCAGAGGGAATTGAACGAATGATTGCGATCATCTAGAAGATATCCATTCCGATTCCGATTTCTCTGGTTTCAATTCCAATTTCTGAAATTCGGGTTCGACTTTTGCGATACAATCGTTAAGACCAGATTATATGCTGCGATCGTAACGTTTGAGGGATTTTAAGTCCAGCGACTCCAAACAAGTAACGATCTACCAGGTAATAACTGTAGCGGTATGGATAGTCTTTGGATGTATACGTATGTTAAGTTGCCGCTTTAATGTTAAATTTATCGCAAAAGGTGGTGCCGAGAGAGTGAGAATAAAAATAAAAGCAATAACCGAAACCTAAGAGATGTGTGCATTTTAAACAGTTCATTTATAATGAACCCTCCGGACTTTCGCAAATCGACTACCGATCATTAACATTGACGGTACGTTTTGGAACAGCGGAAATCGGAGTAAACAGGAATCGCGAACAAATCAGAGGAATCGGGGGCCCGGAATGAATGGGAAACAAACTGTATATTCTTCGAAGGGTATGGCTCAAATCCCTAAAAACAACAATGTTATAATGCCAAAGCAGCGACACTGCAGAGGGAATTGAGTGAATCGATTAGGAGGAACGATTTGACCCAGCTCTAAGCGCCCTCGTTATTGTACATAAGCAAGTAATACGAAATGCTCCTATAAAAATGTGTTACAGATTTTAGGAAGGTATAGTCCCTTACCTGGTACCATTGGAAATTGGTTTTTCTGAATAACCTTACATTAGCTGTGCATATCACATAACGTTGCATTTGAGAGATATCTGTTGATATAAATATTCTAAACAAACAAACTGGCTATAATGAGTTCTACCTCCTCAAAGGCATTGGTCATATTTAAATAGATGGTAACAGACGTGGCGACCTGCACTACAAAGTCACGAAATCACTTTTTTCTTTTGAAAACGTGTTAACAAAATTGGCATCCGAAGAAGGTATTAATTTTACCGCATTCTATGACAGTAAGATAACTTCTATTGGAAAGTGCTATTTTAAATTGGAATGCGACTTTATTTCTCTATAACAGTTCATTTTACAGAAACAAACAAAATTTCTCTTCAGATTGAAAATCAAGTTACCTTTGTGGAAGTTAGGTGAACAAAAATCTGTAAAAGCTTCATTGAGAAAACGTGGGCAGTTAAATTTTCATTGGTTGTATTAATTTTTTTAATTACTCCAAGTAACTGAATTATTGGGTTTATTTGAACTGAACTTTCTGGAATCAGTTAAATTGAACGTAATATACTACTAGTTTTCTTGAAAATAGCAAACCATGTACCTGTTTCATTAAACTGTTTAATTACTATATATATATAATGTATATAGGTTGTGCAACCTCCTGCTGGTGTATACCTTGTAGTATTTGAAAATATCCTAGTTTGCTTTAAGTGCTGTCGAATTTATTTATATATGTAAATGCGTTGAATGGGAATGAGTGCAATATTGTTTTATTATTAGAAATAAAAGTACAAGTTTGGTACATATGATGGCCTTATTCAGTTTCAGGTATCACTCGGTATTTTCTTAATTTAAGACAAATAGTGTGTAAAACTTGATCCCATATATAAGTTCACAATCAAATAAAATAAAAACAATATCGAATTTTGTTGGGGTTATGGAATTCGGAAGGTTTTATTTTGATTTGAAAACATCAACAACTATCAATATCAAGTTCTCCAAATTTATTGTTATCTAAGATTTGTCAGAGCACAGTTATTATATATACGTACATTATTTTAATTTTCATTTAAATCCAAATAAATTAATCCTCTAAACCATGGCAAACACTTTTACCTAAACTAATTAAACAAATTTATTAAATACAGTTGAATTGTTTTACTTGGACCTCATTTTGATAGCTCATTAATAAAACCGGTTTAATAAATTTAGTTAAATGATTGTGTCTTGGTTTAATTACTAGTTCCATAGATTCAAGAAAACTGTAACCGAAACCCGAATTTAATTGAGCTCGCTAGCTGTCACATGGTCAATTAAATTTTTTAGTTGGCCAAATCAAAATTTTATTTGGTTTAATACATTTTTTTCTCACTGAAGTGCATTCTTGCTCGACGAAACAAGCAAATTTGCGTTGGAGGTGTCATTTTGTAAGGTAATAGTTAAAAGTATTTATTAACTTTCACCAGATTTCTCAAAAAAACATGGAATCACATTTATTATAGCACCTAGATTTGTTCTGTATTTATGAAGTACCTAGTTGCTATACACAATATATATTGTCTTCTAAAATTTCATCATCGTCGCATTGGCTATGTTATTTTCGCAAATAGTAGCAATTGTCGAATGTTCGCTTTGATTCCTTGTTTATAAAAATGAGTATATCAGAGTATTTGTTACGCTGAATACAATATTTATTGTTGATACTGCAGATTCTGTTATAAAATATACATTCCAAAAGAAAATCCCCAAGGGATGAAGGGGTTCTAAAACTGGTCTGCACACGAAGCGCCTGCAGCAAGCTGTTGTGTACAGGGTGCTCCGGAAGAAGGCTGACACTCCCACCCTGGCCTACAACAAAACATCGCTAAAAAAATCGCGTATTCACCCAATGGGTGCGTCATCCGATACTTCTCCGCCTGTGGACAAGACACAAAAGCCCGACAAGTCTGAGTCTTTTCAAATCGCCGACCAAGCAGTTTTTTGGGACCGTTATATGTGTCGAGGGTAAGTGGTTAGGAAAAGCAGTGGCGTACTTGAGCTACTATATACAGATTCCTATACAATTTTACACGTTTCGTAATTGGTGGAAACTTGTTATTTGATATAAGTATCATTACTATTTTTTCTGCTGTTTGGAATGATGATAGTATTGATTGATAACAAATGCTGGAAATAATATATTCGTACATTGGTTTTTACTGCGCAACAGGTCGATACTAGGTATATTATTATAAAATATATCTAAAAGAGTTACAGGCCATTATATGTCCCTCCTGAGAAAATATGCAGCTCATAACGTGGTAACACTAAAATGCATTTTCACTCAATATATTTTTTTCTATTGTGAAACCACTTTGAAAGAAGTTTGACAGTAAAGTAGAGTTTCCCAATTGAGCGTCAATATTTAAGACGTGATTTCTAAGAAGAAAACTTTATATGAACGTATGTCCTGAACATCTTAACTTTTGAGATGCTGGGCGGTAAATTTTCCAAAAATAAATCATGTGTTATTGAGATTTGTAAATATTACCTTATATACTTTAATGAAACGTCTACTTGAATTAAACAAACATTATGGAGCTCGGAGAAAGTTCAGCGATTCTTTAATATCTTCAAATATATGTTTTTAGTAAGATCTGTAGACACAATTGTTTTGTTGTTTTAACCATGCAATACAGAGCACCTGCATAATCCCAATAAAAATTATGAAACTACGTTCAAATGATTCAAGTAAAAAAAATATGTTTACCTTATCTGATCGTTTCGCGCAGTTGATGTATTTCAGATAATCGAAAAGAGCGATATTTAGTCGTTGTAAGCTTCTTTGAGTAATTGAGAATTGAACTAAAGAAATTATGCACAATAAAGGAATATGCCTAGAAAAGTAGGGAATAAGGGAGCTTTTGCATACTGAGTTCCTGTACAGACACATGCTGAAATGATACGTTGTAGGGACAATGAACAAAAACAGATGACATCTCGCATAGAAACGGTGCGCACCATAATGAAGTGCGGCAGGCCATGAAATGATGGAAGTCATAGCAGACATTTGACGTCTGGCACATTTTCGGAAACTTCCATGTGATTTTGATCAAGTGAACTTAAATAAAATGAAAAATGGAGCGCAAAATATTCCTCATCCATGAAAAAGTTGTGACGGAATAACGTGTTAGCTGCTAAAGTGGGATACTGCAGTATCGAAAGGCCACATATGTACGTGATGAGATAAGCTACTACAAAAATAACGCAACTTTTGATGGTGTTCTGGAAAAAATACATGTTGGATATATGTCAAGAAGGCTAGTTGTGGAAATTTCAGCTGGTGGACTCCATGCTGAACCTCTTCTGAAAGCAGCTATCATCAATACTTACAATTATCTCTCATAATGCCTTATTTTACAGCTAATTCAACATTTTCCCCCAAAATCACCATAAATCACTGCTCAAGTAAGCAAGACACGCTGATTTACTGGGAAAATCGAAGCTTTTATAGGTTTTTAATGCCGAAATACAAGTACGTGGTTGGTTAGCTACAGGTAGAATACGTTAAGCAACGATATTAGTAAATTTACAGGATGGGATTTTTTTTGGACCAACAGTGACTTATCTGGCGTGCTTTTAAGGACCCCTCTGTACGCCAATGACTCATATGAGCAGCCGGCGACACATGTAGTGAAACGTGTAATTTTTTCGTTCCAATTGCTGTTATTTTGTGATTCACTTCAAGATATTTCAATTTTTGGCACGTGGCCTGTAGTCCCATAGTCACAGGGTAAGTTGTAATTTCCAATGAAAGGAATTGCACTGAGGGTGGGGGAGAACGCATGCATACCTATATAAAATACATTCACTCATTCAGATGCACATGACTTGAAACTCTTGATTTTTCGAAAACAAGAGTTTCAAGAGAAACTAGCAGACCCTCTATCGATGATCGCTTAACGACATCGATAGAATGTGCGAGGTAAAGGGAACCAACCCGGCTTTCCCAGAGACTGAAACACATGAGGAGACGTTGTAGCAGACCGCAGGTCACGCACAACACATGGCCTACCGAGACGCTGATGAGTCGGGCCACGCGGAGGTTTAGGGTTTAGTGGGTATTAGGTGATCTCTTCAAGACCCTGGAGCCCCACACACGTCGTAGCTCGTGCTATGGTATGGTGCGTAAATGCATTCCCCCCTCGTTAAAAAAAAAAAAAAAAAAAAAAAAGATGCACATTCATCTACAGGATCTTCGCTGGCTCTATATCAAAAGTTGTGCGGAATGATACTATGGGACTAAGCAATTGCGAAATAACCACGAAAACTACTCTAATAATAGATTTATCTATTACCCTAAGTAGCAATATACTATTTTAATGCATAAGTAATGACTTTGGATATTTGTGTTGCACACCCTAGTGTATGCCGTAATATACATAAAAAATATGTTTATGTGACATTATAATATCTTTATATAAATTATTAAACTTAACAAAAACTAAAGGTTGGTATGATACCCAACCTATGTATTTATATTTAAAACCTAACAAACTAAAGTTGAATAACAATACTTTTTATGCGCTTTTTGATGTGCTTAATATTATATTAAATTTCTAGTATATGGTTCACTCATACCATCATTCGTGAAGTGTTGTGGAATTGGATCAGTTCGCATTGCTAGTTCGTCTTTCATTAATACTAAGATTTATTTGTGTAAGCAGCTCTGGGCAATCTATACTAAGTGACATATAAATCCGAACACCCAGTTTAAATGGTTTTATTTTAATAAAATTTTGTATAAGTACTTAAAGAAGCATAATAAGTAAATGATAAAAATTTCAAAATGATTGCACTACTTTAAAGCCCTTTGACCTTTAATAATGTGTGGATGCACCCTGATGTGCTACGCATTCTCCAACGCGCCTAGGCACGTTTCTGATCAGGTGGTGAATGTCCTCCTGTGGTATCTCATTCCAGGCAACCACCAACTCCTCTCGAAGTGCTTCTAGAGTCTGAGGAGGACGTTGCAAATTGAGCAATCTCCTACCCATCATATCCCACACGTGCGCAATTGGGGATAAGTCGGGAGATCTTGGTGGCCATGGTAACAATGTGACATCATTATGTTGAAAGAAGTCTATTGTGACTCTTGCAACATGTGGTCGGGCATTATCTTGTTGGAAAGTTGGATCTGCCAGGGTGTCAAGATAGGGTAAAAGATGGGCTTCTAGAACTTCGTGGATATAACGCTGCGCGTTCATGTTACCTCTGATGAAGATTAAAGGTGACGTGGAACCATAAGCTATAGCACCCCAAACCATAACTCCAACAGTGTGATGAACATGTCTTTCAACAAAATACTGTGGATTCCTCCTTGAACCACGTCGCCTTCTAACCCTTACACCGACGTAATCGCCTTGAGTGGTGCAGACAACGGTCACTCTGGGATCAGGAATGGAACAGTCTTGTCTTTAGTGACGAGTCTCGATTTTGTTTAGGCATGCACGATGGTCGTGCCAGGGTTAGAAGGCGACGTGGTGAAAGGAGGAATCCACAGTTTTTTGTTGAAAGACATGTTCATCACACTGTTGGAGTTATGGTTTGGGGTGCTATAGCTTATGGTTCCAGGTCACCTTTAATCTTCATCAGAGGTAACATGAACGCGCAGCGTTACATCCACGAAGTTCTAGAACCCCATCTTTTACCCTATCATGGCACCCTGGCAGATCCAACTTTCCAACAAGGTGATGCCCGACCACATGTTGCAAGAGTCACAATAGACTTCTTTCAACATAATGATGTCACATTGTTATCATGGCCACCAAGATCTCCCGACTTATCCCCAATTGAGCACGTGTGGGATATGATGGGTAGGAGATTGCTCAATTTGCAACGTCCTCCTCAGACTCTAGAAGCACTTCGAGAGGAGTTGGTGGTTGCGTAGCACATCAGGGCGCATCCACACATTATTAAAGGTCAAAGGGCTTTAAAGCAGTGCAATCATTTTGAAATTTTGATCATTTACTTATTATGCTTCATTAAGTACTTATACAAAATTTTATTGAAATAAAACCATTTAAACTGGGTGTTCGGATTTATATGTCACTTAGTATATAATACCATTAACTAATATAAACAGAAAACATAAATCGAAAAAACTCCCTGTGGCGTTTCAAGGAGTGGACGTTCAACGTGCTCATTAGTTCTGAGGCATTCTGAATCCGACACATTTTAATAGCTACTGCTCTAAAAATTTACCTTCCATGGAGTTAATGTCACCAATTAAATTTGGCAACTATAGCACTGTGATTTAGTCCAAAATACTCCGCATGAAACAGCAGTATAAAATTTCAGAAAACTTCTACAGCGAGTATGTTCAGTAAATCTAAAAATGTATCCCAATATTTTATATCTGTGTTTTAAAAGTTTATTTTGTATCAAGAGTTATACCTAAATCACTAACTGTATGTATAAGTCCTCATGACGTCACCGTTTTAAACTTTATATTCATCGTGAGAGAATTTAAACTGCGGCTGAAGATTCTTATTTATATTTTAACTTTTTTTACTTACTTTTAGAATACACCCATATCGTGACGTTTTGCATTAGGTCTTGAAGCAGGAAGACTTTGATAAGAGGTTGGACTATTGCCATTGGATGATACGCGAAAATAGAGAATTTTTATTTCAAACTCTTTGGACCGATGAAGCCACCTTTAAAAGTGACGATAGGGCCAGTCTGTACCATATGCATTATTGGTCTGCAGAAAATCCACGTTGGTGCGTGAAATTCAGCACCAAGGGCGTTGAAGTTGAAATGTGTGTTGTTTTTGTGCCATTGGAAAAACGGCAGAAGTTGTTTTTACACATTTTGCTATTATTGAACGGGAGCATGTTAATGCTGTATTTCAACAACGGTGGATTGGGCGAAGAAGTCTGTTCCCCTTGCCTTCGCAATCACCAGACTTAACTTGTCTTGATTTCTATTTATGGAGAATGCTAAAGGACATCGTGTTTCAGACTCAACCTATGTATAGGATAGTCAGCATTTTAAATCGGTCCTTTTTCGGGTAACAACTTAATAAAAACAAAAAATGCAGATGCAGTTTAAATAATACAAATTTAAAGGATCTCCGTATAAAATCTTCTTTTCGGTTTGATATCGAGATGCGGTTTTCGCGAGCTTGTTTAGACAGCATTTAGCTACTTTTTCGTACAAAACAATTATACCAATGCATCTTTTTTTTTGAGAAAAGTAGTAATTTCAGTCGGAATGCCGAAAAACCAGCAGCAAAACTCCAGCGGCCACATGTGAAACTTAACATAACTTCAAATGTTATAACCTTTGTAGCGCAAATATAGCTAGCCCAAGTTTGTTAAGATCGGCTCGGCTGTTTCAAGAATAGAAGGTGTTCTTTACGGCAACCTTTGAATACCCCCACCTCTTTATTTTCAGAGATACAGCAAAATTTTTCAAGCCACCTGGTACTTGAAGCTTGCTTTAGAAAGCAGTTATTATGTTCTCATAGATGATTGATATTGTGGCACTTGATTTTCCTGCGGTGAAGCCATGCTGTTAGTCATTACTAAAATATCGGGTGTCCCATAGCAGTTTCTTTGATACCACGTAATCTAAAAGCTTGCGAATTTCAGATAGGAGACATACTGCCCGATAATTGTGCACATCATCCTTGGGACCAGACTCATGGATTGGTGTAAGAAACTCTCTTTGGAAAGACTTTCTATCTAACGATAGATTGAAGAGAGGTAGGAGTAGTTCAGCAAGAGTGAAAACACACTTTTCCAAAAAAAAGGGGGAATACCATCCGGTCCATAAGACATCATCCAAGGGGACGTGTGCCTTTCTAAAATCGGTCAATTCGTTTTCAAGAAAATTAGAAAAATGCTTATTTAATTTAATTTTTTCAGGCCGAAAACAAAAACACGCGAAAATATCACTTTTTGTTTCAATAAGTGTTCAAAATGTTGCTTGTTATTGGACAAATAATGATATAGGCGATGTTCAAATTCCCGACGGATATTTTCAAAAACATGGGATATCATGACAGCTTTTGATGATGCGTTGACGAAGTTCATCCAAACTTTCAGGTTGGAGAGTAAACAAAATAGATTTCAAATTGCCGCATAGAAAAAAGTCTAATGGTGAAAATCAGGAGATCTAGCAGGCCATTTTATAGGCCCTCTTCGCCCTATCCATTTATCTGGAAATTTGTCGTCTAGCCATTGCTGAATCGGAAGAACATAGTGAGGAGGAGCGCCGTCTTGCTGGAAATATATTTGAGCGTCATCAAGTACAGGGTGTCCATCCGATTTGGTTTTCTATCGTCTCAGTGTTAAGCCTCCATTCAAACTGCTTTTAATAAACAATGGCCCAATCACTTTGTTTCCTAAAATGCTTGTCCACACATTAATTTTTTTTAGGTACTGGGTATGCCCTTCTACAAAAGCATGAGTATTTTGATTGCTCCAACACCTGCAGTTATCCTTATTAACAACTTAGATGAGATGTGCGTTCATCACTGAAGCAGATATTCTTGACATCAATGGTATTATCATTAATCGCCTATCAAAATCATCTTCGAAAAAGAGACAGCCGACGTATCTGCATTAGCCCAAGGAAAGGCAGAGAAGAAGACTCTGAGCCCCTCCCAGTTGACATGTAGGTGATGCCAAATTTTGCGACCTGGGCGAGTTTCTGCTACCACAGCGGGTTCTGACCGAAACCTAACCTCCACAACACCGGGGTTTGAGTTGTCCAGGATAGCAGTGTTGTAGGGGACAGGATGCGCGGTCAGAAAGGGATCCAGCTGGCTACTGGCATGAGATGAGACGCGGGGAAAAAAGTAGGGATCGTCATCAGTTGGGTTAGCCCCTGAGTAAGAACGAACGCTTCAACTGCACGACCTGCTGCATCGGTCTTGTTTGAGCCCAACTAAAGCTCATTATGGGCATTGAACTCACCGAGAAGAACAACCTCTTTGGTTGATGTTTTGGAGCCACAGAATTTCTTTCCGATTTGACTCAAAAGAAGCGTCTCTTGAGCAGGAAGGACTGCTGTAGGCAGAAGCCACCACTCCCCCGTTCTTTCTCAGATTGGAGTGCACCTCGTAATTTTCGAAGATAAGATGGTTAATTGGTGCAGACTCTGAGATGTTTGTCTCCGCCAAGAAAATCATGGCGGGACGATTGAATTGCATGAACTGATGAACAGCATCAATGTTGCTGTTAATCCCGCATATGTTCGTGAAAATTTTATTTTCGATGTTGGTCCCTCGAGTCCACCCTCGACCCGGACATATCGAGAGTGGAGGGTTATGTTACAAATATCTAGCAAATATCAGCCTGAAGTTTAATACAATTCAAAAAGAAAGCAGCGTCACAATAGGAGAGCTCTGACGCTGACACGGCACAGTAGAAATATATAAATTTCCAAACCTTTATGAAGGAGAAAAAAAACTATGAAAATTGAAGAGGCCATAAAGGCGTCAGGAACGACTGACGATACGGCCCTAAGTCGGGCCTACAATTGTAGGACGCCTTTAAGGCTTCCTTGATTTTCAGAGTTTTCTACTTTTCCGTGTCAGCGCTCTATTTTGAGGTTATGTCACACATATATATTTGCATCGAATTGTTCATGCTTTTGATTTATATCATGTTTTAGTAGCCTGAAATTTCATACAATTCAAAAAGAAAACATAACTTCACAACAGGAGAGCGCTGACGCTGACACAGAGCAGGCATAATCTAGAAATTTTTAAAGGAGAGAAAAGACTGTGACAATCAAGGAAGCCATAAAGGCATCCTACAATTGTAGGAACGACTGACGATACGGGCCTGTCTCCATATCCGTTTGATCTCCATTGCCAAGTTCTGATATTTTCTGGCATTCTCTTGTTTGGTTTTCAGTAGATATATTATTATTATTATCCTAATTTCTTTGGGATGTTTATTCGTTGACTCAATGCTTTAATATTTAAAATCAGCGCCTATGAAACTCTGAACATGAAGGTAAAGAGGCAAATAAAAAACAATGAAAAAATGTGTTCACATCCGGATTATTACCGTTCTTGCGCCAATAGCCGCGCGAGGGTCCGTTATCCTTATCACTCCATCACTCTTGGTTCTTGAATCTGGGATGCGATGAGAGCCGATGAATGATTGGGCGTGCCATCGCATTGCAACGTTTGAAAACCCAGCTTTCTGCTCAACTAATTAAGCTAATTGCTTTTTTAAACATCGGTATTAGCGATGAGAAACAGATTTTTTCGAGCTGGTTGCCGCGTTTAATTGATGACTTGTTGTATGTTGTAAACGGAATATAGGTAGGTACCGGTGATTGCCAACGTTAACGTTTCAAGTATCTACGAAGTTTGAAGGAGTTCGAACTAATGGACCAAATGAATACAGATTAACGTTAGGTCACTTTGCATTTTGAAATGGAATCAAATACTCCAGTTCCTGAAAAGTAATATCTATAAATATTCAGGGTATTCCTTAATGATATGCGAATATTTAAAGGTGTGAATCTACATGAAAAATTAATGTTGGTTTGTTTTATAAACGATGGTCCAAAAATGTTTAATTACAAAAAATATTTTTAGAACCGCTTCAGATATTTCACTGATATTTAGTACATATTGAAAGTTAATAAAGTTGCATATTTTTCAAAGCAAACATATTTTTTAGCTTTAACAGTGGCGTGCGTACGGGTATTGACATCGATATTTTTTAAGAAAAAAATGGTACCCCAACGGTTTTTTGCCAAACAAAAATTATTTTTGAATTCCCCGTTCAATTTAAAATGAATCTCTTTTGAATTGTTTTCCTTCGATACGCCATTATTGAGTAAAAAAATAAAAACCGATCTATTGTCCCAGAAAATTAATGTAATAATTATTGAAGAATGCAATTTAGCAATAAATATATAGTTGCTTTTGAATATGTCACTGTCTTTTGGCATCTGATAAGTCTATGGACCTTTTGTCGGTAGTATCTTCAAAAAGTTACACAAAATCCGCAATTTGAATCAATGACTCTGTTCACGGACAAAGCTAATTTTTCTCGAAATGCCGTTCAGAATTTCCACAATAATCATTTGTGGGCAGAAGAAAATCTCTATACCGTAACCGAAAAATTTCCAACGACTATTTTCGGTTAACGTATGGGCAGGAATTATTGGCAACCACTTTATTGGCCCATTCTTCATGCCGGGACGACTTGACGGACAGACTTACCTCAATTTTCTTCCACAACAGTTGCCTTTGCTGCTTGATGATGTTTCGTTAGTAATAAGAAACAATATGTGGTACATGCATGATGATGCACCAGTGCATTTCAGTGAAGCGGTTCGTACTTATTTACAAACTGTTTATCCAAATCGTTGGATTGGTCGCGGTAGGCCCCAAGAATGGCCACCAAGGTCCCCAGATCTCAACAGTTCAGATTTCTTTTTGTGCGGCTATTTAAGACACTAGTGTACACAAGTCCCATTAACACTGTAGGGGAATTAAGAGAAAGAATAGTTGCAGCTTGTAATAGAATAAAAAACACTCCAGGGATATTTCAACGAGTGTGCAATTCCATGACAAGGAAGGCGGAAGCATGCATACTGAGTGAAGGGGACCATTTTTTACAATTTGTGTAATCATTTCGTTGGCTTTGATGATATGTTTATGCTGTCAATAATTGTTGTTGTTCACTACCCCTAACGTGTTTAATTTTTCCAATTAAATTAATAATAATTTTGCAAGTTAGGCAGTAGAACAGTTTTTATTTTTTTACTCAAAAATGGCGCATCGAAAAAAAGCAATTCAAGAAAAATCATTTGTTTTAAATTAAACGGGAAATTCAAAAATAATTTTTATTTGGCAAAAAACCATTGGCGTACCATTTTTATCTTAAAAAATATCGAAGTCAATACCCGTAGGGCACGCCAATGTTGAAGCTAAAAATTATTTTTGCATTGAAAAATATGCAACTTTATTAACTTTCACTACGTACTAAATATCAGTGAAATATCTGAAGCGGTTCTAAAGATATTAACTAAAATAAAAACTTAAACACCCCGAGTTTTTGTAAGGAAAATTCTTGGACCATAATTTATAAAGCAAATTAACATTAATTTTTCATGTAGATTCACATCCTTAAATATTCGCATATCGTTAAGGAACATCCTGTATACAGTGTGTCTTAGATACGCCTGTCTATACAGGGATCACGGCTCCTGTTACACCTACAGTAAGAGTTAAATGGGGAAAGTTTAAGAGAAGACTTAGTACTTTCTATAGCCTGTTTCAGACTTACGATCAATTGGCTTCGAGAATATCAGCAAGTAAATCCAAAAGATTGATTTGGCAGCTGTCAAGATGTGACATTATTTGGGCATTTTTTAAGAAAAATAAGATAACATGTATGACATGTGTCAATATCAATAGTCCTTTGTTTTCCAGCAACCAGTCTCAACTTTCATTTTTTTCATGACCGCCATATTGGATTTTTTGAATTTTGAAGAGAGTGTGAAATTTTCAGTCCAGTGATGTCTCACAAGTTCATAAAGGATTGGAATATCATCCAAATAATATCATCACACGTAATGTCATGTACTAGTTTTTTTCTAAGGAGGCCATGATTTAGATGTTTGTCAGAAAATAACATTAATGAGTAAGACATAAGAAACACATAAACGGCTTCCATTCTCTTGAAACCAGGTTGTTCTAAACTCACCTTCGGCTAGACTAGCTCGTAAATCCGGCACGACCTGGTTTTGCAAGAGCTCTAGCTACCTGTCCGTTTAGGATGTAGACAAACACAAATGGTCCTATAAGTCGATTTCCTGAAGTGATTAATACCTAATTTCAAATAGGTGCCCAACTAAAAAGGTAAGGTAGATTGAATTACCAATGACCCCACACCAAAAGGTAGTTCCAAATCTGGTCTGTAGACGGCTCTCTGAGGGTGATGGCGTTCTACAGCACAATGATAAGTGTTGTACTTATTAAAAGCTCCACAATTGGTAAACCTACCACAAAATATACAAAATCGGGATTTTCATTAGACTTCCTAGTATACCACTCGCAGAAGCGCATTCGCCTTGGAAAATCAGTTTCCTTAAGTCCTTGAACTATTGTAAGTTTGTATGGATGGTACTTATTCTTATCTAACACTCTCTGTACTGTTGATTTTGACACACCAATTTCTCATTATATAGTTCTTACGGAAGCACTTGGGATTTCGTTGACAGCTTGTAAAATGTTTCTGTCACGATTTTCATTTTCAATATTGTCTCCGCTTCTAGGTTGTCCTAAGGCCTCATGCTTTATTAACTCCAACAGCTCAATCTGATTTTTCGACTGACTACCATTCCACTGCTACACTAGCTATGTCTGGTGTAGAGGAAATCAATGTGCTACAGGCGCTCAAGAAAATTAAGCCAAAAATGACTGGGGCCTGATCAAATACCTGCATTTTTTGTGAGAGATTGTGAGTCCATTTTAGCATATCCACTCATGATCATTTTCTCTGAAAAAAGATCACTTTCCATCTATTTGGCAGTTGTCTAGGGTAACTCCTGTTTCTAAAAAAGGTGATAGGAATTATGTAGAAAACTATCGGGCTATCACAATTATCAGTAATTTCGCTAAAACATTCGAAATAGTGATACAAACTGTATTATATTTCCATGTAAGCAGGTCTATATCCGTCAGTCAACACGGTTCCATGGAGGGCAGGTCCACAGTTACTAACTTGCTACATCTTACTGAATATGTTTGTGAATCAACCGATAGACAACTTCAAACGGACGTAACATATACTGATTTCTCTAAAGCGTTTGATAGTTTAGACCATAACATACTACTCATTGTTGCTATTTTTCAGATGTTATTTATTTCATAGGAAACAGTAAGTTATGTGCAAAGGACATAAGTCAAGCGAATACCCTGTAATGTCCGGTGTCCCTCAAGGATCTAATCTGGGACCTCTGTTATTTATTATGGTCTTAAATGATATTTCTAAAGTAATCGATGTCGATTTTCTTATACTTCGAAGTTGAGTCATTTATTTTAACAGTGAGTAGATCTGATCAAAAGAAATGTTTTTTTCCTTTACCATTTTTCTGGTAAAATTAAAGTAACAAAGTTATAGCCCTTTGGAAGTTTGAGTACCGACCTGTCTCAATAATAATATTATGTGCTCGTGTTTGGCGACAACGGATATAATCCGCCGTATCGGTTCATCGCATCGGAAACAAAAAAGCGAAAGAATTTGGAACGATGTTTTTACAATTATTTCATTCATTTGTATACAGTCAGTGTCAGTGAATAGTGGTATCTGTTGCGTGGATCAAACGAAATAAAAATGGCACATGTTTATGCGGATCGGTTTCCCAATCGAGTGCAACCAACCCCTCGTGCCTTTGTTAATGTAGTACAACGGGCTCGTGAATCAGGTGACTTAAGACCTCACAGGGGACCTCACGATCAAATACAGGTCCGCACTGAAATACTTGTCGGGAGGATACTTTGTAAAACAAGGTAAACATTTTTTTTATTTTTTATTTTATTTTTACACACATATTTTGGTTTATCTTCCTTCTACAATCATTATCTGAAAATTAATGACTCAACTTCAAGTCACCCTGTATATGCTGACGATATGAAACTTTTCTGTAGAGTCTCTAACATTGACGATTGTCATCGCTGGCAATTCAACATTGTAAGGTTTGACAACTGGTGTCGTGAAAACAGACTGGTTTTGAATGCTGCTAAGTGTCACGTTTTGTCGTTCACTTTAAAAACAGGGGTAATGATGTATGAATATAGTATTGGTGACAGGAAACTTGACAGACCTAATAGAGGAGAAGGTGCTTTGTTTTTATTTATTTAAAATACAATGTTCATATTTGTTTTAATATTAGGCCTAGTATAGCATAGCTGGAACATATGTATGTAATAATACCGGGAAAAAATAGTCTAAATATGAAAAGCTTTCACTTTACAATATTTATTTCTATAAAAGGTAAAATACAAGATTTTGCAGGTAGGGTCCAAATATGGGCTACCATCAAAATACATCTAGATATTGCCCGTGGTTTCACAGTATTTCAAAAAAAGATATTCTAGGTATGAAATGTTATCAATAATCATATTATTAAAAAAACAGTTTAAACTATAAAACCAAATAATAACTGTTGCACAAATGCTTATCGCCATTACGTCAGGCTTGAAACAATAAACACAAGTTTATCGACAAAAAGTCTTGGAGACAAAATATAAAACTTATTTACAAAAGTCACATATGTAAATGTCCTTTTCAGCACCCGCACAGTCACTATGTGCCCACATAAAACACTGAAAACACTTCACCCAAACTTCTCCTCTAGTGTCTTCTGAAAACATTCCATTGCAAAATAAGCAACTTGCATCCTCATCGTCTGGGTAATGTCCATTAGGCCTTTCAATGTCACTCGAACTGTCGTCGGGTAAGTCACCATCAGAATCTGAAGATTCTGACTCCGGTTTTGAGCTTATTTTTGGTCTTTTGTCATCTTATTGCTGCTCTTTTTTTTTGAGCCATCAAAATCGTTAAATAGCAATTTTTTTTTGCTCATGTTCGCTGCAGACTTTTCCAGGCTCTTCGAAAGCTCTTCTTTGTATGGTGTATCTGTGATCACACAAGCACTTGAAGACTTGCGACCACGATTTGTGACCTTTTCTTGATGTTGGGTACTGGGGCAATTTGAAAAGGGCTAATTTGCTTCGATGGTCCAGGTAGATTCTTTGGAGTGCTTGAAGAGCAGCATTGAGAAAATGATGCATGGGAAGATGATGTAGATCCTACCACCTTTGACTGATCAGCCTGGGGTGCATTGCATGTTTTCTCTGCTTCGATTTCAGAGGCTATGAAATCAGCCTCTGTGAAAATATTTTTGTTCAAAGGAAAAATTCCGGTTGCCTTGAAACCATTGACTGCAATATCTCCCGTCTGGACCTTAAGGTAAGCTTTCCCAAAGAGCTCCATGATGTCATATGGTGTAACAGCGCGGTTTGAATGTCTAATAAATTGTCTTACTTCCTCACTATAAAAAGCTTTTAATGGTCCCATGAATGTCTTGTCGAGCGGCTGCAGTTTATGTGTAGAGTGCGGTGGAAGACAAATTATTGTCACGAAGCTCTTTCGGGCCATGTCAATTAAATCTGGATTTCGGACGTGACTGTAATGTCCGTCCAAAATCAGCAGAACTGGCGAGTTTTCTGTCGGACAGACTTTCTCAATAAAATGAGCAAACCAGTCTGTAAAAATATTACTTTGAACCCATCCTGAGGGGTGAGCTCTCCCTATTGAACCTGGAGGGCATCCTTTCATTAGGATTTGAGTCATATTTGTCCTTGGGAAGATCACTAGAGGAGGGACGAAAACTCCAGAAGCACTCATGCATGCAATTATCGTTACGGTAGAACCTCTCTCTGCAGAAGTCAAGGCTGCTATTTGCTTTTTTCCTTTTCGACCAATGACATGAGGAATTTTGCTTTGAACAATAGAAAGTCCTGTTTCGTCAACATTAAACACTCTCTCAGCTGGAAATTTGTGTTTTTCGTAAGCCTCTTCGAGCATATTGAAAAAACTCTGAACATTCTCTTTGTTGAAGCCTAAAGCTCTTGAGAAAGATGTTCCACATGGTTTCCGAATAGATAGGTGCTCTTTATGACGATTTAAAAAAAGATCCACCCAAGATCTGCCGGCCTCGTTACGGTTAAATGGCGTTTCAAGATGATTTCTAATTGCAATTTGATAAGCCATTCTGCGCAAATCTCGGATAGTGTACCCATAAAACTTCTGCTCCATTATGAGTAAGTAGGAAACTAACTCTTTTTCCAAGTCTTCACCCAAGTAAGGCTTTCGCCCAAGCTTAGTACAAACTGCTTGTGCTGGAGTAAGGTCAAGTTTTTTACTCAAAGTTTGTAGGGTTGTACGAGGCACATTAAAAGTTTTTGCCGCTTTTAAGGTTCCCATCTTTTTTTCTCGAACCACTGTAATTGCTGTTTCCATGTCTTCTTTCTTCCACGACTTCCTTTTATCTTTCTTGACATATTTTGGATTGCTGCGCGGCATTCTGAAACCAAAATAAGTCGTAATACTAAATAAAGGTCCAAATTCGGGCTAGCCCAAATTCGGACCACACTTTGTAGCCTATATTTGGACCATCGTTATCAAAAAGAATAGGTGTGTGGCAAATATTAGTGAACAACATTATAGCAAATGTAACCTATGTAAGAATAACCTTAGTATGTCACTAAAATCATTAATGAAATAGATCAGTTCTAAGTTCAAAAGATCACAGTGTCAAAAAGAAAATAAACATACCTTATAAACTTTCCGAGTCGCTAAATCACAGGATATAGCACACCGTGGAACATAACATCTACACATGTCAAATGAACACAACCGATTTTTTACCGCCAACGGTTTGACTGACGAGACATCATTGTGCGCTGTTGCCTTCTCTTTGCCAGTAAGTAGGAAACCACAGTATCAAGTAGCCTATATTTAGACCCTAGCCTATATTTAGACCTTCTCCTCTACAGTTAATGACTTGGGAGTCACATTTGACAGAAAAATTTCCTTCCCCTATCACATCTAAAATGCTGTTGTGGCTGCATCAAAGGCGTATGGTTTTATTGTAAGAAATACTGGTGATTTCCCCAACTCCTTTACACTGAAAATACTGTACTATGCTTATGTAAGATCTAAGCTTGAGAGTATGCGTCCCTGGTATGGTATCATCATCAAATATATACTGACCGCTTAGAGTCCGTTCAAAGAAAGTTTTTAAAATACGAAGCTGACGGGATATATCCTGCTAGTGGCTTTCCTCATAGTGAGTTGACGGTGAGACACAAAATCTATGAATTATAGAGTAGACGCAAAAATAACTCACTTAAGTTCACTCACAAGCTCATCCATGGCATTATTGACTCCAGTGTCATCATAGAACAACAGAACAACGTAACTTCTTAATTCCTAGACTAGCGTCACGAACTAGTTTAACTTTTTACTTAGCCAGGCCTAGGACTGACATACTTAAGTTTTCCCCTATCTATACAGAGTGGCGCATCAAAAACGAAGCAGGCGCATTTAGTGGCAGCTCAGTTTTTTTTTGAAAAACGCTCAGACCCGTCGATTTTGTTTTCGAGGGGGACACAAGTTTGGCAAAAAATCACGTTAACACGTGCAGCCTCGTGGGCGGGGTGACACCAACCCTAAAATCTTAAATGGAAAGGGGGGTCGAGTGATACCTCATTTTTAAGGTCTTACAATTCCCTTTATAATGATATAAAATTAATGTACTTCAGTTCAGTAGTTTTGAAGATTTATTGGTTTGAAGCTTAAAGTACCTAGACTTTAATAGGTACATCAGATTAGTTTGTATTACTTTCAGAAGAAATTTGACTAAAAGAATTTACTCAATAAGTAAATGCTTTTCTTCGCTACACCCATGGTTTGTTTATCATTTTGTTGTTGAAAATAGCTGTTGGAGCGTTTTTTGTGGCAAAAAGTGATTTCTTGAAGAAAGATAAGGAAATATCTCGTACTTATTTTAAGTAGGAATTTAGTACATAGTTTGCAATTGATTTGACCAAACTTTGTTGCTAAAATAACTTGTAACGCTTTATTACATAAATTAACCATGGTATATTCCACAGCTGAAAGAGTTGAAAATATGTTCTAGAACTTGTAGCTAAATTTCGGGAAACTGGGTCAGTCGTCAATAAAAACCGCAACATTGAAAATACAATAAAGTACGAAGCAATAGAAGTGGGGATTTTAGGGCAAGTTTATGTAGATCCTACGTTAAGTACCCGCAAATTAGAGACTGTGTGTGGTGTTAGTCGACGTACTGTCCAACGGATTCGAAAGGCCCGTAGTTTTCATCCGTATAAAATTCACCCGGTACAAGAACTTAATGAAGACGATTTTGATCGGCGCGCCGATTACAATTTTGTGAAGATATGAGTGAACGAATTATAAACGATGAACATCTTCTATTCAACACTTGCTTTTCCGACGAATGTTCCTTTTTCTTAAATGACATATTAAATCGTCATAACTGCCGATATTGGTCCGATTCTAATCCCAGAATTTATAATGAGGTTCATACACAGCAGCCACAAAAATTAAATGTTTGGGTTGGTATTTTTGGAGATCATTTAGTTGGTCCTTTTTTCTTACCTGGAAATTTTACCGGTGAAATGTATTTGGAATTACTGGAAGACGCCATAGATCCTGTATTAACAGCCATAATTGAAAATCAGAATGATCGGCGGTACATTGCGGATATGATGGTGCCCCACCACATTACGCATTACGTGTTCGACGTTTCCAGATCGATGGATTGGTAGAAGAGGTGCCACTGAATGGACCCAAGATCGCCAGATTTAGCACCTTTGGATTTCTTTATGTGTGGTCATTTGAAAAGCAAAATCTATGCTACTCAGCCAACATCATTAGAAGACCTGCGGCAAAGAATTGTGAACGAGTGCCTTCAAATTACTCCTCAAATGTTGCAAAATGTGCGGCAACGTTTTGACTAAAATCTTTATTATTGCATGTAGAGTCATGGTGGCTATTTTCAACATTTACTTGCCTAACGGGCCAGTTCATTCTTTATTTTTAAATTACTTTGCTGCCAAATGTATTGATCTCCACTAGTGATGATGTATTAGTTTTATTTAAGCTTTAAATCAATAAATCTTCAAAACTACTGAACTGAAGTACATTAATTTTATATCATTATAAAGGGAATTGAAAGACCTTTAAAAGTAAATGCGTCTGTTTCGTTTTTATAATTCAGTTAATAGCGTTTTAGATATATTTTTATTTTGTGCGACTTTTGGAGACATTGATGCTTATTTTCCTTAATGCTTGCCGGTCTGATTGTTGAGTGCTGGATAAGTAAAGCTACAACGCTTTTTTTCCTCGCAGTTCTGTTTTGAGGTATTCTTTGCAGCGTTTTAGCTTTCTCTAAATACATCCACTACATGCATCTGTTTATATTTTCATGTTTATCCATCCTGTAATTGGCTATGGCTGTTGGATGTTGCTAAATAAATAAATAAATAAATTAAGTAACTATTTTTCTAAATTTTATTTTCACACAAATAAATAATGGCCTCCTTAGAAAAAAATTAATACATAACATTACGTGTGATGATATTTTGATGATAATACAATCTTTTATGCACTTGTGTGACATCACTATGCTGGAAATTATACGCCCTATTAAAAAATCGGAAAATCCAATATGGCGGCCATAAGAAAAATGAAAGTTGAGGCATGGAGCGGGAAAACAAAAGATGCTTGTTATGCACGCTATCTTATTTATCTTAAAAAAAGCCCGAATAATTTCAGTCGTTCCTACTATTGTAAGACGCCTTTATGGCCTTCTTGATTTTCATAGTTTTCTACTGTTCCGTGTCAGTGCTTTATTTTGAGGTTATGACACAAATGTCTATTTGCATCAAATTATTCATGCTTTTGATTCAAATTATCTTTTATATCAGCTTGAAATTTCCTGCAATTGAAAAATAAAAGATAGCCTCACAATGGGTGAGCCCTGACGCTGATACGGAGCAGTAGAAATCTAGAAGTTCCCCAGCCTTTTTTAAGGAGAGAAAAGACTATGGAAATCAAGGAGGCCATAAGGACGTCCTACAATTGTAGAATAGATAAGCGAATCTGGAACACACTGTATATGTAAGACGACGACAGACGGGTAAACGTAAAAACAAGCCCGACTTAGGGCCATATTGTCAGTCGTTCCTACTATTGTAGGACGCCTTTATGGCCTCCTTGATTTTCATAGTTTTCTACTGTTCCGTGTCAGTGCTTTATTTTGGGGTTATGACACAAATGTCTATTTGCATCAAATTATTCATGCTTTTGATTCAAATTATCTTTTATATCAGCTTGAAATTTCCTACAATTGAAAAATAAAAGATAGCCTCACAATGGGTGAGCCTTGACGCTGATACGGAGCAGTAGAAATCTAGAAGTTCCCCAGCCTTTCTTAAGGAGTGAAAAGACTATGGGAATCAAGGAGGCCATAAGGACATCCTACAATTGTAGTAACGACTGACGATACGGTCCTTAATAGGTTGAGAAGTACCACCCTGTACCATTAAGTTTTATTACTTACAACCAGTTATCCTCCTTTGGCATAGAATAAGGGCGGTATGGCTTGATTGTCGGGGCCAACACCTATTTTTGGAATAACATTAGCATGAGTACCTCTTATACTCAACTGATTTCGTCACATAGACTGAATCAAACCTACAAACAGACTATTTGGTCGCAAAGTGTAGGGAAAGATATTCTGAGGGATTGTTACGAAAAGCATTCCAGAAACAAGCTTATCATGTTGCCGTGTCAATACCCGAAAGCTCCGGCGTTACCCCTGTTACAGAGATAACCGAGAAATATGACTACTTCGCCGTGTCAGTATCCAAAGCGCGCCGGCGTTTCCTCTGGTAGGGGGAACTTAACATAACTACATGAACTCAGCAATCCGGCTCTAGAAGTTCCATAACAACCCAAAAAAACTGGAGGCGTGCCACTAGGTACTCAGTAACAATAAACAGTAAAGTCGTAAGCCATAAATCAAAACATGAAGGGAAAAAGCATAGCATCTTTATAAACATGGCTTATTATTCATGACCATGGATATAAAAGTATTATGGTTAGAAATCCATCTACTACAGCAGAACAAAGGAATACTCAGGTAACCAAAACACTACAACCAATAGCACAGTAACACGAATCAAGTTCACTCTGAACCCTACGTGAAATTAGCAGGAACCATTATACTCATGTGAGTGCAAATAACGCCATTGGAAGCTTACATTAACCAGACTTGTGAACCTTCAAGAAGGAATACATTCGGCCATCGAACATTCAACGTGCCCGGAGGTGATCATTCGCTACCAGAATACTCCGGTGGAACTCCATCGTCACCACTTTCACTATCCGAGTCGTCCGAAATATCTTCTGGTGTACACCCAGATTTCATCCTGCCCACGTAACTCTCCTCCCATAATTCGCTTTCTGCTCGGTACGGTGTGATCCCCATCATGTACGATACAGCATACCTACCATCAGTCAAAGCAGCAACCAATGGACCGCTATAAGATGACGAGTTTTCGACTCGACCCCGTAGCAGGATTCTTAATTTCGACCAAGACTAAAACGCCCGGCCTATATTTTCGCGGGGCCTTCGGCCTCTTATCAAAACTAAGTTTTTGTTTATCTTGAGATTCCTGTACTGTTCGCTGAGCTCCCCCCTCCTACGTTATATACTCAATTGTATCGTCACCAACAAGGTTAACATAAAAAGGATTATCTGCCGGAGGAATCAGGTTTAAGTATGGTATGTAGCTCTTGATATCCTTAAGTTTAGCTTCCGCTACAGGGTTTTCAATGGGCCAAAGAGGTTGCAAATGCCGAGAGAAAGGCATTTTTTGTGGTTTACCTTTATCTTTTTTAATATTAATTTCTTTATAGTCATCAGTGCTGTCGTGGGTTGTTTTGATAAAGATACTATAGGGCTTCTCTTTTAAAACCTTAATTTCGTTAATTTTTAGTTAGTTGATCTTTTCCTTTTCACAACTTTTTTTCTATTAGTTATTTCTTTTTCAATCTTTTGGGTACTAACAAAGTCTTCTCTTTCTATGCTCACCACCTCAATGGGACGCTTCTTTCTACAGGACTCCATAACCTGAATGTAGTCTTCAGGGGAAAACATTTCAGTGTGCCTTTTGAGAACACATTCTACATCCCCAAATTCACTGTTATTGGGCAGAAAACTGTGTCCGGATGTCAAAAATTGCAACTTTATATATTCTACGTGTTTAGATCCCCCAAGAGCACATTTTAACAAAAGTACCATGTTAATATTTCTATTGTGACCCCACAGGAGTCGCTCCATAATATACGCTTTTTAACGGTTTTTGAGACATTATTATTTGCATATAACGCAGCAAACAAGAGCCAACCGCCACAGTTGTAGAGCCATAGCTATCTTTTATAAAATATAATGTTTGTATTAAGGCCGGCAGTACACTATAAAAGTTCTTTTACAAAAATCTTTCATAAATTACTTTTACAAACGTTATACATAAAAGAAATGTTATGGTTGCCAAACAGCCTATTACACTACGTAAAAGATTTTATAAACTATTCTAAGAAGATAGTTCAAATACAGCTAGGGACGACGACATTCAGGTTGCTGCCATAGCTAGTTTTACTTCGGCAGCCATTGTAGAGGCTTTAATAACGAAAAAGAAGCGACTGTGGGTAAATCCGTGGATCGCCCGCCGTGAGTTGAAGATGATCTACGATAACTTGGTCCCAGAACTGGCAATGGAAGATCAGATAAATTATGTTAACTTTTTGAGAATCAATGAGGTTGACACATTTACGAAGGCCCATCAGCACTGAGAAGCGGCTCATGGTAACTTTGCGATCTCTAGTCACCGGAGAGGGTTACACTAGCCTCCAGTATGCCCCACACCATCTGTTTTACTCCATCTAGACACAACTACGCAAAATCGTTTATCAAGTATAGGATGAAGAGGATAAATATGATAAAAAAACTTTTACAAAAGCTTCCTTCTATAAAAGTTGGCCTATTGTACTGTCACATTTCTTTTCCAACTTCTTTTATCAAATATATTTGTCAAATAACTTTTATAGTGTAATGCCGGCCTCAGACGTGATAACGGAAGTGTCTTCTCCATATCAAAGGTCAGTGTCTCTATTTCCTTATTCTGTGTTGCTCCTTTGATATCACTATTCATCTTAGTTCCGGCTCTTTCTGTTTCAGCCAAATGCATACTATGGTCAAAGCTGATCTTACTTTTCTCTTCTCCTGCTGGTAAGTTTTAAACTTTATGTCAATTGCGTCACATTTATTACAGGCATCTTTCTTGGGCTTTTTTACTTTTAAGTTGAACTATTTTAAAAAAACTGCTTCTGGGAGGAAAAGCTTACGAGATTTACATTTTCATCTGTGTAAAGCTTATACTATACATAACTGTGAGTGTCGTTCCTTCAGCCAAATATTCCTGTTTGCCACTTTTTGCCCTACAACAGTGAGACTTATAACGGGGAAACTTATTAATGTGACTGATAACCGCATTGTTTTGTTCTCAAAAGTTCCAATAATGGTAAACAAATTTTTTTCTCTCGTCAACAGATACTTTTTGGTCATATTTCATGACACAGGAACATTTTTGATCTATGAATTCTTCTGGTTGAATTAGTTTTCCTTTAGATGGATAATACTGTTTATTACAATTTTTGAGTTTTTTCCGCATCGCCCTGTTTTGTTCTTTGTACTTCCTCTTCCTTCCTTTTCTTGGACGCCGCTTATATTCTGGAGCTACAGCAGTATTGCTGTTGCTTGTCCTTTCTGTATGCTCCGTTGATTGCAAGTTGTAATTACTGTCAACAGAGGATTTATCGGAAGAACTTGGTTCATAATCCTGGTCTTTGATAGAATCATCGGAAACTTTTGAATACCATTATTCTGCGTCACGTGTTCACTAGTAGCATACTTCCAAAGGCAGGGTTCTAGAGTCTGGTAATTTTCATTTTCATTATTCATGGATGTATTGGGATGACATTCTTCTGTACTCTGTAGAAAATATAAACAAAATGTATTAGCCAAATGAAATAAATTTGAAATCTTCATTTCCTGTTTAAATGAATGGACTTACTGTGTTAGGTCCGTATCGTCAGTCGTCCCTACAATTGTAGGGCTCCTTTATGGCCTCCTTGATTGTCATAGTATTCTACTTCTCCGTGTCAGCGCTCTATTTTGAGGTTATGTCACAAACATCTATTTGCATCAAATTGTGCTTGCTTTTGAGTTATATCATGTTTTATCAGCCTGAAATTTCCTACAATATAAAAAGAAAACATATCTTTACAATAGGAGAGCACTGGCGCTGACACGGGAGGGGTGCAATCTAGAAATTTTTGAAGGAGAGAAAGGAGTATGACAATCAAGGATGCCATAAACGCGCCCTACAAATGTAGGGACGACTGACGATACGGGCCTGTCTTGACATCAAGTCCACTATATTCCTTTGATTCGTCCTGAATCTCTTTTACATATGACTTTGCTGTAGAGCGTTCGATACAAATTCCTGCCCCTGTCTCTGAAGTGAGCTGCAAACCCAGTAAAGATATGTAATTTGCAACAAGGAACCAACTGCATTTTTCAGAATATAATACAACCTCTCTGAAATATATTTCAATAAAAGCCTAGTCCAGATTGGTCAATACGCGACGGCGAACAAAGACTCAACAAAATATTAAATAGCTTCCACGCCGCAATCACATTTTATCATTTGAGGTTATGATATAATTGATAAAACATAATAGTAAAACCGATCATCAAATTTGATCCAACTTACCGCAGCGTTTGGGATTTCTGTCGTAAAGATATCCTTTTCTGCGTTAACCCTTTCCATTATGAACAGCGTTCTATTGCAATACATGCCTAAATAAAATAATATAACTTGTGCTAACTAAGATTCACTCCGTAACGCTCAACTTTACAACAAAAATTCACAAATATGCAAAAGGGAACCAAGTACCGTCGGTTCCTCCAAAACAAAAAGTAATAACTGACACTCTGACTGACACCTTGCATAAGGTTTCAAGTAAACTTGGAACTTCGTTGAAAAATGCAGTGACCTTGCTTTGCAATTTGCAATATGTTTCTTTCACACATAGACGACGCCAGCAGCTATTTAACGCCAGGTTCCTTGTTGGAAGACATGGGTAGGTAATTCGTGATTTAGAAAAAGGAAATAGGTCATTTTAGACCAAAATGTTGTTTCGTAAACCAGGCGAGACCTCAAATTGAACAAAGCAACAGAGTTTGGAAGACTGAGAAGAAGAGAAATAAATCGAACAGTGAACAATGTACAGATAAGTATCATACTTTGACTACAAAATAACAGATATTTTGAATATCTGATATGATTTGTATCTGCTTATTTAGGATTATTATTGTTATTACCATTGATAAAATGTTCATGTTGTGTTCGGGTTTCGCCACACCTTTTTCTTTCCTTATAATTTCATCTGTCAACAAGTTCAATGTATGACGTATTATACACTTCTTAGAACAGAATTAAAAATCTATTTATCCGTGCAAAAACATAATATAGCGACCATAAGAAAAATTAAAGTTGATGCCGGAGGAAAAGAAACGAAATGTTATACTGAAATTCAAATTACGCCATCTTGTAGGTGTAGAGGGGACAAGTGGCAATGTTGGTGTGTAAGTTATTCTGGAATCCCATTACAAACACGGCCAGGAAAAATTTAAACGATTTTGGGAAAATTATTTCGCAGAAAAATTAGCAATAAATAAAGTGACTGAGAGATAAAATCGATGTTATTCACGCTATTTACTTTTTTAGTAACTTTTTAATGATTAATTCCACTAACTGATGTCATACAACATGAGCTCATATTCGAAGGGAAATGACACTTGTTATGCAAATGCACTGAGCTCGATTATTCAGACTAATTCAAAATTATGATGAAAATGTAGGAAAACCTAATACAAAGTAATGTGTACGAGAAAGAAGCGCGAGAAGCGTGCAACACGTGTGTTAGAAAGAGATAGAAGCACATCGTTGCTTAGCAACCCGAGTGACGAGGCCACAGACGCCATCGGCGCACTCTTTCTAACATATATACTGCACGCTTCTCTCTCGTACACATTACGACGTCAGCCAAATGTGACACTAACCGTATATTAAATTTAGTAACATAATGCACATATGAAACATCATACAATTAAATATCAAGACCGGACCTGCACTACGTTTTTATGGATTCTTAACTTCATTTAAAGTTGGTCTGGAAGGTCAAGTTTAGGGGATTTGCATACTAACGTAGTTTCTGTTTTAAGCAAAACTCATGTTGATGTACACAATCAGATGGTAGAATTAAACCAATAAAAATTACCTAAAAAGACTTTTCTCTTTATTTATATCACTCATTGCTCTTTGAAATGAAATGCAATCAGTCTATTTTGCTTATTAATACGCGCCATTCATTGTTTCTTTAGTACATGGTCAAACATCCAGCTTAAAAGACGTTGATTTTGCTAGAATACAGACAATTCAAAGTTTGACTCCAGCTCCGGATTTTTTAACCGTGAGTACCAGGCAACTATGGTATTTTGCAAAATTTTATCAAAATCGCTGCAATGGTGCCTGAGATATGTGATATTGTCTACTTAGACAAGTCTCTCTGTATACCCGTAAATAATGAATTTAAATCTTTTTTATTTTTCATACTACCTACCATTTTACTATGTCCATTAAGACCCGGAACACCCTGTAGATATATCGGTCAACTAATCACCATACCAAGACGTAATTAAATCGCTGCGTAAGCCCGGCAAGTACTAGTGAACTACAAAAATCGTAAGAGCCTCGGAATTACAGGGACCGAAACCGCTTCATTAGAAATCGTTTTCTACTCAACTAATTAAGTTAATTATGAGCGAGCGGCGCAATTTGAAGCAGAGCGCACCGCACGGCGATGAAAAAGTTTTTAAGGTGGCTCGCTGCCGCTTCTAATTGGGTGTTTTCGTAAACACGGCCGGCTAGATGTAATTGAAAAAAATTGCTACGTCGACGCGACGCCACCGGATACACCGGCACCGGGACGGACGACGTCCTGGGTCTGGTGAAACGCACCCGCGCCAGACGATGCAACGGGGCTACTAACGGACTTCAATCAGGTCAATTCATTTAATAACCATATAGTGAGATATACTCCGAGCAATGTAACATCTGAAACTTATTCTGGAGTTACATCGTCGCTGGAAAGACAAAGGGGCGAAAATGCCCAGAAATCTCTAAAAGTGGATATATATAATATGACGAACTGGCGTATCGCTCCTCCTTATAGTTAACGTAATATGGCAAATCAGTATGTGGACGGATCTCCTATTCTTACTAGTGCTAAAAGGACAAACGGGCGTATATCGAGTCTCCAGTAAAATAGCTAAATTGGAGTTACGCCTCTTTGTCGTTCCAGCGACAACATGTCCACCCAGTCTTAAAGTGAGGCTCATGTTGCTGCTCTTGATATCACGAAAGCTTCGACAAGTTGTGTAATGCTGCCTTATTATGCTAACTTCCAACCTCTGACCTCCCAGAGGAGCTTTGCAGATGTGTAGATGACTTTTTCTCTGGCCGCAAGATATCCGTCGTATTTGACGGAATCTCCTGTTCATCCCGCAGCGTCAACGGGGGTGTTCCCCAGGGATCGGACTTGGCTCCGACACCGAACATACGTCCAATGATGAAGTTAAGAGATAAAGCTTATTTCAGTTATAAAAACCTAAAAAAAGATAAATTTTAGCAAAGAAGTCATTGAACTAAAATGGATTTATTACAAACAATTAAGCAATTTAGTAACTGAGCCCATCCGTAGAGAAAGAAGGCTTACGTTGAGTATCAATTAAGGCAAAAGCGCAATTCTCGTAGCTGGTGGAAATGTATCAAGCAGTTACGTATACATGGTAATAAAAATAAGTTTAACGACTGCCCTTTTGAACTTGACTCTGTCAATAATTTCTTTATAAATTCCATTCCAAATAGCACCATAGATGAACTACTACAAGTGTACTATGAAAATCATAAGCACCTTTTTGTTGATGAGGACTTTGACTTCACTTTAATCTCTCAGCAAATCATATTTGATGAGTTTATGAAAATAAAATCAAATTGTGCAGGTCATGATGGACTGAGCCTAGGTATATTGGAAATGTTCGTACCATATTGTCTTATTGCAAATCATTAATTTTTATTCAGAGACTGGCACTTCTCCAGAATTGTAGAGATATGCAAAAAAAACTGCCAAAAACTAATCCGCTGGAACTTAGTAATTTTAGAACTATCATCAGTCTATTACTTATATTGTCTAAGTTATTAGAAAGAATTGTATTTGGGCAGATGTCTATTCATATAAAAAAAAATATAACTTGATGCCTCCCACACAATCAGGCTTCAAACCTGGACATAGTACTGTGACTGCACTGATTGATGTCAGTGAGGACTACTTAAGAGCCATAGACGATGGTAACGTTACAACGTGCATGATGCTAGACCTGTCTAAAGCTCTTGACTGCATAGATCATATATTTCTTTTGGCAAAACTGTCTTTTTTGGATTCTCTGCATCATCTCTTGCCTGGTTCTCTAGTTATCTATCTGGTAGATCACAAATGGTGGAACTTGGAGCAAAAATATCTACGAAATGCAATGTTATGCAAGGTGTTCCACAGGGTTCGATCCTGGGGCCAATTTTATTTAGTCTTCTTGTATTAGATTTCAAAGAGTCTATTTCTTATTGCAAAGTTCCCTCCTATGCAGATGACTGTCAAGAGATCTACTGGCTGCAAATAAATATTTCTCTAGCTATGGATTTACTTAACCCAAGAAAATCCACCGTCATTACCTTTAAATCCAAGCTAAGCAATTTTGACAGTAAAGTTTTTAATTTATCTATCGGAGGTGAGCCACTGCCTTCAAAAGCATATATAGTTTCCGACACGTACTTTCTGAATCCGCCACAGTTAGGTTAACTAATTCGTTGATTATAAGCAAAGTAGAATATGCTGATTCTATGTTTGGTCCTTGCCAGATACAAAATGAAGACTACAGGTTGCATGAGATTCAAAGTGCACCATATTTGAAGCGTATTCAATAGTTAACTATGACAAAAAGGTGGATGGTAAATCTGTGCTGTTTGGTGCATTCCGTTCTTTGTAATAAACGACCCTGCCTACTTAAAAGATAAATTTTCAATGCGTAATCGACATCATAATGCCAATCTCGGTTTTGTCAGTCATACACTAGATATTCCTGTTCACAAAACAACTAATTTCAAAAAATCGTTTTCTTATAATATAGGAGCTGCATTGTACAATAAACTACCGCATTCAGTCAAGCAGCTACCACTTGGTAGATTTAAAGGACAAATCAAGGAGCTCATATTTAATGACGACCTGTCTATATAACTGTAAACAGACTATTGTTGTTTTTTTCCTAAACTCTTATGAATTATTAAATTTTATTGCAAAGGTGCTTTGTAAGCAATTGGTGCCCTGGTTAGGGAGTAAGAACAGCTGCCAGCTGAATCCTCGCCAGGAAGATAAAAGGCATTTAATTATTAGTATTATTACTATTATTATTATTATTATTATTATCATTATTATTATTCTTATTATCATTATTATTATTATTATTATAAGACTTAGCCTCGAGTATTGTTCACATGTTTGGGGTGCTGCCGCCCCGACTACATTATCCATGCTGTACGCTGTTCCGAGGAGTGCTGTCCGACTAATCGATAACTCTTCTCTATCGGACAGCCTTGGGACCCTTTGGTATTGGCGGCGATCTAGCTCTCTTCTAGCTCTGCGCCAATGGGCTTTGCTCATCAGAGCAGGCCTGCGTTATTCCGGCGCATGATGTGCCTACCAGACAGACCCGCCTAACTTCTGCCTGCAGTCCTAACCTTGTTGAACTTTGTACGTCCAGAAATGACAGATGCGACCGCTCCGTTGTCCATAGGGTATCGAGATGACTCAGCATTTAGGCTTCTGCCTGCGCGTGTTTGGCCAATAGCACCGTATGTGCTAACATAATCTTCTTTGCTATAAACCAGGGATCCGAAAATCAAATGTACCGCTTGTACTCTTGACACACAATATTAGACGTATTATCACTAACATTCCGTTAACGTATGAAGAACTACTATTCTTAGAGGGTTCCCTGCTTCTGTGTCATACGTAATGACAAGTTGACACTTCAATGATTCAAACGTGCATCGAATTTCAAAAATTTCTAACTTCTAACTCTTTGACCGTACTCGACAAGTTAGTACTCTGTGTTAAAATTTCATATAGTAGCAAATTCAAGAAGTCGAATTATTGAGAAGGAAAGTGAAGACGCATCCCTTCATCACGCCGGTGAATCTTGTATTTGTATTTTGTGTAAATATATAATAATACAATTATACATTTATTTGCCATTTTACACAGTTTGAAAATACACAATAAATATTCTAGCGCTCGCAGAAGGTATACACCTTGTGCGTGGGTTTAAATTAGTAATATAAAAATAAGCAAAATTCCTTGATTGGTGTACATTGTATCATTCTTTCTATACCCTTATTTGTACCTCTGATCATTTATTTTAAATTTATAATACATAAGTATAATAAAAACATTTTCCTATTATGTATAAAGTCTAATCAACGCTGAATCACTCTTATATACAACAGTTTGATATATAATTTGCAGTGTACTATCATGCAATTACAATAAAACAAACACTTTTATCAACTTATTTTGTTGTTTACATCAATATCATACCTATGTGAAAGCTTAATTAAACTTTTGGGAGTGTTAATATTTGGCATAGCTAAAAATATCAAGAATGAAGTTATTGAGCATTATTCACCCTTACGTATTGTTACTTATATAGTATTTTTCACATCAACATATTGATGCACTTTTGTTGTTGGCAATTTTTTGATTCAGCTACATAGCAATTGTAAGGTCGGTTGTTGCATTCACATTTCACTTCCCACGCCTACGGGCGAGGAAGTATTGTCAACATTGTAATCGCGAATATTTTCGAAAATGGGATTTTATGTTTTATGGATATTATATGACATACCGGGTGATTCTTCGAGGTGGCTCACCCCTTTAACCGTTCTATTATTGAATATAAAAATATAGATGAATTTATTTTTTTTGACATATTCACTTGCTATGAGCTACTTCCGGACCGGAAACGACTCCAACTTGTCAATTTTTGACAAATAAAGTTTTTTTCGATCTAGAATGCTATGCATCGTGTAAATGGCTTCATTTTCGAACACGTAACACGGAAAAAATATGATTTTGAGGCGAACGACCTCACAGTCATTTTAAAGATATTCTAAAAGTTACAAACACTATTTTTTTTAGTTTACTTGATTTTTTCAGAAAGAAAGGGCGTGTCCCGTTGGCTAAGAGATCATTTTCGTACAAATAATGTGACACCATACACTCTTATTTTATTTTCACTATTTTTCTGAATAATTATAAAAAACGATCATACTCAACAACAAATAATAAGCATCTGCATTAGGTATACCTATGCACGAAGTAGTATTATTCTAGTTATCCGTGTCAAACAATTGAAGGTGTTGATAGGATTACTTCAACAAATACCTAATCTAGGTTATTAAAAACACTGTCAGTTTTAAGAATTTATATGTTGAAGTACTTAATTTACACTGGAAAACTGTACTAGAAACGAGAAAAGTCGACGACATGCTTTTGGGAAGCAAGAAAAAATGCAACTGGGCAACTGGAACAAAAAATGCGAAATGAACCAGAAGGAAATGCCAATAACTTCAACTTCAGTGAAGGAAAAGAAAGGTATGTTGGCCTATGTTGGAGTAAATTTTACAGCGTCAATTCGGCAAATTGTTTTAGAATGTGACATACTCTATTCACCCGTTTGGAGAATTATTCACAAATATACATCACGAAAAGCCATATCGCTCATTTATGTCGGTGTTTCTGACTGTTGGTTGTCTGTATGCTAATCCTTGATCGTCTATATCTTGTACCAATCAGATTTTAATGAAATGTTAGCACGAGGAAACTACTAGGTCTACCAAAGACGAGAAACCTTTATAGTTTTATATAATCGGTCCAGTGGACCCGGCGCGTGAAGGGCCAAAAAGAAGAAAACAAACTCAAACTTAGTTTTGGTGTTTCAGAGGCTCCAGACCTCAGTTTTTTGATGTTAGGTAATTCTATGCATCTATTGGGCTTATCATAGATTGCCCCGTGCATTTGCCCTTAAAATTAGAAAAATATATTCAGCATACCTATCAGTTACACTTCTTGCTCTACTCGACGGGGTTGTAAGTATTGAATCTTTGATAGTCGATCTGACACATAAATGCAGGCGGCGCGATATGCCCATACCAGGTAGGTGACATGTTATCTACATAATATGTATACGAACGTTATGAGTGTAGTTTAATGAGGTTACTTGATTTTGTAAGACAATGTTATATACTAAGTGACATATAAATCCGAACACCCAGTTTAAAGGGTTTTATTTTAATAAAAGTTGGTGAATATATTTATTTTACTGTAAATAACAAGTGAAAAAATGTTCAGCCTTATCAGTTGCACATTCCGGTTTTTATACTGCTTTTTTTTAATTCACTAACGCTCTAAAAATGAATATTTCAGCCGCAGTAAAGAATCAACGTTGGCGGATTTTGGTTCTTGACATCCTTTACGATCGGTTACGATGCCTAGAGTACGGAGACCTGTACGATTTCGTCAACTTAGTGAGTTTGATAGGGGCCGTATAGTAGGACTTCGGGAAGCTGGACTTTCTTTTCGGGCAATTGCAGTTACAGTGCAAAGAAGTGTAGACACTGTGGTTAGGTGTTGTCAGGCATGGCTTCGAGAAGGCCGTACGCAAAGAGTAAGGGGCACTGGCCGCCGCCGTAGAACAACAGACCGTGAAGATGGCCGCCTAAGATTATTGGGCTTAAGGGACCGTTTCTCCACTACCAGGTCCATTGCAAATGAATGGTTTGCAGAACACGGAAGACCTATTGGCATGCGAAGTGTTTACCGACGAATGAGAAGTTTTGGCTTGTTTTCATACCGGCCACACTGCGTCCTCCCTTTAACTCGAGAACACCGACGTAATAGCCTTGAGTGGTGCAGACAACGGTCACTCTGGGATCAGGAATGGAACAGTATTGTCTTTAGTGACGAGTCTCGATTTTGTTTAGGCATGCACGATGGTCGTGCCAGGGTTAGAAGGCGACGTATTGAAAGGAGGAATCCACAGTTTTTTGTTGAAAGACATGTTCATCCCACTGTTGGAGTTATGGTTTGGGGTGCTATAGCTTATGGTTCCAGGTCACCTTTAATCTTCATCAGAGGTAACATAAACGCACAGCGTTATATCCACGAAGTTCTAGAACCCCATCTTTTACCCTATCTTGACACCCTGGCAGATCCAACTTTCCAACAAGATAATGCCCGACCACATGTTGCAAGAGTCACAATAGACTTCTTTCAACATAATGATGTCACATTGTTACCATGGCCACCAAGATCTCCCGACTTATCCCCCATTGAGCACGTGTGGGATATGATGGGTAGGAGATTGCTCAATTTCAACGTCCTCCTCGGACTCTAGAAGCACTTCGAGAGGAGTTGGTGGTTGCCTAGAATGAGATACCACAGGAGGACATTGACCACCTGATCAGAAGTATGCCTAGGTACGTTGGAGAATGCGTAGCACATCAGGGTGCATCCACACATTATTAAAGGTCAAAGGGCTTTAAAGCAGTGCAATCATTTTGAAATTTTTATCATTTACTTATTATGCTTCATTAAGTACTTATACAAAATTTTATTAAAATAAAACCATTTAAACTGGGTGTTCGGATGTATATGTCACTTAGTATAGTTACATACAGTTGTACAGTATATATGTATGCATCAAATGCTATTATAATCAGTTATCATACATTGTTTTTCGTTAAAAGCCCAAATACTGTCAAATGCTTCTGACAAAACCAACGCCCTTCTGATACCTTTGCAACAGATGGAAAATTGTACTAGAAATTGTTTCGAAGGAGTTGGTGGTATAGAGCTAATCAGTAACTATAATAAAAGGTATCCCTTTGTTAGACAACCTTATTTGCCTTCAGTCAACCTTCTGGATTTGACGTAGTGTTAAGTCTAATTTTGATACTCTTTCCCCAAAGCTAAAGTATGTTATATATCTTTGTAAATCAAACTACATGATTGAATTTAATAAGCTAAAATAGTTTAAGGTGCACGCGAAACCTACCAGAAAAAATATTTCAAAGGCAGTTCTCTCAAAATTACTTATTTGGACTTGAAATAGTTGGCATTTGATGTATGTGTTCTCAAAGTTCGGACTTACCCTTACACGAGATTACCGAGTGTTAGACTTTGCAAAATTACTCAAACCTAAGCAGAACCTAATCCGGTCATGTACTTCGATGAGATAAACCGTGAATAAATACCATGCGCATCAGTACTCAATCCATGCGCTGACCGCGTTCGTAACCAGAAGCTTTACACATCTGTTTTAAAAAACGAAACATAAATGGCATGACCGCCCATATAGCAAAATCCAGGGGGCATGTCTCGTCTACAGGTTGTGCAGGATCAAAAATCCTGAAAACTGGCCAACCCGTTAGTAACACGTGAAGACGATGGCAGCATATGCCCCCCTTGCTCCCCCCAATGCGTGCCCATGATAAATAGCACACTCATACAGCAATAACAGAATTGTTCATGTTATTTTAATTTGCGTTGAGGGTCTCCGAAATGCTACCGAGGCTTCGTGAATGCATACAGATCTTTTATCAAGATCCTTCATGATTTTTTATTTTGTTTGTGCCGAAATGAAATGTTTAGTGTATAAAAGTGAGGTGAACACGGTTGACGAACTATGTGTGAGGGCTTAGCAATCTGCTGCATTCATTCGAGAATGCCCATCCATTCTGAAAGCCTACATTGATGCTTGGCTACGTCGAGCACATACACGTGTCTTTCAATTTATCGCATACAATTCTGAACAATACTTACAAGTGACAGATCTGTACTTGAAGTTTCTTTGTGATGAACTGTGAGCACTTTCTCACTATTTTTTTTTTACTTTTTTGTGGTTGTTTCACCACTCATAAGCTTTGTTATTAAAAACGTAGTTGTTTATGAAAAGGAAAATCTCACCTTTCAGGACACCCTATATATTACCTCTCTTCTTGAATACGGCACTGTGGTTACTTCATATAATAATCGTAGATCCGGTAGCAGCTAGCGGCAGCCGCTTGCTGTTATTAATGATTTTTCGTTATTGTGTAACTGAAATTGAAATGCGCCAAGTATGTATTTTTTCCATTGAGAGAGCCGAGAGAGAAGTTGTATGTATATACGATCATAAGTGTATCCCGGAGGTATAATTTAATCGTAATGCGTTGCGCCGCCGTTCCCGCCTGACGGCTTGTGGTTATTCGTCTATACAGGAGGATATACTAAAGCTTATAACATTTTTAATCCACTACATGACACAACCAACCTCGAGCAATCTGCACTACTTAAAGGTGAGGTGATCAACCTTTAGACATAAAAGATTTTGCCGCAGTGCATAATAAAAATATCGTAATCCACAATGTTGCTTGTGTAACTGTTGACGCTACTCTTCAATCCGTACTAACTGTGTTCATACGTTTGGTTTTACGCCAAAACGGGAGGAACGATTTTGACGAATTTGTGCATGGATGTTGATTTGACCATTTTGACGGGCATAGGCTACTTTTTTCGTGAAAATGAAAATTGAAGGGTAAAAATAGGACGCTAATTTTACTATGGTAAAACTATTTTTCTTTAAGTTAGGATACAAATATCAGTTTTTTATATTTAACGTAAAAGTTTTGACACAAAATTTATTGGTTTCCATTTTAACAAACACAAAATAATATAATAATAATAATAATAATAATGCCTTTATTAACTGCAGTGAGGCGAAGTTTAGCCAGACACTCAACCCCACAACAGGAAAAAATAATACTTAAACACATAAACAAAATAATAACATACCAAAAAAAAATACAATTCATAAGAATGACAACATTGATTGCACGATAGAAATTTGAAACAAAAATAGTAGAAAATAGTCAAACAAAAAAAAAACAAAAAAAAATCACATGAACACAAGAAAAACTGAACTAAATGGACTCCAGCAGCTGACTTTTCATTAATTTGTTAAAAGAAACAACCTGTTTGGATCGATAGCCACTGTTGACTGCATTGTAATGCTTGACAGCATTATAGGTGTAACTTCTTTCAAATACCGAGGTATTGTGAGGAGGCATGTTAAAATTAGCATTAAATCTAAGAGCTCTGGTAACAAAACTACCTCGGTGAACTAATTTGCTAGCGAGGTAAGCTGGTCTGTTAGATAATAGAACTTTATGCGTGAAGACGGTCAAAAGATATAAACATAACTTATCAATTCGCAACCAGTTGAGTTCTTTGATTTTATCTGAGACGCGACTAAACTTGCGCAATCCAAAAATAAACCTACAACAGCTGTTCTGAATTTTCTGGAGTTTCCTTTTGTGGACGTAGTCTAAACATGGGTAATACAGAACAAGAGAGTAAGAAATGACAGACAACACAAGACTTTCAGCAAGCTTTTTTCGGGTTTTAAAATTCAAGATGTATCGATTAGAATAGAGGAGTTTCAAACGCAAATACGTTACTAGATAAGAAAGAGACATGCCGATCGAATCTCATATTTAAGTCAAGGATAACACCGAGATTCTTGGCGTAATCCACAAAGTGTCTCATCCAAAAAAACACAAATCCTCTGCTTCTTTTCACGGTAGGAGTTCTTCGAACAGTACAGCATTGCAGTAGTTTTATTAGGACTGATCTTCAAGCAGTGTTTGTCACAGTAATCACCGATGTTAGCCAAATCTAAATTAACTTTAAAAGAAACTTCATCAACCTTTGATGGATCGAAACCAAACACTAACTGAGTATCATCTGCATAACTTTGCATACTACAGTGGACTAAACCTAATACTGAGCCCTGAGGAACTCCTGAAGGAACTGGCTCAGAGGAGGAAATTCCCTGATCAGTTTTCACTGTTTGTTGACGATTTAGCAAGTTTGACTCAAAGAACCTTAGAACTATATCTGACATTCCATAATAAGATAACTTACTCAGTAGTATCTAGTGATTGACCATATCAAAGGCTTTCGAGAAATCTAACAGTACCAAGACGGTGTTGATGTGATTATCTAAATTGTGAATGATGGAATCAGTAAGATGTAATAAAGACGAAGTAGTGCTGTAACCAGCTCTGAAACCTGACTGATGTAGAGGAAATAAGTGGTTTTGTTCGAAAAACTCCACTAGTTGTGAGTAGACAGCTCTTTCGAGTATTTTTGATAGAAAGCATAATATCAAGTTGCCTTTGGAAACAAAAGTTTGATTACTTACTTTGCTGTCTGTTGACATTTATTTATTTTTTTCGCTTTAATAAATTAAAAGAAAAAGTACCTAAAAGTTGGTTTGGCGGGTACCCAAAGCTGAAATCTGTCGAATATTCCACAATGAAAACAGTTCACGCAGATCCATTTATCAAACGATAGTGGGGTGCGAGAGGGAAATACCATGTCTGAATTTCCCAAAAAGTGGAAGACTACGTGCATTTACTGCTTAGAGGTCAGAGAGATTGGTGAGAAAAGCAAAAATTAGGTTGAAATGTCAACAAGGAAACTGACTCGTTAATACAGATCTTCTAAGAGTAAGTACATCGGAGGAATGGTCTTAAATATCAAAAGAGAGGCAAGTGCCCCAAATACTCTCAAGTGCAACTGCTTCGTATACCAAGATGCTGTCGTCAGCTCAGGCAGGTACACTTTACCAATGGAAAAATCGTTATTTTAGATGACGAAAAGTATTTCACTTTGAGTAATTTTGAAATGAAGGCAAACGAAATTTGCAAAATTTTTAACAGGCGTGTACACCAATAGTCAGAGCTATACTGTTAACTGCCTTTCCAAATTGCCTCAGTTTGTCCACCAACATCATGATAATGACCATATCATGACTTGGCCAGACTAGCACCATGCCATTACTCAAAAGATACCAAAAACTGGCTTCGGCAACAGAACATACCTTTTGTTCCCAAAAACGATAATCCTCCAAACATGTCGCAGGCTCGCCTAGTAGAGGACTTTTGGGCTTTACTGTCTAGGAAGGTTTATCATGGCTGATAAGCACAAGATGAACAACAGTTACGACGGCAAATTTACGAAAAACTGAAAAAAATTGATCTGATTTCCGTCCAGGACCTCATGAGAGACATTCGAAGAAAGTTGCGTCAGGTAGAGCAGAATGATTCGATAGTAACGTTTAGTTTAGTATTGAGTTGTAATTTGTGATAACTAGTTAGTGTTCCTTCTTCGTTAAAAAGAAATCCGATACATTTTTGTGATAAAACTTTTAGGACATACTTTAGTTCTTTGTGAGGGAACACTTCAAGCTGAAGCATCTGGAATATTCAAACTTACGTCATCATAGAGGTAGGAATGTGTTTTGTCAATAATTTTATCATTAGAATGAAAAATATTAACAAAGAATTCTAGATATTATATCCATAAGGTAGGGAAGGAGAAGTTCAGTATTTTCACGGGCAGCCCTCTTGCTTTTCAGGTAAGTGCCAATTAATAACTATCTCGGAGTCTTGTTTTTGCAAACTTGTTTGAATTGATACATTACATGTTCATTTTTGCCACAACGAGAGAAACTTTGTCCATAGATTAGCATGGCTTCGTCGGTAAAAAAATCATGTATCACTAACCTTGCTTGCTTGACACAAGCTATTTGCAAAACTTTGGATGATAGGAGGCAGGTTCATCTTGTTTATATGGACATGGAAGAACCATTTGATAGACAGGATTTGGACATACTCTTCCTTTGGCTTCTCTGATGATCTTGTGTCATTCTTTTAATGTTATCTTTTCAATAGGGATATGTTGAATATGAGGGATACCGTTCATTGTAAGGCCTACTTCAGGATTTCGCCAAGGCTCAAATCTAGGACCATTACACTTTCCTTTATACATAAGCGATCCAACTCTTGACTTCCATTGTTCAAAATTATTGTAAGCAGACGACTTTAAAATATACTACCCAGTAAAAGCTATCGATGATTGCCTTGTCTTGCAGGAAGATATAATGACTATATCTTCATGGTCGTAAGCCAATCATGTCAACTTAAATACTACAATGCTTCGTTGTATCATTCACAAGAAAAGAGAGTATTTTAATTTTTGAATATTTTCGTTAAAAAATGTTTTTTTCTGTCCATATGGTTACCACTGTTTTGATTACGTTTTGCTGCTCAATGAAGCAAATTTTGTTTCTCATTTCTCTTTTGTGTATAAGCTGGTTCATGTATAATACGTTCATTTTTGTTAGGTAAAATTCCTTTTACCGTGGGCCAGCGCAACAATGGAAATTAGAGAGTGTTTCATTGTGAATGTAAGAGAACCAATACTTTGATTACATCACCTATTTCTACCATTTGTAACAGTTTTAACTCGATAGGTACCATCTGTGGCATTAGTTTATCTTCTCTCTTACTAGATTACAAATCAACTTTGCAGGTTTCATATGTAGCTTCTTTGCCTATTTTTTTCATTTTTGTTATTCATATAAAACTAATTGTTTTTTCATATGTGGAACAAAATCTTTAGTCTGTCTTGACAATTCCTGTTATTGGGCGCGTTTGTACCCATAATCGAAATTTAAATCGAAAGATATTTGACCTATGAACGCGAAATTTAGCAGGGAAGTACTTAATGGATAGGACACGCCAGCTAAGAACAGATTATGTGTCTGGCAGGAATAGATTAAGGGGCTAAAGCGAAAAGAAACTCATGATGAATATGCCGTTCGATGGATTATATATTTCACCACGTCTCCTCGTTACTCTTACACGGCCATCATGTGTGCCAGAACGGTTCGCAACTGCCATTGTTGTAGAAAATCGATCTCTAAGTGCTAGTTCCCTCAAATAACGATCCTATTGCTCTGTAGTCTGTCTTTGACGTCCAATACCTCTAGCTCGTCGATTTCGGCCTTCTTGGAACCACATCCGGCATCTCATTACAGTTTCTTCGTGTCGATTAACCCGATTAGCGATTTCTCTAAAATAAAATCCGGCTTCACGTAATAAGCTCGGAAAGTTGAGTGAAATTAACGTGTCTACAAACTCTAGGCATGATAATACAATTAAACAACAATGAGACAAATGGAACCAACACAGAAAAAACACTGGATATTAAGTAAAGCTGTTCATGTTGTTCAATGCCTTCAACATTTTATCAGGGTATAATTCCATGATAGCAAATGTGTTTACAAGTTTTTATCAAAATTCAGTAAATAATTCTGGGTGTTGCATTTTATATGTCACTTAGTATATAATATATCTGTCCGCCGTAACAGTCAGGCGTGAAGTTCAATCAGTATAACATGATCATTTTGTTTTCTTATCCGTTTCCAGAGTCTACTACTGACTGTTTTGGAGTTTAAAAAAATCAAAGCTAAGCCTTTTATAGCAATTTCAGTGCTTTATTGTTCAGGTTGTGCCTTCGCGGCTACTCGAATATAGCATTGTTGCTCACTGAACCATATTTATAGCTGCAAGGCTCCTAAATGGCATCCTCTACTACCAAAGAACATAAATTCAGTATTTCAGGGATAATTTGATAATTTACGTATATGGGTAGACATAAATGTCTACTGTTTCTAATTTCATTTTGACCGCGAATATACTATGCTAATAGTTCAATTAGCGGGTATTTACAATGTTTACGATGACAGTCTCAACCAAACACAGATGAAATAAATAACGATGATGGCGCATGATGGATATCCGTAGGTGTAACATGCAATCAGGTATATTTGGCCGTCTGTGTAACATAATCACGTATCAGAAAATACAGAGTCGGATTCTAAATTAAATTGTCAACACACCGGATGAACTGTATCTACTAATAAAGCTTCTTAGAAATAAGTGTAAAGAAAATATTTTGACAGGGGCCTAATTCTAATTTGAGTTCGATCCTTGTAATTAATTTCGATATCGCCTTGCCGTCATACTGAGCTGCTTTCCTGCTCTGAGTAACTCGGAGTAACTCAGTAGCGTTCAACACCAATACTGTTCCACTGTACGTTGTATTCACATGCATTATTTCTGTAGCGAACCACTCTCAAACCAAAAACTACTGGAAAGCAGCACCATAATAATTTCGACACTACCATGATAAATTCAATATCAAAATCAATTCAGTTCTGCTCAAATCATTAGTTTTGAGATTTCGTTTAATATGTTTTCTTATATTTTAGCGTATAACATCTTTGAAGTTTAGATTTGATACTTAAGGTTATTTTCACTGCCTTTAGTGTATTAAGAAAATGGCGTCAAGTAGGTTGACTTCTTGTGCAACGCCGTCGCCAGTTCATAATGGACTAGATTTGGCTCAATTCAAATCCTGTGAGAAGAAGTCAGGTACGAACATGTACAAAAGAGAAATTAAACGTCTGTTCGACAGGTCCATACAATTAGTCCATACACATTCTTCTTTGCCTACCGCTAGTTACTGTCCATTTGGCAACGTTGTCCCTTTCCACATCTGCACGGCATCGCCGTAACAAGATATCTTACACTATGTTTATGGTCCATGAATGTTTTTTGCGCTGCAATAAGGCAAAGATTAGCGAACAGACGGACAGACAGGCGGACAGACCGACAGACTGACGGAATTCAGTAACCTACTTTTTCGTGGTGAATTTAAGTTATATAACATCCAAAAAAACACAATGTCTCATTTTCGAATTTCTTAACGATTACAGTGGCATGGGAAGCAAAATGAGATGTTTATTCAAAAAACAAACTTGTTTCTGGAGTAAATACACCATCCAACAGGTGATAGACCTACTTACTTAAGATACTCACCATGCGATAAATAACGATAATAGTCGTGGAACATTTTGGAAATCCACTGTAGCAATTTTGTTTCTGTGTGTTAAGGCACTAAAAGATTATGTTCGAGAGGTTCATCTTTCTCAAAACGCTCAGGTTCGTTTATTAGTTTATTATTTTGATAATAATAATAATGCTTTGCTAGAAGCGCTTTATAAATAGGAGTCACGTGAGTACAGCAGTTTGTCTGTGATTTTCATCTCTAAATACCCACTTAGGAAAAGAGCACTGATTTAGGCAGAATATCGAAATTTATTAGAGAATAATTAGGAATCAAACTGACAACTTGAAGTCCAAGTATAGTGGAGGGTCATAATTACCCATATTCATTTCTTATCGCCGTAATCAAATGTGTCGCCTCACATATACGAGGGATGCCTTTTAAGTTTTGCATATAGAAACATGGTAGGCCACGCGTACTGAATCTTAACCTCACTCTTCAGTAAACTTAAATTCAAAGTTTCACAACAATACGTGCAGTGTTCTCACTACAGTGAATTTTTAAGTGTAACCAAGTCATTAGAAAAATGGAACTCAACCGAGAACATTTTCGCGACATAATTTATTACAAGTTTCAGAGACAATTATCGCAACAAGAATGCCTTGCTGAGTTACTGTCTGTTTTCGGCAACGAAGCGCCACATCAGTCGACAATTTCCCGTTGGTATGAAGAATTCAAACGTGGACGGGTGAGTCTTAGCGACGATCCCAGGGTGGGTGCACTAAAAACGGCAGGCACCCAGGAAAACGTCGATGCTGTGTCCAAACTCATCATTGAAGATAGACATGTGACATATCGCGAGATTGAGGCGTCCTTGAAGATCTCAAAGACCGCAATTCAAAAAATTTTACATGAAGAATTATGAAACATTTTTTCGAGCGCATGCAGATGTGTATTAATCTTCTTGGAGATTACTTCGAAAAACAATAGTCATTTAAAACTTCCTACCGTGTTGTTTTATTTCTATATGCAAAACTTAAAAGACATCCCTCTTATAGGGATAACATCTTGTTTACTGTGATGGTAAGATTCCCATGTTCTAAAGCTCTTACACGTCTTCAGAAAATATGGAATTTCGATACTGAAAGGTCTTTGAGTACGTTTTCGAATCCCCTTTAGTTTCTTACAATTCATTAAAAGTATATCAGCCAAAAAGGAGTTCGCCCATATAAGAACAGAAGATTTTGAATTTGGCACCATCAGAATCCATCAGGTGAATTTTTGTAGGGACAGTTAACAAACATACAGTGGATATCCTTTGGAAAGGTTGATTTAGGAAAATAAAATTGAAATCCATTATACAACACCGCATACGCATACAATATCATGGCTATTTATTTTGTTGACTGAAATTTTTTTATTTACTTATGTATTTATTTTTTTCCACGCACAAGGATCTGCCTTTGTGGATTGGAATTTATTCACCATGTATATTAATATAAATAAATTATTATTATTGTCCAGTGGATATCCTGGATATCCACAGTGGATATCTAATAAACATTCACTGGATGTATGTGTGTTATCTGAATATAGCTACTTCACTAAAATAAAAAATATACCTACCTGGTCATCTTCATCAGTCATTCTCAAACCGGACCTGCACCAAATCCATTATAATGTCATTTATATGTTGTTCTTATTTACATGCGCTTAGATAGTTATTTACTATGCAAACTATCTGTAGATGAGTGTAATTTCACAAATCTATTTGTCCAAGTCGCACTTATCAATCAAAGGTGTCTATCTGCATATTATTTTTGTATTAGACATAATTGCGGAGTCACGATAATGTATAAGGTCGTACATCCCTTTTCTTGAACTGGGGTGTATTCTGAGTAACTGTCTGATTTTTTATATGTACAGAAATGGCTGGAATTACGATAATCTCATGTTTTTTCCAAATGTCAACTGTTTTGTCTATATCTGGTCATCGCCAGTTTTAAAACAAATAACCGTATATACGCAAGATTAAGTAAATAAATACATTATCAATTCATAACATTGTACCTTATTCCCTACATACTTGTTTTTTTTAAAGGGCTCAATTCCAAGAGATTTGCATTACTTGGAATGTTGTTGATTCTGGTCACAAAAATTCGGATTTGTTTGAAAACTATTGAACCAAATAGATTGAAATTTGGCAAGCATATTAAATAGTTATGGATCAAGAACAAAATGAACGGCATTTGTTCTATAGTCATATTCTGCTATTATTTTGGATTTTATTGTGCTTTATATAGACAGAAAGATTTATAAAATAACATGCTTGGACTGCCAAGTTCATATAAGTACACTGAAAAAAAAAAAACAAATACCACTGACGTCGTGATGTGAATGATATATGCCAAAAGAAATTTTAAAGTAGAATTAAATGGTACCATGGGACTATAGAAGTAAGTGAGTCAGTCAAAAACTTGGGCACTTTTTAAGGGTTCTTTTAAAATTTTACGTCAATTATATCTTAATAAACAGTTTCTTGACTAAGAATTTTGGTGTGTCCATAATTATTTATTTTAATTTTCTTTTAAACGTGTTTTGTGTTGTAATTTTCGACGATTTTGTTTAGCTCCAAAAAAATCACATGTACCTGAAGATGCCGTTTGAAGTCGTCGAAACGTTGCATTTTTAATAAATGAGTGGCCGACTCTCAAGAATTTAATACTTAATTGAATATTACTGAAAATGGTGAATGCGCTGTCAGTGTACATACAGGAGCTTTCTGAGAGCATGCTCATTTTCCTGGTGGTTTTAAATTTGGTATGACAGGACATTAATTAACATTCCACTTGTTAGATATTTTCATTGATACGTTAAATGTCTGTCACACGTCTGTCCAAAAATATGTCTGGGACTTCTCAACTATTGGGATCAAAGCTGTGCTGCGACAAAAGCTATTTCATAGGCAGTGACCTCAACTGGACTAAAACAAAGAAATTGTGCTAATGAGACTTCCTCTGAATAAAAATATTTGAAACTTGCTTTTGATCAAATATACATCAAAAACCTGCTACATAATCACATATTTATCCCACTTCAATTCGAATGTACTGCAACTGCAATGTTGACCAACATACTATGATAACAACTAGGCGTACACCATACCGCATTTCATCGAATTGGATTACACGCGAAATACGAATTACAGCATGTTTTATACATGAAATGCAATTTGACACTGTACATTTCATTATTCGTTATGTCCAGTATAATCGTAAAATCCTGGTAAGCGTTTGTTCTTTGTCCATAGTCAAATTAGCGATTTTCACGTCTGATTAGCGCCTAATCTATTCGGGTAATAAAAAATTAAAAATCTCTTCTCAAAGATTACCTTTATCTTATGTTAAGGTGAAACAATAAAAGTGCAGCTGTAGATTGTAAATGTTGATGGTGGGACTCTTCCACCATATTATCGTTAGTGGAAGAGCAGTGCGTCACATCATACGTTCTACTGTGAGATTGGTTTTACCAAGCTTCAAGATAATAATAATTTAATTAGTACTGTCTCCCAGAGTAAGGGATCTCGAAAGTACTACTCATGGCGAAAAGTTCACTGCTTAAAGGTCTTGAATCCCACAAGCCACGGATTTTTTGTACTTCAGTCACTAAGAAGGCGTTGCCTAAGCCTACATACCAAGGTACTGAATCGCCTATTAAGGACTGTATGGTGATACAACTGTAAAATCCTCTTCTGCTAAATTCATTCCATGATGTTGATATCCTTAGCACTAAGAACAAAAGAGCGGTCGTATCGGTTAGGTATCGACTAACGGATTTGGATTAGCCAGAAGGAGCAATCATGCGACTGGTTTTGATCAATGAAGTGGTTGCCAGTTGACAGTTGCTGACACTTCGCATTAAATTCGTATATTCGTATTCTGAAGCATAAAAGCGACGATACAGTTTTTGTGTTTCCAAAAAAGGCGAAGGCTTTTGTGGACTGCAAAGAGCAGGTTAAGCTTGATAAAAACAGAAACTGCTGCAGTTTACCAATGATTATAGATGATTAATCTTATCAAAAGTCTTCGAGAAGTCTGTATAAACTACATTCACCTGGCCCGTATTATCTATAACCTTCGCGGTAAACTCCTGGGTAAATCCATGTTGTAACTCATACATGGGATGCGATGTCAAAGGATAGAAACAAGTGTGTACGGAAATCTCAAAAACCTTCCCAAAGTTAACTAATATAAATATAGCTCGGTAAGGCAAAGTAAAGTTGCCATACTGAGGGCATAATTAAAAACTTTCTTTATAGGCGTGACACATCAGAGTATGTGAGCCACATCACCACCACAAGGCTCGGTACCATATCTTCTGCTGTTTACTTACTTGATACAACACATCAACAGCAACTTACATAACGACATTAGTATATCCTCATCTGTAAGGCTATCCAGATCAATACAGACATGAGTATTGATGGCGGGTTATTGGTTTAAATTATTATATTTAAAATCAACACTTTGAAAATACTCTGCAAATGCACTAATAATCCTATTTGGATTATACAGAGCTTCATTACCTACGGTCATCATACCTGGTATTCTAGACGAGTCGTTTATAGTTTGGATAAAAGATCAGAGATTATTGGGATTTGTAACCAAGTCATCTTCGAAATATAGGTACTCGTAGTTTGTAACAGTCTTTTAATTGTTGTTTAACAAGCGCTCGGGTTTTAGAAAGTTCTACACAGATTTCCTGACTTTTCGAACGCTCAGTTTGTTTCAATTTTAAATTATGAATAACATCCGGGCAATAGAAGTCTGAATAATGATGCTTCCGCTTGATATACGTACATGTCAAAAATTAGATATACTTTTTTATAAAACAAGTCACACATGCGATTGACATGCTCGACGTTATCCGAAAAAGGCCGATCAATATAAATCAAGGCCAATACAATTAGCTTTCCTGAAGTTGTACGTTGGAACTGCTGCATTCTTATCAAAATTCAAGGTTTCACAACTTACGGATAAGGAAGGATAATGCAAATCTTGACTAACGGTAGGTTCTCACGAGTTTTGGAGGCCATGTCAGACATGACCAAATCTAATCCAAGACCGCGTTTCTATACACCACTTGCATTCGCGTATGAATTTGCCATGGCTGCAAATCTTCAGCGCACAAAAATTAAATGACTGCACGCTGATTATATCTGGACGGATTGTTATCAAACCTCAAACGCTGTTCTTAGGTCACAATACTTAAAATCGCAGTCGAATACAAATGACAGGGACTAATTAGTGTCACGTTTACAACTAACATTGTAAAATGTTTGTTCAATGTTGCTTCCAAAGATGTGTGATTGTTACATTGAAATCTCACAGAATTAGAGCCCTATGATGACTTTTGAAAATATGATCATATATATATATATATATATATATATATAGTACATTTGACACCTATAATTTCAATTAAGCAAATTTCATTGTGAACGTGCTCAAGATAACTCAACATTAAATATATCTTTACGTGCTAACAAAGCTCCTCCTCCGCATGAGACAAAGTGATAATGAAAAGGAAAACATACGAACTGTCACCTGGAAGATAAATAAAATTAATATATTTCACTGTACTGAAGAAGATCACCTGTAAAGTAGGATACATATGGTTTTTTTGGCCAGACAAGCATGAGGGAAAAATAAATCATTTGAATTACATGATATTGATAGAAGATTAATTAAACAGCCTTTGGAAGATCGAGCCTCTCTAGGCGAGTCTTATTTTGAATTTCTTAACTGAAGTAGCATTTCCGGCATCATGATACTATGCCAAAAATCAAAACATGTGCAGCTTCACTGCCATCACAATACCATAATCTTTAACAATCATGAATTTAAGAGTGTTCGCAGGCACCCCTTCTCGAAATTAAATAAAGTTAAAGCGAGCACCGCGAGGAGAGCCCTTGACGGATGTGAAGGGTCGATACAGCCAGCGTAGAGTGCAAAAGGCTGCCGACCTGTCCTACACTGCTACTGCTGGCGCTGTTAGAAATGAACAAAGAAGGCGACAAGTGCACTACACGAATTACGAAAAACCGCGCTAAGAGAGCACACCAACTGTTACGAATGTTGTATTCTCTCGCCTGCATGTTTCAAGCACTTCTATGCATACGGGCGGCAAGGATTGTGCTTGTGTTCTCTGCCATTCTTTGCCTATCGATCTGGCGCGGGAGCGGAGTAGTTTGAAGGGACAGAAGAGAAAGTAGAGCCTCCCTTGTTTTCTACGTTTCTAGGTAACTTTGAATGTAAGTATGTGTATATGCAGCCTATACAGGGTTATCCAAATTAAGTGTCCACCATTAGTAACTTTGTTTGAATTAGCAAACTAGTGGCATTTTTAACGCTGGTAAAAATGAGAAATAAAAAAAAACAATTGAGAGTCGTTATTTTGATTTTTTTCAGTAAAATAACATTTTTTTAAATGGAAACCCCTGTATATTATATTTTTTTCTGTTAAAGCATCAAATTTTAAACAAAAAAGCTTACAATAACTTTTCTCCTAGGTTACAAATTGTTGAAGTTATGGCCTCCAATCTGAAACAATTAAATTGTATCGACAAACTTTATTTTCAACATCAACTTATAATCTTACAAAATACAATAACAATTTTTTTTAAAGAAGATGCTCGAAAACACCACCTTGTTCTTCAATACATTTTTGGGCACGTTTTTCAACTGCTCGAACTGTCTTAAGTATGGTCCTACCATCTATCTGGGTTATCTTTTCCCTAACTGCAGTCTTTAACGCGTCAAGGTTATCGTACCTTCGCTTGTAAATTTGGTTCTTTAAGTAACCCCACAAGAAGTAATCAAGTGGGTTTAGATCTAGTGATCTGGGAGGCCACTGTATTGGGCCATTTGTTCCTATCCACTGATCATTAAAAGTAGTACTTAGAAAATGATAAGTACCTCTGGAGTTGTGGGCAAGTGCGCCATCTTGCTGAAAATGCAGATGATGTCTACTTATAAGATCCAATTCGTCTAAGAAATTAGTCAGAATTTCTGACATAAATTCCACATATCTTTCACCATTTAGGGTTCCCTCATAAAAGAACGGGCCAACAATTTTTGAACCAATTATACCGCACCAAACGTTGAAACTGAAACGGACTTGTGGGCCTCTTGGATGTACTAACAAAAGATTTTCTCTTGACCAATAATGGTGGTTTTTCTATTAAACATTCCAGAATTTGAAAAATTTGATTCATCTGTCCATAAAAGGTAACGAAAGTTATTTACATTTTGGCGACAGAAGCTAAGATACCAATGGCAAAAAACAAGTCTTCTCTCTGGATCCCCTGCCAAAAGCGTTTGAACTGGTTGGTACTTATACGGAATAAATTTGTATTTTTTTAAAATCCTTTGAACAGTACCATAACTGAAATTAGAGTCCTTGAGAATATCTGCTATTGAATTCTCACGATAAGCTTCAAAATATCCAATAACTGCAATTTCCGTGGCCTCGCTTATTATGAATTCTTTTTTTGCCCTTGTTTTAGCAAAAACATTTTCGTTGCCCCTAAATTTTCGATAAAGTCTCAGAAAATATCGTTCATACGGTTGAATGCGAGCGGGATATAATTCACTGTAGTATTCTCTTGCTCTCAAGGAGGATTTTCTGCACACTAAATAGCATTCTAACATATCACACTTTTCTTCATGGGAGAACATTTTTCTTTAAATTAATGACACAATAAAGCTTATAAACAAGTATTTACACTAATGTTTGACATTATTTGATTTTATCATTGTTTTCCAAAGCCTTCTAGTTGCGAGTATGTCCAGTTTAACAATTTGTCGCTTATCTTAATGCTGTCAAATCGCGAACGCCATGTTGTTTTCATAGCCGTCTTAATATTATAATACTGCAAATAATTAAAAATATTTATCGTTATTTTGACTTTATTTTTGACTTTAGCGGAAAAGTCATTATGAACTTTTTTGTTTAAAATTTGATGCTTTAACAGAAAAAAATATAATATACAGGGGTTTCCATTTAAAAAAATGTTATTTTACTGAAAAAAATCAAAATAACGACTCTCAATTGTTTTTTTTTATTTCTCATTTTTACCAGCGTTAAAAATGCTACTAGTTTGCTAATTCAAACAACTTTGTATTTTCACTAATAACAAAGTTACTAATGGTGGACACTTAATTTGGATAACCCTGTATACCATGCGACCGACGAAATCGGAAAAAACGACCACAAAATCTAACGCCTGATTGAGTGTGTATCAGGTACTGCGCATGCGCAGGGTAACTACGGTTATAGTATGAGATCCGGCCGCCTGAATCTGCAGGTATGTGTTATTTTGCCAGGAAACCCTACTGTAATATGTTCTACTATCATTTATTGTTCATAAAAGTCAAGTTGTATAAAAAAATGGATACCTGCAAATTCAAGCGGCTGGATCTTAGACTGTTAGGAGAGTGTTCAAATATGACGGATCTGTCAAAGCACTGCATTGCCAAAAATATTTTAATTGCTACCTTAAGGAAGAATCTCCCAAATCACAGCAAATCAATGGAAAGTAGTAAGTTTTGTTCAAAGAATGGGGGGTTTCTTCTATACGCGAAACGTGTGATTATATCTAAAAAAAATTCCCCAAGTAAAAATCCTCCAAAGTTGTGGGAAAGTCCCTCAACATGGCGACCCTTACCAGCACCACTGGGACTTCAGGCATCAAGTTTCCGGATCGTTTTTTCAGCACGAACACCATTAACGTAGTTTCTGCTGGTATATAGGCATCATGGTATAGTACATAGCTGACGGTAGGTATTATTCTTACTGTATTCAATCGCATAAAGTTACTTTCCATTATTTGCCTGTACGCCTGAAAAAGCACTGAACTATATTTAAGTGTTGAGGAGGATCTCTTTGCTTCAAATCAGTTGTAAGTGATACGTACCCCATTTCATGGGTAAGGAGCATTCTTTTCAAAATTCAGTTGCAACTGATACTCTGTACTCCTTTCGATAATACGCTGCGCTGGCGTAACACAGGGATCAAGTACTCTTCGACATTATACTTTATGTTACATGTAAGCATTCAGACTGTCAGATCCATCTTTGCGGTCGAGCTGGATAAAATAACGCTTTTAGCAAGGCCCTTACTTATGGCGAGAACACCATTAAACAGTTCATAAGAAGTTGGACCAAGAAAATGTCTCTAGAATGGTGGAACAGCCAATTAAGGCAAAAGTAGGCAAGAATTCATCAAAGAACAAAGTCCCGCACTCACAGATCTATTCGGATTTGGTAGAAAGGCCATAAGGATCATAGTGGGTCAGGACACTGTCGTCTAAATCAACATGAGGCGTTTGGAACTGGCAGAAGAGCCATATGCCGTATCTGCAGAGTGACTGAGGAAACCCCACTGCATCTCCTGTGTCAGCGCGAAGGCCTAGCAAGGCTACGGTTTCAGATAGGGAGAATCACAAACAGCAGAAAGCAACATGCAAAGCCCTCTGGCAATGCAACGGAGTCTGATTAAAGGATTAAGGCTGGACAAAGTTCTATAGAAAGTGTTTGTGGGGGTTACAATAGATCCATTTGGGTCGCAGTGACGTTAAAGATAGCCAGACAACCCCTTGTTTTGTAATTAATATGTAAGGACCTATCTAACGAAAAAGTCTGGAGATAATTACTTTCTTAGGTGCAGTAATTTTGGTGCAGCTTAAGAGCCCTTTAAATTCGAGATTGATAACTATGCGGTTTCCCCTGGCTGCCTTTGAAGATTGTTTTTTATGAATATTACTTGCAATGCAACAAATGAACTTAGCAGGTTATGTTAACAAAATATTAAAGTTTATGTTAAAACTGTTTTGACGTTATTTGGTTATGTGCCTTTTGGTTCAAGTGTGTCAGAGATCTTAATGGAACCTGACGAGTGACTAGCCGTAATACACCTAAAATATCTGCAAGAAAACCTTATAGTGCTCATTGAAATTTATGAAAATAATATGGCGACTCCTGGAGGGTATGCAGGACATTTCGTGAACACCATCATGGCGGTAGGTGACTTGCAACGGTATCGATTCGGCAAGGTATTGAAGAAGTACACGATATGATACTACAAGGTAAACATACACAGATTACAGAGATTATCCACACCTAATATAGGATAATTAATTACTTAATTTTATGAAGAAACTTTCGGGGAAGTTAACAAGTGGCATATTTCATCATCAGGATAATGCTTCCCGAGGTACTCCCTGCATGACTATAGCTACCCTCCACCAAGCAGGCTTTGAATTGATCTGTTGCCCACAGTTTTTATGAGATTTGGCTACCAGTAATTCCAGGATACGAGTATTTTCAAAATCAGAAGAACATTTACGAAAAAATTTTTGCAAATGATGGTTTTGTAGCAGGTTGGAAAATTTCTTACCGTGTGGATACTTAAATGTTGGAGCATGTTGAACAAGTGTTTGGACTTTAGTAGAGGTTATGTGGAAAAATAAAAAAATATAAATTAAATTTAGCTTTATTGCAACAGAGTTAGGGGCAGAGCGGAATATAAGAAGCATTTCAGTTTCAAGGTACGGGATCATATTACTGACGATATGAGCTGAAAGACCGTCAACCATGGACAGCTGTTTCATGCTTCTTGGCTACTCATCATCATAGCCCAGGCTTGGTCTCTCGTCTCTGGGACAACGAACGGAAACATCGCAGCTAACCCCTATCGAAATAAGTCAGCACAAAGCGCCACCTGTCATCAGAATTGGCCAGTGCGAGAGCGCACATCTGCTATTTGTTAAAAATGTAAAGATCTCAGTTCCCGTTTAATAGTTCAGTCACCGAGTGACCGGTAGATGGCTCAGTATTAGTAGTCAATTAGTTCACATCTACTGTACAGCCGAAATAGTCAGCCACACGCTGACTGGGCTATTAAGCGTGAACTGAGATCCATACAGTTCCAACTTTACGTTGTCTCATTACTGTCGACATGATTTGGCAGGAACATAAACGTCAACTGCCTCCTGGCACGGAATTGGGTCTTATATCCAGAATTATGGAGTATTTCTGACATCTAACCTCATCACATAGTACCAGACAGCGATGGAATCCGGCCTTGAATACTTCTGGGGGATGATCCGAAATTCTGACAGCTGTTGTCATTGAGAATGACTCGGAGAGCGACTCTTCTATCAGCGTTCAGGAATACAGTTCACCAAAATGTAAGAGTGCTACGATCACTTTCTGGAAGCTAATAAAGTCTCTTGTTTCATGATTTGGGATGCTGCTATAACCACTATGCCATCCATACCGTTCAGAGGGTGGTTATCCAAATGACGGGTTTCGGTTTGGTCCACGCCTCGCCGCATGTGGTAGGCTTGGTAACACATTACGTGCTGAGGTGGAATGTTAGAATAATGTAACAAGAACAAATAGTACTGTTGGCGCCATCTGTTGGCAGACTCTCCTACTCGCCATAGCTTCATGGCCGATCTCTGTTTCTACGCAGATCACGACCGCACATGCCGCTTGGCAACATCTGTTGAGGACCGTGCCAGTGACTCACCTTCTAGATCGACGCGAAGTGATCTCGACGATTCTGGAATGCGGCTATGTGTCAGACACAAATAGTGGTGTACATAAATGTTATATCTAGTTAAGATAAATTAGTGCATTTCTTCTTGTGGAATCCAGTGTTTTAATCCACACCCAAAAGATCCCAGAAAAACGCTTTAATATCAAGAATCTTTTTTTTCGTTGGATACCTAACATGAATGACAAATTGTGAAGATTTGTCTTTCTCTGGGCTTTCGCAGTCTTATACCTGTACATGTCGTTATTTGAAATATTCTTTAAATGATCTAACTGAATTTATAGCTTCTAATGTAGTTTTTGGCCCGAAGAAAAAAGAGATCGTTGAGTTTTGGTTTTTGATGTTTGTGGAATACATACTGCATATTGATTGAATCTTGTTTTGCAGTTATGAACGATATGCTTCAAATGTTTCGAATGTTCAATATAAAGTACTAGACCATTATAAGAAGAATGTCTGTAATCTAATGGTTGTGTCTCCATAGAGAGAATGGCATGGATAAATAACCTCCTTATGGAGAATCAACTGTAGAAATAATTTTTGGATACAAACCTTTTTGTAATTATTATTCATAGTTCCCCAAAGCCAACATTCCGTATAGTAGTAGAGGGTAGACAAGAACATAATAAAGATTGCATAGATACCTTTTATCCAATATCTCTAAAGCATCTGAGTTTTGGAGTGATACATCTGCCTCTTCTCCAGGTACTGTATGGGCAATCCACTTCAATAGTTTATTCAAAATTAGCCTAAATCCTTTATTTTATCAGTAGACTGAATCTCTTCGAAACCACTGCTCGTATAAAATTCAGGCTTACGTACGTTGTACCAGTCACATTAATTGTCATAGTTCTTTCCGAAAAGAAATTAATAATCGTTTTGGAATCACTGGATTTTGGTTTTCAGTGTGTCACTGGTTAATTTCATAGAGAATAAACTAGTGGACAGTTGCTTTGCAACGTGGAAAATTTTGCCCAAGTTCAAATCTCGATATTTTCGGAACGGAATGACATATCGAGTAGCGGTATTCGGGAGGTTCTTGACCAACCTTTTGGGAACACGCGCTGCTTTTGACTGGTATGTTTCTTTTATTTATCCACTTATACAGGGTGAGCATCGTTTGATGATATGTCAGACTCTCAATTTTTGTTCTTGGAAATTATTCTATGCGTCGCACAAAGTATATCTGACTCTTGAACAATCTTTTAGAGTCGCCAGGTACCGATGGGCATAGAAGCGGGTAAATTGGCATCAGCAGTGGCAACATAATATGTCTTCTGATGACACACACTTCAACCTATACTACTCTGATGGTAGGGTCCTTGTTTGGAGACAAGCTGGGGAAAGATATGATGAAAAAAACATGGCTCCACAGAGGGCCTTTGGTGAAGGTGGCATTACTGTTTGGGCTGGGGTTTGCACAATGGTAAAACCGAACTTTTTATTTCAAACAGGACATTTTGCATCTGCAATTTATAGTGACAACATTTTAAACAATATTTACACAAGAGTTTGGGAAGAATCAGGTCTTCATCGATGATTGGTTTGTTCGTACAGTATTCGGTAACTTGTCGGTGACTGTCTAAATCAGAATCAGTGAGATGTTACCTGTTCGTACAGTTTCTGACTGTTTGCCGACAGCTAATGCGCTGTTCGTACAGAACCTACTGGCAGATCAGAGGACGCCAGTCAACCAGTGACAGTGACAGATATCAGAGTGTGTCGAAACTACCCTGACGACTAAAACTGCTTCACAAAAGGCATTTAATGATCGATAACTCTTGTCTAACTGACGGTCTGAGGACACTATCGCACCGGCGGGCCATCGCCGATCCAGCTACGCCAACGGGCTTTGCTCCTCAGAATTCTCCTCCATGATGTCGCCGCGCAATGTGTCTGCCAGATAGACCTCCCATCGTAACTGTGTCGAACTTCGTACATCCAAAGCTGGCCAATAAGACCGCTTCTTTAACCCGAGGATGTCGAGATCGTGGAACTATCTTCATGAGGAGCTTTCCCCAGTTCTACTAACCTTAGACAGTACAAATATTGTAATAACAAAGTTTCTTCAAGCTCCTCATAGCAGCCGCGGTGCCCTGGCATGTTCGCTTCACCTGCTCAGCTGCTTTATTTAGGTATAGCAAGAAGATGAAAACCTTGAAGTTCTACTGTAGGAGAGAGTGACACCCACAAACCTGAATTTGGTGAAAAAACAGTGTTACAATTCAGCAGCAATTAGTTCTTGTAACATTTTCGAGTGAGAAAGTGGCAGCAGAAATTTTAGTGAAATTCCATTTTAAATATTAGGTAGCGCCAAGATGATTTGTGCTCAATATTTGGTTTATTGAACATGTAATGGCAAAATGAAGGTACAGTAAGACAAATCCGAAGATTAGAAGACAAAACTTTCAAGAACCATAATTAATACGAGATTTGTGATCACTATTTTTTCGAAAATTTTTCTTACAGTTGCAAAATGCGAAATTACGCGATTCAAGTCTTACTTTTATGTATTTTCGTAATCTCAGTTCTTTTTGTCCATGTTGGGAACTCTGTGAAACTTATACCTATGGAAGCAGTTCTGATAATTGTAGTTATGTCCAGCCTCTTTAGCTTTTTGTTATATAAAGATGTTATTAAATCCTTGTAGTATCTTTACTTTCTTCTTCTTCTTCTAGTAAGAGTGTGCATATACAGGGTGTTTCAAATTTGGCACTCATTTGTATTAGTTTGCTGATTGTCAGCAAACAGGCTGTACGAACAAACCAGATAACGCCAGGCCGCATAGAGCTCGTATGGTTATAAACTTTTTTGCAGAAAATAATGTTACACTATTGCTTCTGCCATCAACGTCTCCAGACCTAAACATAATTGAGCATGTGTGGTCACGGAAAATTTGTAGTGTGGTCAAGACAAAATGCTCCTCAAACAATGGAAGAGCTGTTTGAGACCATTCCGGAAGAGTGGGGAACACGTATCCCGAGAATTTATTAATAACCTTCTGGAACGTATGTCACGAAGATTCCAGGCTGTGATCGATGTGCGGGATGGCCCTACAAGGTACTAACAGTATTGTTAAAAATAACTGTTGCTGTTTTGTAAAAAAGGTCGTTTTCGTCATCAATAAATCATTTAAGTATTTAACTGGTCTTCAAATGTTTATTTTCTAAAATGTTACATATTGCTGATGTTAATCAATAAATTCTTTGTTTAAAAATTGAATTGAGTCTATTACTTATTGGAAAACATCTCCAATGAAGACGCATACGCCAATACTGATAAAAAAATCCAGCGTTGACCAGTATTATAGCATTTTGAAAAATAATTCTTTTTAACCTATTAGCACTTCTTACCAAACCAAAAAATTATTTCGGTGTGCCACTGAAATACAACCCTATGTTGAGATTAGTAGCTTGGATTTGTTCATTAGGCTGTTTAATTGCATTGTAAAATTTATAAACTTAGTTTAAAATACATAATGTTGAAGTAGCAAATTTTTACTGCATGCCACTGGAGGCAACAACGTTCAATAAGCGCTTCAATCTTTTATCGGGCGCACAGTATGAGAAACAATACCAAACTCCTTGTTCTAGGGATAAAAGTAACACTTTTTTAAAATTCGATAATTTGACTTACAGCCAACTTTCAACAAATTTGAGGAATTAGTTTTTTAGGATAGTCCAAAGATCAAAATAGAAAAATTTCCAAGATTAAGAATTTATTGATAATCTGACATAGCCCCAAAATTTGATAAAAGAATGACTCACCCTGCACAGGTATAGAGTTCTGTACGTGTTTTCAAAGAGTTGGTCAACGACCTTCCGAACCTCGCTACTCGATATATCTTTCGGTTCACAAACTAGAGATTTGAATTTGGGTAAAATTTTTCATGATTCAAAGCAACTGTCCTCCAGTTTAGCCGCACTACTAAGTTTGAGCAAATCATTGATAAATGGATTGAATAGAACGAGCCTTAATGACCTTATTTGAAGCACCACTTCTGGTGACAGGAACCTTGAAGAAGGACGCCAAACTGGCCAAAATTTCAGTAATTTTTTTCTTTGACATTTGTGGAGATTAATGAGCGAGACAACCACAGTATCTTTTAGAAGTTCTACCTTTTACGCCTGAAATGTTCAGGGTTTCAAGAGTTTTCGATTAGCTAATTTTGTTAGCATTTCCATTGAAATCGTAGGGCGTAATCAACAAATATTTTTAAAGAGCTAGAGAAAGTTGCATATATTTTACATTATGCATAGAATTACTGTATTCATCATAATACTATAGAATGTTATCAAAACATGCATGGTCTACGAAGACCTTCAATAAGATTGTTTCATAACAATTTTTATATAATAGTATTATTCTCGTTGTTGCGTCACTATGCATGTGTACGACTCACAGAACGGAAGAGTGTCATTAAGTGACAGATTGCCGCAAGATGAGCAAGTTTTTTCCATATGTTATCCGACTGCTGTAATTTTTTTTCATTGGCTGGTCGCATGACGGTTCGCTGATCGTGATGCCAAGCAGAGACATCATTCCGTGTCAATGCTTTATGTAATAGCCTGGCTCTGTTGGGTGATGCTCAAGCGGCAACAGCAACAATGTCGCTGGGCTGTAGGCGAGACGGATTTCTATTGTTTCAGATATAATCATTAGGTTTGAGGATGTGCGCTACATCCTTATAGATCCTTATGAAGTATGCTTCTGAAGGACGACTGGGATGAATTTTCGTTGAGTCTTTGCGTAGATCTACGTTCAGTACTCGTAAAACCATACATTATCAAATTACCTGTTTTCTGCTTTCCACGTGAAGCGGATACTAAAAGAATTGGGTCTGTAGGTATGAAAGAGAAAACACGATTTTTTCTTCGTTGCACGATTATTTGTTAAGTTACGGGCTTCGAAAGAATAGCCTAACTTAAAATTGAGATAATGAATAGGGCCTCGTATATAGATAGGTTTTTGTACTTTTTGATCAAAGATTCAAATTTGAAGATGTTAAACCAGAAGTAAACACCTCAAAACAAAATTTGAGTAATTTCCCTCATTTCTTTTCGTTTTGTTTATTCCAAAATATAGCCTAAAGTGTGATTTAAGTATACTAGGAAGTTTTAAAGTGAAATGCGAATTAATTAAGGAGATATTTATTTTTATACATGCATGTCGGAATGTGTATGACGTTGGGGGTTTGTTTAGGTCGACTGGTTTGCGAAATATGGCATTAATACAATAATAGTATTTTTTAGCTCTAGTGATCATTTTAAATATATTTCAGTTTATCTCTATATGATTGCCTCTAATATTGAAATTCGAAAAACATTGTGTGCAAAACCGGAAGTAAAAGTTTCACACCATATTTTGTATCTTCTATTATTTTTATTATGATTTTTTAATTCCAACAAGCATGACCTAAGGTGTGTTTAAAATACAATAACAGTTTTGAAATTGGATGCCCATTAATTTATGTACTTTTATTTACATATACGAGTAGGTCGCAATGAGTATCACTTTAGGCGCTTGCTTATGTCGACTGGTTTGCGATTGATATGCTACTATATGTATATGAGCTCTAATAATCTAATCATAATTAAGGGTTGAAATACTACGTTCTGATTCTCTCTTCTCTTCAGTTCCTATCCTGATCAAAAAATGCTACATAGATATCTTGTACAAAAAGGAGGTCATACTCAGGCACGAGTGTACATAAAAATATCTCTCCTCAACGAATGCGCAAGCTACTCAAATGTAGGTTTGGAATCCGGCTTTAGGCCCGATTTTTTAATCTCAATACTTGAAAAATAGTGTAAAAAAGCTATAACTTTCTGTCAGAATAGATTTAAAATGACTATTAGAGCTTAAGCATAGAGTAATAGAATAGCATTTTTTTTTAGACACGCGCATAACAAAATGAACTTTTTTCATCAAACCCTATATGGAAATATAACCAATTTTAATGGACTAAGGAACATTCTGTAGGTTGGTTAGGGGTGGGCAAAACAGTTATTTATTATTATTAAAAAATACCTATGAATGAATATGGATTGTCAGCATTGCGGATTACTTAAGCGTTTGTTATATACGAGAACAATAATGCAATAATTAGTCTAGCCTTAGAAAACCACAATCACTAATTTCGTCAACCTACGCATACTAAATACAGCTTTGTATACTTTCCACCCGCCACAGTAATATCCCCTTTTTAGCCACACGGCCTATATGTAAAAAAGAAGAAAAATGTTCTCATTTTGCAACGTTCCTATGTGTATCTGCCATGTGGTATGCGCTGTAGCTGTTGCACTACAAATGAGGGTAATTTTCTCTTTCCTGAATTTTTTATGTGTTTTCTGAAGCCGCAAACCAAAAGTCACACAATGTCAAATTGCGAGTATTTTTGCCATGCCACGTGCCAGTGAGAAAAAATTACAGTTGTAGGTGCACGAGCATTACGGTGAAATACTTATGATTTTTGTTGCAAACAGTGGTACTTTGAATTCAAAAAATGTTGAAGTATCTAGTTATCCTGCTGCATCTGTCTGGTAATGTAATTTGTAATAAAACCATTACTTCCTGCACCACATGCTAAACGATAAATGAATATGACAGGGATTATTAGATATGATTACTCAGTATTGTAGCATATTGTAATTGATTAATAACTGTATGTGTGCATGTAAAAACGTCATCAAAGACAGCCTGAAAAGTTATGGTGAAGAACAGCCAGGCCGCATTTTCACACGCTTTGAAAACATTCAAATGTATGATTATGTATTTCTTATTTCAATACCTCGATTGGGCACTTGGAAAGCACAATGCGTACGAAGTTTTATAGCCTCAGCAACGGCCGATCCAACGTTTAGAGGTGATGAACGTTTTCCGTTTTTCCTTAGTGCCACGACGAGCCCTAATACAAAAATGTTCGGATATTATCTGATTTCATCTAACAGTGTGTTTATCTTTGTAAGGTCAAAAATTAATTGTTTTTATTTTATAAGACAATGAAGTAAATTTTTTGCATATCATATTAACAAAACAGATTTAAAGTAATATGATATTGAAATATGCAATCAAAATAATATTGATAACATCTCAACACTTTGCTGACACATAAATGTTCGGATACGACGATAAAAAGAAAATAGTTAGCAGGCCATGGAAATAAAAAAGTGTTAACAATCTGTAGTTTTGATTTAAGAAACAATTCTGTGAATCAATTTGCTCGAAAATGTCGCGTGGTAAAGCAACAAAAGGTGCAATCAGAGTTTTAATCATAAAATTGTTTCATCAAATAAAGAGTTCTTGGTATATTGCTGAACAAATGTCGCAAAGTTTACGGTGGCAGATATTGTAAAACAGTATGCAGACACAAGTTCAACTCAAGTTTCAATGCATTGTGTTGGTAGGCCACGTAAGATGAATCCTAGAGTGCAAATATCTCTTGTTCGTATTTGTAGAGCTGGTCGTCGAGGTACTGTAAGGGACATAACAGCAATATGGAATAAATAAGCAGCAGGAAATGTTTCACGAGAAACTTGCCGTCGGTGGATTCATAAGTCTGGTTTACATTTTCATAAGGTACCTAGGTTGCATTTAAGGGACATACGGCATATTTATTTAGTAAAATCTTTGCTATAGGCAAAAGAAAAGCCGTTGCTTACAAGAAAACAATAGAAAAGGCGATTAGCGTGGGCTAAGGAACGGGCAATGAGGATTGACAAAAGATCATTTTTAGCGATGAATCGAAATTTGATAGTGTGGGTGACCACCGAACCTGGGTTATAAGAAACCAAAATAAAGCGTTTCATGAAGGCTGCTTAATAAAGAGAAAGGTAAAGTTTCCATCAGGTTTAATAGAATGGGAAAGCATATTATCTGCTTTTGGTTTTGGAAAACTTCACTTCATAGGAGGAACTGTAAACGCAGCTAAATGTCAAAATGTCCTAGAAACCAATTTGCTAGTGGTAATTCCCAATGAGCTGGGGCGTCATGTCATACGGCCAAAATCACGAAGAAGTGATTGCAGGACTATAATATTTTCGTCCTTGGCTGGCCTTCGATTAGTCCTGATTAAAATATTATCGAGACTGTATGGCACCAAATGAAACAGTTAAGAAATGATCCACAATGAAACATTTCTGATTTAAGGGTAAAATTACAAAATATATGTGATTCTTCTAAGGCGGAAGACTGCGAAAACCTTGTTAAAACTATGCAAGCCAGAATTAGATAAGGCTGTTATTAAGGCAAAGGGAGGTATAACGAGCTATTGAAATGGTTCTTCCGAACATTTATGAGCCAGCCAAATATTGTTGTTATTAATATTAGTTTAGTTTTATAGTTCATTATCATATTACTTGATAATAATTTTGTTAATATGAAACAATATATTTTAAAGTCTTATAAAAGAAAAAAAATATTTGTAACCTTAAAAAAATAAACAAACTTTAAGACAAAATTATATAATGTCCGAACTATTCTGTTTTTGGGCTCGTATTACCGAGAGTCAATCTGGTATTTACGCACTTATGGCGCAACGCGCACAATCTTTTGCCTGTCAAGTTTGGAAGATGGTCAGAATGAGTAGCTTAAGGGCCGATTTCATCAACATTAATATTATGGACCAATAGGAAAATACCTTATTACCAATAGTCTCAGAATATCAGTGATTTCTATTGAAATATTGAATAAAATCGTGAAAATTCGAAGGTATTATAAACAAGACCTCTTTCATGTTCATTTTGATATATGTTATAAGTTTACATTTAACAATCCGTTATCTCCCTCAGCGAATGGGAATGCGGCAAATAATAGGTCGATTTTCTAGCTGTTAAATTTGGCAGCAGATATGGACGTTTGTTAATGCATGGCACTCTCGAATTTACCAACTTAAATATACTGAAAGTTATCGTAACACACCTGTTGAATAGTGTGGATTTGTCTGTATTTTGCAAGAAAATAGAATATAAAATACATTCTATTCAATTCCTCATCCTCCTTTACGTCATAATAGTAATTTATTATTTTATGGGTTAATGAATTTCTTCAAAGCAATAAAACCATTAACTACTCTCCATCCTAAAACACAGATAATATGTGTAAAGGCGGATTTCCAAAAAAGGGAAAAAACCGCAACAAAACAGCAACTGTGTCGATTTCGACAAAACAAAAACTTTTGTTGCCGAAATAAGAAACATTTTGAAGACTTTGTGTCGCAAGTTTGTGTTTTCGTCAACAACGAAAAGTCCCATCGCCAGGCGGAAAGATCAAAAGGTTTCGGTATTTTGTCTCTGTTTTCGTACAGAGTTCGCTATGTGGAAACGATCGGCGACAACAACAGTTCACTATTTTGCTTTGGTATGCGATATGCATGTTGTGACTTGTGTAAATTCATCATACATTTTTATTAAGTGTTTAATCTGAGGTAGGTACTCAATATTCTCAATATTACTCAATATTAGGTGAACTAGTAGGACATACAATACGTAACTTGAAAACAGATTTTGCAAAGGCTACAGTTGAACACCAAATACATAATATTTTATACGATGCCCAAATTGGAAAATATACTTTCCTCAACATTCTTCTCTTACACGTTATTATTCATATACTTCACCTTCTGATAATAGTGTCCCGTCAGCGTCGGCGTCTCCTCATTCTGAAGAAACTCATACTTATGAAACTAATGATGGCTTGAGCTGGGCAATAGCAAAATCATTTGGTACAAACAATAAATAACTGATGCTGCGATAATATTTACTCATGTGAAGGATGATATATATTTAGTTTATGTAAACATTAAGACATTAACATATTCCTGTAGAACCTCACAAAGAGCATCACATACTTCCGGCACAATTTGTGATATTGAAGAACTAGAGACTTTAAACATATACATTAAACTTTTAAAACTATCACCAGTAGCTAAAAATCTTAAGGTTATTGCCAATCGATCTTTCACAGATATAGCATCTCGGTAATTTGTATTCGGTTTGCAAATTTTTGGTCCCAGTAGATTTAACAAGTTCTCAAATTCGTGATTGGACATTCTTACAAAATTATGAAATGACGATCTCAGTTCTCCACTTATTCCTATGTCATCATCTACCAAATCTGCCATAAGTTTGTCCGTTCCATACTCTAGTCGTCTTCTTAAGAATGATCTCATCCAGTATCTTGGTCTTTTTCGCTTTCGCTTCTTTTGCTCAAAAGATTCGATTATAAAAAAACCGCACGCCATTATAAAAACATCGTCTAGAGAAGGCATGATGAAAACTGTTTGTGTAGTGGAAACGAAAGAAAACACTTCAAAACAAAACACGCGAAAGACTAGTTTTTTTGTTTGTTTGGTGGAATTCGAGTTACGAGTTTGTTTTCCAAACTGGAACAAGATTATTGTTTCTGTTTTTGAAACTGAAACTAGTTGCAAGCGAGTCCGTTTGGTGGAAATCCGCCTTAAGACGTGTCAATCCCTACAACTCCCTGATGCATAATGCAATTACTATGGACATAGACAAAAAAATATGAAAAATGTTTCACAAATAATGTCTTTTAAGTTCAAAAATCAAAAAAACTAGTAATGTTATTGTTTGTCTTTTTGACTGGCGGCGATATCTATCTGTCACTCGCAGGGTTGCCAACTCTAACGACGATCACGTCCCGTGGTGGATTGTGCGAAGTGAATCTTTTACATTTGCTGGTTTTGAATTTTTTCGTGAAAATTTACTAGGTATCATGATTATAAGCATCTTTGGTAGATTGTTCTATCTGGAATGGGAAAGATCTCCTATTTATGAAAATATTTTTGGTATCATCTAACCGTTGCAATCAGTGCACACTGTGACATATGATTTATAGCATAACCCGCTGCCTATCAATATAAATTTAACATACAGGTCGCCTAGCCGTGGGGATGCAGTGGCGGAGATGAATTTCACGGCAGCAACTCATGATTTGGGCATGTCTGGTAACAACGTATGAAGTGAAACTCGCTAACTTCACAAATTTGAAGATTTTGTACAATTTCTTTGAAAATGATGAAAGATACGACTGAATTGGCAGGGTAATGTCGCAGACAAATGGCAGTCACCCTTTCTGACACAGTCCGGATCGAAAGATGATGATACTCGTGAAATGTATTGATACTTCTAAATATAGGATCGTATCGAACATCCCTACTGTCAAGATGTATAACCCAAGGTACCGACGGAGCTATTTTGCGGCGCCATGGAAATAATTTTTAATTTTCATTTGCATTTTTTCAAGTGTTGTGCAATGATTTTGGGAAAAATGTCACGAATAGTCTTATAAAGCATAGTAGAGTATATTTCAAACAGTTGGCGGAACTTACTCCACTGGGACCAGGAGGGTGAAACGGGATATTAATGCACAATCTAGCAACCCTGTCACACCCTCACAAAATGGCCGCTGACCACCACACAAGTCACCGTGTTGTCATTGAGTAGCATGGAACTAAACCTTCAGACTATATGTTTTGTGACTGGTACCAAGAGTTGACAGATCCCACACATGTGTCACTCCTTGAAATGCAATAATCAGCTGTATTCAAATAATGTCTAATAAATATAAATATAACCTAGAATGTGCACTCGTGAAAAAGGAAAAATATGGCAAATTTGTATTTTTTTTGCAGGTTTTAGGTTTGCTGGTAGCTTTCAGGCATATATTTGGGAATTTCTTAATCGCTGTGAATATAGTGTGGATGTTTGTTCATTTCCTGAACAACGAAAAATATTCAACTTTATGGATGTATGGATATAAAAAAACCTGAATGGTTTTGTGGGAATATCAATCTAAAGTGCCATAATGGTTCTGATGAACGGCAAGTAAATGAATGAATGTTTGGAAACGAACAATATCTTTTGGTAGAGCCTGTCATCAAGTAGGTGTTTAATGGCTATCTGCAAGAGGTTTATAGGAAAAAACACCCAGTATCGCATATCAATTGAAGAAAATAATATAAACATGAATAAAAAATCAACAATAGTAATTAAAACATGAATTTAATTCAAAAATCAAATATTTCGGACTGTTGTTGGTGAAATTGGCCCTAAGTGTAGTATATTTTAAGGCGCATACAGACATCGCGAGGCCTACGTCGCGAATGGTTCGTCTCGCATGCCTCGGGCTGTGTGGACGTGTATGATCACAGTGAACATTCGGGTCATACGATTGTTGCGAACGCCGCCTTAGTGTGAGCCGTACGCTTCGTGTGGACGGAAAAGCGTCATGATACTATAGGTATATTCTTTAATTCACCGGTTGAGCTACCGGTGCAACCGGTTAGCCAATTTTGCGTCCTTTAATTTCCGCTGGAACGACCGGTTGTACATCAACCTTGTCTTTATATTGGTGGTGAATAGAGGCGTATTTTGTAATTCACCGGTTGAGCCACCGGTGCAACCAAAATTTCCGTCTGAGCGACCGGTTGTACACCAAACTTGTCTATAAACTATATAGACAAGTTTATAGGCAAGTTTGGTATACAACAGCTATATAGACAAGTTTGGTGTACAACTGCTCGCTCAGACGGAAATTAAAAGAAGAAAAATTGGTTAATTGCTTGCACCGGTGGCTCAACCCAAGCCCAACCGGTGAATTAAAGAATACGCCTTACGTCACCGGTGCCAACAGCATCCACCGACGTTCGGGCTCGGTTGATCGGGTTGATCCATGATATTCTAACCTCTACATTTTATATTTTTTTACAACTACAGTTTTGTGTAAAAAAATGGAAGAAGACAAGATTGAAGTTATGCTACAGCATGGGAATGGCTTCAAATTTAATGTTTTTATAACACAATTCGAGATAAACAGAGCATCTGAAGGCAAGTGATTTTATTTTGAATTATGCATGTCTGAAAATTTCTTGGTTTTCTGGTTCAGAGTTCTTTTATTGATTCTCAGAACGCAAATTCTTCTGATAAATCCGTTTGAAAAAGTATTTTTTACATGTTCCAGATCAAGCTTTCCTAGAAGAGATTACTGACCACTATTACAAGAAGTACAAAAAACAGGCCATGGATGATACATTCGAGGGCAATGAAAATAATAATAGCACCATACACTCACAGTCTCAGCTAGCTATAAATGAAACTCACACTGGTATGTATTTACTGTAGGCAGTCAACATAGTAAAATAACGTGTATTGATTGCTTTGGTTGGCTAAAAAATCAAATTCTGTCTAATAAAATATCGAAATCACAAAATATGGAAGCAAACTCTTGAAATTTGTTAGTAATATGAATTATTGTTTTTATGTTGAAAGAATCTCAAAGTAATAAAGAAAACCTACATTGCTGGACTAGCAGTGCAGTGAAATTATTATTGGACTTGCGACTAGGAAAAGAGGAGGAGTTCAATAAGCCAGTCTGTAGAAAAATGAAACTGTGGAAACAAATAGCTGACGAAATGAACAAAATTGACAAATACAATGTATGTGGAAATGACTGCTATGGAAAATATCGGAATTTGCTTCAAACCTACAGACAAAATAAAGAAAAAAGACTAAAAAGAACTGGTGAATCACAAATCACGTGGGAATTCTTTGAAATAATGGATAGGGTGTTGGGTAATAAAGCCTCCAGTATGCCTCCACCACAGAGCCTAAGCTCATCCATCAACAAAAGTATGATATCAGAAGATATAGATTCCTCAGAAGACTCAACACAGGGTACAAACAAAGGTATTCGCAAAAAAAAACAGTTATCATTACAAGAATATCTTTTTTTAAAAAATGAAAGAGAGAAAAAGATATGGACAGAAAAAAAAGTTTTAAAAGAGAAAGAAATAGAAGCTGTCAACAATTTAGCAGATGCTATTAGAAGTTCTGCACATTCCAACTGAAGTGATGCATAGTTGTATAATTCTAATAATGTTCGAGTTAAATATTTTTTAGTTTTTCACGTACCTGCCTCAGAGTTCCTGTTTATTTTGTGATAGATATTAAGTTAACATGTTTATTTTATTAAAGATATAATGTGAATCCACTGCTGCCTAAATAAATAATAATTTATTTTATGTGTTGAGTTCCTCATTTCACCAGTACACCCAGCAAAAGTTGGCTTGGCGGAATAATGCTGGCAAAAAAATTGGCGAAGGATTTTGCAGATCACACAATATAAATACTGGGTAATCTGCAAAATCCTTCAAAAATTTTTGCATTGAATTTGTAGTAAAGATATTCCTTCATATATATATTAAATACTTATGTGTGTTGGATATTTTATTTCCATATATGACATCAAAAAGAGTTCCAAAAACAAATGTGCATTTTACAAAAATAAGTAATTATTATAAATAAGTATAAATACGACTAATGTATCAAAATTGATCTGAAATCTATGTCATTTGAAGCATGATGTGCTCTCTTTTATTTCTGCCAAAATCACAAACTCTCCCTTCAAAATTTTCATCACAGCCATCATAGCCATCACTATTATCTAGCTCCATTTCATTATCATATTTTAAACGAAAATTATGAAGTATACAAGCTGCAACAACTATATATTTGAAATTTGCTATATTTATCAAATCTATATATTTAAGTTTACGAAAAACTCCTTTAAGTAGACAAATTGCATTTTCCACAACGACTCTTGTACTAGATAATCGTTTATTGAATCTTTTTTGCGCATTGCTTAAATGACCATTATCCGTGAATGGCACCAACAAATAGTTTTTGAGCGGGTATGCTGAATCACCAAACAGATGGTATTCATCAGGAATCAAACCATCATTTTCAATTCTATGATGGATTGGTGAATTTGACCACATCCTGGCATCATGTGATGAGCCTGGCCATCCACAAAACACATCTATAAATTCTTTTTTACTGTTGCAAATAACTTGCAAAAGCATTGAGTAGTAGCCCTTTCTGTTATAGTACCAGTTATCTTTTACACCTTTGATAGCTATATGGCTACCATCTATACACCCTATCACATTGGGAAAAGAATTTTGGCCACGCAAAGTATTGAAATCCTTCACAGTTTTAACTATGTCTGCACCTGTTGGCCACTTGATCTATTTATCTTGGAGAAGGCATATTAATTTGCACGTTCTAATAAAAATGGTGTGAGCATTCCCAGGACTCACTCCAAATCTATCGGCGATACTTCGAAAGCTCTCTTGATTAGCCAAAGTCCAAAGGCTTAATAGAACACAGGGTAACAGCTTACTAGCTGGCCTCCCAACAGTGTGAATCTCCTTTTTGGTTTCCAATTCTGAGCATAAATCCTGAAAATAAACGAATGACAGAGTTAAGTTCTCGATTTGTTAAAATAGATCGAGTATTAAATATAAAGGCTAACACTTACCTCAACTTGGATCCTTGTGAGCCGAAAATGTGATTTAAAGTCACTCAAACTATACTAAGTGACATATAAATCCGAACACCCAGTTTAAATGGTTTTATTTTAATAAAAGTTGGTGAATGTATTTATCTTACTGTAAATAACAAGTGAAAGAATTTTCAGCCTTATCAGTTGGACATTCCGGTTTTTATACTGCTTTTTTTTAATTCACTAACGCTCTAAAAATGAATATTTCAGCCGCAGTAAAGTATCAACGTTGGCGGATTTTGGTTCTTGACATCCTTTACGATCGGTTACGATGCCTAGAGTACGGAGACCTGTACGATTTCGTCAACTTAGTGAGTTTGATAGGGGCCGTATAGTGGGACTTCGGGAAGCTGGACTTTCTTTTCGGGCAATTGCAGTTAGAGTGCAAAGAAGTGTAGACACTGTGGTTAGGTGTTGTCAGGCATGGCTTCGAGAAGGCCGTACGCAAAGAGCAAGGGGCACTGGACGCCGCCGTAGAACAACAGACCGTGAAGATCGCCGCCTAAGATTATTGGCCTTAAGGGACCGTTTCTCCACTACCAGGTCCATTGCAAATGAATGGTTTGCAGAACACGGAAGACCTATTGGCATGCGAAGTGTTTAGCGACGAATGAGAAGTTTTGACTTGTTTTCATACCGGCCACACTGGGTCCTCCCTTTAACTCGAGAACACCGACGTAATCGCCTTGAGTGGTGCAGACAACGGTCACTCTGGGATCAGGAATGGAACAGTATTGTCTTTAGTGACGAGTCTCGATTTTGTTTAGGCATGCACGATGGTCGTGCCAGGGTTAGAAGGCGACGTGGTGAACGGAGGAATCCACAGTTTTTTGTTGAAAGACATGTTCATCACACTGTTGGAGTTATGGTTTGGGGTGCTATAGCTTATGGTTCCAGGTCACCTTTAATCTTCATCAGAGGTAACATGAACGCGCAGCGTTATATCCTCGATAATCTAGAACGCCATCTTTTACCCTATCTTGACACCCTGGCAGATCCAACTTTCCAACAAGATAATGCCCGACCACATGTTGCAGGAGTCACAATAGACTTCTTTCAACATAATGATGTCACATTGTTACCATGGCCACCAAGATCTCCCGACTTATCCTCAATTGAGCACGTGTGGGATATGAGGGGTAGGAGATTGCTCAATTTGCAACGTCCTCCTCAGACTCTAGAAGCACTTCGAGAGGAGTTGGTGGTTGCCTGGAATGAGATACCGCAGGAGGACATTGACCACCTGATCAGAAGCATGCCTAGGCGCGTTGGAGAATGCGTAGCACATCAGGGTGCATCCACACATTATTAAAGGTCAAAGGGCTTTAAAGCAGTGCAATCATTTTGAAATTTTTATCATTTACTTATTATGCTTCATTAAGTACTTATACAAAATTTTATTAAAATAAAACCATTTAAACTGGGTGTTCGGATGTATATGTCACTTAGTATATAACTGTTGACTACTGTATCTGCATACTGTTCAATTTTGGTATGAGTTGCTCTTTCTCTCCACTGGATAAGTTCTTCATCCGAATCATCACTCGACTCGCTTAACAGACGTTCCACCACAATACCAACTGCTGCGTAAATTGCCATAATGATTTTAAATGATAGGCAGTTCAAACTAATAAGCGTCCATTCACGATAAAAGAAAGGTTAGGTTTTCTCATACGACAGCAACCTGAAGGCTAAAAATGCGTCTTGTATGTTCAAGGGAACCGGTTGCTGACGTCACCACATCAGCTGTCAACCATAAGTTCACCGGATCCATCAGTGATGGAATCAACCGGTGAATTAAAGAATATACCTATTGACTCGAGGAGATAGGCTCACTTCGCGATCGAATTTCGTACGCCTTTGCGCATGACGTCACCCGCAGACAAGTGTTTGGCGCGCAGTACGAAATGCTGTGTATTAGAGCGCTGTGATCTTAATATTTGGGATGTTTGATTCACATTTTGTTGTGATTTCGATTTCACATGAATATTTTAGTATCATATAAATTGTCTTATTTATATTTTGATGTACTTGTCAACAGAATTCAACGGAGTATATCAGCTGTCCACAAGCTCATAGACAAGGCAACAAGATGGCAAAATAAAGAAAAAGGGAGCCAGCACTATGGAATTATTTAGCAATATTTGGGGCAACAAGTAGGGACCCGGTGGGTGGCGCGTTGGAATATATCATTATGGATTTATGGCTTTTGAAAAATGAACAGAACAAAATAAAAACGTGCCACCATCCTTTTAAACTAAAATTTGTTGTAACTCTAAATAAAGGGACTCACTTTATATATAGAAACAAATAATATAATACATTTGTGCATTTTTTCAGCAGAAAAAAATGGATATATGTCGCCTCGTTTTGTTTTTTATAAAATGTTGTGTAAATACGTTATACTACTTACATAGTTTTTCAATTTTTTTTTATGGATATGAGTCAATAAACGCCTTTTCTGTCAATAAACAGTTTTATTTAATTTATTTTACAGTATTCATCGGTATAAATACACAAGTTTCATTAGTAGAAAACACAATCTACAATTTGGAGCACATTGGCAAAGAGATAATATACCAGACTTTTCCCTATAATCGCCCCTTTAGTCTCATTAAGTTTGATTTGATTTACTGTGCAATTTTTACCATTTTCCTTTTTCCAACTCAGGATTTTTCTTTTAATAAAGAAATTACTGTCCTTTTACATTAATCAAACAATAAAGACTGAAGATTAAATGATTGAGCTTATTTATATCTTACCCTTATATAGTTCTTCAATGCTTCAATTAGTGCGTCGCATACTTCTGGAATAATCGATGAAATACTTTGTCTAGATACACGGAATAGGTATTATGAACTCGCGTATGAATCACCCGTTGCTAAGAACCTTATTGTGATCATAACTTATTAAATTTGTAAGATGCTCCAACTCTTCCTTCGAAATTCGTAACAAATTTTTGTCATCTTCTTCAAAGGTGATATCGTCGTATAGTTTAATCCCATAGTGTAATCGGTACTTATAAGATAGTTTTGTCCACCAGCGTCTTTTCTTCTGTTCCCTTTTTTAATATTGAATGAATGTGCCTCAGGTTGAGGCATGCCCTGCGATGTCTGTATGGGCCTTTATGTACGTCATTGATATATAGCGGAAGCTGAACTGATGGAGACTTATCAAGCAAGAGATTTAAGGCAAATTTTGTAACTTAGTGTTGGCTCTCTGATTTTATATTTTTGTCTAAACGGAACTCAGATGATAAATCAATGAATTTGCTGATGTTTCGGTTGTTTATTACTCCTCCCTTGTTGAATTACAAAATCAGAAATGTAAAATGAAGTTGAAAATCGCCAAGAGATGTTACAACTCTAACATTTGTCCCTGGCCCCGTAGCCCTCTAATGATTTTCCTTTTACGTCCCACGCCCACTGGCCAGGAAGGATTGTAATCGCGGAATCCTTCAAAAATGTGATATTATGTTCCTTGGATCTTATATCACATTTACATAACAGAAAACTATGTTACATATTTGCCTCGTTCTGTCTGCCGGTCTATCTGTCTGTCGGCCTGTCCGCTAGTCCTTGGCCACTCTATAACTTGAAAAGCAGTGCTCGGATTTGTATGAAATTTTCACACAAGGTTACTACTACTCGTATATCAAGGATAAAAAAGCTAAACTCGTGAAGACCATTCTTGTGGCGGCAAAGGAAAAGTTCAAAAATAAAGATCACTCAAACTTTTATGTCGTTTGAGGATCCTGATCATTTAAAAAAAAATACAGGTGAAAATTTGAGGGTGGGTCTTGATGTTAGCATATTTATTCGCGCCCAAAACCGGTGATTCTATGCATACATTAGACATATTTCAAATATAATGGATTTCCCCGTACAATTACCCTTAACACTAGAATGACAAAGGGATGTTTTTGATACGCGTCTGCTTCTGCTCCCTGCAGCGTATCGCTCTTGGAAAGTGTTCTGATATTACCGCCGCGCTGCCGCGCAGGAGAAGCGACGTTGTCAAATGGGCTACTGGTAGGGCAGAGAGACTCACTATGGACGAATTTCTCAGTTACACATGTTCGTAAATAACTTTTTTCTCAGATGGTCTTGTACTGAACATAAACCTTTATGAACCGATGATACCTTTGCATTTGGAATGCAGCGTCAACTTACTTCACGCCGTTTTTTTACTTGAAAGTTTCTCTAACTATACGTTTGTTCAAATTCAAATTCTTTTACTATTCTAAGAGACATTACAAAGTATGTATAGGATTCGTCGGAATAAAAACTAATAAAACAGCACAAAATAAATATATGTATAAAACAAACACACAAATAAATCATAACATAACAAACTCAGAGACAGCATAATAACATTTACACACAAGAAAATCTGTTAGTTTAGCCTTAAAATTATGTATATCTCCACATTCTTTAATATGGTTTGGTAGCCTATTGAAAATTCGTGGACCCAGTATTTCCGGAGAACTGACGCCGATCTTATACTTGGAAAAATACACATTTAAGTCTCGAGCTTGTCTGGTCGAGTACGAGTTAAAATTGTTTAAAGACCTAGTTTTGTTAATAAAAGTATACACATCCATTTCGTATAAAAATATAGATGGTAAAGTTAAAATCTCTAGGCGCTTAAAAATATCCTTACAAGAATGCCTACTGCTGACTCCCATCACAAATCTAACCACTCTTTTTGGGTCAAAATTACTTGTTGGGCATTTGTTGACAAACCCCAGAAGCATAGTGCATACCTCAGTCGTGTCTCAACTTGAGCATAGTAAACAGAAACTATATGTGCTTCGGTAAGGACAGTTCACAAATTTTTCATAAGATATGATTGGGAGTTGTTACCAATGAAATTAGCACATTGCGACGTATTTTCAAGTTTTAATTGATGCTTGTGGTTCAAGGCCGTTAATGTGTGCCATTAAGCATTCTTGTGGAAAAATAGTGTAAGAAGAAAGTACCGACAACTGAAACTTGAAATTATCTAATTTCATTTTGTAGTTATATAAAGATTCTTAGGAACGCTCTTTACTTTCGAATTATACAAGGGTAGTGTGAAAAGTGATTTGTCTGGCGATGAAAGAACCTTTCGACCCCAACATTAGGATTGGGAAGGCAAGAAACTCACATAAAAATCATACCAAGATCCGAATTTTAATGAAAATCCCTTATTATGTCTAACTCTGACACTCTGTAGTATGATAGAATCAAATATGATCACCATGCCAATTATTCGGAAAAGATGGTTTGTTATTGACAACAGGTATTTAAGTGGTGGTTTTGTTCGCACTCTGCTGTATTTTCTTATAATTGCCGTTCAACTAAAGAGGGTCTGCTTCCGCAAATATTAAAAAATTATACATTTGTGTCTTGGAGACAAAAAGGACACGATTGATGTTTAAAGAACGATTAACATTAAATTTATTAATGTTAAGAGCACCATTCATGTTTATACGTGTCCTAATTTTTTCTATAAATGATTTTTTGAAGCTGCAAGGATGGTTCAATTTTGGAACTCAAATATTCTACCGTGGTCAGCTCAGCTTGGTATATTAGTCCGTCGAGCATCGTCAATTAAAAAAAGTAGTTGATTTAAGTCCAGCGATTTGGGTGGCGATGTGCGTCTAATCCACTATGAATGTTTGTGATTAAAGCGGCGTCGATTTGGATTAATGTGACATGCGGAAGTACTAAGATGTTGCAGCTAAACACTCAAAACCAAATATTTTATTACTGATAGAGAGAAACACATAAATATTATTTTATAGTTTTAAATAAAAACTATTCTGAAGTCTGAGTTTGACACCCTGTAGTTTGGAAGAATCACATATGATCGGGGTGCTAAATAGCCAAAAACTTTTTTCTTGTCGTGATTGGCCCAGCTTAGTATTCGAAGGTGCTTCAAAAAAAGTATTTGTCGGACTTACGTCCTGCGATCTTGTTATGTATACGATATTAATGAGGCGCCAGAGACGCCTTTGGTTAAAGGAACATCTGAAACTTATCGTATCGTTTTCATGTTAATAATAATGTTTGTCTGTCCAATGAAACCGCACAGGTATATTTGATATTTCAAATACATATGGTTCAATTGGCCAAGCAAACATTGGGTATTATCCACCTTTATGGACATCACTTAGACTATATAAGTATAGTGTGCTCGGCTACAATCACATTACAACCAGATATGTTACTCGAAAATTTCATTGAGCCAGGAATGTAAAAGGCTAAACTGCCGGTTACGTAGAAAATCCGGATCCAGCTCCTGCCTACCTCGATGGCTATCAATTTCCTGGTCTTCCCACTATTCTTTTATTGGGGTTGCTTTAGAGAGCTTGTACTCCCAGCCGAGCTGAGAACACTAACAAAAAGGAGTGCTAAAATATAACCAGTCTCACGGATGCTAGTAGTTATTCTGGCAGGTCAAAAAGATTTAATTAAAAAAATGAAGGGCACGTATAAATGTGTGCGTAAATATTGCTCAAAACCTTAATAAATTTGGTATAAATAATCATTGAACAACTATCCTATCCTTATTTTGCTCCAAGCCATAAAAAACAATATTACTATTCCAAATTGCCAATAAACAACAAACTTTTACGATTAATTCGCAAAGTGAACATACTGGATTCCATCCCTTTCTCTCTCTCTCTCTCTCTTGCCGCTCTCTCTCTGTGTCAGGGTATCAAAGTGAAGCGTCAGACATGCGAACGACAGGGGTACCTAATACGTATCTTGAAAAGTAACATTATGTCGATTTTTTGTGACATTATGCAAGTGTTCCTATGAGATATCATTTTGGAACTAGCTAATTTCTCTTGATGTGCACTGTTGTTTCCTAAACGCTTGAGGTATCATCGTTTGGCTCTGATGTGATGTACCATCTGCTACCGGCTATTGGAAGTCTACGCTGTGAGTTGTATACGATTTCTGTGCTAATAGCCTGTGCTGATGATAATTCTCATTTTTCCTTGTCTCAAATACACTTACATGAGATGTAGGTATGCAAAGAAACAAATTTGTTGCGCACTCACTAGTTCTTATTCTTTGCCTTTTTTTAAAAAATGCGAGAAATATTAAAGTAAAATCCCTGGTTGGTGAAGTATATTACAATTAAGAGGTAAGAAGATAGGCTACAGGCAGGAATATTTATGATACTTTAAAGGGTTATCTCATTTTACATTATTTTTCATTTCCAGTCATTCAAATTCTATAGAAATATATTTTGCTGTCAAGTAGAAAATACAAATAGGTGCCTAGATGTGTGGCACTGTGAAAATGCTTCGTGCGTCTGGCAAAGCTAACAGATATACTTCATGATCAGCATAGTCAATAATAATCTTCTCACATAGCAAATGTCACTGATTTTATACACATGCAGACCTATACACCATCTCCACACAATGATCCATATGTAATCTTGCTATACTCAACCAACTTTTTTTCTTTCACACCTTCTTCCCTCAGAGATACATACTCTCGACATTCTGCAGCCAAAAAAGCAGACTGTTCAGTAATTTCTCGATATGTGACGCTATGAGTGGCGCTCACAGCAAGCAATTGCGAAATGTACTAACGTACGCCCTAAAAGTTTTGGCACAAAATATTTATCGGACTTTTTCATTATTGAAGAAATTTATTTAAACACTAACTAGTTATCATAAATTGTAACTCAATACTTAACTAAACAATACTATCGAATTATGTGGAGTGGCCTGTTCTGCTCTACCAGACGCAACTTTCTTAGAATGTCTCTCATGAAGTCCTGGACTCATGGACTCTCAGTTTTTCGTAAATTCGTAAATTTCGTAAATAAGTCTTAATTGTTCATGTTGGGTTTCCCAGCCTCCATGATAAACTTTCCTAGACAAATTAAAGCCTAAAAATCCTATATTGGGTAAGCCTGCGGCAAATTTGGAGGCTTATCGTTTTTGGTATCAAAAAGTATGTTGTGTCGTCGAAGCCAGTTTCGGGTATCCCTTGAGTAATGGCATGATACTAGGACTGGCCAAATCATGATATGGTCATTAACATGATGTTCGTGAACAAACTGAAGCAATTTGGACTATTCAAAGCTTCACCTCTCACTCTTCCCACAAAAGGTTGGGATACACCGTTGTTACTTGTGGAAATGCCACGGGATTAATTGAATGGCAGACAGTTTTTGAATTGGATTGATATTACTTAGTTTTATACTAAACGTAGGTATTGAGTACCATACTCTAAGTTTCCTTCACTTTATTTTTCCAAGCATCCTAATGTGGTTCCATCAAAAAACATTATTTTGCGTCATTTGATTGCTATAGGTTCTTAAATAGTGACTTATGACTTATACAAAATTCGAGATATAATACATACATGAATCATGAATGTACTGAGAGATATTTTTGGTATCTGGCAAGTCTCTTATTTATTTAACCTGATAGATCTGGATTTTTTCAAAGCACCTGATACAACTGACAGAATTGTAGCATTTCCTATTTCCCAAAATTATAAAAATAACACCCGCGCTACCTCTTCCATAACCAACGACACAAAGATATCCCAACATCAGAGAACAAAAAGAGCGCATGCATCATGGTATTGATCCCCCGACTATCGCCATCCACCCTGCCGCGAAACACACCCTTCGTTACCCTTCTCAGCGCATACCCAACCTTACTGTCGGAGCCATACGGGCTGAAATCCTCTCCGCGCTCTTCTCATTTTTGTCGCTTTCGTCGTGCACCTCCACAGTCTGTCCACTAATGTGCGCAAGCGCCGCCACGTCGGCCAATGGAAAAGTGTGAACGCACCCTCTGCCTGCCGGAAACGCTGCCGAGCTGAAAGACCCTAGTGCTTCCGGTAAAATGGAAGAAGATTTATCATCATTCCGCGCTTTTTTGCTTTCGGGGGTAGTCTCACGTCGGAAGGGAATTTTATGAATGAGTAGAGACACATTTTGTCTTCTCGCGTGCTTCCTTTTTGCGGGGATAAATGGGAGGGAGAGTGATGTGTATTTTATACTTTTATGCTTGGGGTGGATTTACAACATTCTCAAGGATCGTACTATGTACAAAATACAATTATTTCTGGTGAATATTGTACGGTAGCAGTAGATTCAATTGTGCATAGAGACTGTACTCAATGCACAAGATGAAAAATTTATGCCACGTGAGAAATTGAATGATGATTAAGGTAGTAATTGTGCTAAAACACATTTACTTTCGCTTCATTCCAATTTTTATATGAAACCTCAAGCCCTTCAAACCATGACATAAAGCTTAATGAAAGTATTCTTTTGTACTTATGTTCATATCTATCTTTTCTAAAATCATTCATGTGGTTTTACATAATAAATAACAAAGGTCTCCCAAAAAGTAATTTTGTTAGTGTTACTTTATCTCGCGGAGATGAATTTTGTTCCCCTCGTTAGGGGTTGTTAAAGACGTGGAAGAACAATAGCGCTAAGTAGCAACTTTTACAAGGAAGGGCAGTTTGTACCATACCCAGCTAGTACAATCACGTCATAACGAAGTCGAAATTTGATGATAACTCGAGAATTGATGTGATTGTTCCAAATGCCAACGTCGTTATGACGTTCTACTGAATGAAGTTGTGTATATGTACGGCAAGACGTTGTTGTCAAGTGTTTCTCAAGTCATCTTTTTTTTAATCATGTATATGAAAAATGTTTTTTTTTTTAATTTAGAATCAATCTTCTCCGATTCAAATGAAAAGTTAGCGGACAGAGATATAATTATTTCATTCTATCCGTTATCGACGTTCACTCAAAGCAAATCGAAGTTCTCTAAGATGTTGCTAAAAGTTACCGTATAATGTTGGATTTCTCATTTATAATTCGATCCGATATATAATATTTCAGGATTTCTAAGAATAAGTGTGAGTTCAAAATGAACAAAAAATGACTTTATTGGACACAACATTTAGATAGATACACAAAAAATATATATCACATTCTAGCTACTCAATGTGTTATGTATTCTTGAAAAATGTTGTTACGTTTAATATGCCAACGCTATCATGTGACAACTGACAGTGAGTGACAATCGCGGATCGCTGCAATCGACGTTATTCTTTCCCGCTCTCGTCTTTTTGTACCCGGTACCCGCGCCTCGTTGCGCCAACTTCCACGTGCTGGGTATTCCTAAAATTATATTAAAATAGGCCATTTTGAAAGTAGGTAGTTTCAAGCTTACGTGATTTTAATTCTCTAGCATGTGGTGTATGATACCATGTGTTACTCGCAGTCTTACGCAGCTTATAGAGTGTAAAAGTTAGGACATTAGCGGAGTGTTCCCACCACAAATGTCATGTAGGCTGGGTCAGTGGAGGATGAGGGTCCCCAGCAATAGGTCTTTCGTCTCTAGGCGAGCAGCACCCAGCCAGTGTTACAATGGCTATGGTGCTCGGTCTGTGTACTACTACTGGTAATACAATATACGATTTTTTGAATAAGCTAAAACTGGTTATTTATTATAAATGATAGACGACATCTTCACGTCCAGCAAGTGAAGTATTATTAACGTCTGCCATATGACGTCATCGGTAAGTGAGGTCATTTTCTAGTTACTTTTATGTCATCCAACTCGTCATTCTCGCAACTCCGTGACCAGTTTTCAACTACATTTCCACGTGCTTGTACTACCTGGGTTTGTAATATGTTATGCAATCAATTGCGTCTCTGAATTGAATGATTATTTAAAGTAAGATTGTTTTACATGTTTCTACCAGAACGCACAACAGAAAACATAGTTTATGTAAGTACTGGATATTTAGGATAATAATCTTTTAGAAAATGATACAATCTGTCGAACCAGTTTGTTAAGTTGTACCACTTGTTGCTGATATTTTCCAATTTATTCGTATTTTCCTGCGAAAACATATAAAAGTGCGTGGGTTCCATAGAGTCCTAGTTTCCCAGACATTTGGTTAACATGGTGGAGGTTTCTGTGGAGCAGCAGGTTAAACGAAATAAGAGCCGATCTTTTTATCGATAACCGTTAATTTATTATAGCCATCGGCGTTGTGAAAGGGCATGTGCCTCAACCATTGAGTTTTGACCTAGAAATTTTGGTTTACTATATTTCTCTTCTTGTTTTCTTGGTTGGTCAGTGCCAATTTAAGGTATGTTAAGAGAATACCTAACAGCAACATTGAAAAATGCAAAATATTTTGGAGCCAAACCGAATCTTTGATGGATGCTGAAACGTACACTTTGAGCTTATCTACTTTAATTTTGCAACTAAAAGCTCTTAGAAAAGGTCTTCACTTTTTACGTTCACATTTTAGAGCCACGAGATTATATTAAGAAATGACAGCAACCCTCAAAAAAAGCAAAAGGTACGAATATCAAATTAATTGAACTAGTTCCCAGGCTTTTAATTGGATAAATATACTGAGAATGATATAGCAGCAGTAATTTTCATATTATGTTCAAACAGGTATTTGATTTTAGCCACGATTCTGCTCGGATCACAACTATTTAGAAAAACAGAGTAGAATTCAAGCAAAGTATATTACTATTCTGGTATTCTGCCATTGCTCCTGTTTGATGAAGACAATTTTTCGTATTGTTCACCTTCCAAGATCACGAATTAAGCAGAAATGCTCATAAGCTGTACCGTTACTGAATATTTACTATCTTCCCTTTGCGTTACTCGATTTATCCAGGTTTATTAACAATAACTGAGCGATTCACATCGCAATACAGCTGGTATTTCTGGTCTGCTGTACGTAAGTACACCCTGTGTAGGAAAACGTGTATGCCGATATATTGGTTTGTCGCTTTGGTAGGCAATGGTGGCCACATTACTCAAAAGTATGCACTAAAACAACATAATTTGGCAACAAAAAATGCAGGCTTGGCTGCTTCTCATCTATTCGAATTCATTGGTTTTATGTGACATCATTACTGCATGGAACCATTCAATTGAACAATATAAATCACAGTGGCTACATTTTATGAATCGTTCACTGTGAAGTGGCCAAAGAATAGATAGATTCATTCAAACCAGTTAATGTGCAAACACGCTTTGACACGTCAATATCAGTTAATGATTAGGCAAAACTAAAGAGAAAAAATGTGGTGGAGAATTAAGACAATGCTGGAATGTACTCACCTTAACTGGAGCAGAGCCTTATGCAGTAGATCCAAAATCCGATATAATACTGCTACTTATACCAATTTATTACCGCCGATATCATCCCGTGGATGACAAGATCGAAAAGTGATAACGTCGTCGACTTCGTTCTCTACCAAATGTGGACAAGCCGAAAGAGAGTCTCGGTTCGTAATCTGAAAATATCCTTAGACAACCAACATCACCAATAGTTATAAGTAAGTCCAAAACAACAAGGTTTTTAGTTTTTTCAATACCGTGGCATAGAATTACTATCTTATGCTTTTCTCTAGTGTCACGATTGTGTCCATGCACTCCATTTCCTGTAAATGTGGCCTCGTCTGTACACAAAATTAATTTCATAAAAATTCTTATTTCTGTTTTAAAAGCCACTGGCATAATGCAATCCTTCTAGGAAGATTTTCAAGTTGTTACGCTTGTACCCGTTGATAATGATAAGGATAATACTGTTCTTGTCGTATTGTCTTCCACACTTTACCATGAGAAACTTCAACTTGAGCTGCTATGCCTCTAGTACTCACTGTTGAGTCGTCTTCGAACATTTCTAAAATGTCTTCTTCAATTTGAAACATTTCAGGTTGAGCAGGTCTTCCAGCGTGACCTCGTCGTTGTTCTTGTAAATATTCTGTGTCACGAAGTCTAATAACTGAATTTACAAGCATTCGTGACGCCAGGTGATTTCTTAAAGGAAACCTTTCCGCATACAACCTGCTATGTTGCGGCTGCATTTTGTTGGCACTTTCCGTATGTTAGTATTATGTCCACTAGTTCATTGTTTTCGTAAACATGGCCATTTTTTCGCACAGAATCAACTTAAAAATGAAGGTATACGCACTATTAAAATACCATACAGTAACACAAAAAGTTTTCCAAATTTAGATAGACGGTAAGAGTGGTAAACAAAAAACGCTAAGACCTTACACGGCAGTGGTCAGGATATAAAAAAAAACGTGTAGTAGGTAACATTCTTATTTTTTACATGTTTAATCTTTTACTATTTATTTTTCCTATGATATTTCGACTGGAAATGCTATAAAACTAGTTTTTCTGCTTTTACGGTTTCTATAATAATACAGATTCTCCTATCTACGTCCAATCGTACGCATATTACCAATTAATACAAAAGTTATGAACTACATATCGTTCTGAACCGATAATTATGAGTTATTACGGACTACGTAACAAGTAGTTAGTCCATTTTTTTCGTATTAGGTGGAATTACATATGCTAGACTTCATAAATATTCAGATAAAATCGGAAAATTGATAGATCTACATTTGTAGGTTGTCTTTTCGATATGTATTTTGCTGTTGTTCAGGAAGGAGTACTTCAAAAAAACATTGGATGAATGTTTGTAAACGACTGAGTGACAAAGCTAACATTAGATTTGTTTACCGCACTAGTAAGGTTATAGAAAAACGTCTTTATGAGAACTGATCACAATTCTCAGACAACGACATATGGAAGGGGGATATATCTTAGAGATATTAGATATTTAGTGTCCTTGTGAGGTAGCGCCTTTAGTGAATCAAGTTCTTTTTTGAATGTGATCTGAACCCAGAAAAACCGAGGTAAACGTCTAGAGAACTGCCTCTTGGAAGCATTTAACTGCACCAAGTTGTTTCGTCCTAGGAAATGACCTGGAAATCCTCCATCAGAGGGGAAGTCGTTAGTCTTCTTTTTCCCAGTTCATTATCAGAGATCGACTTAACGCTTTGAATACCTGCATGCAGAGTCTTGTCGTCCGGAAAGCTGTGGTTTGAATTAATCGCTGTTGAAGTCAATCCCGATCATTGAGAACTACCCGCACTGACGCGTCTTTTATTAACGTTATTCCACCAGAATGTCTTATGAGTGGGGATAATGATTTGGCATCACCATGTGGTTGAACAAGCCTACCTCGTAGTTGTGTGATGTAGGTTAGGAGGTTCCAAGTTGATTTCTGGTGCCATATCATTCTGACTCTAATCAAGCCGTAATGATTGAGAAAGCACAGCAGAATAGATGTTTTGATCCTTTTTTTGGACGGACTTTTTTTTTTGTTAGAGAGAAGGAAATGTACCTACCGCACGCAACGGCGCATTGCCGGCTGGGCAACTCGACAATGTATTGCTACAGTGTGAGGCTCCCACTCACTAAAACCTCCTCTTTTTTTCTAGACCGTGTTCCATCTACGGTACTACCTTGCGGCTTTATCCATCATAGATGGGGTCCCTTGTGCCGCCTTTATTGTGGCTTCAGCTACAGTCGGTTCTGCTCATTCCATTTTAGCCATCTAGGGATTTTTGGACGGACTTTAAGTGATTGAACTTTTATAGTCAGTTGGGAACATGCAGGAGACATAGGCCGTTTAGAAAAGACGTGAAAGTACAGAAATCAGCTCCATCGCTTCCTTCAATACGTTCGGGGATCCTGTCAGAATCGAAAGCTTTTTAGTTAGGTATCTAATAACTTCGCTTTTTTGAACAGGAGAAAGCCTTTATATATAGTTACTCTCAGGTAGAAAGGCTCGACAACATTGCCCTGTTGGCCCTTCTTGCCCGAAGTGTGAGATTCTGCAAAAGCGGCATACTCACCAAAACCTCTCAGGCGTTCACAACACATCATCTCCTTCATGGTGGGTAGCGTTGAGCTAAGTTTGTTTCTGTCTTCCATTATCTTGCTTAGTATGATTCGCCTCACTATTGGCTGAATGTCAACCCATTTGACCGCTCTTACATATCTTGTCACCATAAAGCCTCTCGCCGAGCGTCGAGCTCAGCGGTCTCTGATAGCCAATCTGTCGGTCACAGGTGAGTAGATGATCCTCCTCATTATTGCAATATATGCAGTCCGCGTACGCTCTCTTTTTTACTCTCGTCAGGTAGCTGTCAAAAAAACCATGTCCTCCGAGGAACTGTGCAGCATAGCAATCTATCAGCACCGTTTCCTTATCAATCCAGATTTGTATGTCTGCAACCAGCCTTCTAGTCCATGCCCCTTGACCAGTTGAATCCCATCTCTCTTGTCATAATATAAGAAAAAGGATCTGTCTTATATCGCCTCCAGCTACGACGCCCTCCTTATAGACTGCCAGAACATCAATTGGCGGATACTAGCCACCACCAGCAATGCAGCCCTTGATACTGCCCTGTATTCTGTAGTCGCAGACCACGTGTAGCACAACCTTTCGCTGGCTTCTGAGTACTAGCATATTTCTTTTTCGTCGAAGCTGTGTTGTAAATGAAAGCTACATACAGCATAATCGTGTTTGCTACCCCTGCCAAGATTCTACGCCCTTCGCAGCTGGGACCTCCATCAAATGACATCAGTCTTATCAAGAATGCTACGACTTCGTCTACCTTATCAGTTTCAATTTAGGTACAGCTTTTGGTGACGGATTTGTGACCAGATGGCTAATAGATTTGTTATGGCGTTTTCTTGCCCGGGGACGTTGCCATTTGTCTTTTTTCTTTAAATGAATGTTCCCCTCTATCTGTAAGACATTTTGACTGATTTGAAAATGGTTTTCAGTAGGTATGCAGTTTGTGATCCATTGACGATGGTTTCTAGGTAGGACTTGCGCTGTTAGCTCGCTGAGGGCGCTCTCATTTGAGAAGTTAATGTTTACACTCCTATCTAAAACGGGATGATCGACTGCGACTTGTGGAAGATTTGTGATTCATCGGTGATAGTTCCTAGATAAGTGTTACGGTATTAGTTTTCCAGAGGGCGATTCATCATATATACGTAGATCCCTACTGATGCTGTAACGGGCGTAACTTGTCCATAAGCTAAAAATAAAGAAAAATTAAGAATTATGCAAGAAGAACAATTATAGTGCAAAATATTAAAATATACTGGGGGTATAATACGAAGTAGCTTGAACGGGGGCAAAGTTACTTGTTTAGGTAATCTAACAAGATGCCGCTTAGAAAGCTTTGAGATTTAAAGTACTTCCGGAGAGAGAAAAAAAAACAGAATAGTTTCAAAATCGTTTTAATTTTTTCCTGACTTAATTTTCAGAGAGGTTTCTAAGTAAATCACACACCATTGTCCCCTTTTGTTCCCTAAAAGATGGTATATTTAGAATTTCAATATGACGTTACGTCTCTTGTCCTCCAGCATCAACTAATTTTTTATAATAGATTCCATATTAGATTTCGCTCAGATGGATAGAATTTTCAAAAATACATAATATCTCATACACGGACATTGCCAATCCATAGTTATTAAAAAAAAAATGTTTTAGGTAGAAGAAACCTCGAACTGAAAATTTGAACACGCCATCCTGTAGAGGAGGAAAAGTGGCAGTGACAACATTTTTTCATACTCCAACTACGACGAAGGCGTAAGACCTAAACACACATGAGGTACTGTGGGGCTATAGGTGGATACAGCGGAAAGGGAGGGACGCGATATGGACTCTAGCCAGGGAACACGTGTGAATGCAGCATGCACACACTCTCGCACCGTCTACGAGATCCGCCGGGTGGTACCTCTGCGTCCGACAGTCAGAGACCATCTACCACCTATGGATAATCACAACATCCATAGCCAAGAGAAAAATTCTACTGGGACGGGATTCGAACCCGCGCAGCGCACGGCGACTGATTAAGAGACCGTGGCATCCACAACTAAAGCCACCGCTGCTCAAACCACCCAATTTCTCTGAAATAATGTCAGTAAAACAATGATTTTGTGACAAATATAGTAAACGAAACAAATGACTATCTCATAATTTCACGTTATATATTTTTGGAACCAGAATCAAAAACTGTATTAATCCGTGCAAAAATGCAATATGGCGTCCATGAGAAAAAATGAAGTTGTTGCTGGAGGAGCAGAGGCGAACCATTATATTGATATTCTGATTAAGGAGAAAAAATGGATATGTTAATGTGCAGTATATTTTATAATCGCACTACGAATATTCAGGAAAATTCGGTTCGTCCATTTCTCTCTAGAAGTACTTTGTCCGAGACCTGAAACTCGAGTTATATATAAAAAAAGTCGTAAAAAAAGTCTGAAGTAACGAGAGGTAAGATTAAAAATGAAAATAGAAAACTCAAGAAAATCTTCGGGGGTGCCACAGCTATTTCTGTCGCCTTTTTCAATCAAAATATACCATTATGTATTCTATCCACATCTAATGTAATGTCAACCAATTACAAACGCACAAAACCTCATTTCAGACTAGGAAATGATACTTCCCGACGGGATTTTTTGGGGTATAACGTTTTTCATTCTGATCTTTCGTATTTTCATGTTTTTAGTCGAAGGCTTGAAATATAGCCAATACTTCTTCCACTAAATCCGTCATGTTTTTTTTTTAATTTTTCAAATCTGCTTTATCTACCTCCAGAAAGGTCAATTGGACAAACTTAAAGGTCTGTGTACCTCAATCATAGACCATTACCAAACATTCCTGATGGGCAGGACCTCAAGGAACACGACGCACCAGGCCAAAAACCTAACAATCATAAATCCATCCCGAAATAGGTCCTCTCATTATCTGCAGCGCCGAAAAAAACTATCGTGCGGAAGTGCAATTTCGGAAAGACGGAGAAGAAGCAGAACACGTCTAATAACTGTCCGCTGGTGTGTCATTATAAAAATGTAAAGAAAAAATGTGTTTGAGTCAGTCGGTCCGAGCGTGTATCATTTCCTTTCGGTCGGGCAGCAGGGTCCGACGGTCCAGCAGACGAAAATCATTGTAATTAGAGCCGAAAGTCATAGGGGACGCCCGCCTATGGCGCCACCAAAGGACCGAATAAAGATGCGTCGTTGATGTGATTGCGGTGGTGGTTAACTGTTTTCGGAGAGTAATCAGTTGGATTTTGAAAACATGTGGTCCAAAGATTTTTAGGGTTAGGTCATAACTTATGCCCATATTTAATGTATTAGACGTACAGTGATCATCTTCCAAGTGAGTTTATGACAAATATAATCTTTATAAATACAAATATGGATCAGGAAATTGTTGACAATATTACTACTGGAGAATGAAATCGATCTTCAGCTCGGCATGCATATCACAGTCAGCAATAGCTTCCGCACTGCTGTGCTGGGCAGTGAGTACATGGTGAAGGCCAATATCGACGTTCACGCGGGATTGTCCTCAGGATCATGTGCGCCTACATCACTTCCTCTCAGGGGGAGGAAGAGGGTCATTTAATTCTTTGTCATGCTTATGTTCGTAGTTAGCTTTTTCACAGAAGGGCTAACTTGTGCAAAACATAATCCTTCACGAAATGATGGCATCGTGTGAAGTACAGAAACAAAACAATGCACTTGGAACATTTTAGTAGAAGACTGCATAACTATCAACCGGTGTATTGCGAGAACACAATTCTGGCTAGCTAAATGCGTTTTTTGGAGAGCTTTTGGTGTTCTCGGGATGTGGGCGAGAATGACGTATCTTGGACATTAAAAAATGACAAGTAGCGGGGATGTACGGCATTACTTAGACAGTGCCTTTCCTGGACTTTGTTTAGGTAGAGAGGTGGACACATACGATGGCCGCCAAGGTCACCCGATTTAAGTCCTCTAGATTTTTTTATATGGGAGCTTTATAAGGGGATAATCTATACATCTGAATATAATGTCAATCTACTGCGCCAAAAAATTGGTGTTGCAAAAATAAAAATTATGGAAAGCGCAAATTGAGTTCATAGACTAAAGGACAATTTTATTAGAAGGTGTCGCTTGTACGAGTATATAGAAAATAATGGGGGCCATTTCGAACATGTTCTTTAAAATCCAGTTAAATTAAATTATCTTCCATATTTGTCGGTAAATCGCCATAAAAAGTCGCTGAACGCAGTAGTTTCTGTACTTGTAGGTGATAAGGATTCTATTGCGTTTTTCACGTTTATCGCTTCACAACAACGAATGTGACATGATACACTCATCGTAGCAAACTGAAATTTCCAGTGTTTATTCTACATGCATTCAAATAGTTTTTACAATAAAACGAATAATGAACTACCTCAATTTTTTTACCGCCCTCCAAAGTTGAAGGATGGAAAAAATTTTTCACAAAAAAATTAATTTAAGATTTTCTGCGTTGGTTTCTAATTAGCTATGTTAAAAAACGACATAACCATTGCTAAAGCTAATCATTTAGCTCATCTCAAAAAAAATCACAGCCTAATGGTTTAGTTGTAATTGCGATTGAATGTTCATTATCCCATTTTTTTCGAAATTTAACAAAATTACAAATATCTCCTAAACTATAAAATTTCGGACTACACATATAGGGGTTCATTTGATATGTTTTGAGGCCCTCTATGACATGATTTCCGTTAATCCACTACTAACTTCACGCCCTGTATATATATACAGGGTGTTTCGCAACTTATCCGACAAATTTTGACCACATATGCAGTGTTACGAAAGAAGTCGATTTCTCAAAAAAATTTAACAAAATTCCTACAGAAATTGAAATAATAAATTAACACAGCTTAACAGTTCACTTATAAAAGCTGTTCAAAATTGTTTCCAGTGACTGCATGCGCCACGCTGTTGCCTTGTGCTTCCACAATTTCCAAAATTTCGTCTTCGACATTTAAAACGCGCTGTGGGCGAACCCGATTCCGATTTAGATCAACCACGATACAGGTTAAACCTTATTTAGACGTTCTTCAGTACGAAACAACAAAAAATTCGTGGTATTTTGTTTTCGACAGTTGTTTGGTACAACATTTGCTACAATAAATTATTAATGCGTGTTCTAATATCACGACGATGAACGCATTATACAGATGTTTATTTTTCAATTTATTTTTGAAACTCAGGTTTATGACTTAATTTCTGTAGGACTCTTAATACATTTTTTTTTGAGAAATCAACTTCTTTCGTAACAGTGCATATGTGGTTAAAATTTGTCTATAAGTTTTGAAACACCGTGTATATATATATACATTATTGTCATTGTACTGCAGAAGATCACCTTTGTCACTGAAACGTTTACAGTAAAGTAAATATGTCAATACATGTGGTTTTCTTGAGTAAAGTAAATATCTCAATACATGTGGTTTTATTGGCCAAGCAAGAGCATGGGGGATTAGCGACATGCTAACTACAGGATAAGTCTTAGATGTTACACGCCTCACCATCTGCAACTGCCCAGCGTTAGCAGTATAAATGATTCCCACGTAGCCCTCAGCAGCGAAGGACGACGTGGCTCTATTCATATTGCTCACATCGTACAGTATCCGCTCATGTGAATATAAACACCCCTTCAGAGTTTGGAGCATTAGGGCACTGAAGCATCCATCGCATGTAGCAACAATCAAACTTAACGAAACACATACACACTGTACACCTCGGTGGGTAGCGTCGTTCTACCTCTCGTTTCCTCAGCCTCAAAGCCAATTTCGAGTTATTCAGACCCACTGACTGGCCATCGCTGATGAAATGGAAAAAGGAGCATTAGCAGGCATTCACTATGGTGAGGGGAAATTTTGGTCAATTGAAAACGCGGAGATGAGAAAAAATCAAAAGGGACAAATCCCTTTTAAGTATACAGCTTGTTTCCAAAACATGAGGTAAAAGTATAACATATATGAACTATTGCCCTTTGTACTGTTCGGAAAACCGTTTCAGCCAGAGATGAAGGGCGTACAAAGTTATTTTTTCCTAGTATAGATCACGTGTCAAACTCTTTTCTGGTACGCTGGTGCCATGCCAACACGTCGGAGTGACAAGGGAGGTAGATTGCCGTTAGATCAGTCAGATAAAACCAACATGACCTTAGTAAAAGTTTTCTAGCTTTTACGGCTATAAAGAACTTCTATCATGATTTTTTCCTGATCAACCATTAATTGTTGGTTGACACAAACGAGTATTCATTTCATTGAAAACTTATGTCTCTACATCACGAACATTCCAAAAACCAGCATTATCTACTACACCTCATCTTCCAATAAAACCGCTGCTACGGTCAATGGATGTGGCTTCAATATTTATTATGATGATATCAAAAGTCTCGCAAAAATATCACATTTTTCATACTCTTATACGATTTTGTTACTTTCACTCCTCATACTTCAAGGACCATCAAGCTGTCGGAAAACCGCGACCGACTTTTCCCAGCCACTATGAAATTTTGTCATTCCCTAACCTACTGGAGCCATGTAGGCTGAAGACGACTCTATAGGAAATAAGCTAGAGGGTTAAAAATCCAGAGATCGGCAGGGTTATTACGTAAGAAACCTATATAATGTCAAAAAACCACAAAATGTCAACTTGCTGACTAGATAGTTCCTAGTGTGCAAATAGTTCATTCCGCGTTTGCTCGCTATGAGCATCATCTGAGGACCAATAGGCTCAAGGACCATGCGGACATAGTCTGTAGAGTGTATCTCCGAGAAGATGTGACAGCATCTGGATGAGTGTATGGAGATTGTGTGTATTGGACTGTAAAAATTATTTCTGTATATGCTGCCCGTGAAGTATATCTACGAGTATTAGCGATACCAGACGGGTTATTTGTGTTGTAGTTTCTGAAGAGAGGTTATGTTCAAATTTAAAAATTCCAATTTTCACGGTTGTTTGCATTTTCAAGAAGCATTACGGGAAATCACCACTGCGCCCGGGTTGTGTGTAATTGAGCCACATCACAGAAAAGTTAGGAATAACACTTTACGCACAAAACATTTTCACAGTGCCTGACATCTAGGCGCTGATTGGTATTTTCTACTTGACGCAAAATTCTATGGAATTCAAATGACTCGAAATAAAAAATGATGATGTAATAACTGTTTCACGTGAATATCCTTGTCTGTAGCCTATTTTTTCACCTGTTAGTTTTAGTGTAATATGCTTCACCCACCAGGTATTTTCTTTTTTTAACTGTCTCATTTTTAAAATTCAGGAAATTTGCATATTTGATTTCCAGGAGAAGCATACATCTCAAGAAACTGAAGGAATTATCATCAATACAGTTTATTAGCACATAAATCCTCACTATGCACCTATGCACTACCGTTTCCTTCCAGCTATAGTATACAACTTAGAGCTTAGATCTCCAATAATATCAAATCCTGAAGCAGATGTTACATCACACATCACAGCCAAACTTTGATAGCTGTAGTACATATTATGATTTTTGGGCAACACGTACAGCTACAAAACGCCGGCACATCAAGTGAGCAACAGCTACTCCTAAGTTGAAATCTTGTAGAAAAACCTACATAATATCACAAAAAACTTATATAATGTCAAAAAAACGACACAATATCACGTTTCAAAATACGTTATATCCCGTTATCTAATTCCGCCAAGAGCTCACGAGTAGCCGTATTGAAATTGCAGACAGTAACTCGACAAGAAATTGCACTGGTATATTTCTGTTAGCAGTATCTGGTTGTTTTAAAACACTGTTGACCGAGGAGTCTCAATTGAAATTCATACTACAAAAAATGTTTTTTTTTCTTGTGTAAATTGTAATCGCCCTTTATCTCAAGATATCTGTAAAAATATAGTTATATCCTTGTTAGTAACGATATAGTTCATAATAACTCAAATGATCGTAGATGGCTTTGGACAACTGTCGACAAGTTTACTGGAGAAACAGAAGAGTTTGTCACTGCTTTAAACACAACATTGGGAGTAGTAATCAAGCATACTCAACTAATATGCGATGCAATGCATTTGTACATTTTTCTGGTATAGGAGGTTAGCAAATAATATACAAGAAAATGTGCCCAACAGTCAGCTTCCAAAAAGATTCTTGGATTGATTTATTTTTTGTAAGGTGAAGCGACGTGAATTACAAAAACTGAACCCGGTTTTGATGGAATTAAAAGCGAGATTTGAAAATTATAGCCGAAGGCATAACAGAACCTTTGACCTAATCAAGAAATGCTTTGAATCCAGCATATTTCCCTGAATTTGAAAAAAAAAATGTAATATAATACCAATACCTAAATCAATAATATGCAATAAGCTTGATCCTCTAGAATGGTTTGATATCACACAACATTTTAAGTTAGATGGACTTACAGACGTCTTCGGACCCAACAATTAAAATTGTAAAATCCCTTGAATTTGCATGTTTGTTGATTTAAAGAAAGCTTTCGAGACAGTAAACTATAAATTGTTATTACGTAGAGAATTGGCTTTAGAGGAAAAGCATACTCCTTAATAAAAAATTACATATCTAACCGCCCACAATCTGCCCAGGTCATTTATGCTTTTGCTGCAATATTATGAGAAGGTAATGACTGGTCTCATCCAAAAAATTTTATTGTAAATGGTTTTGTCAAAATTATTCGGCGGTATAATAGCAGAAAATTGAGCATTAGCTATTTTAAAACAGATTTTTTGCCATTTGCATCTTATGCTAGAAATTTTTCAAATTACACAATAACGATCAAGAACTGCACATTAATAGAGTACCAAACATAAAATATCTTAGAATAGTATTGGATCCGCACTCACGTTGGGACATTCATGTACATTATGTCTTAAAGAAAGTTAGATTTGTATCGTACAAAATTATATACTGACAGAAAGATATCTTCGAGCTGCATGTTCATCTCATATCTATAATTTAGATTTTTTTTAAAAGAGCATTCTATAAATGTTGTGTTCAAAAAACCGAAACTTCATTCCTCTGACGAATTACACGCAGATGTACAAATTATATAAGATTTACTAATTTATTTTATTTTTATTTATTTCTTAAACATTATCACTCACAACCACAAATTTTTCAACACCGGCCAAATAATTAAACATAATCATTATACAAGGTACAAAATTCATGGCACAGTGGTTCCGCAGCCACATAAATATAATTATACTCAGTGACATTAGAAGTGTTACAACCAGAAAAAATAATTTATTCAACTTGAAATTTTGTTGACAAGTAATAGGAAAAAATAATCTTTTGGCCGACTCCGTAGCTGAATACCGTCTTGTATACGTCTAGACATCGACAAAATGGGATGATCGATATCTGGTTGTGGCACCTCATTCCAAGCAACTCGAACTCCGTGGATTAGCTGTGGCAGAGTCTGTGGCGGATCATAACCCACACATGTTCGATAGAATTTAAATCCAGTGAACGGAAAACCATTAACGCCTGCTTCTTGACGGACGTGTTGACGGCCCTCTAAATACGACAGTAAAGTAGTTTGTAGGACATCATCAACATAACGCGCAGTAGTCATATTGCCTTGAACAAAGATCGGCCAGCATAGGCAATAGCCGCCAAACCATTACTCCAACAGTTCTGTGTACATGATTCTCAACAGGAAATCCAGTATCATGCCGTTCTCCACCGCGGTGTCATACCCTTCTAGGACCATCGTGCGTACCTAGACAGAATCGCGATTCGTCTCTGAAGATGACATTATGCCATTTGTCCCTCAATGTTGCCATTCTCTGCTCAAGTTCAAACGTTGACGACACGGGTCGACAGTCAGATAAGGCAAAAGAGTGTACACATAGTAACAGGTCTACCTTCTTCTCCAAACCATTGGTCAGTGATACGACGAGTAGGAGCAAAACGGTCTCGTAGGGCTAGTTGTCTTGACGAGCTGTGATACGAGTCGGTTTACCAGTCGGCCTTCTTCATGTTCCTCTTTACCATCATTGCAGTGCAATTAACACGACGGCCAATTTCGCGATAGGACAAACCAAAATCTCGATAGGCAATAATTCTACTCTTGTCAAAATCGATAACATGATGATCATTTGAATGCCTTTGAACTCGAGGCATTTTGTTATGCTTAATAATAGTAAATGAAAGGGCAATAGCTAAAAATATCTGTACTACTCAGCTCTTAGAAACTGCTTTCGTCACAAAAACTGGGAGATCACATTTTAACAAAGGTAAACAAAAATAAAACGTTGACATTGCTGCCACAGCATGATTTAAATATGTCATGATGTTGACAAAAAAATAAGTTGAAGAAATTATTTTTTCTGGGTGTAACGCTTCTAATACCACTGAGTATATAATGCAGCGATCATCCTATTCAGCGCCCAAATTTTATCTAAAGCGTTAAAAGATTTACATTTTGGAAATTATTTGAAGAGAAACTTAAACAAGTGGCTGCATTCTATATCTCGGTCTAAAATTGATAAGCTCACAAATACATACATCAATTAAATGCATAATCCACAATGAATAATTCTTGTCCTTTTTTTATAATTTGTATTCCACAGTTACAGCGTGAAGTTATTGGTCCATACATTGGCAATGTCTCCTATTGGGCTTGTTTTTATTTTATATTTATCTACTAATGTTGCTTTCTTTGAACATTAAGTGAATAAATATTATTATTCTGTCAAGTATACCATACACATAAACAGTCCTCCAAGTAATTGAGCTGTTCACGAATGCTGATGCTGAAATGCATCACCATAACCATTATAACTCTAGAAATTAAGTATTTACGCGAATAACAATCTTGTACAGCGGTTAAGTGTACAAATTGGCGTAACTAAGAGCTCAGTGGTCTGCGAGTAAAAATTATCTCAATAAAACCCAATAATGCTCAATAAGTAAATGAACGGTTTTTGTAGCTGAATGCAGTTATTGAATGGTTTCCGATGCGAATTGTTCAAGAAAATTATGGTCCGGTGGAAACTTATTTGATTTGTTCGCTATAATTTACGCCATGGCGTTGTTCAGCTGTCGGTGTATAGACATATAGGTTGTGCACGTGGACAAACGTAATTGCTAACTTGGAATGTATCGCCAGTGGCTAGTAGCGCTGCATGTTAGATTCTGAAATAGGATTTGTGGAATTTAACAGCAATCAGCCTACTATTTCGCATTCTTATGTTTTGCTATCACAGATGACGATAAAAGATATTTTCTTCTTGAAAATAAAAATGATAGCTTCTTATAATTTAAAGTAACATAAGCAGGAGTTTAACCACTTAAAATGGTGTGTACTTCTCCTGTATAGGTCTAAAGCTCGATGAATCAATTATCGGATTTCTCGACCACTTAAACGAAAAATACAGAACCCCCAAACCATAAAGCCAAGGTAGAATTCGGTGTATATATTTCTAGAAACTGCTCATCCGACAAACAATCCATAAATTATACTGGACTTCCACTGGTTTAATGTGTTGTATACCATTTTTCATCGTGAAAACATCCAGGGTGTAGTTATTTCAAAAAATGTTTCAATATCCAACTGACGAGGAAGTATTCTAATCACAAAGTAAACACAAGGTTACTACTATGCTGAGGACAAAGAGCTTTGACAATCGAAATGAATAAAAATCTAAGCTCAGTCTTTTGACGTTTCCGAGAGATCAGCACGATCTCAGAAACAGCTTCTTCGGGATTGGTGATTAAGGTTGACGGTTGTAGGAGATATGGAGTTGTAAATGTTGCACCTTTGGTATTAGTGAATGATGTTTTATTATTAAGAAGCTTCTGTTTTTGGTAATACTATGGATCTAATACAATAATCAAGCCATGCGTATGTACGAATATGTTGAGACGTTGGTCAGGCTTAGAAGACACCGTAGTTCAGCGCTGCATGTTCCGAGATTTGACTCGCCTGTGAGGCGACCCGATGAGACCAATAAGTTTTGTTCCCGGCAGAAACTGCCAGAAGCGTAGGTGTGCGGCGTATATCTTACCACAGGATAAAAAAAATGGTAGTGGCCACGCTAGGAATACTTGAGACATTGTTTTTGCGTTTTGTATCATAACTAAACTTAGCATTGCTTTTGCGTCGTAAAATAGTATAAAAGTGTGCTGCACCAAATGTACCTTCGTCTAGATGATCGGAAAGAAAAGTGAAAAATGTCGCGTTTATGGTAAAAGGCGTTCAGATAATAAATGTCTGATCCAAGCAATATTACGCACCTGTTAGATATAACATTCACATCCGCTATTGAAAGAGAACTGTCATAGGTTTATTTTATATGGATTGAGATGTAGAGCTGTTTTACAATATATCGTAGATTTGTGAACATAGTAAAACAAACTATTCTTTTAATGGACCTGATTTATATAAATTTCTTGTAATTAATTGTGTTTGTGGTCTAAAGAAATATTTTCCTGTTAGAAAGATGCCGACAATTCGGAAAATTTATTTCCTTCTTCAGTGCTACAAAAATAATTTAAAATCCTAACTTTAGATATACACGAGTTAAAAATTTAAATAATATCCATGCAAAATATGCTTATTTTTGTTAAGACATATAAAATGAACTATAAAAAAAACGGATGAAAAGTTCTTTTTCCATCTTTAGTTATCAGAAAAAATGAGATTTTTAGGAAACTCATCCTTTTAGTTAGAAACGGTGCTGGTCAAGGAATCTTCTAATGTATACAGAATGATGGAAAGGCATTTCTAAATAGTTAAAGTGTGGGGTATCTTTTGCTATATTGAATTCATTCCTATGTTGTTAGTGGAACTCGGGAATGTGTTTAAGTGGTTCATTTCATGTAACTATACTTTACACCGATTTTATTATTTAAATTGTAAATTAATGTATATGTAAGGTTAGTGTTTTATTTTTTTTGTGAGCCCTCAAGAAGGATATAAATTTTTTTGTACATGTAGACAACTTTGTATTTAGACCCCAAATCCAATTAAATTACAAGAAATTTATACTAAGTCAGTGTAACGCAGGTCTGAAACGCCTGTGGGCTTCTTGTTGATAGGAGGACTGCATTGTATGGTTGCTAAGTCAAACCACACATGCTTAAATGCGACATTGAAAAGTATTCAAGCATGTGTGGTTTGACTTAGCGACCAGACAATGGAGAAACGTCAGTATCAAGGCGTCTAATTCTCGTCAAATAGCCAATCATACCGATTTAGGTCAACTAATAGTCATTTGACTAATTGATAATACCAACAATTAATTCAACTAAATGAATTCATTTTGAAAAAGCTTGCTCAATACAAGCCTCTTAGCTGCGAGTAGAGCTAGCTCTACGTTTACTTTCTTCACCTTTCTGGTAAAAGCGGCAGATGTTTTACCTTATTTACGATGCGTTAGAGAAATTGCTTTGAAATAACGACTTCTCTGAAGTCCAAACACTACTCGTGTTATGTATTTTCGATGTGTAGCTTCTTCAAGTGACTCAATAAAACAAGTCATTGATCATTGGCGAGTTTTGTATCTCTGTAGAGGCGTTAACATATGAAGAACTCGTGAGACCGAAAGTTATCACAATTTAGATAATTTCTTAAGATAAATCAACTTCTATCAGAAAAGTGCTATCGGATAAAGTTGTATGTTTTCAGATGGAACAATGGCACAATGATCCTTTTCTTCTAATTCTAAATATATAGATTTATCACACTTGTTTTTATCAGTTGAAGTTTGTGTGTTTACTCATGTATATTAGAGTTCGAACCTGTTTGCATTAATTTGGCTTGCATCTAGCAGCATATGCAATCTGGGATAGGGCCACACATATGATTAAATGACTCAAACTTGAAGTTTTTGACTAAAGTAATAAAAATAAGTTCAACAAACCATATATACTTGGAATCAGACAAAAAGGAACTATCATTTTTACTAATTTAGAAAATACATTTTTATTCGATAGAAATTCTCTGAGGCCAAAAACATGTTACATGAAAAACTTCATATTAGATTCTATATCTTTTATCTACAACTTTTCCTTCTAGAAGGTCATAAATAGGTTAGAGGGGAGACAATTTATAGCGGGATACCCTGTACTTAGTAATTGTGCACCTTTCATGATTGAATTAGCTTAATTTAAGAATAAAAACTACAGAAACCAATTAAAATTCCACACGTTTCTTACAAAGTTTCTTATTAAATGGTACCCAAATAGAAGAATATAAAAAATATTAATCTTCGACCCTACAGAAAAAAACTACAAACCGTAGGGAAAATAATTTATATTTATAATAAAGTAGACACATGGGAATTTTATTTTTTAGAAATACCATCATTGTGATGTGATCCATCGTGACGCACACACTCCTCGAATCTCGAAATTCGTGAAAACTCGCTGGCACATTGCTCGTGGGATAGCGGACATCTCTAAAATATTGTGCTTGAGCTGGGCAATCGTGTTCGGTTTATTGGTGCAAACGCGGCTCTTGAGGTAACCCCAGAGAAAAATCCGGTGGAGTGAGATTTGGGCTTCAGGGAGGCCACGGAATGACCCCTCGTCGCAATATGAGTTTTCCACTAAGCATTTCGCTAAAGTCTCGTTGGCGATATTGGATGTCACGCCATCTTATTGAGACCAGGTGCTGCTATGGTAGGCTTCAAAATTATGCAGTTGTGGAAAGAAAAAGTTACGTAAAATGGCCGACCAAACTGTAACATAACGGGAATGAAATAGTGCTTTAATTTGGGATTTGCTGCGGCCCAATACCGGTTGCTTGTTGACCAATCCAACCAAATCAACATGAGCTTCATCAGAAAAGAGAATATTGTTGGAAAGTGCTCTAACATTGTTTCTGCAAGCGCACGTCGTAAATGGTGGTCCTGCGGTGTCAACTCATGCAAGGGCTTTCACCAAAATACCAAAATGTCCTTGATACGGCGACCTCAGCTGATCTCTTCTTTCGAGATGATTACTGTGGGACTGTGGATCGCGTCGTACGGATGTCACAACTTCGCTTAGGCTGCCCGTCCAGTGGACGCGTTTTCGCGCGAAGAGGCGAAGGGCGAAATGGCGCGAATTCGCGCCTTGTTTCAAACGTGTCGATTTACATGGGAACCCGTCCACTGGAAGCGCCACTTTCGTCACTTGAAATAGCATAAAAATCTTTGGTGGCGCGTCTGTTGTAATTTCATGACGTATCATAGGCGTCCGGTCATTATTTATTTAGAATGATAATAATAATGATTTTATATCACAATAAATGGATTTTACTATCTTCTTATTTAAATAAAACGCACCCGGTATTTCACGGTGTTTCAAGTGACTTCAAGTGAAGTATAATAATAATCAAAGTCCTATTAATTTTCAACTTAATTTTGTTTTTTCGACTTTTTTATTATTTTAAAAGGCTATTGAGTACAAACATATAATATGAGTTCTTTCTCGTTACACATTAGGTCACAAAATTTTTTGGTACCTACCTACCTAATTAGTCGTTTCTATATCACCTTGCCGGGAGAAGAACATTTTGAATGTTTCCCTTACTTGCATTGAGGAATGTGAGCCACGGTTGATTGCCCTTCCAGGAAACGACGAATGAGAGGTGTTCCAGTGAAGTGACAGAGGAGAGGTTCCCGGAATCATATCCCTGGGACCTTCTTTATTGATGACAATGTTGTGCAGTAGGCAAATACGTTTCACAATGTGTTCAGCTCTCTCGGGCTTGACCTCAATAGCCTTGAGTAGAATACGCCATTTATGAGAAATTATACCGAAAGCACACTCGACAACTTGCCTTGCACCTGACAAACGTTTGTTATAGTTCTCTTGCTCAGTGGTTAAACCTCTCAGTGGGTAAGGACGCAGTAAATACGTCTTCAATGGAAATCCTCCATCCCCGATAACTACATGTGGTGCTTCTATGTCAGTACCAGGTAGTATCTTCAAAGTGTTCGTTTTAAGAGCACCTCTTTCTAGGGCTCGAGCCAATTGTGAGTGCCCAAAAACTCCGCTGTCACTTTGTTTTCCGTAAGCTCCGACATCGATGCAGATGAATTTATAATTCGCATCGACCACTCCTTGCAATATAATTGAAAAGAACTTTTTGTGATTGTAATACATACCTACTTCCTGAATGAGCTGGACTGTTAATTCGAATGTGTTTACCGTCTATGCAACCAACGCAGTTGGGAAATTTCCACTTTTCCCAAAACTCAGAGACGATGTTGTCAACTTGATTGTCAGATGGAAAGGGCATGTGTTCATCATGCAAGCTATCCCAAATCACTTGACAAGTTTCATGTACGATGCGTCCGATGGTCACTTCGGAGATCCGAAACGAATAGCTTAATGAGATGAAAGACGAACCGGTAGCTAGGTACCTGTAAAAAGAAACATAAAAAAATACACCACAATATTTTAACGTTTTATTTTTTTGCCATATTTTCTGTTGTAGTAAATGATGTCAAGAAGAAGTGGAAAGGGCTGAGAGATACGTTCAGGAAGGAGTTGAAAAAGGTTTTGGAAGAAAAATCAGGGAAAGGCGCCGACTTATCGAAACTTTGGCCTTATTTCACGCAAATGGAATTCTTATCCGACACCATGATGCCAAAGGATACACAAACAAGCATCCCAGAGTCACAGGAAGAGTTTGACGGTATCTCTTTATCTGAGAGTTCTGTAAATGAACCTGATGAAAACAATGACCAACTATCACAAGATGAAGCAATTGAAGTAATTGAACCCACGAAAAGAACGGAATTCAAAAGCCCATTGAAACGCAACCGAGAAAAACAAAAGAGAGATGAAATGGATGACAAACTTTTGGATATTGAGAGGCAAAAGTTTTCATTATTTTCAAAGGCTGCTGACGAAATGAGAGATGATGACTATCAATATTTAATGAGTCTCCTGCCATATCTGCGAAAAGTTCCGCGTGCACATAAACTACAAGCCCGAGTGGAGATGATGAATGTGCTCGTGAAATACACCACTCCTCAGTGTTTACCCCTATCATCACAGCACATGACTTCGTCCCTGGCCTCGCCGCCTTCTTCTCTGCACAGCGAATCTTCTTCAAACCTTCAAGAATTTTACAGTACTTTCAATCCTGCCGGAGCGCATCCACCAACTTTTCATCAATTTCAGTAGCAAGGGGCAAGTGAATAGCGTTTTTTAATGAAATAAAAAATATGTTGAGTACCTACTGCATTTCCTTAAAAAAAATACCTACAAAATAATATGTACCTACTTCCATTGAAATAACACCTTTAACTGTTACCAAATACAACAATTTGATGCATAATAATACGAGTATCATCACCGTACTTACCTCAACGTGACAGCAAGGCGTTCTGCTGGAGAAACTGTGTCTCTGAAGTTGGACGATCGTTCAATTCGGTCCTTAATCTTTGAATGTATATATTCAAAGGTGCTTTTTTTCCATCCTGAAGTAGTTGAAAAAACCTTCGGACGACAGATCCTTCTGCAGGTGGAACCACTCTCCACATTCTCGATGAACATACACGTTCTTCACCCATTCCTGCCTCATGTTCCGACTCATCTTTCTTCTTCTTCTCATTAGAACGGATGAATCCAATGCATATAATAGCAAAAATTCTGAGAGCGACATTCTGCGTTCGTACACGGAGATGAGAGGTGACTGAGTTCGCGTCTTCGCGAGCGCGGCAGATCGCTTGCAATGGACGGGGTTGCCTCGCGCGAAGACGTGAAGAAGCGAAAACTTGTGATTTCGCCGTTCGCCTCTTCGCGCGAAAACGCGTCCACTGGACGGGCAGCCTTACAATTTCCTCTGTTCGTATGGACCCAGGTTTCTGATTCAGTGTCGAACCGGTAGACTCGAACTTTCTGACCCACGACCTGATCACAATTTCACTAGTACATTGATTTAAACTCAGAGCGTAACAGACGCCGCGCAATAATGCACGAATTTTCATTTTTGTAATGAGCCCTGACTCAACGCATGCCGCTCACCGGTGAAACGCTCCATGGCGACTAAATTTCCGAGCACTAAGCTACTTATCCCGACTATCCGTCTCCCGCTCCCGCGTGCCTGTCACCAGCAAGGCGGTTTTGAACTTGGTACGTATTTCTGGTCCACCCTATATAAACATGTAGCCTAAGTGTCTTCTAAGTAAACTGCTAACCAATCAAGAATTTCGTATTGCTGAAGATGGATACTCATGTGATCTTTTTCCCACTAACCATCAATCCACGCCAAATTAGCTCCATAAACCACGTTCATGCAATTATGATTGAAGAAGGCTCGATTAGCCATTAACTAAGAGAACTTTATGGAGCAACGATGGCGAGCTATAAAAGAATAACTTCATCAAAGAAACATTAACGGCAGAGCGCCAGTACAAGCCAACTACGATTGCTGCGGTTAATATTTAATATTGCAAATGTGGTGCAGGATTAAACTGTCCAATCACGCAAGTCAATCAGAGCCCTGATGTCAATTAAAGATTTATAGGTGGGTGATTATTGGTTTGTTCAGGTAGAGTGCATGTCTTGATTGTCTTTCAAACGGAGTTTAGTGTCAAACGCATCAAGTTTTTTTGGTACTTTTCTTCGATATTGTGGTATTGTGTTCCAGTTTTTCCTTGCAACGGCAAAACTCAAAACATGTCTGTCTATCACTTAACATGAAGCACTCGTATTATGTTTTTCATGAAACAATTGTGAGAATACAGCATTCGGCTTTTCTGTTAGCTAGTGCGTTCGCGGATGCGATAAGAATGGTTATTGGCTGCTTAAAAATGTATGATTATAGGGCCGGAAAAATGAAGCTTGGATAGATAGAACGTATCATTATTTTATTTAGGTCACAGAAGAGGAAAGTACCAAAACCAGACCCTCCTCTAAACCGGCCATTGAATTCATTGGTTCTGTGTTCTCTCACCATTACGAGGAGATGACGAAAAGTTCTCGGCATGACCCAGACATGGCCAAGGACTGATTTAGGAATCTAACTAGGTATTGAGAGGAAATGCCATTGTGACAATTGATGAGCGAGAGGTGGGATACGTCTAGGGCGAGGCGCATGTTTAAGCGCTGATGAAAGAAATTGCCCTTGGGGGAATCCTAATGTTTGAGAAATGCTGAACCAAGCGTGTTGGAGTTGAAAGAGATTATGTAGATTGATGATGAATGATTATGTAGTCATTTTCCAACTGAATAACAGTCTTTCACTGCCAGGCCGAGAACTTTTCACCCTACCCTCGTAGCAGTACTCCCGAGCCGTAGTGGAGCTCACGAGTACATTGCGTCACAGGTTGTTTGTCAACCATTGTGTTTTGATGTTAGGAAACGAAAAGTGCTGCAATTTTCATTGTTCATAGTATTTACAAAGCCTTTATATCTATATATTATCCTAAATGACAACATACTAGAATCATATTTCTCATGACATTGGTTCACTTAGATGTTTGATTGGAATTCTATTGAATAAATAGTAGTTTTTGAATTTAGTCGCGGAAACCAGGTTCATCTCAGTTATCCAAATATACTATCTACTATTCCGTTTCAAGTTCGAAAAGGATAGTGGCGAAAACTAATAAAACGGGGACCCGTGAATTATAAGATCCTTGAGATCACTTGTTATAAAAGTTTATTTTTCAAAAATACGTAATTCAAAAAATTGTGCTCTTCCAAAATTATAACAATATTACCATGATGCTTGCAGGACAATGGCTTGGATCTGACTGACTACAAAATGAGTTCAGAACAACAAACTCTGGCTCTTCTAGAAAATTGGTATCATGGTCAGCATTATTCCTGGCATTTCTCATTATTGCGAGAAAAATTAAAAAACCGATGAAACATGCTTTGTAGTGTATGAAGAAGCGGCTGTGGTACGAATGTCTACAAATTTCGCAGAATTTGATTTTTTAATATGTTTATGTTTGGATGAAAGCAGTCAGCTTTTTGGGCTAGCACTTAATAGACATCATTTTAAATGTAAAATGTGTAATAAAAATGGTGTCAATGGAATAATGTATGTTTTGTGTAAAACGGAGGAAATTCTAGAATAAAACGTGCGATGCGTGGAAATTTTTATGTTTATGCTGAATTCTTCTTCTACGGCATTTACGGTACAGCTCAACATTTCAATATAGCATATTAACGTCAAAGAAGTATCTGCAATGTTGTTCCTCTAATCACATTCGTACATCTAACGAATTGGCTCTGTACACCTTTTTGAACATCTATACACTATACAAATTTTGGCGTTAGAATAGCGTTTATATGTTCCAAGGTATCATTTTTAGTCTAAATAGTATCATTTATTATGTAAAATATTTCGGAAATACTGGGAGTTTCAAGATCATCCATACCTCAATCGCTTCTTCAGGCGCCACATAGTACTTTTAGGGTGGATTTCACCAAGGTTGGCTAACAAACAGTCAGTTATTCTCCACCTAGAGGGTTACAGTCCGTCAAATACAGCGAATGAGCTTCAACATCCAATCAACAAATGTCAGCAACCAATCCCTAAGAAATCTTGAAAACAAAATATTGTCAAAGTACGAGTAGGAGATGACAGCTTGTCCTTGAAACATCACCAGCTTATTGAATATTAAGAAATTTCATATAATTCAGTCAAAATTTAAAGAAATGTTTGCTTTTTGAGTAAAATTCATGTTTAAATTACTATTGTTGATTTTATTCATGTTTGTATTATTTTCATCAACTGATATGCGATCTTACTGATTTAACATCACCTATTTCCTATAAACCTCTTGCAGATAGACACTAAACACCTACTTGATGACGGACTCTACCAAAAATTTCATAGATATTGCTCGTTTCCAAACATTCATACATTTACTTGCCATTATGGCACCTTATATTGACACTCCCACAAAACCGTTCAGGTTTTTTGACATCCATACATCCATAAAGTTGAATTTTTTCGTTGTTCAGAAACTGAACAAACATCCACACTATATTTTCAGCAATTAAGAAATACCCAAATACCAGCAAACCTAAAACTTGCAAAAAAAAACTAGAAATTTGAAATATTTTTCTTTTTTCACGAGTACACATTCTAGGTTATATAATTAGACATTATTTGAATAACAGCTGATTATTACATTTCAAAACTTCCCAACGCGTGACACATGTGTGGGATCCGTCAACCCTTGGTCCCAGTCACAAAACATTACACTGATGAAGGTTTAATTCCATGCTGTTCAATGACAACACGGTGACTTGTGTGGTTGTCAGCGGCCATTTTTTGAGGGTGCGACACGGTTGCCAGATTGTGCATTAATATCCAGTTTCACGCCCCTGCTCCCAGTGGAGTACGCTCCGCCAACTGTTGAAATGCACTGTACTTTGCTTTATAAGACTATTCGTGCAATTTTTCCCAAAATCGTTGCACAACACTTGAAAAAATGCAAATGAATATTTAAAATAACTTCCATGACGCCGCAAAATAGCTCCGTCGGTACCTCGGGATATACATCTTGACAGTAGGGATGTTCGATACGATCCTATATTTAGAAGTATCGATACTTTTGCTCCCCATACCCGATGTTTTGGAACAGTTTTATATACGACACTTGGGTGTGTCGATACATTTCACGAGTATCGTCATCTTTCGATCCGGACTGTGTCAGAAAGGGTGACTACCTTCAGATTACTTTTCTTCTTTGTTTCCTTCCGCTGGATATCGATAATTTTATTCCAATATTTTAGAGTATCGATACTTCCTAAAACGATAAGAATCGATACATAACTATACTTTTCGTGGATCTAAACATCCCTAATCTTGACTTGACAGCTTGTCGTTCCTGCCAGCTGGGCTGAAGGGTGCGCAGTTGCCTTTACTATCTTATATTTTACTAAAATCTTATGACAATTAAAAGCTTCAAATAAAATATTGACGAATATGAACGGATATGCACAGAATTTAGAATATAAATTCATATTGCAAATTTCAGATTGTCTATGCATGGACTTGAACCGGGTTTTTCGATATCTTTACCGAAAAGGGAATAAGTGTACACTGATAACATCATTCTCCACGATTTTCCGAAATAATTTAAATGTTTCTACCTGTATACTTGAGGAAAAAAAACTGCAACCAAAAATAAAGCTAAAAGTTAATTTTATGGAGTATTCATTACCTCATCACCGGACAAGCAATAAAGAAACCGAAACCTGTATGTTTTCAAAATAAATATGTAATTAAAATGAGAGGTGAGCTCAGGGGTAAAACACAAACATATTCACAATCCCATAAGCAATAATCGAAAAAGGAGTTTCCAGAATGGTTTGCAAAGTACTTTGAAAGAGCGACCGGTATGGACATTGTAAAAGTTGTAATATAGAACTATGCCATCAAAAAAAATGTTGTGTGTGCTCCGAATACAATAACTGACGTTTTTCATGACTCAAAGGTCCTTGATCTACCACTGATCTTGGGACGGAATTTACCTTATACCGAACTTAACGGCACTATTTACCGATTCCGTTTTTTTCCGGTTCGGCAACACTGCCGATCACTTTAAAAGTAATTGATATCCCAGACGTGTTAGAATAATAGAAATAATAAGAAAATATAACAATATCTGGAGATATATTTTCATAAATAGGTATTTTTGATTCTGACTTATAATATCTAGACGATGAATAATAGGTGGATGCGGATACTTTTACAAATATGGATGTTTTAGGACAAAATGCAGAATGTGCTGTTTGTTTACAATTGGTGTGGATTTCTAGATCATAAATTGGCAAAAATTATTTTTGATGAACCAGTTGGAATACGTTTTATATGCTTTTTGCAAAATAACAAAAAAGGGGTACAGGTACGTATTATGTACAACACCCTGTACGTGATATACAAATAAAACTAGATTGCAATGCATGAACAGTCGTCAAAAACAGTGAAAATATTCTACCAAATATAATAGCTAGGAAATCGACCATTATTTGCCACTTTCCCATTGGTCCCACTCAACTGACCGTCTATTCTGAAATCATAAAAATTTGAAATTCTATGAAAGTTATCCTAATTCTAAGGCACAAAGACATAATATTATATCTATAATGTACCCTTATTTATAAGGCAACCGTTTTTTCACGACTTTATTCAACATTTCAATAGAAATCACTGATATGCAGAGAGCTTTGACAGCTTCTGTCAAATTGCATTTCGATAAGGTCGTTTCCTATTGGCCCAGAGGACCGTTAAATATTAATGTTGGTGAAATTGGCCCTTGAACGGTTTCTTAAATTTTGCACCTAGTAATAAACATTTGATAGAACCCGGATAGAGCCAATACAAGGAAATAGAGTCCTAGTAGAATTGTAATTGCTTAGGCTATATTGGTGGCTTTCTGGATAAAATGGGATGGAAGACGGCAGGGAACATGAAAGGAAGTGTAAGCCTGCAATTTTTGTCGCTAATTTAAAATCTGTTTTGATTATATATTGTTTCTTTAGTCAAGAATCTTAATCGGTGATTGACAATTTTCACTAGTGGTCCTGTTTTGGTAACTCATTTTCTAATCAACGCCATCGGTATGTACGGTTTGTGGAAAGTACCTTTTGATATAAATTTTCTAATACAGTTTATAAAAGTGAAAATGCAAAGTAAATGTAACACGCTTTTGAAACATTCTTATCTTTTTATAAATCAATAACACAAAGGTGTCTGATTTTGGGCAGTTTCAGATATGTCAAATCTAAATAATAGTAGAATACAGTATGGTGGGATCCTCCGCCATTTTATATCCTACGCTTTGGGCGTGGAAGTAAATCGTGAAAATTTTTGAAAACTGTATATTGTTTTTTGTATGTTATATGACGTAGAACATGGAAAAGCTTGTCATTTCCATCAGTCCGTTGGTCTGTCTGTCGGTCTGTACACTAATACTTGGCACGTCTAGAGACTCAAAAAGTACAGCTGGGATTATGACGAAATTTTCACATAAGGTTACTACTATGAAAAGAAAGAAAAAGCTTGCAGTGGCTGCTGCGCTAACGGTAAAAAAAATCGGTCTAGCTTCGTTTTTTGTCGTTTCAGGGGCTCCTGATTATTTTCACGAAAATTTGTGGTTAAAAGTGGTGGATGTTGGTGATGGAGGAGGGTGTGTTCAATTTCTTGACGGTAGCATAATTACACGTTTCCGCCCCCTGAAACTTTAGGCACATATTACACGTCTTTCGCACATCATAGATTCCCCCGTACATTTGCCCTTAAAACTTAGGATGATCTTCGACACTCGACTCTCTCTGGGTTGATCGACATATCATAGCTCTCCAACGAATGAATGTTGTTCGTTCATTGTCAAGAGTGGTGCCACGCTGCCGAGTTTGACGAACGGGTTCATTGGGCGGTATTGGAGAGGAACGACTTTGCCAGATGAACGGTGCTATCGGTAGGATTTTGAAAAGATGTCTATGGTCTAATTGTATGGGCCTGTTCAACTGACTGTATCAAAATTGTATTATTTCTTATCAGAGAGTCTAACTTGTGCCTTACATAATCCTCGATGAACTCATGACAGCGTTGCATGTGAGAATGAAAAGTGCGGGGTCAACCTACTTGACGCCATTTTTTATTTTTGTAACGGAAGCAATTCCAGAACGTCACTTTTGTTTATCTAACGTTACATGGTAGCAAGTTCGTATGTTGGTGTCCGATAAATGCTTCTTTTAATGATTTCTAATTTAACTTTTTAAAACCTTTTGATCCCGATAATTGGAGCCCGAGCATACGCTGCGTGATACGCCTTAATGCTTATTTGGATAAGGCAAATGATGTCGGATCCCTGTTACTGCTAAATTTTTGTTCCATGATTGTACGGAGGCAATATTTTTAGAGCGGAAGGCTCACTGTTTTTGCCGGTTACGTCATCAATGCAATATGAAATAATTAAACAGATCGACTAAAGGTGCAATGGATGAAACTAACGGATAATGCTCAAACCGATCTTCAATACAGCTACTACTCGCTCTTGCACACTTGAGATGGAGAATAAGGGCCATTGTTTTCATTTACATCATGGGAATACACTTATGTTACTACAAACACGCTGTCCACTGATTGTATAATAACTAAGTCTACTAAAAGTACTAGTTAAAGAACTCACCTTTATCACGAGAAGTTTCAAAAAACTAGATCATTTTAATTAATATCGCTGGGCGGCAAACGTATATAAGACAGTGACACATCCCTGGAAATATTGGTGAGACGAACAGCACAATCTGCACCATTTTCAGCCATTTTGAATTTACTACCAAAGGAAACTGTCAAGCTGTGTCAACTTCAGGACCAATAAAAGTTAATATTTCAACTGTGGCTTCACGCTATACTGAGTGTTGCTGCTGCTGAGTTGATATATATGCATGATGCCGAAGAAAAAAGTTAAAAACCAGATCTCAACGGAAAAATCAGATACAATGGAAGTTTACATTGATGGAAACTTGGAAACTCAGAAGATTCTAGAAGAAAATAAACACTTAAAACAGATATTAGAAGAAAAGGATAAACTAATACTACAGTTGAGCAATGAAAATGGAAGACTACAAGAACAGTACAATTTAGCGACATCAGCCATACACGAAAAAGGTACCGTTGAAACAGTGATAAATAAAATAAATCAAAGATTGACTGAAATTGAGAAAATTAAAGAGAAATCATATACCCAAATACTAAAACGAGATACTCCAATAATCAAGAAAGACCCAATGAAGAGCATAATTGTCACACCAAATGGTATCCAAACATCTGAACAAACGAGAAAAGACCTTAACAAAAAAATTAGCCTTGCGGATTTGAAAATACAAATAGAAAATATACGAAATTCTAAAAATGGAGGAATTATAATTAAACTGGCTGAGGAACACCACAACACACTCAAAACTGCATTCGAAAAGAAATTAGGAGGTGAATACAAAATCACAGAACCTACAATGTTTAGACCGAAGATCAAAATTGTCAATTATAGATGCACGGAGAAACCACATGAAGAAGACATAGAATTAGATCTTATCCAACAAAATCATTTTACTGAAAAAGATGACATCAAAATCAAATATGTAAAGTATCTCCCATCGAAAAAATGTTACACATTATTTGCAGACATTTCTGGCAAATTATTCAGGGCAATATTTAATGATAACAATGGAAAAATTCTTCTTGGATGGCAATGTTTACCAGTGTATGATAATAACGAAATAACGCAATGCAAGAAGTGTCTTCGCTTCAATCACACCGAGAAAAAATGCCGCAATAACAAGACCTGTACCAACTGCAGCAAAGAGGATGTACACGATACTGACTGTTGTAAGCATGAACCGGTTGTATGTTGTAATTGCAAATTTTCAAACTATAGATATAACAAAAATTATAGTACCAACCACTCACCATTAGATAAAAAATGTCCAACTTTTCTATATTATCAACAGCAGTACAACTTGAAAATCCTTTTTTAAGAAAGAAGAAATTTTAGCCAAAATTTTAGAATATTGCATCATTTATGACACACGACTATGTAAATAACTTCCAAATTCAACGTACTAGTACTAATACTGCTCATGATACTAGCGAGCTAGATTCTTTTTTACAAAATCCTGAAATATCTGTTAGAATTTATCATATGAACATCAGAAGTATAAAACATAACTTTGACTACTTTAAATTAATTTTGAAAAGAATACAAAGTGATATAGATATAATCATTCTATCCGAAACATGGCAAGTGGGCGATGTGACTCTGTTTCATTTAGAAGGGTACGATACATTGTATAATTTTGGTAACCATAATCAAAACGATGGAGTGATGGTGTATGTACGAAACAATCTGCCTTATAACCATACCATATTTACAATCAACAATGAACTAAAAGGTATCAATCTAACAATGCAAATTGAAAATCGTAGAGTCAAAATCACTTGTGTTTACCGACCACCATCTTCAGATCCTAATACATTTATCAGAGACATAGATGAACTATTAAAAAAGAATGAAAACAATCACCTTCATAATCAAATATTTATAGGCGACATCAATATAAACATTTTAGAGGAAAATTCTATGGTGAAAGAATATTTAAACATTTTATCAAGTCCTTATGGTTTTTTATCATACATAAATAAAGTAACACGACCCACCAGTAAAACCTGCATTGATCACTGCTTTATAAAGGATATTTCCAATATTTTTTCTTACATGCCTATTATCTATGAAACCGATATTACAGATCATTATTCCACTGTATTATTGATATCTTCACAAAATAAAAACCAGAACTGCCCAAGGGCAAAACATGAAAGAAACCTTGAATACAAATATTTCACTGACAACTCAAAATTAATATTTAACGCACAAACGGAATCGTGGGACGAACTTTTTTTAACAAATTCTTTAGACGAAGCTACAAATTTATTAATACACAAAATTCAAAAAGTAATTGAAGTTAGTACTAATAAGGTTAAAATAAGTCACAAGGAAATGATTGGATGACCAAAGGACTAATAAAATCTGCAAACGAAAAAGAAAGACTATAAAATCATGAAATATTTACCCACGAAAAAAAATATAGATCATTATAATCAGTATAAAAACAAATTTATAGAACTTTTGAGAAAAGCAAAAAAAATTTACTATATAAAACAATTGAATAATAATTCACATGACTCTAGACACATATGGTCCACTGTCAATGATATATTCAATAAGTCATCCTATTCAAAAAACAATATTAATGAAATAAAAACAAAAACAGGACAGAAAACAGACAATATTCAGCAAATATGTGATGAGTTCATAGAATTTTTCACGAATATAGGAGGAAACTTAGCAAATAATATCAAACAAAATGCTGATATTCATCTGCATGAAACAAGACTGAATAATTCATTTGTATTAACTGAAGTAGACTATCAGGATGTTTTCAATGCCATTATGACTCTAAAAAATAAAAAAAGCCCTGGAGTTGACGAAATTAGAGCTGAACATCTAAAGATACTGGCCAAACAAATAACAGAACCACTTGCTTATATCATTAACAAATCCTTCCAATCTGGAGTATTTCCATCAGCTTTCAAGACAGCAATCATCATACCTATCTATAAATCTAATGATAATGCGGACGTCACTAACTATCGACCTATTTCACTTATATCAAGTTTAGCTAAAGTTTTTGAGAAATTACTCCTTAATAAAATGATTAATTTTCTTAATAAATTCAAAATTCTAAATTCAAATCAATATGGTTTTATAGCGGGCAAATCTACAACAGATGGGGTATTAAGTATAGTAGATGAAATAACCCAAAATATAGATGGAAAAGTACCATCGATATGCGTATTTGTGGACTTACAAAAAGCGTTTGACACAGTTAACCACAATATACTTTTGGAAATCTTAGAAAGAATAGGTTTTCGTGGAAAGATGTATACTTTAATGGAAAATTATTTATCAAATAGACCGCAATCAGTAAAATTATTAAGCTCGTATAGTAAAGAAATGTTCGTTAAATGTGGTGTTCCACAAGGTACAATTTTGGGTCCTCTGTTATTCAATATTTATTTAAACGATATATTCAAAATTAACAGTACTGGTAAAATAGTCAGTTTTGCAGACGATACTGCTATACTCTATAAAGGTAAGGATTGGAACGACTTAAAAGATATTATCCAAAATGACTTTTGCAAAATTATTCAGTGGTTTAATAACCGAAAATTAACAATTAACTTTACTAAAACTCATTTTTACCATTTTCATCACTATCTAATCATCTACCAAAATATAACCACCTTCGGTTTAAGGTAAATGATAAAAATATAAAAATCAATAGAGTTAATGATACAAAATATTTAGGAATTTATCTAGATCCCCACTTGAGATGGGATGTACATATTTCTCACATACTAAAGAAAATTAGATTCATAGCATATAAAATAAAATTTCTAACCGGTATATTAACTGAATATTATCTACGAATAATATATCAAACTTTAGTCGAGCCACACATAACATATGGTATACTAGTGTGGGGTGCTGCATGCACGACATACTTTCACGATTTAGATGTACTTCAAGGAAGAATTTTAAAATCAATGTCAGGTAAATCAAAATTATACCCAACTAATGACTTGTATAATGATGCACAAGTATATGATACTAAACAACTTTACTTCTTACATACCATCACTCATTATCACAAAACTATTAGTGAACACGACATAATTAAACATAATCATATAACCAGATATAAATTACGCGCAAAAAATGTTCCTAAACCAAACAAATCCCTAATGAAACGATGTCACCTGTATATAGCTCCAAAATAGTACGAACATTTACCAAATAATTTAAAACAATTACGCAATACATTAGGCTTCAAAAAAAAATTAAAAAAATTTATTAACACGATTGGGAGAAATCAAATTAATAAAATAATCTCAAATATTATACAATAAGTGCTCTACCATTCTTACCAATAATTTCTTTTTTCTCTCTATTTTATTATATTTTGCAATTCAACATACATATGATCCATGCACAGGCGTTGTCCTCCTATGGATATATTATATTTATTTACTCGTTTCATGTTCCCTGTATTTTAGAGTAAATAAATATTATTATTATTATTATTATTATTTCCAGACATTAATATATCTTATAACAAAGTTCAATAAGAGGTAAACCTAAATGTCATGCCGATGACACGATAATTTTCACATTGATAGTATGAGGTTTTAGTTGCAGAACACTCATACGTAACGTCAATATTATGAGACAAAACTTATAAGAATGGCGTCAAGTAGCTGGAGTGATAGATAAAACATAGTGTAGCTCCTACTATTCAACCTAGGCACAGTGAAGTTTAAGTTGGAAAAAATGTCACCACAGTCAATCTGATTGCTCAGCAACTTGTGGAACAAACCAGTAGCAGACTGACCATGCCGAAGTCATCTAAGATATCCTTCTTTGGATAGTTGAAAAGAGGATATGTACCAGATTTTTTAAATGCAGATATTTTAGACAATTCGTTTAGATTTTCTCGTCTTTAGATATATATGAAACACACACGGAAGACCAGATGATACATCTACTCTCATGTACACTTCTGACTAGGGTGAAATACAGTAATTCTAATGATTTCCTGTTAGTAAAAGATATGCAATTTGCTAATAATGAATCCAAACTTACGTGAAGCTGATTTGACTATTGGATTCATGTTTATTGAGAATGACAGATCTGAAGTAATAGTAATTCCTAGGTTTTTTGCTTCCTGTACTCTGCCAAGTTTGTGATTGTCCAGCATATAATCATATATCACATTTGGTTTTCTACTCTTATTATACGGTTCATTAAAACCGTCATTAAAAGAAAAATCGAAAACAGTAGGGGACCCAACTTCGACATTGTCTCACTCCTGTTGTTGGTGTGTATGATTCTGATTTAAATAACAGCTTAAAATCGCGTTCAGATAAATACGATCGGAAATTATTTGCAAGCCGCCAGGAAACCCAGATTTATACATTTTTCAAGCAAAATGGAGCGGTTTACTCTATACTATAACGTCGACTTTTTGATGTTGGTGCATATACAATCTATGGGTAAATTAAGGTTCAAACCTGTTCACAACTCTTACATCTTTATAAACGTGTACGTTCAGTAAAGTATCACGCATGCCAGGTACTTGTTTCCTAAATTGTGCTGTACGCGGTCACATTATCCTTATTATCCATGTAAACAGTTTAGACATGCGATGCTATTAAAAAACAATTTTATATCTCCTTTTCCCATGGCTACTTTTTTGTTATTATGTAGGTCACTGGTCAGACGATTTCCTGGACACCTACTGTAACTCAAAAGTTTGACCATTAAGCTTTAGAAAGTATAAGAAGCTGATACCTGATATCACATCGTTAGTATGCGATATACGGATAGGCATTGTGATTGTTTCACTATAAAAAATACTTTTATTATTGTCTCACAAACAAAAGCATGAGATCTGTAAAGCGTTTTGGATTTAATTCAAAACATATGTCAAGCTGTTCAGTGTGGCTACTCAGATTAGATGTATAATCTATCTATCCCAACAAGTAATAAGAAGATATAGACTATCGATTTTCCATTTTAACCGCACTTAGATCCTCTTTGGTTTGGTTACTCTGGAGAACAAAATTAAAATATTTTTTTGCGACATGGTCAAAACAAGGTGGTTATTATGTAAAACGTACCCAAAAAGCCGGAAATAGCATTCGATTTTTTCTATCACCCGCGGTTTTCTTACAATAAGACATTTTATTTGCTGCTTATACTCGTGAAATGTAAGGATATGTGTGTAAGGGTACTAATAAACACTCGAATAAACATTATTCTCAGAATATTGTTGTCGATGTTTTACGGCGATATGTTGCTCCTGAAGTATTTCTTGTCTTTGTCTTTTAACTTTTGCATATAGAAACATAGTAGGCCGCGCGGATCGAACGTCAGTACTGAATCTTAACCTCACTCTTTAGTAAACAACAATACGTGCAGTGTTCTCACTACAGTGAATTTTTGAGTGTCACCAAGTCAGTAGAAAAATAAACTCAACCGAGAACATTTTCGCGCCATAATTTATTACAACTTTCAGAGACAATTATCGCAACAAGAACGCCTTGCTGAGTTACTGTCGGTTTTCGGCAACGAAGCGCCACATCAGTCGACAATTTCCCGTTGGTATGAAGAATTCAAACGTGGACGGGTAAGTCTTAGCGACGATCCCAGGGTGGGTGCACGAAAAACGGCAGTCACCCAGGAAAACGTCGATGCTGTGTGCAAATTCGTCATTGAAGATAGACATGTGACATATCGCGAGATTGAGGCGTCCTTGAAGATCTCAAAGACCTCAATTCAACAAATTTCACATGAAGAATTAGGAGTAAGAAAATTAGTTTCTCGTTGGATACCCCACCTGTTGACTGAAGAGCAGAAAGCAGCCAGGGTTAATTGGTGTCAAAAAACGCTTGACCGTTTCAATTCCGGAAACTCAAAAAATGTGTACAGTATTGTTAGTGGTGATGAATCGTGGATTTACTACTAATTTTTCCGGAAAAAAATCGAGATGAGAATCCAAAAAGTGAATTTTTAGAGACAGGTTACATCCCATTCCTTTGTAAGCATTAATTAGTTCACTCACAATATCTTTATAATTGTCCGCCTTCACATTGCCTAAAAAATTTGCAGTAACTGATTTAAAAGCATTCCAAGCTCGTAATTAAGTTTCAGTTAGAGCACTGTCAAATACATCATCCTTCGTGATTTTTCGTATTTGTGGACCCACAAATATGCCCTCTTTAATTTTTGCCTCACTAAGTCTGGGAAATGTTTGTTTTAAATGCTGAAATCCTCTTCCATTTCGATCCATAGTTTTCACAAAATTCAGTCCCAACTTAATATGCAAAGGTGGAAGCAACACGTTTTTGGGATCAACTAGTGGTTCATGAGCAATGTTTTTGGGACCCGGAGTTAATACCTGACGTAGTGGTCACTTCTTCTGTTCTTAATGACGATCTCGCGCACGACTGCCCCATTCACAAAGAAAACAACAATATCTAGTATATCCCAGTTGCATTTCGAGAAGAAGGGCTATGACTTTTAAATCTGCACATATGGCCCATCCATATTTATTATAACGGATATGCTCTAACAGAACTCGCATATTTCCATCTGATTCCTTCATATGAACTGCGTGCGCAATAGGTACAGATGGATATTTATTACCGTTGTGTACCAATACCGCTTTTAAAATAAGCTTAGAGGAATCAATGAACAGGCGCCAATCATTTGGATCATGTTTCTGTCCTAAGGCGTCAAACAAATTGTTGACATCAGAGCAATATATCAACTCCCTTTCTTGACGGAAACAGTGTTTATGGTCTTGTTGCCGTTTTCGATAAAAAGTAATGTTAACATCATCGTGGAGAGGATTCCATCCTTTTAATCTTGACACTAAAAGTTCTGACTGAGGTTTTGACAGATTTAATTCTCGAACTAAGTCATTAAGTTCGCATTGTCACCAAATGCCATCAAATGCGGCGCTGATGAACATCCTGGCAGGTCAAACGCAGGATCGCAAATTGTTACGCTTTCTGTACCATCACTTTCAGAATCGGTAGATCTGGGACAGAAAGTTCATCACTATGCTTAACGGGCCGCAAAGCTGATGGTAAATTAAAATACTTAACAGTATGTTTCGATTTTGGTCCAACACCTTTAATATTTGTGGGGCAAAAATAGCAATCGGTAGTATGGTCTCTCGGTTCTCTCCAATCCATTGGTACCGCAAAGGGCATATTACGATTGACGCCTCTTAACCAACCTGTTAACAACGTTACACACGTCTTACAACATATATGAGGGGCCCATAGTTTATCTTGGTCGCCAACTTTAATTCCAAAATAAGGTTCGTATGCTTTCAACACAAGGGGAGTAAAAGTACGTTTTTGGGATTTAAAAGTTAGCTCTCCGCACACATAACAAAAACTGTTCGCAGTATTTACATAATTTCTAGGTATTGTCCATAAAGCTAGTCTTGATCACAATAAACTAAAAACAACAAACCGTTTTAACAAAAATTAACAGTACTCAGAACATCTCAGTACTCTTTAACACACAAAACGTAACTGACTCGGCTGCTATTAGCCTACTAATAAGCGCAATATGCTCTCTAACCATAAAGCTCGCATATAATAAACACGAATCGACAGGTCTTAAAATTATATATGCGCGTCATCGTATAAACGCCGAGAAATGCAGCAATATGAGATGTTACGTATTGTAATTCATAAAAGTAGATATTATCGAATATCTGTGGGTGATAGAAAAATTCTGTTTTTAGATTTGATTTAGGGGTCTCAAAATACATAAGATACATCCAAAAATTTTCATGCCACAAATCCTGTGTTTATCAGTGTTATATACTGTTCGAAAATCCTCGTGCATGGCTTAATTTTACCGACCTCGGGCAGTTAAAAAAATAAAATATCTTTGCTGGTTAGGAAATCGGTTAAATTAGGGCAATAATGTAGACTTCAACGCTTATCATACCCTGTTTTTGAAATTAAAGCCGTACCGGAATTATCCGAAACAATGCCTTATTCGTTTTTTATGTGTTAGTAAATGCTTTTGTACCCTTACAGACATTTTTTGTTTTATAATTTTATATGTAGCTTTTATTATGACGGTGTTAATGACAACTATATAATAATTTTTTCAAGGTACCATTTGAGTGTAATATGCTTTAGTCAGCGATAATAAAATTTGTTCAGTAAGCTTAAATGCCGTATAAAATTGTTGTGTAATTTTTTATGAAGCAGTATTAAAATTTAAAGTAAATTCGTTTTGTACTTTTGCTCTAAGACCGTTCATACGGCTACCTTATAAAGCAAAATACTTCTTAAAAGCTTAATTGACTTACATACTTTCGATTTTACTTAAACAAAATTGCGTCCGCATAGCAGTAATAAAGAAGTTATAAAACAAAATAACACAGACACTTGAGAATTATAAAATACATTTGCTAGTTGCAATGTAAGGCTAAGTCTTCTGCGTCCTAGCACCCGATTGACCCCAATGTTCAAATCCATATTGCTAATCAGGGTTGAAGTTAGATCATAGCTCAAACAAAGTTATCGAAACTTTACAATCTAATCCCATAAAGATTAGTTGCCTTAAATTCTATGATTAATTTTACAAATTCAAGACTCATCGTACAACGATTAATCATTCATCCTGGGCACCCTTGTCCTTTTATTGAAGCCCTACTTATACCGAGTCCACCATTTTGTGTATTTATATCGTATTCCTATTGGAGAGAAGAATGAATAATTCTACCTCTGAAGACAAAATAAAAAATGAAACGAACGGAAAGGAACAGACGTCGCGTTTCAATAAAGTTGAAGCCCCATTATGTATGTATTAAATTGTTGCGTACATCCTTAGTAGGTTGTTTCCATAGCGAGGCGGGGGGCAATGACATAAATATTTAATGCTCAAAGAGAGCACAGGTTGTAATTTCTGCTTATAAATATTAATTGGGTGTATCTGTGGTAAGAAAAAGCGTATTCGACGAGCGCTGTAAATAAACTTCGTACTTAGAATTATAATATCAAAAATGATAAAAGCTTCTTTACTTACGAGGTTAACAGGCGAAGTTTCATTTAAACATATCTGATTTATTTATTAACGGTGCCCATAAAAAAAATCAATTTATGCAACAGATAACAATAGCTTTAAATACAGGGTGTTTCAAATTCGACTCTCACCATTGGGATCTCGGAAACTGGAAGACATACGAAGTCGCTTAAATGGGAGGAAATTTGCGTATTGGAATAATCAACAAAATGCCTCTTAGAAAGTTTTCAAATCCAAAGTACCTACTTCCGGAGGGAAAACCGATTTTTTCCAAAATCGTTTCAATTTTCTCCTGACTTTATTTGTTGTGGGATTCCAAAGCAAATACCATTATTATTGCCACTTTCTCTTCTCTACAAGTAGGCATAATTAGAATTTCAATATATGACGTTTCGTCTCTTGGGATGAATAGAGTTTCTAATTCTGATTCCACGTTATACACTGATGTTGAAAAACCTTAATTATATAAAAAAGCAGAATTTCCTATGTAGGCCTTGAAATATTCAGATAGTCATTTGCTTCGCCTACCAGATATATCACAAAATAACTTTTATTTTTTCCTGACCTTATTTGAGATCGGCTGATCAGTGTTGCTACTTTTTCTCCTCTACAAGATGGCACAATTAGAATTTCAATATGACGTTTCCTTCCAGCATCAACTTAATTTTGTCTTATGGAATCCATATTGCATTTTTGCGCTAATGACTAGAGTTTTTATAACTGATTTCAAAAATGTATAATATGTCATACATCAAAATTGCCAAACCTTAGGTATTCCAGAAAGATAGAAGTTCCTAGGTAGATCTTGAAATTATCCAATTTCGTTTGTTTCACAAACTAAACATGATAACAGAGTTTGGAAGACTGAGAAGAACAGAACTAAATCGAGCAGTGAATAGTGCATAGAGGAGAGTCAGGCTTTCCCTACAGAATACCGGACAACATTTTGAACCTCTGCTATGATCTACCTTTGCGTAATTATGACTATTAGGTACAAATGTTGTTATTACGGTCAATAAAATTTTCATTTTGTATTCCGGTTTCACCATACCTTTTTAATTCCTTATAATTTCCATCCAACAACAAATTCATGACCATCTAAGGAAACACATTACTGAATTTAGGACTGAAAAGCCCATTTGAATGTACAATATTTCAACATAAGGCTCATGGAAAATACTCGATGATGAAAACCTAAGCGACAATAAATATATTATGTTTGAAACATCTAACAAACGTGAAAAACCACAACCACACAAGATCCACAGATGGCAGATGAATGGACATAAGCTAAAAGCATTCCCCGGAAATATGCAGTTAGTCGTATGGAACACAAACCTGGATGATTATAAGGACAAACTTCAACTGCTCGAGGATGTAGTCATAACAGCATCATGGTTCATAAAAATGATAAACTCTGGGAAGCAAGATATTGGTGGTATAATGAAATAGCACAAAAAATAAAAGACGTAGAATAATGAGAGAAAATAGGAAATATCATAGAGCAAGTGGAACAATGATGCTTGAGTACAAAAAACAGCATCAATTTGAGAGAAAAGAACCAGAAAAGCTCATGAACAGATTATGTGAAAAGACGTATTAAATGGCTTAGAAAACAACGATTGAGGTCAAGCATACAAAATAGCTATGGAAAAGCTAAAACTCACAGACTTGGATACTGAACGACAAATAAAAATTACAGACGGATTGTTTCCGAAGTGCTCCACCAAATGGAAATTTGGGGAGCCTCTGGACGTACCAGAGTTCACTATGAGCGAGCTGGAACATACTCCTTATCACCTGCTAGAATATGGTGGGTGGGTTGATTACCAGGCACAGCTGGAACAGCTCGGCGAGAGGCTCAATGCTGACAGTTTTACCACGCATATGCACGATGAAAAATGGGTTGATATTCAACCAACAGTAAGACGAATGATGCTGAGTAAGGTACGGGAAAACAAAGATTGTCCAAGGGACCAATATTAGGTTCGCATGTACATATATGTACATAGGTATAGCTTGATTTTTGTTGTACTCCAATGTTCAAGTAACTTATACAGCACCACATTGTTTGCTCATTTTTACCGTTCATAAATTTCGGTTACACATCTTCAAGTATCGACTTTTCCGGTTGCTTCTTCAGGTTAGTTATTTCATTAAGGTAATAAGTCAATTTTTGTCAGCAGTGTTGAAATCAATTTTAAACCATTTCGGCAATCATCAAAATAGTATCGCAGCAACCTATTAAATCCATCACTTTAAATTCCGAAGCATTTAGTCCATAGCAGTTCTTGTACACAACTCATGATAGTAAACTCACACGATGGTCATGTTAACAATTAAGGTCCATTTATGAAGTAGTTCACTTTTCACCAATCAAAACACGTTTTAGCTTATAGAAAGACAATTTCTTGAGAGAGACCACAATACGTGTCACGTATACAGGTCGAAGAGTTTTGTATTTACGCGTACAAGCCGGTCGCCTGAGAGTCGCAATCTTTTTCCTAACAGGCCAAAAAGTTACTGGCCATACATTCCTTCTGCTGAAGAAAACTGCTCGAGGGAATTGCTGAACCGTATCCAGAATATGTTAACATCTATGCGTAGGCTGTGCATTTATACTAAGATTCCAAGGTGATTACCAAAGGGATTATACAATCAGGCCGTTTGTCAGTCCTGCAAAGTATATCTAACCCAGTCAAACATAAATAATCCTTACACTAACCCATATATCTTGAAAATAAAACAATACATGCACAAACTTAGACACAAAAACTACAAAATAAAGTTAGTTTGGGTAACCATAGATGAATATACTCATATGCAGAAAAAAACAAATTAGAGCTGATTGGGAAACAATATCGGAGAAATCTAAAAGCACAAGAATAAATAGATATGTAGTAATACAACCCGAAATCCATAGATCCACTTAGTTTGTTGGTTACAAATACAAAAGAAAAACTGTGACAACACTAATAAGGATCAGTTTTCTAGACGCAAGTTACCCAGATCATTTAGATCGAATTGGAGTTCTGGACACTGACCTATGCACAAGATGTAAAGAAACTGTAAATCTTTACCACCTATTTTTTGGCTGCCAGAACAATAGAAATTAATATCTGAGACTAATGAACAGAATAACTGATTTAAACGAACCGTCTCCTTTTTACGTCGTGTACCTATTATGCTTAGGAGTACATAGAAAAGAGATCTACGACAGCTTAGCTGAATTTATTCATTCAATCAAAGTAAACCTATGGCCACCAACACACCTTTGTTTCTTATGCCAAAAAAAGTTACTTGGCAGGTTGGAAAGATGCAAACGAACATGCAACGCTGACACCTATTAAGGTTTTCATTAAAATTGCGGAAAAGTATGTGCATTTACATATGTTACTGTCACTTATTTTACTATTGTTGATTTATTTTTTTTGACAAGGAGTAAGTAATAATAATAGCATTTTATCGCCCAACAAACAGTCCATTAACAGGGCAAAAAATACAATAAGTATATGTCATTAACACCCAATGTAATGGCGAATGATTCAGAACTCACTAAACTAAAAGAAGCACAACAGAAAAAAGAATCAAAGTTATTCCAGGTATTGGTACAATTGAAGATATCACAACTTGACAAATGGTATTAGAATTAGAACACATATGTAAATCTAACAGATGACTTCAAGAGCAAGTTTGAGCACGCAATACTAAATGGAAAAGTGAGTTGAGGAACAAAGAGATTAATTTTAGTTAGCAATGTTGATGAGTAAATGTCGCCATTAAGGATTTTGCAAAGATATATTACAGATGCGTATTTACGTCGTGATACTAATGGTTGAGCTTCAAAGCTACTTTAATTATGTGATAATCATAATCACGCTCAGGGTAAACAGAGTCAGACTCGAAAAAGCCAGATATATCAAAAACCTTTCCTGAACATAGTCTATACAATGAATGTAACATTGGTAATAGGGACGTCAGACGCATATTCCATTTTGGAACAGACAGTAGCAAAGTAAAGTGTTTTGATAGAAGATTTGATATCAACTTACAATACCTGATAATGACATTAACATAACATTAACATTTGTTTGCATTCATTATAATGTTGAAGATATGTTCATTAAAGCTCAGTCAGCAGTCAAAGGTTACACCAAGTTAAAAACTTTCACATCCATCATTAATAATGTTGTTCGAAGGGTAGTGGTATAAAATTTTGTTCTGTTTCCGGGAAACGTAACAACTTTGCATTTGCCGACATTAAGAGCCACCCTGTTCCTTTGACACCACCCATCAAGAGCAGCTAGTTGAGTTTGTAGCCACATACAGCCTTCTGAGTTGTTAATTTCGGCAAAAAATTTAAGGTCGTCCGAAAATAGTAACCTCCAACACTATAAGAGATCACAGAAGTCATTGAAAAATAGTATGAACAACAGAGGGCCTAAATTAGAGCCTTGTGGTAGGTACCCTGAGGTAGGAATAAAGCAATTTGATCGATGTCCATTATAAGTCAGACTGGGTTCTCCAACTGCTAGGTAATAAAATATAATTTTTGCCATCTATTACGCTTATGTATATAAAGTTTTATTCGTGGTTTTATAGAGACCTGTGCATAAGCAGTCTGATCCAGCACAATAGGTTCTCATGACTGCATAGCTACTAATTTGCAACTAGCAGAATCCCGAACGGTTCTAAGACTGTTCCCTGTAGAACCCAAATAAGCTTATAGCATAAGACTGAGGTCAGTCTATTTTTAATATCGCCAAGACACATGGGCACCCATATAGAAAAATTCAATTAGGGAACGAATTTTTATCGAAAATTTCAACTTTGAATTTCCTATCCTAGGGGCTTGATGGATTTTGACATACTCTTTCTCTGGATTTGCCCTGACAGGCCGAGTAGCACTGGAAATATCAAAATTTTAAATAACTAAAAATAGCAGACTTTAAATGCAAACCTCAACTTTGAGATTTTTATGTATATCACCAGGTACAGCGTAAACAGTTTGACGATTTTTGCCGGTAATTTCAAAAGGGAACACTTGATGGTGAGTAGTGCTGCTAAACAACTGTGGAAGGCCATATACGACATGATTGCATGTCCTTCACTCAGTGCCAGATACTTCTATGAACGTTTTCGTATTTGTTTTTAATGGATCAATTTTGAAATGCATGTCATCTGCTAAATAATAAGCCACGCGACTTAGACGAATGGTCTGAAAATGCCTAAATAATTGGATATAGGTATTTTATTTCTTGGCAGAAAGTCGAGAGTAGATTAAACAGAAAAAGTGCCATAGGCTTTTCACGCTTCCAACTATGCTAGAAGGGCAAAATTCCGTCTCCTATACGGTCTTAGGTTCCATTTCTCACAGCCCCACAGTGGACTTTTCACGATTCTGCAGGGTGGTCAGACATTCTGTCATTCAACGGGAGATCGTGAAGGTACTACAGATAAACGGTAAACATGTGGAGTGGAGTGTTGGTACACTCAGGACCGACAAAAAAGACCAAAGGTGACCTACATGCCAGGCTTGCCACCACCACCACTACTACTACTTGGCGCAGTACCCTCGTAACAGCAAACCTTTTTTCAGGGTACTCCCCTCATCATTCACCCGTAGCCGAGTCTCGAACCTGCTCGATTCGAGCGTTATTGTATAGCGTGCTCTTACTGCATGGAGATCATACATATTTATACACCTAACCTAACCTATAATAATACCCGTCTTGGAGTTGCCGATAAGCGGGCCCGCTATTGGTGGAGACCGCCGGCTACAGGGGAGTGGCTATGCCGTACTATCCACGTTTTTATGCATTAATTTTAATCGCCAACACAGTCCCATATGTAAGACGATACAGAGCAAATTATAACAGGTTTAGTATAAGTTGAACAAGGCACATGCGTCCGATCCGCTGGATCTTCCATCTGAAGTTATTGTTGGATCCCTGAGTAATTTTTATCAATATGGTAGTAACAATCAAGCACAAAATGTGCTTTTCAAAAAAGTATGAGTCTGAAGCTATTTCTCTGTTTATTCTAGGCTGCGACATCCGCTCCTTTGGACAAAGCTATGCTTGGGCTCAATCCTCGTTCTGTCATCCTTAAATCTTCGGGGTCTAAAATCTCCTTTTATCCTACACACAACAACACAGAATGAGCAATGACTGAAGTCCTCTATCATACCATAACATCCAGATGAAATCTACGCGTGCTGTGAACGGAAAACAGTTTTGGAACTGTCCTGGATTGGTCCTATTCTTGAGTTTTGCGCACCCCCTGTCACCATTTCAATTCTCTTCGCGGATGTCCTCGGACTACTCTTGGACCCCACTGAACTGGGTGTATCCACCGCAACAGTGCCCAACACTAGCAGGGCTTTCACTGTAATATGGTCCAGAGTTTTCTGCGGTGTAGAATAGCATAATAATAGTAATGATCATAACATTCTTTATCCATTTTTACAAGAAAGTAGATGTATTGAATTAGTCAAAAATACATAAATACCTATAAGCTAATAAAGTCATTGACTGCATAATAGCATTTGTCAAGTAAAATTTTTTTCACGCGTTTTTAAGGCTTCAACGCAATGATTGCTCTAGAATATCTAGAAGAATTATACTTCGCGAACGGTATACGCAGATGGGTGCTTTGTCTAGTGTTGACTCCCTGAAATTTGGTTGTGCAAAATAAAATTGTTCTGGTTCGAGAAGGTGTATATGGCCATCTCGAAAGCAAATAATGGAGGTAGGGTCTGTATAAGATATTTTCTAAATAAGTCTCCACAGCTATGCCTCTAGTTTTACACCTGCCAAACATCTTAAAACCTTTTTCGGTCTTATAAACACGTGCTGAGCAGATGATGAGCAGCCCTAGAAGCACAGACCGCATAACAATCTAGAATTAACTTGAGCACAATATATTGTTATTAATTGATGCTAATAAACGACTATGAATTCAGTCTTGAAACGACATAGTCACAGTGTGTTATAAAACAAATGTTGTCGCCATATAAAGTGAACTTTGCTTCACTAAAACATTCATCTATACGTATATCATTGAGCATTGCTAAGTAAAATTGGTACTAAAATGGATCCTTGTGGGGATCCTTGTGGCACACTGGTTGATGAGGATTTCACTGGCACAACTGTATTATTTTGTGTTATATCAGGTAACCAAATAAGTTCGTGCGGTTGCTGATAGATAGCGATCGTTTGTTACCTGTTGTCACTTTAGTATGAATCCTTTTCTCACAACTTGCAGAAATTTTCAGAGTGAGTCCCTTTGCATCTTCATCGGTTATTAACCTGCGACGAAAAATGGATCTTGTATTCGAATTCTAAGTGTTCGTATCATTGGTTGTCGCCTGCTGATTCGGTACCACAGACGCCTAAGGCTTCCTTGCACCCAAACAAGGTTTTGGTGGACAGCAACTGGAATTGTCCATTATGAGTTTTTGGAATGGGGTCCAACCATCACTGCTTACTTGTATTGTGAGTAGCTTCAACGAGTACAAGCAGCACTCATCCAGAAACAGCCTTCTTTGATCAATCGGAAGAAAGTGATATTCTTGCAGGATAACGCCAAGCCTCATACCGCAAAAGTGACCCGAGAAAAAATTTCTGAACTCGGCTGGAAAACGCTGCCGCACCCGACATATTCTCCTGACATTTCGCCCAGTGACTATTACCTTTTTTTGTCTCTTGACAGCTGTATGAGGCACCAACAGTTCACAACTCGAGATGGTGTAATAACAGCAGTCCGCCAATTTTTTGGCTCCAAATCCAGGGAGTTCTACAATACCGGCATATAAAAATTGGTTCCACGTTGGCAAAGGGTCATTGAATGTGATGGTAATTACTTCGACGAGTAAATAGTGTCTTATTGTTTCTCAATAAAAATTTATATTTTTCTACTTAAAACCGCACGAACTTATTTGGTTACCTGATAAATACATATTGCTTCCAACCCCAGAGAAACGACCCTAACAAATTATTACATGATTCAGATAGTCCGATCTGGCTGCGTTTATTGAGTAAAATGTGATCGATCATCCTCATAAGATTACAAAACATCCAAACAGGGCACTCGCGTGCATCGGCAGCACAAATTATTGTCTCGAAAAAACGGTAAATTACTGTTATTGTTGATTTTCCACCACAACTCATGCTGATTCTTGGGCAGAATACATTTTCTCTCCAAAAGTACTTCCAGCCTATCTAGGAAGCAGTACTCGAAAATTCTGGATAAACAAGGAGGTACGGTCTATAATAAGCACTGGTTGTAGGATCGCCTGTTTACCAGTTTTCAGTATTTCAGGGAATTTCTCACTACAAATGGAGATATTTATTAGTAGCTGGAGCATATATATATACACTTCTCCTGGAAGCATCCCACTTCAGAATGCGAGATATAGAAGGCAGCATTTGCTTTTAGCGAAGAGGTACTAGCAATTACCACCAATTTAGTTAATTTTGTGTTCAGCTTTGTGGATCTGTTCGGCTTAAGAAAGTTTATGAAAATGTGTAGACGTATAGAGCGACGTACATTTCTCCGTATTGGCTTCACCAGGCCCAAATGGATCTGGATCAAAAACACCGAGGTGAAAACATAAGTCCATCACATCTGGATACGGGTATTCCGTGAAAGAAGGATGGAAAGGGAAATACTCTTATAAGCCGCTAACAAGAGCCAACAGGAATATTTATGGCTATAGCCACCTGCCGTTGTAGTCCAAGACTGTGGTACCAAGGCTGATACCTACTTTACCTATAAGGGTAACACCATGGTCTAATAAATCACTAGCATTCTGAGATGCAGATGCTTTGCTATTCATAACATTAAGAAACTCAGCAATGTCACATTATCTCTGAATGCAAATTCTTTGTTACATGATGTTTATTGGAACGAAAATTTCTTCCGCCGTGTATTTATATGTTTTGAGCACCTTATGTGTGAAATACATGCAGGGTGGTTCAGAAAATATTAGCAGTATTTAAAGGGCAGGAAGTAGACATAGAAATAGCACTCAAAGTTATACATATTTAGTTTTTGTGTGGACTTGGTCAATACTTTCGTTATTATACATGTTCCCTGAAAACGATAATCACAAAGGTTATAACCAACGTCATGATCCGTACTTGGAAAATCTGTACCTACAGGCTGATTCATTACCACGTGGTGACCCAAACATACTTTTTTCAAATGGTAAGCACATATTATTACAGCTTTGGATAGGCCCTTTGACAACAACAATTTGATATGACATACCTACTATTGGGTCTTGTGCTCAAGTTGTTGAGATATTGTATAATCTATAAAAAAACCAACTTGACAACTTGCTCGTCGTCAACTGTTATTCCTAAAGTACTGGATTTGTTGCTAGGCAAATTTCATGATCTCATATATTCTTTCTGTTCACTTGATTAGTCATTTTTGTGATAGTTTGTACAGGGTGGTCAAAAACGTAAATTAACGATTTCACAGAATTTTTAAATGGAACACACTGTATATTTTCTCGATCTTTGATTCTCCTTTCCACAAGCTTTTCACTCTAAGGCTCATGGGGGTTTGTATGACTGGTTTTTAAGTTACATCTAACCATTTTGTAAATTAGACATCAAAGCAAATAAAAAATAGTATTTAATTTGAAACAGCAAAAGACGAGAAGTCATGATAGTGTGCTTTTAGTAACTCAAAAACCAATCGTACAAACTCTATTAACCTTATATCAGATAAAACTTGAGAAAAGGCGAACCAAAAAAATGGGACAGTATACAAGGTTCCAGAATTTTGAGGATTAGTCTATTTAGCGTTTTTAATCACCTTGTATAAGCTGTTCAAAAAACTTAAAAAGCAAGTAAATAGGAAAAATCTAGGATCGCAGCATTTTTTTTTGTGACGAAAGACTTGATACTCTAGCTATAACAGTTGCGGATGTGTGAGTTGTCAATGTGTCTTTTCGATAGATTATTCGACAGTTTGAAAACAAAACCCCACAGTATGTTATATCAAATTGCTCTGTTTTAGAGAGCCTATCCCAATCTGCAACAAAATGTAGGGCATTTTATTAAAATGTTAAGGTGACCACGAAGTTACGAATGACCCAATAGAGATAAACATATTTTCCTAGTCCTAGTCAACTGTGCGCAAAAATAAAAAACTCAACCTATATTACAGGGTGTAATCTAATTGAGGGCTAAAATAAAGAACATGATTCCTTAGCTCATTTTAGGAAGAAAAGTTTATATGAACATATGTCCTAAACCTCTTAACTTTTGAGCTACAGGATGTTAAAATTTTAAGAAAAAAATCATTTCTAGATATTTTCATGAAATTTGACATGCACCTACTAAGCAGTAATAGGCATTTTCTAATGTAGAATATTTTTTAATGTTTCTACCATTGGCGTCAGTACGGGATGTATACTGGAGATTTTTAAAATATAATATGGTACGCCATCGTTTTTTCAAAGAACATTTTTGAAATCCCCATTAATTTTACAATAAATTTGACCTCTCGACTTTTTTCCGTCCGATGCACCTTCTTCGCGTAAAAAATAGGCATTTTCTTGTATTTGTGGTATAACGAAATTGTTTTGAGGGGGCTGTTGCTCTATTTTGTTTTTAAAATAATCACATTTGATAAATTACGTTGGGGTTTTATTTTGACAAGTATTCGTAAACAAGATAGTTTCTTTACATTGTGAAAGTTTCTTTAATCAATAAAAAAGAGAAAATAAGTAAACTATGCCAAGATTTACAAATTCCGAGTTAACAGATCTGCAATTTATCTACGGACTTGCAGACGGAAATGCGCTGATAGCTAGGTGGGTATAACAAGAGCGGTATCCAAATCGTATCATTCCCGATGCCAGAATGTTTTCTAGAATACACAGAAGACTACATGAAACTGGGAGTCTTAGCACTGACAATAGCTCCAAAGGCGCACATTGCATGGTGAGAGCACCGGAATTAGAGGAAGCTGTTTCACATGCAATTGAGGAACATCAGGGAACAAGTACTAGGAAAATTGCGGTAAATTTCTTTATTTGTAAAATACTTGTTGATAATTTACTATACTATCATATTCAAAGGGTTCAAGCACTACTGTCGCGTGATTTTGCATTGCGTTTAAATTTCTGCCGATGGTTTTTAGAAAAACTTGCTCATTTGATATCAAAATAGTCCTTACCGATGAAGCTTCTTTTTCCCGCAATTCCATTCGAAATTTCCATAATACTCATGTATGAGCCTAAGAAAACCCATGCGCAATTACCGAGGCACATTATCAGGAGCAGTTTTCCGTGAATGTGTGTGAAATAATTGCAGATTTCCTCCCGTTCTTCCTTTCAGGACGACTGGATGGAATATCCTATCGTCACTTTCTTGAAAACGATTTGCCAATATTGCTCGAGGATGTGTACCTCTTTTATTAAGAGAAGAAATGAGGTACATGCATGATGGTGCTCCTGCACATCTTAGCATTCATGATAGGGAATTTCTAAATGAAGCGATTACGAATCGCTGGATAGAAGTGGGCGAACTCAATCTTGGCCTTCCAGGTCCCCTAATTTAAATAACTTAGACTATTCTATGTGGGGGCACCTCAAGACTTTAGTTGATACTACACCCATTCAAACTGTAGAGGAACAAAGGCAGAACATTTTACTTTTTTGTCAAACCATAAGATATACTCCTGGAGATTTTGAAAGGGTTCGCCAATCCATGAGAGAGAGAATTGAAGCATGGATTCTAGCAGGAGGATATTTTCAACAATTCTTGTGATAATTAAATTAAATAGTTTAAGTTTATTTGATCCACAGAAATTGTCCAAACTTGTTGCAAACTTGTTTTTTTTTTAAATTTCCTGCATTGCAAAATCGCTAAAATCTCATATGGTAGTTTGTAGGTAAGATATGTGTTTGTTTAATTTTTATTCAAGTAAAGTCAATGGATTATAGTTGCCAAAACGGTTTTTATTTTTTACGCGAAAACGGTCAATCCGACGGAAAATGTCAAAAGGTCAACTTCGTTGCGAAATAAATAAGGATTTCAAAAATGATTTTTATTTTCGGAAAAAGCCATGCCGTGCCATGTTTCTGAAAAAAACTAGTATGCATCCAGTAGGGACGCCACAAAAATATTCTACATCAACAAATGTCTATTGAAGTTATTATAAGAAAACAATTTTTTGTTAAAATTTTAACACCCAGTAGTTCAAAAGTTAAAAACTTAGGTCATATATGTTCATATAAACTTCTCTTCCTAAAATGTGCTAAGGAATCGCGTCCTGTATCTTTAGGCATCAATTAAATTGCACCCTGTATAAATAGCTGTGTTGATGTTATGATTTCAAGTTCTTTCCACATCAAGTACTAACAGCATAACGAACATTGACAAAAAAATTTGGAACCAGACTAAGTGGAGTAGAAACTCGGATATTTAAAACACTACAGCAAAAAACACATAAATATTTTTTACACTGCCAACATTCTGAAGTTTAACATCAAAGAGCTGTTTTCAGAAATTCTTGTCAGACCATCCATTTTGGAGAAAAGTCTAAATTTGAATGAATAATTCTGTGAATCTTATTATAGAGAAACTTGCGGTTTAGAATTGAAAATTGTATGTATCATATTAGGAACCCATTTCCATCTCACCATAGCATTATTTCAAGAGAGCACGTTGTCTTTTGGATCACCCTATAATACGAATTACTTCTCTGCTTGTCTATTTCTAGCCTATGTAATACAAGCAGTTGTTGATCAATATGAAACAACACCGAGTTGGTGCTCAGTCAACTGCAACCGGGCATGCAAGTTGCTAACCGGCATATTGTTGGTTTGGTATGTTTGCAAATAGCATCATGGCGACCACCACATATTGAAGGCACTGTGAATGGTTGCTTTATGATAATCGTGTAGAGGCATTGTTTGATGTTTCCATGGCATAAGCACTGCAAACAGTAACCAACACTCCTCTATATGTCTCAAAAAAGACTCTACGTGAAATTTGTCCCTATTACTTTTCACTTTCATCTTCCACTTGTAACACGAGCTACAAAGTAGTATTGCAGAAGAGTTGGGTACTAAGGGACCTCAGCTTGTTCTGATAGCTAACCATGACGAGTATTTACGATTTATTTTTATTTACAGTCTATGTAGCTACGGAAAGCCATAATAATTATGCGCTATAAAAATACGACTATTAATTAATGCAAAATGGAAAGTACGCGGAAAATTTAAAATATTGAAACGCAGCCAATCCTTTGTCGCTGTCATTGATTGACAATCTGTCAGCTTGATCAGTTACAAATCTTATGTAGTTCTGGTGAAAGAGCACAATGAAAAATGAAAGTAGGAAGACTCTGCACTTCGCCGTTATCGGTTCATAAACGATTATGCTTAGCACAAACCTGGCCCTCCGAAAAAAAAGTCAGTCAAGCTACATAGACATTCTTTCCCTGCCCTACCGGTAGTTCATCTTGCAACGTCGCCTCTCCCTGATATCTCACCCGTTCAGACGTGGCACAGCATAGCAAACACTATGTTATGCCCTGGCAGTAATACCAGAACACATACCAGGACCGACACGCCGCCAGGAGCAGAGGCAGATACGACCATTAGTTGCGCAATCTGTCTGCTGAGAATATCTAGTTGTAAGGGCTAATGTACGGGGAAATCTATGATTTGTGAAATATTTCTAATAGGTGCGTAGAATTGCCAAGGTTCGCAGCCTATAGATATACTATCTTCAAAATATTAGATATACACACCCCATTTCTTATTTCTAGAACCTTTTTCAATAATGATCAAGATCCTCTGAAACGTCAAAAAACGAAGCTCAATCATTTTTTTGTGTTTTTGGCCTCCGGCCACTGGACCGGTTTGAAAAACTACAAAGGCTTTTAGTCCTTCGGGTAGTACTAACATTGTGTAAAAATTGCATCAAAATTCAACGGGTACTTCTCAATTCATAGACAGTTATAGGATCAGCGGGCAGACAGACTGACAGACAGACGGAAATGAATGACATTGTTTTACATGATATACATGACATATAGTATCTATAACTTATCCAACGAACCTACGGAGTAATAAAACAAGTGACAGGGCAGCCCAATTTACACCGCACAACCACCTGCAAAACTGATGCCAGTGGCGTGCAGGTTTTAAAATTAATTGAGGCACCATTTAATTTATTTTATTGTTTTTTCTATCTATTCATTACTTTCAAGGTGCTATAAGGTTTATTACATTGATATGTTAAATATGCTGCCCCAGTTTATGATTCGTTAACTTTACATATTTTTATATTGCAAAAATAATTTTAATACATGGGAAAAATAATAGAGATCAAAAATTAAATTCTTTTCTAGATTGGATTCTGGATCTTTTTAATATAATACCTAATAATGAATCTACCTGCATTCATTACCACGTTTATTTCAACGGCTCTATCTGGATAGACTTTAAAGTGGATTATCCCAATAATCTGTAATCCTGACCGTTTATTTCGGCAATCCGCAAGTCAAACCAAAACTGATAACTACAAAATCTTGGACAGAGGGCTAATTTGCAATTATCCGTCAGGATTAACACAGGATTGGGTTAACCTAGTTTGAAGTCTATCCGGATAGAGCCGTAGAAATAAACATGGTAATTATCTTCACATGTTTAGGGATATAGTTCCTTAGTCATTAACCAGTAAATATACAAATTACATTTATTAACTAATCGTTATCACTATCAGTATAATCTGAAGATTCTGAATTGTTTCCTAAGTTAATAATCACTGGTTCAACCACTCGTTTTATACAACTGATTGTTCACATTTTTTCTTCCTCCTTCTCAACATGTTCGATTGCTTTTTTCCAAGTTTCCGGAGTTACATTTTGTACCGCGGTGTAAAAAAGCTGCTTTGCATCTGCGATCTTGAAAGTTGTGTTTGTTCTGGAATCTTCGTTTTTAATTTGTGCCCAAATTAGCTCGGTTGAGTTAAACTCGCAATAGTAAGGCAGGCGTAAATTAGTCCGATTGGTAGATTTAGCCATTTTTAGCACTTTTATTGCCCTTCACCAGATTTAAAAGTTCTGCTTTGACCATATCCTTGTCAAAGCATAATGTGCTTTCGTAGCCATTCCTGTATTTCCCCTTTTCTGTTTCCACTGTTTGGTGCTTTATCAATACGCCTACTATGGTATGAAGCATTGTCCATAACAATGACAGCATTTTTTTCTAGACGGCTTATAATATTTTCACACCATTCTGCAAATAAATTGGCATTCATACCGGCGTGATAGTCTCCTGCTTGTTTTGATTCAAATACCAATAGTCCGTCTTTCACGAAGCCATTATCAGATCCGATGTGTAAGATAATTAGCCGTTTTCCTTGCCGAGGATGCTCAACTGATGAGTCCACCCATACTTTGCTAACAACGTGCCTTCTTCTCTATACTTCCAGATTTCGCGTAAGTATCTACGTCAACAACATATTATCTCGTCCTTTTCTTTCAAGATGCTATTTCGCTTGCTTCCTACAAAACTAAAAATTACATTAAATCTTTAAATTCGTTAATTCAATGAACCATATTATACGAATAAAGAATTTCAGGTGATTCATCTTAACAAAATTCCAAATTTAGTTGAGTCATAAAGTACAGATAAAGAATGATAAAAAACATAAAACCACTTTTGTGTGTGAAAATTTTACGGAATTTTTTAGTTTTGTATTTTACTTTCAAGGAGAAATAAAAAACCAAATAAGTTTTTTGTACAACACTTACCGAAAATTGAGTTCCTTCATTAAGGTAACCAACGTCGATTTTTTGAAGTCTGACAAATCGTCATCGTCGTCGTTTATTGATAACAAAGTTTTGTCCAATGTGGGTGGCTCGCTTCGGAAGAAAAATTCGTGGATTTTTCTTCGGATTAATGCCTTAGTTTCTTGTGAAACGTTGTCCCCAAAACTACTGTGGCTCTATGGTAACCTTTGGGAGGAGAAAGACTTGCTTCTTTTCTGCTCTGCCAAAATTTTATATACACTGCTAATTGATGCTCCTGAAAATAAACTAATATATTTTGCATACATTATATATACATGCATTAATAAATAATAAAAATAATTGAAAATAAGTTTTAAAAATCAAAATGTGTGCAATAGGAGTAGCTATTATATTAGTGGGTACGATATTTAACAGAAAATGACTATTATTTAGAATAATACATAAAACTATAAAAACTATACTTGAAAGCTAAATCCTCACCTGATGTTCTTGAAACAAAGGTTACACGTTCTATCTGAGTTTCATTTGGATATCGCTCCCGAGAAGCTATATAAATATAATTTCTTTTTCAGAAACCGACAAAGCTCTTTTTGTCCGTTTTCTTGGTAATTGTCACTCGTCTAATAAGGCACTCATGTTGTCTCACAAAATAAATGAAGCACACAAAAAAAAATCAACCGCACGCCACAGACCTTAGGAAATTCTTCGGAAGTGAACTTGGCGGCTTATCTACCGAAAACGGACCAATAGAAACGAGGCGCGTGCCGGTAAGACGATTTATTACTCCGTACGTTCGTTGGATAGATTATAGAACATAATATGGAAAACTTCGATTACAATACTTCCCTGCCAATAGGTGTGGAAAGAAAAACTATCCTAGTTTCTAGGATTTGCAAGCTATGCATTCAAAGTTGGCTAAAAGGTGTAATGTACAGGTTTCCGTTGTGAACCTTAGCAGGGTAAGCTGTAATTAGGCACATAATATAATATTTCAAAGGGTGGGCGTAGTAGTAGTGGCATTCGAAGCCTGGCTAATAAGCCATATTCAGCCCTTTTTGGCGATCCCGTGAATTCCACTAGCTTATCAAACCTTCCTGATCTCCTAATGAAGGTCAGAATGTTCGACCACTTCGCTGAGTGTGCAATTTCACTAGCAAACTCCATTGCTGCGAATCTATCAGTCATGAGGCTGCAATATACGGGGCAAAAGCCTAGAAAGTGGAACGCAATGAAGAAAACAATGAACTATGTATACTAAGTGACATATAAATCCGAACACCCATTTTAAATGGTTTTATTTTAATAAAAGTTGGTGAATGTATTTATCTTGCTATAAATAACAAGTGAACAAATTTTCAGCCTTATCAGTTGGACATTCCGGTTTTTATACTGCTTTTTTTTAATTCACTAACGCTCTAAAAATGAATATTTCAGCCGCAGTAAAGAATCAACGTTGGCGGATTTTGGTTCTTGACATCCTTTACGATCGGTTACGATGCCTAGAGTACGGAGACCTGTACGATTTCGTCAACTTAGTGAGTTTGATAGTGGCCGTATAGTGGGACTTCGGCAAGCTGGACTTTCTTTTCGGGCAATTGCAGTTAGAGTCCAAAGAAGTGTAGACACTGTGGTTAGGTGTTGTCAGGCATGGCTTCGAGAAGGCCGTACGCAAAGAGCAAGGGGCACTGGACGCCGCCGTAGAACAACAGACCGTGAAGATCGCCGCCTAAGATTATTGGGCTTAAGGGACCGTTTCTCCACTACCAGGTCCATTGCAAATGAATGGTTTGCAGAACACGGAAGACCTATTGGCATGCGAAGTGTTTACCGACGAATGAGAAGTTTTGGCTTGTTTTCATACCGGCCACACTGGGTCCTCCCTTTAACTCGAGAACACCGACGTAATCGCCTTGAGTGGTGCAGACAACGGTCACTCTGGGATCAGGAATGGAACAGTATTATCTTTAGTGACGAGTCTCGATTTTGTTTAGGCATGCACGATGGTCGTGCCAGGGTTAGAAGGCGACGTGGTGAAAGGAGGAATCCACAGTTTTTTGTTGAAAGACATGTTCATCACACTGTTGGAGTTATGGTTTGGGGTGCTATAGCTTACGGTTCCAGGTCACCTTTAATCTTCATCAGAGGTAACATGAACGCGCAGCGTTATATCAACGAAGTTCTAGAACCCCATCTTTTATCCTATCTTGACACCCTGGCAGATCCAACTTTCTAACAAGATAATGCCCGACCACATGTTGCAAGAGTCACAATAGACTTCTTTCAACATAATGATGTCACATTGTTACCATGGCCACCAAGATCTCCCGATTTATCCCCAATTGAGCACGTGTGGGATATGATGGGTAGGAGATTGCTCAATTTGCAACGTCCTCCTCAGACTCTAGAAGCACTTCGAGAGGAGTTGGTGGTTGCCTGGAATGAGATACCACACGAGGACATTGACCACCTGATCAGAAGCATGCCTAGGCGCGTTGGAGAATGCGTAGCACATCAGGGTGCATCCACACATTATTAAAGGTCAAAGGGCTTTAAAGCAGTGCAATCATTTTGAAATTTTTATCATTCACTTATTATGCTTCATTAAGTACTTATACAAAATTTTATTAAAATAAAACCATTTAAACTGGGTGTTCGGATTTATATGTCACTTAGTATATAACAATAATACTGCGCCTCATAATGTGTATCACGAATTGTTTCTAATGGGTGCCGTTCAGTTTATAACTCATAAAATTGTCACTCCCCGATCCTGATGTAACTCTGCCTGGTTTGCATAACCTTGCCATGTAATTTTGTTTTGTCTAGACAGATAAATCTTACATGTTCTTGTTCAAAAATTCACTGAAGAGCTACCAACATTTATCACAGAAAGCTTTCGTCAAATATCACAGAATTGTACCTTACATACTGCAACAATACTTGATATTACCTTAAAAGTCTAGCATCTTCCAACACCAAATACAAATACAATGCTTTTCAAAAGCACCCATCCATCCACTTATTTTTTGAACGAGCGAGCTGAAATTCGGGGTAATGAAATTAAAGCATGAATACTACTATATACTTCAACGAAAAAGTGACTGTTATCTCATTTTGATGCTCGCTCTCGGTAATATATAACCATAGAGTATAAATTTACCATCTGTCAAAATGGCGGACTAGAAGGCTATCAAAATTGAGAGTACCATATGTGTACAGTGAATCGCTTATGTATACATAATATGTTACATATATTTATCTTCTTCACTTGGAAGACAATCTGTTCAAAAAAATGACATCATGAATCATTTTCATCACCTCCAGCGACCAAGTGTATAATAAAATAACGTGTATATCGTTAAAAATCTATCTCAAGTCTGTCGGGCCGTTGTTCACTCGCACTGAAATAATCTATGCAGGTTCAGCACATTCCTAAGGAGGCGTGATGCTGGGCCTTGTTCTATTACAACGTAAGGGATTTGTAGCAACAAAACTCCTCCATCCCTTAGAAGGAACTCGAAGGCGGAGATACTTACGTTCCGTCCACCCTTGTAGCAATGTTCTTGGGTCCTTCTTTCTTGATTTTCTTGAGCTGGTGCCATTTGGTAAAAATTATGTAGCTGATCACCAAACGGGCAAGAGCTGAGATGATACCCAAAGATGATATTGAGTAGATTTTCTGGAAGTGTACCTCTTCTAAACTTTCTTCGTCGGAGTCTTGAAGTTGGATTTGGTGTGGCTTTGTTACTGTTAAAGTGAGGTTTTCTTAAATGTAAAATATTAATCTCGGAAATGATAGATTTACGTGACTTGACAAGAGAATTTGCTCTCATAGCTCGAAGCGCAAGTGTATTGTAAAAATTTTTCTTGACATTTTGTGTAGTCCTATCGACTTTATGTATATCAATAAAATTGTGACATAACTTTGGTGTAAAATTGCAAGGCAGTTTCGTTACCTTGTCTTAATTGGACCGACATGGGCAATCAAAGCGCTTTTCAGGCTTTGCCAGTCTTTAGAGATGCAAGTGGTATAAACTTCTCGAGCATTGCCAATGATTTCGAATAAATTCCGTAAATGATAGTTATATTCTGTACACAATTAGCATTAATTAATGTGTTACCACATTTCAAAAATGCGGCTAACTCTTATGAGTTTCCGCCATGTTTGGGAACTATGTCGAGAAGCTTTGACTCGAAATGGGGAACTTGAGGGACTGGCACTTCGGTTTCGGAATCCCTATCTAATGTTAATGTGGAAAATCTGAGGCTGGTTTCCAAAACTGTCTGAAATTGTTCGTTTGAAACGCCTTCGCTCTGGAAAGGCGGTATGCGGTATTCGTAGGGTTGGTAGAATCGATCCGAAATTACTGCGTAATTACACGTAAATTTCGACTGTCGAAATTTCACTTTTTAAAAATACTTGAACTGTATAATAAAATAACATGTGTACTCAATGACATTAGAAGTGTTGCACCCAGAAAAAATAATTTCTTCAATTTCATTTTTTTGGAAAGAAGTAGTCTTACATCAAGAATGAAACGATAACATACTCATGCAATTTTATTTACAAGTAATAAGAAAAAAAAAATAATAATGTGTTGGGTGACCCGTAGCTGAATACACTCCGGTATACGTCTAGGCGATTCGTCGCTGAAGATGACATTATGTAATTTTTTTCCAAAACTGTCTGAAATTGTTCGTTTGAAACGCCTTCGCTCTGGAAAGGCGGTATGCGGTATTCGTAGGGTTGGTAGAATCGATCCGAAATTACTGCGTAATTACACGTAAATTTCGACTGTCGAAATTTCACTTTTTAAAAATACTTGAACTGTATAATAAAATAACATGTGTACTCAATGACATTAGAAGTGTTGCACCCAGAAAAAATAATTTCTTCAATTTCATTTTTTGGCAATGAAGTAGTCTTACATCAAGAATGAAACGATAACATACTCATGCAATTTTATTTACAAGTAATAAGAAAAAAAAAATAATGTGTTGGGTGACCCGTAGCTGAATACACTCCGGTATACGTCTAGGCGATTCGTCGCTGAAGATGACATTATGTAATTTTTTTCCAAAACTGTCTGAAATTGTTCGTTTGAAACGCCTTCGCTCTGGAAAGGCGGTATGCGGTATTCGTAGGGTTGGTAGAATCGATCCGAAATTACTGCGTAATTACACGTAAATTTCGACTGTCGAAATTTCACTTTTTAAAAATACTTGAACTGTATAATAAAATAACATGTGTACTCAATGACATTAGAAGTGTTGCACCCAGAAAAAATAATTTCTTCAATTTCATTTTTTGGCAATGAAGTAGTCTTACATCAAGAATGAAACGATAACATTCTCATAAAATTTTATTTACAAGTAATAAGAAAAAAAAAATAATAATGTGTTGGGTGACCCGCAACTGAATACACTCCGGTATACGTCTAGGCGATTCGTCGCTGAAGATGACATTATGTCATTTTGTCTCCCGATATTGCCGTTCTCTGCTCCAGTTCAATCGTTGACATCAGTGGCCCGCAGTCAGAGGAAACAATAATCGTGGACGGTATTAAAAAGGTCGAAAGGCTTGAATGCGGCGATAGAGTGTACGTACAGTAACAGCACTACCTTCTTCTCCAGACCATCGGTCAGTAATCTGACTTGTAGAAGCAAAACGGTCTCGTAAGGCTAGTTGTCTGAAGCGCCTATCTTGACGCTCTGTGGTACGCCTCGGTGGACCAGTTGACCCTTTTCGTGTTCCTGTACCTGCTTCTATCCACACGCGACACACACGCATTACCGTTGTTGCAGTACCAACACGACGGCCAATTTAGCGATAGGACAAACCAACATCTCGATAGGCAATAATTCAACTCCTTTCAGAGTCGCTAACATGGTGATAATTTGGACGTCTTCGAACTCGAGGCATGTTGTTTTGCTTAACACTAGTAAATGAGAGGCCAATAACTAAAAATATCTGTACTACTCAGCTCTCAGAAACTGCTTTATTCACAAAAACTAATAGATAACATTTTAACAAAGGTAAACAAAGATAAAACGTTGACATTGCTGCCACGCCATGCTTTGAATATTGTCATTATGTTGCCAAAAAAACAAGTTTTAGAAATTATTTTTTTCTGGGTGTAACACTTCTTATGACACTGGGTATATATATTGTTAAAAGTCTACCTTAAGTCTGTTAGGCCGTTGTTCACTCTCAGTGAAGTAATCTATGCCGCACATTCCTATGGTGGCGTGATTACAACGTAAATGATTTGTAGCAACACAACTTTCAAACCAATCGATCTACACATTCCATAGTGGAAATGAGTTAGTTTTGTGGAACTATCGTACTACTCTGGATGCGCAACTGTGCAGCTAGCCAGTGCGTAGCCCTTTTTAGAGGAAATCTAGTGCCATAAGGATATTAGCTTAGCTATGAAACACACTTTGAAGCTATAATATTAAGTTTTAACGAATCGTCAAGTCGTTCGATACCTTATTTTTGAAAGAGATAGCAAATAACGATAGTTGAAGAATACTGACAATCATTACAGGTTGATTGCTTTTTTTTGACGTGAGACTGACACATCAGATCAAAGCACTGTACAATTCTTCCATGGACAAGTTTCGGTAATGTTTGTGTTACGATTACCCTAAACCGGTGAATTTAGAATCATAGAAAGACAGAGCGAAATATGGTAACAAAACCAGCAAAACTAGAAGAAAATGCTGCCTTGGCACATTGCATGTATGACAAAAATCAAGAAGGAGTAATTGATTTAGAAAGCCTACTTCTTGCATTTATTTTTATTTCTTACTTATTAGCGTATACCCTTCCTTTTTTGTTTTGTTCAACTTCATATTTGCAACAGTTTTCTAAATCCTTTTTATCTGATTATTTGAGTGTGTATAGAAATGACAAAGGGCCGTACTGTCAGTCGTTTCCAACGTTCCTATAATTATTGTAGGAAGCCTTTATGGTCTCCTTGATTTTTTTTAGTTTCTTCACACAGGCTGGGATATTTCTAGATTTCTGCTGTTCAGTGTCAGCATCAGCGCTATGTTTTCTTCTTGAAATGTAGGAAATTTCAGGCTATATGACAGATGTTGTAAACCAAAAGCACCAACAATTTCATGCAAATAGATATTTGTAACATAACCTCAAAACAGAGCGCTGACACGGAGGAGTATATACTATGAAAATCAAGGAATCCATAATTCTCCACCTATAGGGTAATAGTCCGTCAAATACAGCGAATGAGCTTCAAGTTCCAATCAACAAATTTTAGCAACCAATAGCTATGAAATGTTGAAAACAAAATATTGTCAAGGTATGAGATGACATCATGTCATTCAAACATCACCAGCTTATTGAATATTAAGAAATTACATATAATTCAGTCAAAATTTAAACAAATGTTTGATTTTTGAATAAAATTCATGTTTTAATTACCATTGTTGATTTTTTAAACATGATAATAATATTTTCTTCAAATGATATGCGATTTTACTGATTCAAGATCATCTACTGGGTGTTTTTCCTTATAAACCTGTTGTAGATAGCCATTAAGCACCTACTTGATGACTGGCTCTACCAAAAAGTTCATAGACATAGCTCGTTTCCAAACATTCATTCATTTACTTGCCGTTCATCAGAACCATTATGGCACCTTACATTGATATTCCCAAAAAACCATTCTGGTTTTTTAGTATCCATACATCCATAAAGTTGAATATTTTTCGTTGTTTAGGAACTTGACAAACATGCACACTAAATTCACAGCGATCAACAAGTACTCAAACATATGTCGTAAACTTCCCGGCAAACTTAAAACCTGCAGAAGAACTAGAAATTTGCAATAACTTTCTTGTCGCACTGAGTACATATTCTGGGTTATATTGATATTAGACGTTATTTGAATCGCAATACATACACTGATTTGAATAACAGCTGATTATCTCCTGATATTATTTTAAAACTAACCATATCGACAAGTGACACATAATTCTGTGGGATCCGTCAACACTTCGTCCCAGTGGTAGTGATGTTGCTTATCGTTACTTTCGAGTACTCGTTACTAATCGTTACTCTTCTACAAAGTAATCGTTTATTGTATTCGTTACTTTGATTACTATAAGTAGTATGAGTATAACGATTTGGGAATGTGCGTCGTGTGATTAATGTCGAATTTAAACAAGTTGAATTTAACCGAATCTTGTAAGAAAATGGACGACCTTAAAATTTGCAAAATGTTATAAGCATAGTTTATTCAAGACTATCGTGTTTAATGCAAACATTGTATCTTTAAACTGTATGCTTATCGAGATGAGTTATCATATGATGGAGTGTCATATGACTCATATGAGCCTACAAACTGAAAATTCTTTGTATTTACTAGAAATACTTAAAAACATGACTTTTAGTCAGAAAGATGATCTGTATATGGGCTTCAGGAAATTCGAAATGGCATGTGACTTTTCGAAGCATTTCAATTAAACATAATATACCAGTATAAAAATTTCTACGTTGAGCTTGGTCTACACATACTATTGGTGGTCATACTGAATTATAATTTTTTTAGCAATGGGAACACGAGTCAAATTGACATATCTTTTATTATTGTGGTTTTCCTCAACGGTGGTGTTACCTTTTTGTCGCTTTTCTGCCTCATAATACTGCCGAACTTTGATCAGATCCAATCGACTACTTATTCCATTTCAGGTTCCCAAGATCACAACAATAAAAGCGAATTTGTGTCACGGTGTAAATAGGTAAACTTCAGATTTAAAAACAATTGCCAAATTCTATGTCCGCCAATAAAAAAAAATGAGTTTTCAGGTTTCCATCTGAATGTGGGACGTCTGGTGCATGAGCGGTAGTGCTACAGTCTAACCAGCGTTACCACTCAACGATCAACGATTGTACAGGTACCGGGTAGGGATTAGATTAGATCTCTCCGTATTTTGTTTTTTCCACGCAGTAGAAAGAAAAATATGTTATCGAATATCGATACCGTATACCGTGCAGCAGGCACGCCCATCACTACTTTGACAGATTGCAGAATGATGTCAAGGTCACAATCGTTATGTGTTTTTGTTTTTGTCTGAAATAGGCAAGGGCCGGTAGGAGAAAATCTTTCTCTATCATCGCCATCCCTATATTGTATCCCCATCAGTCACCAGTCAAAAACCTTAACCACCAATATTTTATCACAATTTATAATTATTTTTAGCTCTTATTTTTCAGTAATTACTAATAATTTTAGGTCTATGTCTACAGTAATTGGATTATGCACCTCGGAGATGTAGAGATTAACATGTTTTACACATATCGGTGTTTTAGGATGGGGACGACCATACTGTTTTAATTGCTTTGAAGAAATTCATTAACCCATGAATTTATAACAAATGATTACTATTATGATGTTAAGAGAGATGAGGAATTGGTTGGAATACATTTTATATTCTATTTTCTTGCAAATCCGCACAATTCAACAGGTATGTGTAGCTATAATGATCTCATAATATACACTCAGTATATTGAACTTAACAAATTTCGAGATTGCCATGAATTAACAAACGATCAAACCTGCTGCCAAGTTTAATAGCTAGAAAATCGACCTATTATTTTTCCCATTCCCATTCGCTGAGGGCATAACGGATTGTTAAATGTAAACCTATAACATATATCAAAATACATGAAAGTTGTCCTGTCTTTTCTGTACAAAAGCATCATGTTGGAATCAAAAAGTGGTCTTGTTTATAATACAGTCGAATTTTTACGATTTTATTCAACATTTTAATAGAAATCACTGATATTCTGACACCTTTGACAGCTTCCGTCAAATTGCATTTCGGTAAGGTATTTTCCTGTTGGTCCATAATAATAATCTTGATGAAATCGGCCCTTAGTCTGTCAAGTCGGCCTATACGATAGGCCCATAGACATTATTTTCCTGACCTGTCGGTAGTTACTGTTCATCTGGCAACGTTGTTCCTTGTTGTTTTTTGCGCTGGACTGCTCTTGTACAGATAGGTTAGTGAGCCAGATCGGTTTGTCGGTGAGCTTCTATAACAGGAGTACGCAGAACGAAAATACTTCTCAATCATCAAGTTTAAAAGGCAAATGTTCGGGAAAATCTATGATGCGCTAAATATGTCTAACAGGTGCATAGAATTACCGAAGATGGGAGCGTAGAAGTAAAATCAAAAAAATTTCATATAATCTGCTTCAACCCCGGTCTCACCCCCTACAACTCCAACCTCCCAATTTCAGAAAAACAGACCGACGGAAATGTGTGCATGGTTTTTTGTGATGTACATGTCATATAACATCCAAAGAACACAATATGTCACTATCGATTTTTTTCGCAATTACAATACTTCCTCGCTCTGTGACCTTAGGAAACAAGCTCAGAATAACGAAGATCATAACGCAGCATCAAAATAAGACCATTAAAAACTCTCTAATATCGTTTTGTCGATCGTTATTTCATTATTTTGTTCTTACTAGTCATAAAAAGTAAAACGATGATTGTACCTGTATTATTTTTTCATAAAGTTGCTGTAGAAATAAATTTTATGAACCAATAAAAGGATGAATATACAGTATCTGGTGTATAGGGTACAAAGAGGAAAATAAAACAAAATATTTTCAGGAAACCGAAGTAGCTGCACGAACCACAATTTAGTCCCGAAAGTCTTGAAATTCTTGGAACGAGGATAATGAGACATTACAGTCTGGTGAATCGCGCGATGTACTTACTGTTAGGGGAGTTATTCAGGCATGACCGAACCAATTGTTATAATCGCTGCCGCCGGATAAGGAATTAATAACAGATTTTCATTTAATGACTATCTAGTCGGGTAAGGCATTGGGCAGACATACCGATGTAACCGATAGGCGGTTTATCAAGGATATTCATGATTGGAGGAAAAGCCAGTACCGTTACATCAACCACTCTTACTTGGCAAAGGTTTGTTGGAAAACTGCACCATTGACTACCTAAACGGATAAGGCGATAAGCTAGCCGTACACGGTAGGAGGTTGGAGTACACCTGACGAGTTTGCCTATAGGGTCACACACGCGCGCGTGAACACACACACACACACACTCAACTAATTTTTCTTCTTTGAATAGAAACTGATATGACATTTAAGTATCTGATCATTTTTCTAACAACTCTTATACCTGAAACCTAACGAAATAAAATAGTGCTTAGTCCATGCTCTCAAAAATAATGCATATTTTTCCTCTTATTCAATGACCTCAACACGTTTGCATGTTATGCTTGAATGTCAAACCTTGTATTGTTAAACTCAATTATGTACTCATTGAAAAACTAAATGAAAGAAAAAATAGAAACACATTTTAGAATGGAATCAAGAAACTGAATCGAAAGGCTTGTATTATTCAAGCTTAAGATCAAAATCTGCTTGACCGTTGAACCCATCTTTACTTCTATGATCCTCGAGCTTCATTGCTGAATAAGAAGAGCCTCTACAAGACAGCACATGTAAAAGATATGAGGTAAGTAATTTTATGCATTTTATGCATCGACAGTGTGTCGATCAACACAACTAACTTCATTTTTGAGAGACTAAGGCCCGTATCGTCAGTCGTCCCTACAATTGTAGGGCGTGTTTATGGCCTCCTTGATTATCATACTCCTTTCTCTCCTTCAAGAATTTCTAGATTACACTTGTCCCGTGTCAGCGTCAGCGCTCTCCTATTGTGAAGATATGTTTTCTTTTTAATTTCAGGCTCATAAAACATGATAACTCAAAAGCAAGCACAATTTGATGCAAATAGAAAACTATGACAATCAAGGAGGCCATAAAGGCGCCCTACAATTGTAGGGACGACTGACGATACGGGCCTAAGGGCCAACTTCACCAACATTATTATTATGGACCAATAGGGAAATACCTTATCGAAATGCAATTTGACGGAAGCTGTCAAAGGTCTCAGAATATCAGTGATTTCTATTAAAATGTTGAATAAAATCGTGAAAATTCGACTGTATTATAAACAAGACCACTTTTTGATTCCAACAGGATGCTTTTGAATAGAGAAAACAGGTCAACTTTCATGTATTTTGATTTGTGCTATAAATTTACATTTAACAATCAGTTATCCCCAAAAGCCAATGGGAATGCGGCAAATAAAAGGTCAATTTTCTAGCTGTTAAATTTGGCAGCAGATTTGGACGTTTGTTAATGCATGGCAATCTCGAATTTAAGTTCAATATACTGTTATCATTACATACCTGTTGAATAGTGTGGATTTGTCTGTATTTTGCAAGAAAATTGAATATAAAATACATTCCATCCAATTCCTCATCTTCCTTTACATCATAATAGTGATCATTTATTAATTTACGGGTTAATGAATTTCTTCAAAGCAATAAAAGTATTGTCCTCTCCATCCTAAAACACAGATAATATGTGTCAATCCCTACATCTCCGTGATGCATAATGCAATTACTATGGACATAGACAAAAAATTATGAAAAATGTCTCACAAATAATGTCTTTTAAGTCCAAAAATCATAAAAACTATTAATGTTTATTGTTTGAATGCCTTTTTCACTAGTGGGGTTATCTATCTGTCACTCGCAGGATTGCCAAGTCTAACGACGATCACGTTCCGTGATGATGGATGCGACATGAACCTTTTACATTTGTTGGTTTTTGAATTTAAAGTAGGAATACAAACATAGTACTTATGATAGTTGGAGCTAGACTGATAACACTTCTTGAAGAATATTTGAAAAATGTGAACACCGTCATGGTCTGTAGTCAAATTGCAAATGAAGTATCTGAAAATTCTTACATACAGTGGACCTTCGTCACAGTTTACTATCCTGATTATGATCATTTTTAGCAGATGTGTTGTATCATCAAATTGATGAACAAATATAAGAAATCTCTTATATACCTACATGCAGAGGATTTTTCATGTAAATTTACTAGGTATCATGATTATAAGCATCTTTAGTGGATTGTTCGATCCGGAATGGGAAAGATCTCCTATTTATGAAAATATGTTTGGTATCATCTAACCGTTGTAATCAGTGCACAAAAACTGTGACATATAATTTATAGCAAAGCCCGCTGCCCTACCAATACAAGTTTAATATACAAGTCGCCTAGCCGTGGGGATGCAGTGGTCGGGATGAATATCACGGCAGCAACTGATGATTTGGGCATGTCTGGTAACAACGTATGAAGTGAAACTCGCTAACTAAATTTGAAGATTTTGTAGAATTTGTTTGAAAATGATTAAAGATATGTCTGATTTGGCAGGGTATTGTCGCAGCCAAATGGCAGTCACTCTTTCTGACACAGTCCGGATCGAAAGATGACGATACTCGTGAAATGTAATGATACTTCTAAATATAGGATCCTATCGAACATCCTTACTGTCAAGATGTATAACCCGAGGTACCGACGGAGCTATTTTGCGGCGTCATGGAAATAATTTTAAATTTTAGTTTGCATTTCCAAGTGTTGTGCAACGATTTTGGAAAAAATTCCACGAATAATCTTATAAAGCATAGTAGAGTATATTTCAACAGTTGGCGGAGCTTACTCCACTGGGACCAGGGGGGGGAAACGGGATATTAATGCAAAATCTGGCAACCATGTCGCACCCTCACCAAATGGCCGCTGACAACCACACAAGTCACCGTGTTGTCATTGAATAGCATGGAATTAAACCTTCAGAGTATATGTTTTGTGACTGGTACCAAGAGTTGACAGATCCCACACTTGTGTCACTCCTTGAAATGCAATAATCAGCTGTATTCAAATAATGTCTAATATAAATATAACCTAGAATGTGTACTCGTGAAAAAAGAAAAATATGGCAAATTTGTAGTATTTTTTTGCAGGTTTTAGGTTTGCTGGTAGCTTTAAGGCATATATTTGGGAATTTCTTAATCGCTGTGAATATAGTGTGGATGTTTGTTCACTTCCTAAACAACGAAAAATATTCAACTTTATGGATGTATGGATATCAAAAGACATGAATGGTTTTGTGGGAATATCAATGTAAGGTGCCATAATGGTTCTGATGAACGGCAAGTAAATGAATGAATGTTTGGAAATGAGCAATATCTTTTGCTAGAGCCTGTCATCAAGTAGGTGCTTAATGGCTATCTGCAAGAGGTTTATAGGAAAAAACACCCAGTATCGCATATCAATTGAAGAAAATAATATAAACATGAATAAAAATCAACAATAGTAATTAAAACATGAATTTTATTCAAAAATCCAACATTTCTTTAAATTTTGGCTGAATTATATGTAATTTCTTAATATTCAATAAGCTGGTGATGTTTCAATGACAAGCTGTCATCTCATACTTGTATACAGTATTTTGTTTTCAACATTTCATAGCTATTGGTTGCTAAAATTTGTTGATTGGAACTTGAAGCTCATTCGTTGTATTTGACGGTCTGTTACCCTATAGGTGGAGAATAACGAACTGTTGTTGGTGAAATTGGCCCTAAACAGCTCATCAATAATTGCATATAATCCTTATTTGATTGTAATCTGTAACATAGTTACGTCAAATGAGGAATATCAGTCTTCCTGATACAATACAACTGCATGAGTTGACCTTATAGTTTTATGAAAGCATGAACAAAACCTTCTGTGCAAATATAACGTGTCATAGATAGTCTAAAGTGAAAAAAGGATAATACATTTGGTTATAATCTTGGGAAACATGCACAATCAGGCATTAAACAAAATAATTTGCAGACGATGTTTCGATAACTCAAACATATGCTAAATTAAGTTGTTGATCAACAAAGTTCGGCTGTACAAGATCATTACTAGCCGCATCAGCCGCTTACGCATGTGCCTTAATGTTTTCTCGCCCAAACGCATACGTGAATATACTTCATGAAAAATCAACAACAAACAATCACTAACGCGCCATTGTATGTCTTGAATTAGACACTTCACACTTATTGTGTAAGTCAAATTATATTTGGGTAATATACAAAATTTTCAAGTAACAACTTGAGCACGTGAAAAATCATATTTAACAGACACCGGGTTCTCTGAAAGCATTGGCATGGCAGTGGAATCCCACTGCTGCAGTTTTCCACACCACGTAACTAGCGAAGGTTTGAATTTCGTGTGATAATAGTAAAAGCGGTTCATTAATATTTTTATAGTGCATCGTACATATAACCTACACCACTAGTGAAAGTAATGAGTATACCGACTTTATGACTACTTTATCTGCATTCTCTTTCCGTATCTATGCTACCTCAGTGGTGGCACTTGAAAGCTAAATATCTGAACGTATGATGATTATCTGATGGTGTCAAATATAACGAGTAAGCTGCATGTACCAGGAAAGGAGTCGATCTTTCCATCATAGCAATGGAATTATCGTACGAACTTCATGTACAGATGCAATGTTTCCCGATGTGTCTAAAGTAAGCACAAAAAGAGATAGAGCAAAATACCTAATGGGACACATTCACTCCCAAAAAAAAGCCTGTTCGAGATGCTGAGAGGACCTTCAGACTACAACGGAGTAGGAGCTCTAAGAATGTGCTGAAAATACTACGAGAAATAGCTATTTTGTCTAAACCGAATATGTCTCCCTCTATCTCTCTCTCGCTCGCTGTTTCTGTTGTGTGTGTATCCATGACCGGCCGCACACAACCTTCTTTGATGTTTGTTAGTATTCATCAGTAAGATGTAGGCCTAGTCCTGGAGACAGACAAATGGAAAGCAAACAGGCGAGCATGGTCTACAGAAAAACTCAGTATGTACTGCACTAAAAGGAGACAAATGCTAGCTACGAATAGTTGGCCCTAAGCCAGTGACAGCTGACACTATGAGCGGAGATATGTCGGTCAACATCATTAAAAGGACAACTCGTCAGTCAACCGGAATATGAGATTTCAGTATATATTCTTCACATAGTCTTGTTGTGGACAAGCTTCCTTTCAGGAAGTACGGAAGAAACGCACAGAAGGAGTTGTATAGCATACTATCTTCATTTTTCTTACGCCGAGTGATGATGACAAATCAATTGAGAAGGATGCTCGAGCTTCTTCAGAACCCCTAATAGTCGCTATCGAAAGACTACAATCCGATTGCTATTGCTATATCACGATGTTGAGGTCACTGGACAGCAAATTAAATTCATATGAGGCACACGCTACATACGAGTAATTATACTGTGGGTGAGACCAATGCTCAAATGAGCCTATAAGCCACTGCTTTCCAGTTTTTCAGACTATCCTTATAGAGATCCACTAAATAAGACGATGGCAGCTATGCATAACATTTTCCTAGCAGAAACTCGTACTTTATCCGGTATCGGTGTGGGAAACATTTTCAGAAATGCTTTCCGGGCACGACACTATTATAATTTTAATCATCGCTGCCGGAACTTAGCTTTTCCGCGATATAAATTCTCTCTGTAGATATTTCTTTGACATGAATGGGGGTGGCACCTGCCTTGCCTTTGTTTCCTTTTGTAGCATTTGATTGCATGATGCGGTTTTCCTATTCGTGTCATAATACCTTTGTGGACGTAGTTTTTTCTGTGATAAAAAATAGTCCGCTTGTCCCTCCAAGGTGTGTTAGTTCAAGAAATAAATAACAAATACAATATATAGGTTGTTATCACAACATCAATTCATATTTCGCCACCCCCACCCCTACTGAGCGGGGCCGTGGCAAATGCCTGTTTTGGAAGTTGCTGTATTCAGTATACAACTTATTCCCGTCCAAGTGACGAAATACGCGATAACGAATACCTCCGTACCGATTTGCCGGGTGGCGGTACAAGTCCTCCAACAGGCCACCTTAGGTCTATTTAACAACATTAAAATGCCAAAAGAAGGTGGTAGACAAGGACCAGTCGACCGAGGTGGTACCACTCGCTGGCTTTTCCAGGGTGTCTTATGAATATCCGCATGTTTCCATATGCTACGCAGTCGATTATCTTCCCAAACGAAGAAATTTATGATGATGGATCCCTCAGGGACTAAGGGTTCCGGACGTAAACTCAATTCACTCTCAGAATGTCCGGGTGGAGGGTGGGCACGAGGGAACAACATCGATGATAATATTTGTTTCACAAACATCTGCGGGATTAACATCAACATTGAATCTGGAGTCTGCAACGATGAATCATCTTTGCTTCACAAATTCCGAGGTGCACTCCAATCTGAGAAAGAACGGGGGAGTTGTAGCTTTTATCCGCAGCAATCTCTCCTGCTCCACAGAGGTTTCTTTGGAATCAGACCGGAGGACATTCTGTAGCTGCGCCTCAACTCCAAAACATCTCCCAAATTTATTTCCTGCCGTTATGGCTCCGCCTCGGACCATAACTGGTAGGTATGAGCTATTTGAGGACCTCGCTGTCAAGATCCAATCCCCGAACATCAATCGCCCCGCTTCAGAGGTAAAATTCTTCTAGGTGATATCAATGCTCATAATGAGCTTTGGTTGGGCTCAAACAGGACCGATGCAGCAGGTCGTGCAGTTGAAGTGTTCGCTATTACCCAAGCACTGATGACGAGCCCTACTTTTTCCCCCGCGTTTAGTAAGATGCCAAAAGCCTGCAGGATCTCTTTCTAATCATGCACCCTGTCCCGTACAGCACTGCTGTTCTGTCTCCCCTGGGTAATGCAGACAACGCTGTAGTGGAAGTTAGAACCCGCTGTAGCAGCAGAGCCTCGGCTGTCCGTTCATCAATAACCGAAATTATCCACGTTGGGATGGAGGAATACATCCCTCAAACCATGAAAGTGCCTAAACCAGGGTCCAAGGGTTTTTTCAACAAATCATGCGACACTGCTCGCCAGCAGAAGATCAAGGCACACAGAACCTTCTTACAAAACTCCTTTCTAGAGAACAGACAAGCAGACGTCGAGTCCAGAAACAAATACAATAACGAAGCGGTTCGCAATGCCAAAGACCAGCATGGTATAAAAGTTAGGTACATGGTAATGTCGCAGCGCCAAGCTGATTGAAGAAAACTTCTCACAGAGTAACCTTCAACTCACGTGTCAGGATGGAACGATTGTTACTGACTCAAAAGCTAAGTCGGAAGTGCTTGTCAATATCTATGCTTTCAACTCTACCATGGACTTTCCCCCAACGCTCAAGTACCGTCGATTCAAAGGGTTCCTACACTATTCGCACAGTCATAAGAACGTAAGGTGGGTGCTCTTGTCCCTCGACATCAAGAAGGCTTCTGGTTCTGCTTGATTCCTGTCGTTGTAGTGAAGAGGTGTGCAGCGGAGCTTGCCCCGATTCTTTCGCGTCTCTTCCAGATGTCTTACGAATCTGGCACCTTCCCAGAAAACTGGATCTAAGACATACACTTATAACTACATGGCTTGATTAGCGGCAAGCCGTATGGTTTCTGGTACCAGCGATCCACAGGGGACCTCCTAGCTCACGTCACGCAATTGTAAACTCATCCTGTCTTATGGTGAGGTTCATGCCGTTGCCCTCAATATCACGAAAGCGTTCGATCATCTGTGACATGCTGTTCTCTTATGCAAACTTCAATCCTATGGCCTCCCAGAGACGCTATGCAGATGGGTGACTGACTAATAGATGGGTTCTCCTCTTCATCCCACAACGTCAACGTGGGTCTTCCCCAGGGATCGGTCTTGACTCCGACATGGTTTATCTTAGATATCAATGACCTCCTTCCCTGTACGATCAACTCAGTCCAGAGCTTTGCTGATGACAGCACTCTACATGCAGGAATTCATAGCGACAAGCCGATCTCTGCAGGTGAGCTGTAAAAAAGCAGACTAGCAGTGACTTCCTTTCTGACAAGAGACCTGGAGGTTATCACTGCACGATACTTCAAACTTCGTACACCCACAACTGGTCGATACGACGGATTCTTTCTCCTGAGAGTATCAAGTTTGTGGAACAATCTACAAGAGGAGACCTTTCCCACTTCTATTGACCTTAGTCAGTTCAAAAATCGGATTAACAAAATTCCTTTGGGATCCTCATAGCAGCCGCGGTGTCCCGACATTTAGTCTTGTACCTGCGTGGCTGCTTCGGTATTAAAAAAAATATGTGAAAAATGACGTCAATTAAGTTTACCCTGTAGAAAAAAATTAGGTACGGACATGTACAACAAAAATGTAAATGGCCTTCCTCCTTCCCCTGACAGGAATACTTGCAGGCCCACATGATCGTTGCGATGACCAATCCCGCGTGAACGACGATATCGGTCTTCATCATTCCCAGAGCGCAAGCGATTGCCGGCTGTAACGTACAAGCACCGACGTCGGCGCTTGTCCATCGGCAGACCACGCCGCATGGATCGACACCCGACTGTTGGAGATATTTCTAAATTTTAAGGGTAAATTTACGGGGACATGAAAGATGAGTAAAAATTGCGTAATATCAACTTAAGTCGAGCTCTTGATTCCATTAGTCATAACCTTCTAATTGAAAAGCCTAGACGTAGGGGATTTACTTCAATAGTAGATGCATGGATAAAATCTTTTGTATCGAACTGAAAAATAAAAGTAAGAGTGAGTGATGCCACACCAGATACCTTGGAAGTAGACTTGGGGTTCCTCAGGGATGTATACCATTACCCCTCTTATTCCTGCTGTTTATAAATTATATGAGCGGCGGGGCTAGATTGATGAGGACATCGGAGTAGTACAATACGCAGATGACACAACTATCACTATAAGCGGAGAGTCATCCGAACAACTCGAAGATAAAGCACAATTTTAGCAAAATTTTTAGAATGGATTGCGCAAAGCAAGTTGATAGTAAATACATCAAAAATAAAGTATTTAGCTTTCTATAAAAGCCGAACTGTACCTGCTCTGACGCTCGCGCCACACAGTACTACCATAGATAATGTAGAAAGCCACAAATTTCTGGACCTTTACATGAGAACCGCAGAATATACTAATCGTACTTTGCATTGAGAAACACACGGGGACTATTTAGTTATAGGTGTCTCCTAGATACTTATTTTGCAATACCATACTGTGATATGAGGTACTTGATTATACATGTATTATTATATTGGGGTATTTCTTAGGGCATAGAGAATATTCATTCTACAAACGAGGCTGATTATATCAGTCTTTGGTCTCAATCCACTGGGCAGCTGTAGACAATATAAATTCAACGTTACCGACAATATTGATCTATGAGTCCTGCTTATTTCTTAAAGAAAATACAGATTTATTCCCCAAAGCGCAGTGGGATACACGCCTACAATACTAGATATTTATAATAACCATATTCATATTCATAATTTCAACCTCAGTGGTTATAAAAAGAGTCCGATGTATTTATGTAATTACCACGTATAATAAATCGCCTTTAGATGTTACCACCTTATCTTTCTTTGAAAGTACACTTGGGGTCATTTTGCTAAATGAAGCATTTTATAGTACAGTTTTTATATCGAAGCAGCCGCTCAGGCAGAACCCTAAATGCCGGAACACCGCGGCTGCTATGATGATCCCAAAGAAATTTAGTTATTACGATTTTTGAATTGCCTAAGGTTAGTAGAACTGGGAAAAGCTTCCTCTTGTAGATTGTTCCACAATCTCGACACCTTCGGGACAAAGGAGCAGTCGTATCGGCCAGTTCTGTATGTACGAAGTTCGACACGGTTAGGATGGGACGCCAAAGTCAGGCAGGTCTGTCTGGCAGGCACATCGCGCGGTGGCATCATGGAAGAGAGCTCTGAGGAGCAAAGCCCGTTAGTCTGTTAGAAAAGAGTCATCGATCAGTCGGACCGCCCTCCTCTGGACAGCATCGAGCATGGATAATGTAGTCGGGGCGGCAGCACCCAAAACGTGTAAACAATACTCGAGGCCAGCCTTATCTGGGCCTTGTATAGAGTGAGAAGATCATGCAGAGAAAAGTACTTCTTAGCCCTAAACAAATAGCCTAGCTTTTTCCCAGCAGCTGCATCTATTGACGAGATGTGTTCGTGCCAGATCAGGTCCGACCAACCGAAATGAATGGCTCTTTGGCAGAACTTGGCCGTTCATCGAAACCGGATGAGCGCTAGGACGCTTTTTGTTCGTCAAAGTACAGTACTGTGTTTTGGAAGCATTGAACTGTACAAGATTGTCGCGTTCCCAAACAGTGATAGTCTCCAGGTCTTTGATCAGAGAGGAAGTCGTCGCTAGTCTTCGTTTTTCCAGCTCAGCGGCAGAGATTCTTTCACTCTGAATTTCTGCATGTAGTGTTCTGTCATCCGCGAAGCTGTGGATTGGGTCGACCATGCAGGAAAGGAGCTCGTTGATATGTAAGAGAAACGGTGTTGGAGCCAACACCGATTCCTGGGGAACACCCGCGTTAACGTTGTGGGATGAAGAGGAAAACCCGTCAATTACGAAGGATATCTTGCGGCCAGAGATAAAGTCAGCCACCCATCTGCATAGCATTTCTGGGAGGCCATTGGATGGAACTTTGCTTAAGAGGGCATCGAACGCTTTTATGATGTCAAGAGCAACGTCATGAGACTCACAATAAGACTGGATGAGTTGCCTGTCGCAAATCAAGCTGTGACGTTCGAGGTAGTCCAGAAGCTCGCGATTTATGCACATCTCCATCACCTCACTTATAACAAAAAGCAGAGCTATAGGCCTGTAGTTGTAAGGGTCGGTCTTAGATCCTCTTTTTGGGATGGGTTGGACATGAACAAATTTCCAGTTTTCTGGGAAGGTACCGGATTCATAAGATATCCCGATGAGACGCGAACGAACTGGAGCAAGCTCCGTTGCACACCTCTTCAGTTCAAGTCCGGACCAGCAGCTTTGTTGATGGCGAGCGACAAGAGCACTCGTCTTACGGTCTTATGCCTGAATGTCACATCCCGCATAGTGTAGGGAAAACCCTTTGGGCATTGGGGGGACGTGGAGTTGGCAGCACAGATCTTGGCTAGCACTTCCGCGTTGGCCTTTGAGTCGAATACAGTAGTTCCATCCTGACACGTAACTGGTGGAAGGCTACTGTGTGAAGTTCTTTTTAATCTGCTTGGCCAGCGTCCAGAAAGACTGACTGCCATTGTGCTGCGACCCTGTGCCTAACTTTTATATCGTGCTGGTTTTTGGCATTGCGAACCGCTTCGTTATATTTGTTTCTGGAATCGACGTCGGCTTGTCTGTTCTCTACAGTGGGGTTTTGTAAGAAGGTTCGGTGTGCCTTGATCTTATGCTGGCGAGTAGTGTCAGACGATTTGTTAAACCAGCCGTTCGACCCTGGTTTAGGCACTTTCACTGTGTGAGGGATGTATTCCTCTATTCCGACGTGAATAATTTCTGTTATCGAAGAACAGACAGCCGACGCATCCGTGTCAGTGAAACAGACTTCTCTCCAAGGAAAGCTAGAGAAGAAGTCTCTGAGGGTTCTGACCGAAACCTAACCTCCACAACACCGTGGTCTGAGTTACCGAGGAGGGACAGGACGGCAGTGCTGTAAGGGAAAGGATGCGTGGTCAGAAACAGATTCAACAGGTTACTGGCGTGTGACGAGACGCGGGAGAAAAAAGTAGGGCTCGTCACCAGCTGGGTCAGCCCTTGAGTAAGAGCGAACGCTTCTACTGCACGACCTGCTGCATCGGTCTTGTTTGAGCCCAACCAAAGCTTATTATGGTCATTGAAATCACCGAGAAGAACTACCTCTGTAGCGGGGTGATTGATTTTCAGAAAGTCGATCTGGACGGCAAGGCATTCGAGTAGGTCATCCCAGTTATGGTCCGAGGGAGAGCGATAAAGGCAACAAATAAATTTGGGTGATGTTTTGGAGTTGAGGCAAAGCCACAGAATGTTCCTCCGGTCTGATTCCAAAGAAACATCTCTGGAGCAGGAAAGACTGCTGTGGACAAAAGCCACACTCCCCCGTTCTTTCTCAGATTGGAGTACACCTCCTAGTTTGGGAAGTTGAGATGGTTAATCGGTGCAAACTCTGAGGTTTTTGTCTCCGCCAAGAAAAGCACGGCGGGACGATTTCATTGCAGGTAGTGATGAACAGCAAAACTGCTGCTGTTAATCCAGCAGATGTTCGAAAAACAAATTTTATCTTCGATGTTGTTCCCTCGAGCCCACCCTCCACCCGGACATTCCGAGGGTGGAGTGAGTTTACGTCCGGAGTTCTTAGTGCTCGAGGGATCCATCATCATTAATTTCTTTATTTTGGAAGATAGCCGACTGTATAGCTTAGGTGTGGAAACATGCGGACATTTATAAGACACCCTGGGAAAAGCTAGCGGGTGGTACCACCTCGGTCGACTGGTCCTTGTCTACCACCTTCTTTTTACGTGTTAGTGATATTAAATATACCTAAAGTGGCCCGTTGGCGGACTTGTAGCGCCACTCGGCAATCAGTACTGAGGTATTCCTTAAAGGCGGACTCTCACTACTCGTCTGTTTGGCAAGTACGCCAATACTTGTCTATTTGCCAAGTACATCAAGGTTGAACTCAATTTTTCAGATACGACGCTCTCACTACTCCTGTATTTCGCAAGTACGCCAATATTTGTGTACTCGGCAAGTACAGCCGGTTTCGTCGCCTATCGGGCCTCAGTATTAATTTTGTTTCTACCATGGACGGTCGCGTTGTCGCGGTTGTGGTATTGAGTGACTGCTTAAGAAGAATTAAAGCTCATCAAGCTCAGAAGGCAAAAAGAAAAAGATGGTAGATGACTTCTTTGAACAGAAGTCGAGAGAGGTAAGTTGATACCTCTATCTGTCTTGGTCGACCAAAAGCAGATACCATATCTTCATATTCTCAAATTTAATATACTAGTAAAAACTGGTTTTTCTATTTGCAGGTAGAATGCCTCCATGATGATAGAGGATCTGATTCGGGAACCGTCAGGAATGCTAGATAATTTCCTGCGAATGTCCTACACCGACTTCGAATTTCTACTGAATTAAGTGGGTATGATAGGGAAAAAAGATACTCAGATGAGAGTTAAGGAAAGGTTCTGCGTTGCGCTCAGGTTCTTTGCTAGTGGAGACAGTTTTGTGAGTTTGTCGTACCTTTTCAAATTTTCTCCACAAGTTGTATCCCAATACGTTCTCAACGATCAAATAAAAGTAAGTATACAACAAAGATTTATTTATTTAGTATGTGATACAACTTATTGTTATGAAATAAGGTCAAAGCATAATCAAATTAAAGTATGGTCAAAGATTAGTGTACTTTTCTGTTAGAACGGACATATCATGGCATGTAGTTGTTGGAATCACAGGAGCAATAGACGGTTGGTGGACGGAAGAAGTTGCGGAATTTAGTTTCAAAGAGGTTATCCTCGGAGTTGTATGAAAAGCTTCATCAGACGATGATGAATAAAAAGATGCTGGGGAGGCTGGTTCTGGAAATGTTGGTTGATATTGAAGTCCCATCGAAGAAGAATAGAAAGAAGCTGATCTTGGAGATGCTGATTGATATTGGCGTCCCATGGACCTCATTGTAGCCCTGAATAATACGTTATCAATCTCGTTCATCACAATAATCCTGTTCACTTCACTTAACACCTCTAGCCGCTTAGCAACTAATTGCCCATAGGCAGTACAAAGTGTGGTTTTGGGTGGTTCGGTATTTTGAGTTTTTTTTCAGGATTTCATAGGCTTCTTCCATACGACGGTTGTTCTCCTCCATGTCCACGGCCTTCCTTTTATTCTTATTTGAGCCCCCAACTGGTGCCTTGAAATGCTTTTGGTTGCTTTTTTCGAGTCCACCCTCTTTGATCGCCTATGAAGATTCCGTGTTTGCCGCGATTTCGTTACCAACATCCTCACTTGCAGACACAGATTCCGTGAGTATATCTTCTTCGGTTTCCTGTCCATCCATGCTATCCTCCCAATTCTGAAATTGAAGAAATGATGTTATAGCTTCTAAGCATGATTTATCATTATAATTGAAGAAATTAACCGTACAAATTCCAGCGACACATTACTGGGCAACAAAATACGCAGCGTTCTCATAATTTAACTCAAGCCGTAGTATAGTAGGGGATTTCAATGATGTACCTCGAAGTATATTCATTTGTAACGCTGATTAAATATTCCTATTTAGTATTTTTTTATTTATTTCAGATACCGAGAAGTTCAAATGAATGGAAAACAATTGCAGTTGAATTCGAAAATAGGTGGAATTTTTCTCATTGCTTGGGAGCTATAGACGGGAAGCATATACTGATTCAGAGCCCAATAAATATTTGATCAGATTTTTTTAATTATAAACACACCTTCAGTGTCGTTTTGATGGCACTTGTGGATGCCAATTACATGTTCACATATGTGGATGTTGGATGCCAAGGTCGTATAAGTGACGGAGGTGTATTCCGCAATACCGTTTTGGGCAGAAAGCTCGAAGAAAATAGTCTGATGTTACCCAAAGATGAATCTTTACCCAATTATACTCAAACTACTTTCCCTTATGTTTTCGTTGCAGATGATGCTTTCGCTTTGGGACCCCATTTATTAAAACCATTTCAGGGAGCTTACGAAGCAGGCAGCGATGAAAGAGTCTTCAATTACCGGTTGTCTCATGCTCGGCGTATTGTTGAGAACGCATTCGGCATACTAGCGTCGGTCTTCCGGATATTTAGAGCACCTATGCTACTACAAACCGACAAAGTCAGAAAAGTTACAATGACTTGTGCTCTACTGTTAAATTTTAATTGCACCGTTCCTATAATTTCATGAAATAAAGTAATTTTTCACTCACCTTTGAATTATATGTATTTCTTGCCTCGGAAACACCATGTAGAAAACTTTCCATTTTATCGAATGCAAACCAAGTTGGTTTATAAACGTCCCTGCTGCCGGCCCCTGTTTTTGATGATGCCTTAACTTTCTTCCACAATGGTCGGAATGTCGCCATTAACGACTCCTTTTTCTTTTTCAAATCCGCAATCGTACATTCGATGGATATTTTATTTTTAATGCGAAGCCAGGCATCGTTAATAGAGTTTCTATTTTTATGCTGTGGATGCCTAGGCTGCCATATAACCGGCTCATGTTCATACTGTAACGCTTCCTTTCCGCAAAAAGTCCAGAAAAGATGGAATGCAATGAAGATTCCAACTTTTCTGCACAATCACAGAAAGGGGGTTACAATTAGCTTCCGGTAGCTCAGTCAGTGGCATGAAAACATCTACAGGCGTGTAGCTATATGCCGACCATGGCATGGCTAGAGGATAGAAGAACAAACAGAACACAAAAATTTAACAGATTTTATTTAACAAAAAAAAAGGCATTTTCATTACATTACAATTTTACAAAAATAACAAAATAAGTTTTACATCTTTGGCGCTGCTATAACGCTATCGACTTATCTTTCGCTGGTCCATTTTGACTCGACTGAAGCGAGGATGGTTGAAGTGGAGGTCCCAGTTGTGAGGGGTGACCTCACTATAGTGGCTTCATGACCAGTTGTAGGCGAAGTTAAAGGCGATGGCGCTGCCAAGGCACATGCATGGGTGAAAATATTGGCCAAGGCTAGGCAAAGTGAAAGGGAAAGAGAAAGGGGGTGGCCCCAATCATTTTTGTCCTATACGGACACACATTCTAGAAAATTCTAGCACATGGTGCTATATAACCTTGTGCTACTGAGAAGAAATTTCTAGCCGTTGTTCGATCGGCGGCTCAGGTGAAAAGAAGCGCGAGGAAGATCGCAGATCAGGAACTCCGCATCAAGCGCTCCAAGCGGAAAATTTTCCAAGCAAAAAAGCTAGAGATGGGATTAATGAAATGATAATCGAGAAGTGATTTAATAAATACGATCGGACGGTGAAACCGTTACACTCGCCCCAACTTAACCAAAAAAAAAAATCGAAGAAGCATTTAAGAATTTTTTTTTTTTACTAGGAAATTGAAAGTTATCTCGGAAGGACAAATGTACAACCATTCGACCAGATAACAAGTAGTAAAAGTAAGGTAGAAACAAAAATGTTAGAAGAGAATTGGAAGAAAAAGGGATAGCCTCAAGTCTACCAAACAAGAGGGATGGTTATAGCACCAACTCGCTGAAAAGTACAGTGAAGTTGCACTAAAAAAAAACTATCATCATATGATGAAAAACCCAAAACATAAAACATCGTCATACCTAAGACGAGAAAAATAATAAACCAAAAGTTTCAGCAGTAGTCCAAGCACGAATCACAATGGCATCCAAAATGCACGACTGACTACTAAAAACTTCAAAACTAAGTAAGTACCTAAACCATAAGAGGTACTAAAAAAATAATAATCTTTCTCAAAACAATTGCCAGATTATCTCGCAATACTCCAAACCCAAAAAGATTATGATCTACAGTGATATTTTAAACCAATATCCAATATAAAAAAACTGTGCATTACTATTTTCAAAATATGAAAATCAAAAGAAATTAACAAATTCTATTAAGAATTCCAGTTATATAACAAAACAATTTACAAGTACTAAACCAGTGAAAACTTGATCACGAAGGTATTTTAATCAAAAAAAGATGTTAACTGAGTGCAGTTCTGATTCCACAAAAAAATTATCGGGCGCCAGCAGTCTGTAAGACTACAAAATAATTCAAAATATTTTCAGAGAATTAAAGTATATAAGGGACATTCATGAAATATTGAATTAAGATTTTCAAAGTCAAAATATCGCTTAAGTTCAATCAATGAACTAAAATTCAAGAGTAAGTTAAATCAAAATTTTCGGGTCATATGACAACATAAGAACCAGACCAAAAAAAAAATTTGAAGTACAATATAGAAAAGAGCAAAATAAATTTCCAAAAAAACTAAGTGCAACACAAGTGCAACTGTAAATCTAATAGTGTTAAAATCATAAAGTGAAAGGAAATATTAAAGCTATATGAGCATGATTTTATAAAGGGTTCTCAAAAAAATTTAAAAGTAAGCAAAATATTAAAAGTTTCATGAGTAATAAATGAGAAACGAAGTGAGCATATGTAAAATGCAAAATAGCGAAACGAAAATCACAAGATATTTTATTAAATCATGATACATGAGAGTAATGCCGCAAGCAAAAATTGTATGCAAAAGACTACGATATATGTAGGTGCAAAATTGGAGTTATAAAAAAAATCTAGTGAACATGAAATAGAAATAAATATGATAGGTAAGAATTCGAATTTTGATTTAAAGCAAAAATATGAGAGAAAGACAACTTTCTAGGGTCACCATAGGTGCATTCCAAAGCCCTAGACAAGAATGTCTATAGTCTATGGAATATTCTCATGTAGATCACTGATATCATCAGCGCACTTCAAAGTCTACACTGAAAATAACCATATCATTGTAAAATGAAAGTTAAGTTCAAATATGAAATATTACAAGATTAGAAAAACTATAATAATTTACCAGTGTAAAATATGAGAAGAGAATTACTATACTGAATCTATAAGAATTGGCGATTACTTCAAGTCAAGACAGAAATTGAAAGAAATAAGAAGCCGGAAAAAAGATTATGAGAGCAGACTATCAAAACAAATGCAATAATGCAAAAGCAAAATCACCAGATATTTCAAAATCTATAGCGAAACATGAAAGCAATGTCGCAACCAAGCTCAAGACTTAGCAATACGCACAAATGTGCACAAAGGCTGAAAGCATATATGAAAAATCTCAAGAAGGAGTTGACAATTACTTCAAATCAAATTGAACTGATTGAATTGAACTGAGACATAAATTACTATATCAAAAGTGAGTTTTACTTATACGCCAGAGATTTCAAGAGTTTATCAATACGCACAGATTTGCAACTAGGCGGAAAGCATATATGACAAGTCTCAAGAAGAAAATAAAATGCATATGAAGAAAACACTTTCAATTAAAGAAACTGTGGATAGTACAAGACCCTCAAAGGCATACATCGCAACGAATCTATGTAACTATCCAGACTGCAAAATACTGTCAAAGTTCAAAACCACTCAAAAATATGTGAACAAACATCAAAAGTTTGAACCAAAAATCAATGTAAGTCTGTGCTCTCGAAGAAAGTTATAATGAATTCAAAAAGAGGATACTATCAAAAACTTCAAAAGTAATAGACTTCAAAAATAGAGGTACCTAAGTATGTAAAAGAAATTCAGAAAATATACGCATAAAAACATTATAAAATATTATACACAGTATTTGTCACATGATTTTAATCGGGAATGCAATTTTAATTTTGAGTAAACTCAGAAAAATGAAATATTCAAAAGATGAAGTATACACATTAAATTGGAATCATAAAAATAATTATTACTTGTAAATTTTGTACATGGTGGACTGACGTAATGATTCAAAAGGTTGAAGGATCAACGATGTTAAATGTCCAAAGTAAACAATCAGCTGCCTCTTACAGCAAATAAGTTTAATCATTATCAAAGGAAATTCTTCTCCGTTCGCATCTGTACTAGGAAATAAATATAGGAAAACCTACTCGCTCCAATGTACAGATCGAAAAACTCGCCCCCTTCGATTGAGCGGAAATATGAGTATTGGACTGATTGTAATATTTCAAAAGGTTGAAGGATCAACGATGTTAAATGTCCAAAGTAAACATTCAGCTGCCTCTTACAGCAAATAAGTTTAATCATTATCAAAGGAAATTCTTCTCCGTTCGCATCTGTACTTGGAAATAAACATAGGAAAACCTACTCGCTCCAATGTACAGATCGAAAAACTCGCCCCCTTCGATTGAGCGGAAATATGGGTATTGGACTGATTGTAATATTTCAAAAGGTTGAAGGATCAACGATGTTAAATGTCCAAAGTAAACATTCAGCTGCCTCTTACAGCAAATAAGTTTAATCATTATCAAAGGAAATTCTTCTCCGTTCGCATCTGTACTAGGAAATAAACATAGGAAAACCTACTCGCTCCACTGTACAGATCGAAAAACTCGCCCCCTTCGATTGAGCGGAAATATGAGTATTGGACTGATTGTAATATTTCAAAAGGTTGAAGGATCAACGATGTTAAATGTCCAAAGTAAACATTCAGCTGCCTCTTACAGCAAATAAGTTTAATCATTATCAAAGGAAATTCTTCTCCGTTCGCATCTGTACTTGGAAATAAACATAGGAAAACCTACTCGCTCCAATGTACAGATCGAAAAACTCGCCCCCTTCGATTGAGCGGAAATATGGGTATTGGACTGATTGTAATATTTCAAAAGGTTGAAGGATCAACGATGTTAAATGTCCAAAGTAAACATTCAGCTGCCTCTTACAGCAAATAAGTTTAATCATTATCAAAGGAAATTCTTCTCCGTTCGCATCTGTACTAGGAAATAAACATAGGAAAACCTACTCGCTCCTCTGTACAGATGGAAAAACTCGCCCCCTTCGATTGAGCGGAAATATTTTTGTAATTATTATATTTAAAAAAAAATTAAAGTTAAAAACGTGAATACATCAATAAATGACAAGGATCCAAAACACTATAAAAACTAACAATACAAACAAAAAATTTCAATACAAAAACAGGAGCAGCCAAATCTTAAAAAAATTATTTTATATCTGACATACATTAAAAAAGTACAGAGACGTTCAAGTCCTGTTAATCCAATGGAAAATCAGACACTAATGTTCTAATTTCTCCCAAAGAATATGCCAGATAAAACTATAAAACATTAAAATTATGAAAACTTATGCTCCAAACAAGAGACAAAATTACTACAATAGTTACTGAGGAACGTATACTATATATTTAAACAACAAGTTGACATTTAATTACCATAAATGAGTATGTGTGTCTTTGTATAGGTAAAAATGATTTAGGAGTCACCCCCCATTGAAAAGTAGCAAAAAAATAGTCAAGAAAAACATCATTTGTTTCTTGAAAGAAAAAAAAAAGGTAAGTATCAACGCACTATGTCAAAGTGTCAATACTTGAAAAAAAAGTAAAACGCCAAAATATACGAAAAATTATGAATATCAATTTCATATAATTCAGAAAAATGGATAAATCGAAAAATGATTTACTCCAGATAACTCTAGTCAGTAGATTATTGCCATCAGAATGAAAACAAATGATGAAAAGTTCAAGTACAGTCAAAAATTCAAAAAGTAAATACATTTGGGGAAGGCAAAAATAATTTTGAAAGTAAATTTCCTACGTACCAAACATCATGAGAGCTTTATCAGTACACCAGAGATCCAACAATTAGGCTATATATGCATACATGAAAAGTCTCAAGAAATCAAAAAAAACTGCACATGAAGAAATACTTTCAAAAACTAAGAGGTTAGTGATCAAAAATGAAAAGCAATTTATGTAACGCTTCCTTTCCGCAAAAAGTCCAGAAAAGATGGAATGCAATGAAGATTCCAACTTTTTTGCACAATCACAGAAAGGGGGTTACAATTAGCTTCCGGTAGCTCAGTCAGTGGCATGAAAACATCTACAGGCGTGTAGCTATATGCCGACCATGGCATGGCTAGAGGATAGAAGAACAAACAGAACACAAAAATTTAACAGATTTTATTTAACAAAAAAAAAGGCATTTTCATTACATTACAATTTTACAAAAATAACAAAATAAGTTTTACATCTTTGGCGCTGCTATAACGCTATCGACTTATCTTTCGCTGGTCCATTTTGACTCGACTGAAGCGAGGATGGTTGAAGTGGAGGTCCCAGTTGTGAGGGGTGACCTCACTATAGTGGCTTCATGACCAGTTGTAGGCGAAGTTAAAGGCGATGGCGCTGCCAAGGCACATGCATGGGTGAAAATATTGGCCAAGGCTAGGCAAAGTGAAAGGGAAAGAGAAAGGGGGTGGCCCCAATCATTTTTGTCCTATACGGACACACATTCTAGAAAATTCTAGCACATGGTGCTATATAACCTTGTGCTACTGAGAAGAAATTTCTAGCCGTTGTTCGATCGGCGGCTCAGGTGAAAAGAAGCGCGAGGAAGATCGCAGATCAGGAACTCCGCATCAAGCGCTCCAAGCGGAAAATTTTCCAAGCAAAAAAGCTAGAGATGGGATTAATGAAATGATAATCGAGAAGTGATTTAATAAATACGATCGGACGGTGAAACCGTTACAATACAGCTCCAGAAACTCAAAAACAACTTCTTAACACTACTCCATTACGGAAGAACTGTACACACGCGATAGAAACCAAATACAGACTACCTGCAAAAATCAATTGGAGCTAAGCCGGCAAGTAATGCGGGCGCATCGACAAGTATGAACTTGCCAAATTCACAAATATTTGAAATCCCTTTGAATCGCGGCATTTTTACCGACAACCGGCGGGACTTCGCCAGTATCAAATAGTAGTAATGGCTGAGTGACCCACTCTCACTACATGGCAAATCTAGGCAAGTGACACATATTTGCCAAATACACGAGTCGTGAGAGTCCTCCTTAACGCGTGTATAATCACTTGAACGTTAAGAAGTTGTATACTAGATGCAACAACTTCCATAACAAGCATTTGCCACGGCCCCGCTCAGTAGGGGCCGCTGCATGATTTTTTGTGCGAGTAACTCGCTGTCCTTATACGTGTTTCCGAATCTCGAATTTTTCATGTTAAGTATTATTATCGACATCTTAGATTTTTTGACGTTTTGTATCCTATTCACAGGCTCACACCAATAAAGCATTATTTTATTTTTCTAAAATGATCTGGAACGTCAAAAACAAAGTTTGGGCAATTCCTAAAATTCTTCGTTTTTGGACTCGTTCTCCGTCGTCACTGGAGCTATTTTCAGAAAAACGCCTTTGCGTCATTGGCATAGTAGTCATTGTGTGAAAATTTCAAAATCCGAGCAGTACTTCTCAAGTTATAGGCGGTTATAGTGCAGACAGACCGACAGACAGATCGACGGAAATCAGTGACATGGTTTTTCGTTATGTACATCTCATAAAACATGCAAGAAACATACTGTACCAGTTTTGGAAAATTTTCGCGATTCCAATACTGCTCCGTCAATAGGCGTGGACAGTAAGAAGAAAAGGGGTGATCCAAAATATAAAGGACGAACAAAATGTTTGCCTAATAATACATTTTATTGACAAAATTGTATCTAAGGCTTCTTATTCTACATAAACTGTTCATGGTAACTAGATACCTCAATAGTCTAATCATATTAGCAAATTTCCCAGAAATAATTGTACAGTCTGGTTTTACTGATGTTCTTCAAGCAAGTATTTAAAACATGGACGCATAAAATGGGACACCATTTTTTGTGGGAAAACTTTTTACTCGACAAAAAAGAATGAGAAAACCTTTTTTGTGGGGATTTAATCGAAAATGTTGGCAGGAACAAAAACATTCTTCAAATAAGGTTTCTAAACTGGAATTGAAAACAAATAATTCATATTCAATTAAAATAGTAGTAGTAATAATCTTTTATTTATAAGACCCACAGTATGAGACAATACGTGAAGAGATCTGACTAATAGGAAAAAAGTTATGGCTGAAAACCAAGGCAAAATGCAGGTTTTGGTACTTGTTGCTAATGCAACGATAATATCACGCAGCTTCTTGAAATTATTCAAATCCGTATGCTTTATACTTCTTAACAACCACAACAAAATTGGAGACGATTGATCAAGTAGTTTTTAAGAATTTCTAATTGTTTATCCGAAAGTGTCAAAATCTGCATTTTGCCTTGGTCTTAGTCTTAGGCCATAACTTTTTTACTATTAGTGGGATATTCTTACGTGTATTCTAATTCTGTAGGTCTCATAAATACCTAGAAATCTTATTTAAAGAGCTTTTTCGTTCCTGCCAACACTTTCTATTGACTCCCAAAAAACAAGTTTTCTCATCCTTTGTTGTCGAATAAAAAGTTTTCCCACAAAAATTGGTGTACCAATTTTATGCGTCCATGTTTTAAATATGCCCTTGAACAGCTTGCATCAATAAAACCAGAGTTTACAATAATTTCGCAAATAAGGGGTACTTTTGTCTAATTTTATATTAACCCTTAATTAGAAAGTAATCTTGGGAACATTTTGCTAAATAAGGCAGTTTATAGAACAAATGAATTTTTGTGCGAGTAACTAATAAGTCCTTATGCGTATTTCTGGTAAAGGTACCCCTGTGCGAATGCAATTTTTGTAATTCGTGATTTTTGAATAACCTTTATAGGTAATTCGATGGTATTGATATTTAGTCTTCATTTCGGTTGTTACAATTCTACCCTGTATAAAAAAATATAATTTGATTACTGCAGACCGGCAACGAAAACTAAATAGAACTTTTAAAACATGCATGTGTAATCCGTATAAACGATTTAGCTGATTGGCCACTGTTCTTAATACTCTTCGATCACAGTAATTCTTAATCACATAACTATATCCTTATTTATAAGTATAACAATCTCGTACACGAACCGAGATTAAATATTCAGTATAGTTATCATTTCTCGATTGAGTTGTTCGGCATAACGTCTACTGAAAGCTCCGTATTTTTCATAAATATGTAATTGCACGAAAATGGCAACCTTTACCGGGCAGGAATATCTGTTATAAGAAAAACCAAAACGCTGTAATATCCATGCTGAATAACACCTACGGAATCTAAGTTTTTTCTCTTTATTTTCCATTCGAAAGCCTCGTTTTATATTATAATTTCGCATTAAAATTTCCGGTCCATGGAACATGAGATTAGCGCAAAAAAATGCCACAAAACACCACAATTATCTTAGCATAGAGCCGGCGACGCAACACAAAAAGGAATAAAGTACATAATACTATAGTCTGGTTGATACCCTTAAACACAAGGCTTATATTAATTGTGTACTTGATATCAAACACTATGTTTTGTAATCGATTTTGCGGAATTATGGTAATTTTTGAAATAAACGTGCGCTTGTTTTGGAATTCTCGAGCCGTTGCAGCTTTTCAGAGCCATGGGCGTCTTCAAAAGGGACTTTCTTGCTTGCCATAGGAAAAATGCATCTTCATATACCAGCGAGTTGTTTAACTGTTTGATCAACTACCTCAATATCGAGCAAACTCAAAAGACAATAAGCATCGAATAAAGTAGAAGTAATGTATAATGCTTATCGGGGAAACTGCTATATATCTTGGTCTAACAGCATGACTAGTGCAGAAATCATTCAGTACGTTTTGGTAGAAACATGCTTCAGTGGCAACGAAATACCTTGTCAAAATTGGCAAAGTATGGCTCACTTTCCAGGCTTCTACTAAACTTCAACGAAAAGCCCATATGGATGCCGATACCAGCGATAGCAAAATCAGTTTCAATTCACGTTCAGTTTCAATAATTTCCGGAGAGGTCGAGTAAGCATCATTACTTTTAAGAAAAGCGTTTCCCAAATGATTCACAACTTTCTGTTTTCAAATGCTATTTTTTTGGTTGACTCGTACACATCACTCAAAAAATAACAGATTAGTTTTTGAAAAGCGTCGATATGTCCGACAACTCTGTGTGAAATTTTTGGAGTAGAGAGAAAAGTGTTTTTTAAATTGTCCATCTTTGTTTCTGAATAGACCGATAACTATAACCATTGTGAAAAAAAATCACAAAGTCAAACGGTTAGAACGTTAGTAGTGAAAAATATGCTAAGCTCCATTAGGCAGCAGCGGTGGCCGCAGAAGTTGACTCTTTGGTCTCCTGATCAGTCGCCGTGCGCTGTGCGGGTTCGAATCCCGACCCAAGAGAAATTTTTCTCTTGGCTATAGATGTTGTGATTATCCGTAGGTGGTAGACGGTCTCTGACTGTCGAACGCAGAGGTACCACCGGGCGGATCTCGTAGGCGGGGCCAGAATGTGTCCATGTTACATGCACACGTGTTCCCTCGCCAGAGTCCGTGTGGCGTTCCCCCTTTCCCCTGTATCCCCCTATAGCCCCACGGTATCCCATAGGCCTTCGTGGTGGTTGGAGTATATAAAAAAAAATATCAGCAGCAAAGCTGCAGATACAGCCTTTATGAGAAGGTAATTGCGCAATTGAAATACGTTTTCTTCGATCAATTATCACATGCGAAACGTACCCGCCTATGTCTAATGATACCATGAGGGTCTACATTCAAAGCCACTCAGTTTTTTGGCAAAAGATGAATATTAAATTTTATAATTTCCTGACCTGCATGGTAATAACATCATCATATTAAAATTAGGTCCACTGTCTGGACTAGAATGGGAGGACTATAAACTCAACCAGATACTTTTTGGCACAAAACATATTGCAGTTTTGATCAAAAAATGGAAAAAGTGGACAAAATTGCATATAGCGGGGATGCTAGATTATTATACTTTGCTGGAAAGAACACAGTTTATAGCGACAAACTTTATCAAAATATGCAAATGCTGAGACTGTTTTGAGGGTAGAATATCATTGGAACTTCGTTTCTGTAGCAGGCAGACTAGCTTTGTGCAGTTACGAGGGTTGTCTCAAGAGTATGACTGTATTTTTGCCGCGAGTGATGCTAAGCGAAATCTGACAACCGGCCCGCAATGAAGCCTAATCGAGCGACTTGGCTGGGCAGTGATGGCTCATCCCCCTTACAGCTCTGGTATATTGTTTCCGAAATTGACGGACCACCTAGGTGGTCAACGGTTCGAGACGGACCAGGGGTTGCAAGGAGCAGTTACCAAGTTTCTAAACGGGCTGGCGGTGGTCATCCTTGAGGCGGGAATGCATAAGTGGACTTCAAGTCTAAAAAATGCATAGAAAAAAGTAGCGACTATGAAAAGAAAAAGAAAAATCATCTTTTCCAATGGTGAATTCATTTTTTCAAATAAAAAATTCCTTGCGAAAGAAAAAAATGTGGAACCCATATGTTTGAGACAACCCTCGTATGTGTAGCTCAGTTGTTTGATGCTTGCTGCTCTGTTATATGAACGACTGCAATGATAATGAGCTTTTTATAAATCTGGATACCTACACCAAAATTTAAAAATGGTATAAAAACCTACTCGAAAGATTTAATAATCTTCAACAAATAGATACTCACCGAAGTTGTAGTATCGCTAAGTGAAAAAAAATCTGGACGTACACAGGAGAAGGCCAGGTGGGCCATGACCCCTCCCGCTGGGATAAGAGTTTAATCTTAAAATTTGCATATTTAGCATCCTTTTGTGTACAATTTTGAGAGAGCTTTCGGGATTTACCCCCCGCCTGATAAAATCTGATACTCCCGCTTTTTGGGACAGCTACACTTTCACAAAAAGTTGTCGCATGTCTATGATCGTTCCCCCTGAAAAAAATTCCTGCGCTCCCCGTGAATGGAAACGTTTTTGGACCTAGGTCTAGCTTTTATATATACTCAGGTTCATTTCGCCCTTCAAATATATATATAGTTTAAGGGTAGGGAACGATGGAAATATTCTGGTGAAATCAGTATACCGGATTGACTTTCTCAAAGAATCGGAGTGCTACCCTAGCAAGCAAAATGCTTGATTTTATAAATAAGATTAAAATTCTTAATGAAAATTAGTATGGATTCTTAAAAGGCAGATAGATCTACATCGTTTGGAATACTGGAGTCATAAGTGAAGTCAACAGAAACCTTGATGAAAAAATCTCCCACCAATCTGTATGGTTGTTGATCTGCAAGAATTATTCGATACTGTCAATCATGAATTAAGTTTATAAACTTTATATACATCAGGATTGCGTAGAAGTATGTATTCACTATTGGAAAGTAATTTAAATAATATGTCTCAATCAGTTAAAATATGGAAAGCAATGAAATGTTTGTAAAATGAGGTGTTCCTTAAGGAACAGTCTCGGGTACACTTTTATTCAATATTAATGATTTATTAAGAATTAACTATACTGGCAAAATAATAAGCGTTGCAGATGGTGCTGCCGTACTCTATAAATGTAATGACTGGGGTGATTTAAAGAATATTATTGAAAGTTCTTTCTGCAAAATTGTACAGTGGTTTAACAAAAGGAAATTTGACACGAATTTTAGAAAAACACATTTTTTACCATTTGTCTCATATTCCAATAATTTACCTTATAACGACTATACCCAGTTTTATTTTAACATAAGTAGCAAAATTCTAAAAATTGATAAATTGGATAGTATCAAATATTTAGGATCTTTTCTAGATTGTCACTTACCATGTAATGTCCATATTACATACGTTTCGAGAAAAGTTCGATTTGTGGCATATACACTGAGTGACAAAAACGGTAAGCATGTATGTTTATCCGATTTTATTAATTTTTGGCATATATGTTCAATGTTCCTTACTAGTAAAATGATTGAATTTTCAGCTTGATGCTTCAACTGATTGCAGAAACTAGTTCAATAATGTATTGAGGAGCCACAATTTCTTACACACTCATTGACACGCCTGGGCATCGTGCTGATAAGGTGGTCGATATCCTGTTGGGGAAAGAGCCTTTGACCTATCGTCTCCCAGACATGTTCAATTGGAGATAGGTCAGGCGGTGGTGGTAGCCAAGGTAAACGGTTGATGCGATGTTGATCCATGAAGGCTAACCATGCTCAGGCAACATGCGGTGTGGCATTGTCTTGCTGAAAAATCGGGTTTTGGATGGTATTTAGGTATGGAATGAGGCGCCACTACTTCCTGAACAGCGTCGGGCTGTCATATTGCCTCTGATGAAAATTAGTGGTGATCTGCTACCAGAAGCAATAGCACCCCATACCGTAACTCCCCAATCGCCCTGTATAGGGCACTGCTAGCAGCTGTCCCGTAATAACCAAGGTATTTACTATGGAAACTGGCCCAGGGGGGTCAGGAAATGGCGCTTCCACCATGGCAATGGAGATGGAGTCGAAGGAGCAGACCATAGAGGAGCTGAGAGCCGAATTGGAGATGGTTCGACAGGAGCTGTCAAAAAAGGACGATGATAAGAAGACCAATGAAAGATTGATGATGATCATCGAAGCCCAGCAGCGGACAATTACCGACCTAACAGTTAAATTAGAACTCCTACTGAAAACCCAGGTACCTTCCCATCTAAATATTACAAATTCTTCCCAAACACTTCCCAAAAATCCCAGTAAAGACAAAGCTGTCAATCTTAAGAGACCGTTAAATAATTCAAGCGATCTTTCCACAGACGACGATACACTCCCTGACGGTTTTACCAAGGTTAAGCCCCGTAAAACGCGACGAAACAAGACCGACACGACAGGCTTTCCTCCTCTCCCTCCACCAAAATCGCAGTCTGAAACGTCTCATTCAACTGCAAGCGACTCGAATAAACAGCCTGTGCCTAATCTATCGGTTATTTCCACGCCTTCGACATCTCAGGTACCAGAAGACACGACTGCACAGCCCCCACGCAAGGTACGTGTTACCCCCATCGATGCTTCGAGATGGCGAGGCGTAAATCACAAGTTTATTTCTTTGGGCATCAAATTCGAACGCGCGGTTGCCGTCGATGCAGGAATCAGGATAATTCCCAAGTCCGAGGATGATTACCGCAAGATTATTCGTCTCTTCAGGGAGGAAGAGGTGCCCCATCACACTTTCCCTCTACCCTCCGAGAGGAACATTCATGCTGTAATCAGAGGAGTACATGCGACACTTTCGGAAATTGAGATCAAGGAAGAGTTGCAACAGAGGGGATATTCCCCCCTGCACATAATTCGCCTGAAACGCGGTGGCGGCGTGCCCATGCCTTTGGTGGTAGTCATACTGCCCAAGATAGAAAAATCTCAGCAGCTGTTCAACGAACACGAGCTGCTAGGTTTGGCTATCCGAGTCGAAGTTCAAAAGAACTCAAGACTCATCGGGCAGTGTCACCGCTGCCAAAAATATGGGCATGCGCAATCTTACTGCACTGCACCACCTAAATGTCTAAAATGTGCTTCTGACCACATGACCCACTTATGCCCTCAAACAGAACAAGAGGAACGAAAGTGCGCGAACCTTGGAGGGGGGCATCCAGCGAATAGCCGAACTTGCAGATTTGCCCCTAAGAAAAATCTGCAAGTGATAGCGCAAAGGCGCAATGTAAGTTACGCGGATGCAGCTAGGGATGCAACCCGGGCTGCCTCCTCTGTGGGATCTTCTGCGAACACGCAAAATGCGGACCTGGCAACCGCGCTAAGGTCCTTACAGCAGATCATAGGTCCTCTGATTAGCGCAACACAGGCTTTGCAGGCGATCTTTCCTGCAAATGGCTAGGTACAATCGACGACAGCCTGCTTTTATCAAAATTCTTTTTTGGAATTGTTTGGGTCTAAGGGACATTCCCAAAAGACGGGAATTTCATCAAGCTCTTGTGGACGAAAGTATAGATGTGGCCTTGCTGCAGGAAACATTACTTAATCCGGGAGATCGTCTAGCTTTCCCGAATTACGATGTTATCCGCGCTGATAGATTGACTGGACGGGGTGGCGGCTTGGCAGTGCTAGTGAAACGCGGTATTGACTACCACAGAAGCACAAACGCTGACATGCAGAGCATCGAAGCGGCTACCGTGGTGGTCAATATGATGGGAGGTGTGCCGTTAAAAATCACATCGGTGTATGTCAGGTGTGGTAACAGGCTGCAAGAGGCGGATCTGGAAGTCCTTTTAGACTACTCGGGTCCACTTATTGTGGCAAGGGACTTCAACTGCAAATATCGAGCATGGCATTCCAGGTTGAATTCCACCAGTGGGATCCGACTGTACAACCATGTGATACGAAATGGCTACCTCATACATAGTACTGAGGAGCCGACGCACCACCCATTTAATCACCTTCAGGCATCTGATGTTCTTGATTTGGCATTATCCAAAAACTGTAGCTACAGTATCACTTCTCGAATCATGTATGACAGCTCAAGCGATCATCTTCCCGTCGTTTTGGAAGTGGCTAATGAGCAGATCTTGGGGGATGAAATCCCTCCAAGGAAACGCATTGATTGGGAGCTATACAAGTCGCTCCTCAAAGAGTTCCCCAATATACCGATCATAGATGATGAGAACGGTATAGATGCGGCTCAAGCAGAGTGGACAAGTTTTGTTCAGCAAACTCTGCAGCGTGCAGCTGTACTTCCCGTGCAGCGACACGGCAGACCTTTTCTGCCAGCAGACATTCGTCAGAAAATTTCTGATAAAAGAGCTGCAATTAAGCAAGCGAAAAGGTCTTGTCATCCTGATGACATTCGCAGAGCGACGAATCTTGTTCATGAAGTAAGAAATGCTCTTCATGAATTCCGCAATGAGCAATGGAACGACTTTCTGGCGGGGATGCTTGACTCAAGCATTCCTCTCTGGAAGGTGGCGAAGTCGCTCAAAAACGGAAAGCGTGAACAAATCCCACACATTCACGGTCCTGGAGGCATTGTCTTCAGGACAGAGGAGAAGGTTGAGGTTTTCGCCGACGCCATGGAAAGACAGTTCTCTCCCAACTATGATCTTGATAATGACCTCGACGAGGAGCAACACATCGTAAGATCTGTCAGGAGATATTTTAGGGCCAACGGCGTCAATGACAGTCGCGCATTCGTTGGTGATTTTTCTTCATCAGAAGATTCTTCTTCAGAAGCTTCTTCAACCGAAGATTTGCTTAGCACATCAGCGGTATCTCCTGAGATCCCGCATTGCACACCAGCAGAGATTCAAGGTCATATTAAAGACCTTAAAGTGCGTAAAGCACCTGGGGAGGATCAAATCACTAATAAGGCGCTGAAGCTGCTTTCGCGGAAGTCCTTAACTTATCTCGTGGCAATAGTCAATGCCATGCTAAGGATCCAGTACTTCCCATCCGCGTGGAAGACCGCTGAAGTTATAATGATTCCAAAGAAGGTGGGTTCGATATTTCCCCAGGATTATCGTCCCATTAGCCTGCTGTCAGCTGCGTCTACGCTCGCTGAAAAGGTGATTCTACGTCACCTTGAGAATTTCTCGTCAGATCACCATGTGATTCCTGACGTGCAATTCGGTTTTCGGTCTGAAGATAGTACGGAGCTACAGGCGGTTAGGCTGGTGGAGCGTGTAACCAGAGGATTCACCCTTAACGAAAATACTGGCATCTTGCTTTTGGATGTCTCAAAAGCATTTGACAAGGTGTGGCACGCGGGCCTCTTGTATAAACTAATCCAAAAGGGCTTCCCTTTTTGGCTTCTAAAACTACTGAAATCCTTCCTTGAAGGTAGGAAATTTCGGATCAAAATTGACAATGTGCTGTCGACAACACGGCTGATCACAGCCGGCGTCCCTCAGGTTCGGTCCTTGGACCTATCCTTTACTCACTGTACATCCATGACGTCCCTAGTCCCAGCAACTGTGAAGTCTATCTCTATGCTGACGATACTGCATTGGTGGCTCAGTCGTGGTCTGGTGACCTAGTCCATGACAGGCTGCAAAGTGCGGTGGAAGAAGTATTAGATTGGGCGGATCGGTGGCTAATTAAAATAAACCATTCGAAAACGTAGGCAACCTACTGTACAAAAAGACGTCGCGGCGTTCCGTCTGAAGTTTCAATGAATGGACTTCGTATACCATGGGAATCCTCCGCTAAGTATCTCGGTGTCATTCTGGACAAAGGGATGACTTGGCGGAACCATATGGAAGCGCTAAAAACTAAATTCCAAATTACGTTTCGGCAGCTTTACCCATTATTATGTAATCGGTCAAAATTAAGTTTGATTAACAAGATTCGACTCTATAAGGTGGTCATAAGACCAGCAATCACTTACGCATGTGCGGCTTGGTGTTTTATTGCTAAAACACACATGCGAAGTCTGCAGGTTCTGCAAAGCAGGACGTTGCGCACTATTGCTGATGCCCCATGGTATGTTTCTAACGAAACTCTACATAGAGACCTCGATGTCCCTTACCTAAAGGACTACATTAAGCAACAGGCGCAGCGGCGCTATAGCCTAGCGGAATCGCACAGCAACCCTCTGTTGCGTGAGTCAGTGGACTACACAGTCGAGCAAGTTCGCAAGCACAAAAGGCCGCGGCTCGCACTGTAATCAAAATTAACTCGTGAACTTAGAACAACCAAAATTGGAGCATTTTTACACAATCTTTAGAAAAAATCAAATATTTTTAGACCATATCAAAATCTGTGAAGCGATTTTAACAATGCCTAAACGCTGCCTATCCTAAAAGATTCTCTTCTTCCCCTTTGCTCTCGTTCTTCCTTCTCTCCTTTCCTTCCCCTTTTTTCCTTAAAATTGTCTGGTTTCTGGGTTACCAGACCTGACAGACTTACAAACTGACACTGTGACTCAAGAGCTAAGGTCCCACGGACCGCTCTGACAACCAACGATGACTTGACTTGACTTGACCGTAACTCCCACGGTGTGGTGAACGTGACGCTTTCTGTCAAATTGTGGGTCACGTCTTTCACCTCGTCGCTTTCTCACTCTTGCCCGACCATCGTGCATCCACTGACAGAAGCGTGACTAGTTACCTACTAAAAACCACCTGATTCCATTACCGGTCCCATAGAATTGTTTCTTTACACCAGAGCAAACGGTTACGCCGATATTCAGCTGTGAGAGGTAGCACCCAATGTGGGCGATAAGAAAAAAGTCCAAACTGTCCTATTCGGCGATGTACTGTATGCATACCAACCACCTATGCTCTTCAAACCACTGATTAGCGATGGCTCGAGTACTACTGAATCTGTCTCTCAGAGCCAGAAGTCTTAACCGGCAGTCTTGTCGCTCTGTGGTCCCTCTGGAACGTCCAGAGCGCCTCGGTCGCTGTCCTCGGCCTTCCTGAGTTCACGCTCGTTTACACTGCAGTATATTGCGTAATAATCTGTTGGTCCTCCTAGAAACTCCTCTTATCGATAGACCGGCTTCACGCAATCCGACAATTGGACCCCTCTCAATGTCACTTAGCAGGGACACCCGCCGAATTCTACGCACTCTAGGCATTTTGAGCAATCACAAAAAGGCTTCTCAATAAGCTACACGAAATTTAACATGCAGCTGACACCGTAAATGTACGAAAACTGAATGCTTCTTTATCACCAAACAAAAACAATACACGCCGCCACCACAAAAACATAACAGGAAAACCTGACCATTTTATCAGTTATTGTTCATGGCAAGATGTGTGTTTACCTTTTCTTGTTGCTCAGTATATAGTGAAACAAAATGAAATATTATCAAAACATAATTTTGTATCCTTTCTATACCACACTTGTTTTATAGCATAGGTACCGCTGCTTACTCGAGCTATTTTAATGATTTAGTTGGCGTCCAGAGAACAGTTCTGAAATCAATGCTCTCAAAATCAAAATTGTATCCAACCGACGACTTATACGAGTACATTGAAACAGAAGTGTTAGACATCAAACAGCTCTATTTCTTACATGCCGCCTAAATTTCATGAATACGTGCCTAGACATACTCGTATAAAACATTTGAGATCTAGACATACTTTTATGAATACCATATTCTCAAAATTATGACAAATGTATATTGAAACTAACCTTCTTACTACTAATTTTAGTATTATTAAAATGAAACAGTTATTTACATACATACAACCGAGGTTTAGCCTCCTATGGATTACCATATTATTTACCCTCCCATTTCTATTATTGTATTTTTGGATTAAATAAATGTTAAATGAAAATGCAGTATGTTAGTGTACAAACTCGCTTAAAAACCTGTTGAAAAGGGTAATCAACCGGCAATTGACGCAGATTGTTAAGTTCATAAATGTCAGTACTTTATATTAGAGAACAATTACTGCACTTATCGGCCTAGATTATCTACAATTTTACACACATTTAAAATAATAATCGATAACCCGATGTCCGCACCCTCATCTAAATAGTATGCCACTTAATACAGAATACATATAATATTAAAAACCTTTATTTTCACGGAAATTACGTCAAATTATCTCAAAAATATGCTTAAGTAATCTATAAGTAGTACGGAGAATCATCTGATATTTATGTCGATGTCGATATTTCGTTGAATGGTAGGCAGAATGCAATTCAGCTATTTTCACGGTTTTTTGTGGTTACGTCAAAGAGTCATATGAAATAAATAAACATATCGTTTTGAGACCATGCTGTCTAGATAACCCGCGTTCATTTCGAATATGTTGGACTGCCGATTGGTCAAATAAGCAATTTGAGGTTATAAAGCTTTTAAATTAATTTTAAATGTCAAGCTTTTATTACAAAACTAAGTCGTGAGGTATTTCTTGTAGGGCCCTGAAAGTTAAATAGCTGCTAGTATGTGATAACTTACAGGTTTTGAGAAGAGCTTCTCTCACAAAAAGTGTGATTTTTAACTTTATTGAATAAAAAATGGTGTCAAGTAGGTTGACTCTACACTTCCCACGCAACGTTGTTATCAGTTCATGCGCTTCCTGTAGTGAATCTGGAAACGTCGCCTCACCCCGGAAAAACTATGCTGAGCCGCAGCAGAAATACATGTATTACCATACCAGAACAACAGAATACTTACCAAGGCCGGGAGACGCTACGCGATCCGTGTGCTGAGAATATTTTTCTTAGTTTCAAGGACTAATGTATGGAGAAGTCTATGATGTGTGGAGTATGTCTAATATGTGGGAAGCATTACCAAGGTTGGTGCATATAAATGTACCAACATCCAGCCAGTAGGCGTGGGAAGTAAAATGCGTTCACTACAGGTGATGATTAATAAATTCATCCAAAAATGATTACCTATCTGGCTACATCGCATTTATTGCCGACTATACCCAACTTGTAGTCAATTTAAGCTCAGACAAAACACAACATGCCTAAAAGCGAGATTGTACAGGTCCTTATTTTCCTCAATGGTCTTGGAATAATCTATCGAAATAAATTATTATGTGTATGGAAAGAAGTATGAATTCTGTATTCGCTGGAAGTACTTGAAGCATCGTCCGAATGGTTGATATTAATTATTACAGGTTCAATTTGAATATCGATTATATTGTCCAGATCCCAAATCCTTGTTTCGATTGTCTCTTGAAGGTGACTGATGCAATCTTTCCAATAGTTTGTCGTCACTCTGTTTACAGCTTCACAAAACAAATTTTTCACTTAAAAAAAATAAATATTCTATTGTTTGAAGCCATGTAGTTTTTTATATTTGCCCGAATCATTTTAATGGGATTTAATTCGTAGTGATAAGGCAATTATTTTTTGTATGTATGTCTATTTGCTTTTCAACACTTGTATAGTGTTACTCTGTAATTGGATCTTGTATCTGTTGAGAAATATATGAACAAAATAAAATAAAATAGCCTAAAAACGGTCTTATTTTGGTGTTTTAGCCATTTCGTCAATAACATTAAGTTTATATTTATATTTGTGCTGCCTGACTAGTTGGATACGTTCTGCTTTGACCATATTTTCATTGAAACTAACGTCTGTTGATAGGAGCAATTGTTGAATTTCTGCCCTTCTTGTGGACATTTTTTCTAGTTTTTTTAATGTGGTATGCAGTATTATCAAGTACAATGATGGCATTGTTTTCAAGCTTTAAGAGCGTTCCTTCAAACCATCGTTCAAATGAACTCCCGTCCATTTCTCCATGGTAGTTGGTCGTTTTCTTTGACTCAAGTGCCCATAATGCAGTGGGCACAAAGCCATCTTCATTGCCAATGTGACAGATAACAAATCGTCTCCATTTTCCTGGAAATAATTATTTTATATAATATTCAAGAAAATTAATAATAATACAAGCAGAGTATCTACCAGATATAGCAAAGTCTAGTGTAGCTAAGTTTTCAGCGTGGCCTCATGGATTCAGTCTACTTGACACAATTTTTACAACACAAATGACGAATTGGTCAGATGCACGTACCTGACCGATTCTTTAGGCCAGTGGTTAGTCCACCTAAGAAGGCTTGTCTTGCTGACTTAATTGTAGAGTCAGACCATACTTTAGGTTTTGTATGTCATGCACTTATCCAGGTTTCATTTAAGTAATAAATCTTCCTGCCCCTGGTCGCGATCTTAAACAGTTTCTTCTCCATTAAATGAATCTCCTGGCTGTCCATCAAAATACTGTTTCTGCCCCATTTTCTATATCCAAAATGAAGTTCTTTGAGTAAACTATACAATGTGGTCCATTTCAAGGTAGGTGAGTCTCCATCACTATTAGCCTCCTAACCTCCTGGATTACTATGTCTGTGGTGGGAAGCGCATGACTTCCAAAAAATGGGTGGACTTTGCGTCTGATGGTATTCTGATCAAAGTTATCAACTGAATTCAACAGTTTTGTGTAATGCAGCCTCTTGTGTGGAGGAGACAATTTTTTGTTTTTTTTATACTCGTATTCTTTAACATTGCTGAAAATTGTCTTAGGACATTAGCCTCTTTTGTCTTTCAATATCATGAATTTTGATATCGGGATGCTCCAAAATTTCGCTCTTATAAACGTTAAGAACAATTTCTTTTGCCTGAATATTCAAATGTCCCTTCTTGTCACGTTTTCGGGGAAGATACATCACTAAGAGGAAGCATGGCTGAAGGAAGCATTGGAAGAAATATTCTCAGTTTCATCTGATGTATCCGTAGACGACATGCTAACGTATAAACACACGCTATGTACGCACCGAATATGAACAGCAACTGCCGGCGTCGCCGTGCTGGCGATACCCCGAGCCCGAGTTCTATCCTGTCGAATCCTGCACTTGTTCGTAGTTTTATGGCCGAACGGCCAATAGCTATTGCAATCTTTGTTGTGCCGGGGCGTAAATGGACTACGAATAGGGTATACATTGGAACAGGCGTAGTTTGATGCTGTTTTGTGGACGTCATGCTTTTTAATTTTATTCGCCTTGTTTAACTGCATTGTCTATATATTAACTACTATTTGTTATAAGTATAACAATTTGAAAGACAAAGTTTCACCTCTATAATGCCAATGGACATTGAAAATATCTGCTGGCATCTGCAATAATTACATATGGCCCAAAGTATAATCATTGAGATGTAAAAGTATATTTAGTATGTACTTTTAATACGTCTACTGTATTTGATACCGTCACAATGTAAGTATTATTCCCTTGTACGCAACAGCGCCAGCTGTCAGCCCACGAGATAATCTTTCAATTTTCATAAATCATCAGGGCTAATACTCAGTTTTCGCATAACACAACAGCAGTGCTGTCGGGGTCGGTCGCCATGCCAACCGCGATTTTCATCGCAAACGTGCTGCCCGTCCAATAAGGAGCCAGCTTTAAATTAAGCGAATAAAGCAGCGACCAGTCTGGGCTCGGCTCGAGTTTTATATCAGTGTGCTGTGTTCGGCCGGTCCTCGCCGCGACGGCAATTACAACCGGCCAATCAATCACTGATTACCATTTCGATAACAGCTCGCTGAAATTGAATGGGCCTACATGACCGCCAGATCACTGCTGGCTATACCAGCCAACAACCTAGCCGTGTACAGTACCCGCGTGTACCAGGGTTGTGCAACAATAGAACAGAACATGGCGTCCAGCAGGTTGGTTATTTATACACAAAAAAATGGCATCTACCAGGTTGACGCATACTTCCCAGGCAACGGCGTCATCAGTTCATCAAGGATTGTCTTCAGCACAAGTTAGATCCTATCGAAATAAGACAGCGCCATATATTCCTCATATCTTAGGTAGAGGATAGCTGCCATTCTTCATTCTTTGTCCGAGAGATCAAGCCTAGACCATGCTGATGAGTAGCTAAAAAGCACAAAACAGCTGTCTGTGGCTGACTGTCTTTGGTTGGACAGACGAAAGCAGCATAATTAAGTTAGACCCTCTAAGAAAAAAGTTTGTTACTAACATGGATCAAATCCGTCAAACAGGACCGTACAATTAGTCCATAACTTCCCCTACTGAGCGGGGCCGTGGCAAATACCTGTTCCGGAAGTTGTTGTATCCAGAATACAACTTCTTCCCGTTCAAAGTGATTGTACACGCGATAAGGAATACCTCAGTACCGACTGCCGAGTGGCGGTTCAAGTCCGCCACTTTAGATCTAATTAATATCATTAACACGCAAAAAGGAGGTGGTAGACAAGGACCAGTCGACCGAGGCGGTACCACCCGTTAGCTTTTCCCAGTCTTATAAATATCCCCATGTTTCCACAGCCAAGCTATGCAGTCAGTTATCTTCCAAAATAAAGAAACTAATGATGATGGTTCCCTCGAGTACTAAGAACTCGGGACGTAAGCTCACTCCACCCTCGGCATTTCCGGGTGGAGGGTGAACTCGAGGGAACAACATCGAAGATAAAATTTGTTTTACGAACATCTGTGGGATTAACAGCAACATTGGTGCTGTTCATCACTACCTGCAATCCAATCGTCCCGCAATGCTTTTCCTGGTGGAGACAAAAATCTCAGAGTCTGCACCGATTAACCATCTTAGCTTCCAAAATTACGAGGTGCACTCAAATCTAAGAAAAAACGGGGGAGTTGTGGCCTTTGTCCGCAGCAGTCTTTCCTGCTCCAGAGATGTTTCATTGGAATCAGACCGAAAGGACATTCTGTGGCTTCGCCTCAACTCCAAAATATCCTCCAAACTTAATTGCTGCCTCTATCGCTCTCCTTCGGACCATAACTGGGATGACCTACTTGAATACTTCGCTGTCACGATCGACGTCCTGAACATCAACCATCCCGCTTCAGAAGTAGTTCTCCTCGGTGGTTTCAATGCCCATGATGAGCTTTGGCTGGGCTCAAACAAGACCGATGCAGCAGGTCGTGCAGTTGAGGCGTTCGCTCTTACTCAAGGGCTGACCCAGCTGGTGACGAGCCCTACTTTTTCCCCCGCGTCTCGTCACATGCCACTAGCCTGCTGGATATCTTTCTGACCATGCATCCTGTCCCTTACAGCAGTGCTGCCCTGTCCCCCCTGGGCAACTCAGACCACGGCATTGTGGAGGTTAGGTTTCGGTCAGAACCCGCTGTGTCAGCAGAAACTGGCGCAGGCCGCAAAATTTGGCATTACGGACTTTGGCCTCCCATCCTAACCGTATCGAACTTCGTACATCCAGAACTGGACGATACGACGATAGAGGAAGCTTTCCCCAGTTCTACTAACCCTAGCTAGTTCAAAATTCGAATTATCAAAATGCTTCAGTATAAAAAGAACATTCTTCTCTTGTCGTACCCTTAGTACCGTTCACCTGGCAACGTCCCGTAACCGTTCCTCAATATCTGAAAGCATAACCAGTCACGGGGGGCAGAGCGCCAGTGATGCAGGGCATATAGGAACACCGGCAGGCTAGATGCGGCCAATCTATGAAGTGTGAAATATGTCTAATGGAATTATTGGGGCTGAGAGTGTACCAATATAATAACACAAAAAATGCGATACATCCTCATCCACTCCCAATGAAGAAAGAAACTCCAAAAATGATTAGGATTCTCTGAAACATCAGAAAACACAGTTTGAGCGATTTTTATTTTTTTCGTCTATGGTCTTTTTCTCCGCCGCCACTGAACTAATTTTCAGAAACTGAAAAAGCTTTTTTGTCCTTAACATAGAAGTAAGCTTGTGTGAAAATTCATAAAAATCGGACCGGTGCTGTCCAAGTTGCCGACCGGTCAAACATTAGCGGACCGACCGACTTATGGAAATGATTGACATGGTTTTTTGTGCTGTAGGTGTCATATAGTATCCAAAAAAGATCATATCTCATTTTCGAAATTTTGCGCTATTACAATACCAACATTCAATTGTGCTATCAAGATGTATCTAAGGACACCTCCAGCTTCAAAATCCATAAGCCGTTTGAGCTGCTCATAGTACATACTTACGCTCTAAAATCATAACCCTCCCTCTGAGGCAGTCGGGTAATAAGTGCAGTCCAGTAGACGTGGGGAATAGAAAAAATATTTTAATAAAAGAGCGCAAATGCTCTTGCAGTTATGATCATTATTCAAGAATACATTTTGGATGAGAATAAATTCATTTTATCGATTCAAAGAAGTCGGATTCATCCAATTGAGGATGGATTTACTTGCAATGTGTTTGAAAAATACTTGAGTAATGTATCGGAAATAAGCTTTGAAAAAAAGCATACTTGGCTTGATCAACCGAATAGCTAAATTTTATTAACGTCTTAATTCTAATGGTTAGATAAATACATCTTTTGGTAAGATGAGACCGAATCAGCAACTGATAGCAGACCATGATCCAAAATAGCATACACCTACACCTAGGACCGGAAGATTGTTTTAAATGCGCGCCGGCAATTGATGTTTATTGTGGCTGCTCCAATCATTCTTGGCCTCTCCCAGCGCAATGGAACAACGGGCGGAAAGGTCAAAATATTATATCGCTTTTTTGATGATGGGTGTTGATGACGTTGAACGGTTTTTATTAGGATCAGCTTCACAAATCACACACCAGACCAAAACAAAATTTGAGAACCTCCCACTACGAATTTATCTAAAACCACAAAAACGCCGAGACACGTCAAAATATCTGTCAAGGGAGATAACTTTTTAACCAAAAACTACTTCACCCTCTGCTCCCCAGGGTCATCCCCTTATAAATTACAAATGACAAGGTGTACCAAGTAATAGCTTGTTTGAAAGGTCTTCCGAAGTCCTTTATTTTGACTTTTAATTTTTGAAAATGGGTTAGTTCCTTTCTGAAGAAAATTATAAAATTCTTCATTTGTCTTGGTTTGTTCAGATAGAAAACAAACACAGATAAATTGCACATTTCATTTCAATAAGTGTTCAAAACGTTGGCCGTTATTGACCAAACAATGTTATAGGCGATGTTCAAGTTCCTGACGGACATTTTCAAAAACGTGTTGTGGGACATCATGGCAGCTTTCGATGAGGTGTTGCCGAAGTTCATCCAAACCTTCAGGTTGGGGAGCCAACACAGTAGATTTCAAATAACCTCATAGAAAAAATTCTACTGGCGTCAAATCAGGAGATCTAGCAGGCCATCTTATAGGCCCTCTTCGTCCTATACATCTGTGTGGAAACTCGTCGTCTAGCCGTTGCCGAACAGGAAGAACATAGTGAGGAGGAGCGCCGCCTTGCTGGAAAATATTTCAGCCTCATCAAGTATAGGGTCTCCATCCTTTTCGATTTGACTTTGAATGGTTTCAGTGATAAATGGATTGATGGTATTTTCCAACTTATCCAAATGAATGTCTCCATTCAAATGTCCATTAATGAACAATGGCCCAATAACTTTGTTTCCTAAAATGCCTGCACACACATTAATTTTTTGGTGGTACTGGGTATGCCCTACTACAAAAGCATGAGTATTTTCTTTGCTCCAGTACCTGCAGTTGTGCTTATCAACAAATCTTTTTAGATAAAATATGCATTTATCACTGAAGACATGAATGGTATTATCATTAATAATATAACTGACAGCAAAATAAATTATTTCTTTCCCCTAGCAAGAAATAACTGAACAGGTATAACTATAGTTATTACAGTTCGCCTAGGATGGAAAGAATGCGGAAGAAAATTCGGGTTGCAATTTGGTTGTTGCCACGTCTAACCTTCCGAATTGCTCTTTATGTTGGTAGTTCCCGTTTTAAATTATAAACGAGTTATAGATTTTTCAAACCCTAACGGGCAACATTTTGAACACTTATTAAAATAAGAAGTGAAATTAAGATAAATAAAAACTTTTTTAAATTATCTCGGAAACGAATCGACCGATTTAAAAAAACAAACATCAAAATAAAGGACTTCGAAAGACCTTCCAAACAAGCTATAACTCTTGTCATTTAAAACTTTCAAGGGAATGACCCTGGGGGGGGGGGGGGTGCAGAAGGTGAATGGGGTTGAAGTAGTTTTAAGTTAAAAAGTTGTCTCCCTATATCAATCAGTGGTTTTCGATAAATCCGTGGAGGGAAGTTTTCAAATGAACAACCTGTATGGTATAGAGTCTTACAAATTTATTTGTCTGATTGTCCAGAAACAGATTATAATATATCACCATTCACTGGAAGGAATTTCTGTTATTTTTAACCCATCAAATTAAATTAAATTATATTAACTAAATAAGTCCACTTGATCATGTATACAAAAATTGCACTATTATTTCTAGTTATCAAACAATATTGCACTCGCACGCATTCCATGCATTTACATAATATATAAATAAACAACAGGAGGATCCACTTATATTGATGGTAATACATCTCTGACGCAAAAGTATTCTATCGTGGTACTATAAGAACATCAAAAAAATAAATCTGTATGTATGGATATCCGGTTAGATGAAGGACATGTATCAAAATGGGCACATCAAAGTCTATGTTAAGCACATGTTTAGTGTAAATGCGAAATATGGCTGCATAAATAATTTTTCAATAAGTTTTTTCCATTCTTTCACGTCAGCATGGTTCGCTACTTTCAAGTAAATTTGTTTAACAGTACTTTCAATTAAAGTGGTTCCAGAATATTCAGCTTATTTAAACCGAATAGTTTAATCATCGAGTAGAAATTTCTGGGCAAACTGTTTTTTTTTATACACCAACTACCCTAAGCCTAAGGCCTAAGCACCCATTGGGTACCGTGGGGCTATAGGGGGATACATGGGAAGGGGGGGACGCCACACGGACTCTGGTGAGGGAACACGTGTGCATGCAACATGCACACATTCTAGCTCCGCTTACGAGAACCGCCGGGTGGTACCTCCGCGTTCGACAGTCAGAGACCATCTACCACCTACGGACAATCACAACATCCATAGCCAAGACAAAAATTTCTCCTGGGACGGGACTCGAACCCGCACAGCGCACGGCGACTGATCAGGAGACCGAAGAGTCTACTACTGCGGCCACCGCTTCTGCCTATTTTTTTTATGGACAAACACATGACATTACAACATCCATGGCGAAGGCGAGATTCGAACTCGCGGCCTGTCCGGCCGGCTGATCAGTAGCATGACACTCTGACCCACGCGGCCAACCGAGGTCTCTCAAATTCTCAAAACGTTTGTCTCATACGTTACTTTATTGTGAGAATATAGACTTTGTTCCAAGTTCCACACTTCCAGGACCCACATTTCCTGTAGCAGTGGATATGGTCATATAAAGCTCCTAGTACTTGAGAATTTTAGAAGCAAGTACTCCAAAATTGACTTTAAAAACTGACTCCGAAAAATCCTATATGTGGCACCCAGTTTTGCATGAATTAATCTCTTTTTCAGAAAATGTTGAAATCTGTCTTTTTTGAAAATGCGGTAAGGTTCGCCATTGCAGATTCTATTCAAAGCGAGCTTACAAAAGTAATCCTCACGGCAACGTTGTGTGAACGATATTCATGTGCCGTCTTCAGTCTGGGCATAGAAGTTCATGATACGTTAAGTTGCTTGGAGTATAAGTATTGCACCCCACACAAAACACTGCAATAATTTACACTGCAGTGCAAAACAGAGCACCTTTAAATGTGTGTAAACAGGGCAAATGTGCAAATCAAAAGAAAGCGGTGAAATATACCAATAAATCAATCAACAATGATTTCTTATTTTGTAATTTTTGATTTTACGATAATTATTAGCTAGAGAAAACGCATTTGATAGAGAAAATTAATCACAGAACGAGATTCTGGAATTACATAAATCATAATACTTTTCATAAGAATATGTTGCATGTATGGACAACATCAACACATCCTGAATGAGAAACAATTTCATGAATAAACCGCAATTATTCATAAACGAAGAATTTTAGTTATTACTGTGATTACATAGTGAGGTGCCGACAATGGCATGAATATGCATACCACCACGATAAAAGCAACTTCTTTTATCTTATGGTATAGAATTACCGCGAATCTTTTAATATCACACTAATACTTTGTTTCCTCGAAGAAAAAAGCTGCATTTTATCATTTTTAATTGGTCGCGTTATCTGTGTGAATAATTGGAACAAAAGAAGTCCTCGTTTACTGGAGGGTTTTGCTTCCCATAGAGTATATTTAAGGGCAGGGTTGGATTTTCGATAATGTAAAATGGTATATAGCTACAGCCTACTTCGAGCTGGAATGTAGAGCTTCAGTGTGCCTCTCAGAGAGTGAATGACTCCTTCTAGTACACTAGGCGCTTGTTTTGTTGAGCTTTTTCGAGAAATTCTTTGATATCCCAGGTCATTCACATTTTTTATTAGCAGTGTAATAACTTCAAATGGCTCTAATGGAAATGAGTTCCAGTCCACAAATCTTGCAGGCCATAAGTGATCAATAGTTGTCAGGTGTTTTGGTTAGAGACTCACGAGGACCTATTGTAATGGTGCTGGATGTATGCAGTAAGCTACAGTGTATTTGATAGAATTTGGCAATCTGTGATGAGTTGCATTCTGGCATAGAGATCACCTTGAACAGTTTTTTATACTGTTCTAAACACCTCTTCTTATTCTTGCTAACAAAGATACAATTTCCAAGAAATTTTATCCCCGTGTAACCTCAGAGCGTAGAGATATGCATTTCGAAGGCCAACAATAGGCATAACTATCTTCAGACTTAAACAACTTGAAAATCACCTATGTTTAGCCGATTTTTTCAAAAACTTTTTAATACATTTATGCTAAAAATAATTTATAGAAAGGTTATTTACCCAACAGAATTACTGTATTCTGAACCCGATGTATTGCGGACCTTCGTCAGCAATTCTTTCTATATCCCCGAGTTTTTTAACACAAAATTAGAATAACCCTTATAAAAGCACAACAAAATTATGAAATATCTTCAATAATCAGAAACTCCAGTTCAATAGGTTTATTCAAAGGAAAACTGAAGAAATACTTAAATCAAACACCTAGAATCAAACTTCACTTGAAATTTTATCTGTGTAGTAGTGGCTATGACCGAAATGCTACAGACTCAATTTTTATTTCCCACGCGTACTCGCCAAAAAATCGAAATATTATGTTTTTTGGATGTTGTACGAAAAATCATGTCCAGCGGCAGCGAAGGTATATATATCGACAATATCACGAAAAAATCGTTCGTTTTTGGGGTTTCAGAGGCTCCCGAACATTTAAAAAAAAAAATTTTGTTGTGTTTGACAATTGTGGGATTCGGGTGTTGTAGGGAGTGGGGGGAAGAGTATCACATTTTGTTGTCGGCGTATATTTATGCATTTCGAACCCTGGCAATTTTACGCATCTATCAGGACATTTCCCCGTACATTTACCAGTATAAATGAACAATAAGGATGGGGCACGCGATCGGTCGGGACGATGCGATGCAACGACGAGTTTCATACTCCGAACCCTGCCGGCAGGGACGTTATAGTATCGAGACTGACGCTTATAACGAGTTTGACTGGTGTGGTCGGATGATCGATACTTAGGACAGGGAAAAAACGTTAGCGTTATTAAATGATAAGGACTATGGAGTATGTAACAGTGGTATATGAACCTGTTTGGCTGCCTCGACCCATTCAATTTCTTTGATATACATAGGAACTTGGACAGAGTCAACCTTTTTTTTATTGATAGATATTGTCTTTAACGTTTCAGTCACTTATTTTGAGTCTAAAATTACGCGATTCTTCTATTTTCACGAAAAATTGGGAATTGAAGCTCTAGCTGGTAATCACGGTTCCTGATTCCAGACCTGTACTCCTTAACAGGAGTGATTTGCTAATGGTCGCGTAATGTGTGCAGATACGATACATGCTTTGTAGTTAATTGCTTTTATTTATTAATTAGTTTCCAGCCAGGAAGAAATGTCACGCGAGCTTCGTGTTGTTTACGCGTTCTATAACAATTTTCGATTAATCATAGAATTGAATAGATAGTGTTATTACTGTTCATTCAACAGATGCAAGAGACTTGTATATTTCAGATTAGAATTGCAGTCATTCATCCATTCGTTGATCATTTTGGACAACCAAGTATCTGACGAATAAAATTGGATGACGTTTGAGCATCTGAAATATACAGAGTATCCTGAAATTTTGCCTTCCGTTTCAGAAACAACTATGGGTGGTGAAACAACAGCAAAAAAGTTGAAATAAATAAATAAAAAAGTTCGGGCACTTGTAAGTATGGTTCAAAGTTATCTGCAATAGGTTCAAAGACACATACAGGGTGGCGCATCGAAAACGAAACAGACGCATTTACTGGTAGTTTTGAAGACTTATTGATTTAAAGCTTAAAGTAGACTTTAATAGGTACATCCGATTAGTTTGTACTACTTTCAAAAGAAATTTGACTAAAAGAATTTACTTAATAAGTAAATACTTTTGTTCACTACGCCCATGGTTTGTTTATCATTTTGTTGTTGAAAATAGCTATTGGAGCGTTTTTTTGTGGAGAAAAGTTATTTCTTGAAGAAAGACAAGGAAATATCTCGTAGATACTTATTTTAAATAGAAATTTAGTATATAGTTTGTGATTGATTTGACAAAACTTTGTTGCTAAAATAACTTGTAACGCTTTATTACATAAATTAACCATGGTTATATTCCACAGCAGAAAGAGTTGAAATTATCGAAATATTTTTCGGAAATAATCAGTGTGCTAATAGAACAGCAGAAATATTTAATGAGCGACATGAGAGCAGTAACGTGCATCGAAAATATGTTCTAGAACTTGTAGCTAAATTTCTGGAAAATGGGTCAGTCGCCAATAAAAAACGCAACATTGAAAATCCCATAAGGAACGAAGCAATAGAAGTGGGGGATTTAGGGCAAGGTTATGTAGATCCTACGTTAAGTACCCGCAAATTGGAGACTGTGTGTGGTGTTAGTCGACGTAGTGTCCAACGAATTCTAAAGGCCCATACTTTTCATCCGTATAAATTTCACCTAGTACAAGAGGAAGACGATTTTGATCGGCGATTACAATTTTGTGAAGATATGAGTGAACGAATTATAAGCAATGAACCATTCTATTCAACACCTGTTTTTCCGACGAATGTTTCTTTTTCTTAAATGGTGTAGTAAATCGTCATAACTGCCGATATTGGTCCGATTCTAATCCCAGAATTTATCATGAGGTTCATACACAGCAGCCCTAAAAATTAAATGTTTTGGCTGGTATTATTGGCGATCATTTAGTTGGTCCTTTTTTCTTACCTGGAAATTTGACCGGTGAAATGTATTTGGAATTACTGGAAGACGCCATTAACAGCCATAATTGAAAATCAGAATGATCGGCGGTACATTGCGAATAGGTTGATGTTCCAACAAGATGGTGGGTGCCCCACCACATTACGCATTACGTCTTCGACAATATTTGGATCAGAAGTTTCCAGATCGATGGATTGGTAGAAGAGGTGCCATTGAATGGCCCCCAAGATCGCCAGATTTATCACCTTTGGATTTCTTTATGTGGGGTCATTTAAAAAGAAAAATCTATGCTACTCAGCCAATAACATTAGAATTCCTGCGACAAAGAATTGTGAATGAGTGCCTTCAAATTACTCCTCAAATATTGCAAAATGTGCGGCAACGTTTTGAGCAAAATCTTTATTATTGCATGGAGAGTCATAGTGGCCATTTTCAACATTTACTTGCCTAACGGGTAGGTTCATTCTTCATTTTTAAATTAATTTGCTGCCAAATGTATTGATCTCCACTAATGATGTATTAGTTTTATTTAAGCTTTAAATCAATAAATCTTCAAAACTACTAAACTGAAGTACATTAATTTTATATCATTATAAAACTAATTGAAAGACCTTTAAAATAAGGTATCACTCGACCCCCCTTTCCATTTAAGATTTTGGGGGTGGTGTCACCCCCGCTTAGGGGGCTGCACGTGCCAACGTGATTTTTTGCAAAACTTGTGTCCCCCTCGAATACAAAATCGACGGGTCTGCGCGTTTTTCCAAAAAAAAAACTGAGCTGCTAGTAAATGCGCCTGTTTCGTTTTCGATACGCCACCCTGTATATGAGGTAGACGTGGTCAAGCATCAGCGCAGGCTTTTAGAATAGACTGCCTGTACCGAACGAATGCAGCACATCGCTAAATTTGCACACGTAGTCCGTCAAGCGTGTTTTATTCACTGAACGTTTCATTTCGCCCCAAACAAAAAATAAATCTCGGATGATGTTGAAAACCGATCTGCATGCACTCGCAAAGCCTTGGTATCATTTTAGAAACACTCACCGTAAATCAGAATAATATGGATAACTTTTTGTTTCATTTTTTTAGAACCGATGTGTAAAGGTTTTGTTTACCAGCGCGGCCAGTGCCTAGATTGAGTATTGCGGAACATCGTGTGTGTTCACGTTTGATATGAGATATGATCAAGGTGCAGGACTGGCTTAGGTTTTGTTTAGGTTTGATTTATATTGCTGAGCCATACATATCGGTAATCTTAAGACTTTGATGTTTATGTTACTAGAAAAAACTACTAATTTATCCAAGATCTATACGCATTGTACAGTTTGTGCACTGTTGAATGACTAAATAGAATACATTTGCTGTTTTACTATACATAGTTAAGAGAAAGCGCAAAACAGGTTGAAAATTACTTGGTATATGTTTATTTACTTTGTATACCTTGAGTACTTGGCTGGGTATTCGATGTAGTGACTTGCTCTAGGTTATTTCAGGTACTATCAGTGTATTGATGCTATATTTGCGTTTTTAAAAGGTTCCTTATCCTCATGATTAATTTACTTCTCCAAAAAGTTATACAAAAACAAAACGGCTGTGAAGCTTAGACAACTTGTTGTGAGTAAACCGTTGCAGGTTGCTGTGTTTATACCTTCTCAGCTTTCCAAATATTTGAGAGTCTTACAACATGAAGTCCGCTGCGGAATTCAGCAGCTATATATTTTTGGAACATTTGTTCTTCATATAGTTTGATTTTCGTTTGTGGTTTTCGTTGTCTTTTGATAGCTCATATGAAATATAAACGAGTAAATAAAAACTGTAAGAAGGTAATACTACTACAATGACATTTCAGTTCTAGAACAGTATTTTTTATTAAAAATACATGCACCTTGTATATAAAATGAACATGCCGTAAATACATTAAGCTTACTAAAAAATATCATCCAAGTTAGGCATTTGATATTGACAAGTATGTGCTGTAAACTTGGCTATTTTATTTATATTTATTGTGTGTGTTAAACTCTTGGAGAACATATCAGGAATGTTTGAGGAAAACATGAACCCAGACTCAGCACATCGCATCTGCAATTGTTTGATTTACACAAGTAATGCCGAGTACCTGGTACAAACCGAGTACTCGGTGCATTCCTAATATTTACCACATTCATCATAGCGGTTTCATCCCCTCAATTTTCAACTAGAGTAGTGCGATGCTTGAGGTATATAGAAAAAGTTTGGACTTTCATTTAGACAGCAGATAGTTCTGGCAACAATAATCAAATTCCTTCAAGACTTAAAATAATCAAGATTCCCAAAAGATCTGCTGGACTTCGTCCCTGCCTTTCTGACGGAAAAAAAGAAAATACGATACGCGTTGTTTGCAAAGCATCTAGTGTGTAGGTAAACAGAAGTGCTTACAAAATCAGATTTGAAAAAACCGAAAATGCTACGCCCCAATTTAAGTAACTGATTTGTCAATATGATGATCATTGTCTATATATACAGGGTGACTTTGAAGTTGAGTCATTAATTTTCAGATAATGATTGTAGAAGGAAGATAAACCAAAATATGTGTGTAAAAATAAAAAAAAAATAAAAAAAAAATGTTACCTTGTTTAATAAAGTATCCTCCCGACAAGTATTTCAGTGCGGACCTGTATTTGATCGTGCGGTCTTGGAGCAGCATGCCCTCACCTGTGAGGTCTTAAGTCACCTGATTCACGAGCCCTTTGTACTACATTAACAAAGGCACGAGGGGTTGGTTGCACTCGATTGGGAAACCGATTCGCGTAAATCCGTGATGCATCCGGGAGCATTTTGTAAAGACTGCCCCCCCGTAAATAAGAATCATGTCCACAAGTTCAGCATTTTCGTAAACATGTGCCATTTTTGATTTCGTTTGAACCACGCAACACACTACTATTCACTTACGCGTTATCGACTGACGAAAAACATCGTGATAAACGTTTCAAATTCTTTCGCTTTTTTGTTTCCGATGCGATGAACCGGTCAGGCGGATTATATCCGTTGTCGCCAAACACGAGCATATAATAGGCAGGGCGGTACTCAAACTTCCAAAGGGCTATAACTTTGTTACTTTAATTTTACCAGAAAAATGGTAAAGGAAAAAAAACATTTCTTTTGATCAGATCTACTCACTGTTAAAATAAATGACTCAACTTCGAAGTCACCCTGTATATGTGTATATATGTATGTGTGTATATATATATATGTATATATATATGTGTGTGTACATGTGTATATATGGTACCATTTTGTTTTGATTTCCTGTGATTGGGTGTATACCTGTTGGAAATATATATATATTATTATTATTATTATTATATATTATTATTATTATTATTATTATTATTATCTTCAAGATCCTACTGAGGCTTTCCAAGTGCATCTAGATCGCTTTCTTTGACGTTTACCTCGAACAGTGTAACAAAGTAGTAATTGAAACTAATTACCAAATACACGATGTAGTACTTTCTTCACATCCTTGTTATGCTTTTTCGCTGCTAATTTACCGCACAACCTTATTACAAGGGTATTCCCGAGAAGTAGAGTCTCGACGTTCAGAACACTTACAGAAAATCTCCTGTCTCAAAAAATATCAAATCAAGTCTAGTGTACACAGTAGATCTAAAAACCTCAATTAGACCTTAAAGATGCTTTTATAAAAAAAATCGGGATTGCAACCCCCTAATGGGAGGGTGCTGAATATATGGATAGAAATTCTTCGTAGCTATATATTTGATTTCAAAATCATAAACCGATTTGTTCGAGGAGTTTTCATGAATATGCAAAATAATTGAAGTAACCAGCTCATTTAATTCGATTGACCCCCTTCTATTAAAGTTTGTTATGTGATACAGAAGTAAAATAATTCGTATTCCATAATTAATGAATCCAACTTACAAGGCGCACTTACATGTTACACGATGGCTGGTCTCTGCTGTTCGTTCTCTTGTTTGTACCGATATCCTGATGTGAACCTACAACAAAATCACTCATTCTATGCCAATCATCCTTTAGATCAATTATTAAAAAATGACCTTTTTAATAGTTTTCAGATTACTGAAATGGGAAATAATGTGTAGAGCTACTCCGTTTCAATCAAATAGAGCAAGTAACAGCAACTATAAATTATCAAGGAACTTGACCACCATATCCCAATAACATCGATTCAACTGATTGTAAGCCCATTGGCTCACACGTTCTTCAACTCTGTCAGCTACAAAACCTTGCGTTGATTCATTCCTTTTCAAAAGACCTTGTAAATCAATTCTTCTATATAGAGTGTCCCAGAATAGCATCTCAACCTCTGGTAGGCACATAAAACGGAAAAATTATGTAGGTATTATTTAGATTTGCTTAACATGGGTGCCTAATTGAATCAAAAAATATTTCATAAATCACCTAGTTTAGCTACAAAAACATACTTTTTTATTTGTTACTGAGAGTAAAACTTGCTCCTAGATAGCAAATGTGAGTAATCAGAACCCGTTTTTGCAGTTATGGGCTAGAATCCTGTTGGTAACATAACTATGTGGTACAAGCCCATTATTCCAACAAATTGAATTGTATGGCAAGCAAGCCCATTAAGAAATATTTGCTTTTTACTTCTTTTTTTTCGATACAGCTCTGTTATTTTTCCTATAAAGATTAGAATTATATCGAGGCACAGACAGACTTTGTTTAATACTTGTAACCACTCTTCGTTCCTGCAATAAAGTCTGTTATTTTTTTACCATACGACGTGTACATTCTTTATCTGGCGCTGCGAACAGGATTGTTATACGCCTTCGTGGAAAACATCTGGAAGTTTGTACGAGCCCAGCCAACCATCAGTAAAATCTTCGAGATTCATCAGGTGAGCTGAACTACGTCCCTTCTGTGTGGCCAACCATTGTGAGGTAGGAAGTATCCACTTCCGTAAGAGAAACGATCTGAGAACCTGAGAGCCACGTCCGAGGTCCCTGCAGAACGAGCCTAGAGAAACAGAGAGCTACAAGAACCAGAGCAGTCTTTGTTATGAAAAATTTGATTTTTCACATAACGCTAGAGTAAGCCAAATCCATTTTATCTATTTAGTCAAAGAAACTTTTGGTAAATCTCCAGTACGAGAACGATCACCCATTAGAAGACAACCAGTAAAAAACCAAGCTAACGTTAGAGAGGAATTCAGAACAACCATGGCTGGCAATCCACAAATGTTATTTAACCTATTGAAAGATAGTGTGCCTATTTTTTCTGAAACATCAAATAATTTATCTGTATATTTACGTAAATCTAGAGAATTTGTTGCCGCTTTGCATGGCCCATATCAAATTCATGCTTTGTCGTACGTAAAATCCAAACTACAAGCAGAACCTTCTGTTATCGTTGAACGAAATAATCCTCAAACTTGGCAAGAATTTGAAGAAATTCTCAAAGATCGTTACAAAGATTTAAAATCCGAATTAATGCTACTTGATGAACTTAGAAATTTATCCCAGTACACAGACTATATGAATTTTCATACTGAAATTTTGCAAAAATTGCATATTCTTAGAGAATATGCTCTTTTGGAATTTTCTGATGTAGTTGCTCAATCTAGAGTCGACCTTTACACAGAAGTTGCATTAAATTCATTTGTAACTGATACTACAGAACCATATAAATCACTCCTATTCAACGCAACACCTACAACTCTTCAAGCTGCCTTACAAATTTGTCGAAAATACGATAATTTACAAATACAATCGCAATGCAAAGTATTTACTAAACAAAATGCCAAAAATACTAACGCCATTCAAAAACCGAAACCTACAAATACCATTCAAAATACACCTATGTGGCGATTCCCTTCAAACCAACAGTTTTAAAATCCGCAATTTTACCAACAGCCACAACGATCTAACTTCCCAACTGGCCTGATTAACATCAGACCAAATTATTTTAATAATCAATTTCAAAGACAAATTCAACCATGACAGCCTAATTTCTATCCACAAAATAGACAAGGTCCACCAAAAAACTTTGAACCGACACCCATGTCTACATCAACTATTACGAACCGCCCCTCGCAACAACAGAATCAATACCGTCCTAACTTTTTCTCAAATCACGGACAAAGACCAAATTTTATCGCTGAAGAACTAGCAAACACCGAAGCGACCGAACAATCACAAAACGAACAAGAATACGATGAACAGCAATACTATGATCCAAATTATGAAAATTATGACCAACAAGAATATGAAAATTCAGATAGTAACCCTACTGTCGAGTTTCCCCCTGAAGAGACAACTCAAAATTTTCCGAAAGCCCCAAATCAAAGCCCATTGACTTAGATCTCAATAATTATGAGAACACACATTTGCCATACATTTATTTACAAAATTTAAATTTGCTAGTTCTTATAGACACTGGTGCATCTGTCTCTTTGATCAACACTCAAATTGCTTTCAATTATTTTCCAGATTACATTTATCCAAAACACTTTTCAATAAAATCTGTCATTGGTACTAAACACGGTGAATACGCTTTGCGAATTCCTTTGTTCAATGAACATGGCATTAACACTGAAATTGAATTTCTCATTTTAGACTGGCACGAACGTTTTGACTGTTTGCTAGGATATTATGATCTACAAAAATTTCAAGCTACTTTACAAACATCTAAGAATTTGATATCCATTGATCGTTTAAACCTTATTTGCCACACTGACAAAATACCACGTAAAGTCCCGAACACTGTAATCAAAAATCAAGTTCTAAAATCCCCTATCAAAAATGGACAAATTATCGTTCCACCTATTAAATATCTAAATTCTAACCATTACACACCCGAAATGATTTGTACCGTTAATAATTACGAAGTACTATACCCAGAAAATCCAAATCTATTAGATTTAAACTATCAATGCATCAAATACGACAATTTGGATAATTACGACATTGAAACACCCCAGAATGAATATAATTTAACTGATAATAAGAACTGATCACATGAATGACGAGGAAAAATACAAGATAACAGAACTTTGAAGAAAATTTCCTGAAGCTTTTCTAAAACGTAACGAAAAATTAGAGCCATGTACCGTAACATCTCATTCTATCAGAACAAAACACGACGACCCAATATTTGTAAAATCTTTTCGCTATCCAGTCTATTTAAAAACCGAAATTCAGAAACAAGTCGCTAAACTTTTGCAAGATGACATCATCCGTCCCAGTACAAGTCCGTACTCATCACCTGTATGGATCATAAATAAGAAGCCTGATGCTTCCGGCGTTAAAAACCTATCAGATCCTGATTACATTCAAGCTTTTGATGTAATAAGAAAGACTATCACTAATTCACCCGTAATCCAATATCCTGATTTTTCAAAAACGTTCACGTTAAGAACCGACGCCTCAAATATTGCGAGAGGAAGTGTTCTATCACAAGACGGAAGACCTATCAGTTTTCATTCAAGAACATTAAACTCTGCTGAACGAAATTATTCAACCATTGAAAAAGAACTCTTAGCCATTATTGATTCATGCAAACACTTTAGACCATATTTATTTGGACATAGATTTCTGATTGAGATACTGAATCTTTGCGAACTATCAATTGTAACTTTGCGAAATGAATCATATTCGTAATTCATGTACCTCTTCTTGACCGTAAAAACTTACAGTGTTTTTGAATTGTATCCGTTAATTATAAGGAATGAATTAATAAAGATCCCAAGCAATTTTACTTTGTAATTTGAAGAAGAAAGATTTTGCTCCAATTTAATCAAACTAAGTCATCCGCATTTATGTTTTTAATTACTAAACAGGCACATGTAAGCCATCTATGTTGGAAAATTGTCCTCATATTCACTTAAAATACTATTAATACTAATATTTCAATTGATATTAAAGACTGCAAGCAGACTGAATTATCATTGCCTTTACTTGAAAGTAATTTTAGCTTTTTAAATCCTTCTTATTACCAAAATCATTTGGAAATAATAGTTCATACTAAGTTGCCAAACCTTTCTTACGACTCTTACAGCTTTGGAACCATATTGTAACTGTAAATTAAATTTTCTCTAAGTTGGAGACCAACTTTTCGTAGGAGGGAGGAGTTATGGAATCCTGTTGGTAACATAACTATGTGGTACAAGCCCATTATTCCAACAAATTGAATTGTATGACAAGCAAGCCCATTAAGAAATACTTGCTTTTTACTTCTTTTTTTTCGATACAGCTCTGTTATTTTTCCTATAAAGATTAGAATTATATCGAGGCACATACAGATTTTGTTCAATACTTGTAACCACTCTTCGTTCCTGCAATAAAGTCTGTTATTTTTTTACCATACGACGTGTGCATTCTTTATCTTATATCCGGTTTCATCTAAAATATCTCTTTCACTAGCGCAAAAATATATGTTTTGTATAATAATAATCGTCATTTTAAATATAGGAATTCCTGGTAGCTACATTACCTAATTTTATCTTCATAGGTTTGTATCAGGTCAGTCGCACTAGATCAGTAATTTTTGTCCTTGTACAAAATTCTTCTTAACAAATACTTTGAACCCATGCATACAATTACAGAATGCTTATTCTTTAATAAACATCGAATTTTTAATTTACCTTACCGTGCGAAAAACCCTGTTCCTTTTCAACTACTTTAATGCTCAACACGTGTTAAAGCTAAGTTCCCTGGCTTATCGAAAAACATTGCAGGACCTGTGCCCATACGACTAAGCTACCTCAAACCATACCTTATCGACTAGGCGATGAGCTTGCACAGGAGACAACGCCATTCTATACGTTATGGCATCAGCATCATCATTACTTTTAGAAATCCTCGTAAAATGAAACACGAGAAGTCATTTTACCTCCGTACAATATACGAGTATTAAAATACGAGTGTCTGTTATTCAAACTTATAGTAATTGATGCTTACTACTATTTACTTCCTTTTTTAATTCAATTAAAAGTGCCGAAATGGAGTGGACCAATCAAACGTTTATTTATCAAATCTGCCCCCTCTTGAGTCTCACGACTGTTCTTTTAGTAAATCGATATGGCAGCCACTGGTCAGCTGTTCTGATTTGAACTATAATAAAGACTGTTTCCTGTATTTTTCCCAATGAAAGATGCACACGTTACATGTACCGTGGAATATCTTCATGTTTCATAAATATCGCCAATCACAGCCAAACTGAATGACAAATTCTATTAGAGAGTAATTTAATGTACATGTGGATGCATTGTTGAAAATATTTCCTTTTAGTTCTTATGCCACTGGTATTACGAAAAACTATGTCACTTATTTCCGTCGGTCTGTCTGTCCGCTAATCCTTGACCCCGCTGTATCTTTGAAAGTACCTGTCAGATTTTGTTGAAATTATCACACAAGGTTACTAGTGTTTCAGGGATGGTAATCCTCTAAAGTTTTTGAAAATCGATCTAGTGGCGGCCGAGCTACAGACAGAGACGTGAAAAAACGAGATTCCCTCAAACTTTGTATTTTGGCGTTTTGCTAGAAAATTTGGGGTGAAAAGTTGGGAGGTTGTGTATCGTAGCGCGTGACGGAGGGTATATCTCACATTTTTGATATTGGCATAATTATGCGCCTCCAGATGCAGTAATTCACCTACGAGCCCCTTCCCACTTCAGTTAGGTCAACTATTGAAATCTTAGTTTTTTTATTATCAAACACAAATAATAAAAATGTAGCAGGGTATTATAGGTTTAAAATAGTAACAATGAATATCTTGATAATATATAGTAGAAAACACCAACTTTATCACTCCCTAATCAAATTTGCAGCATAAAAATAACACATGTTGCAATTACAGCATGCCAACCTATTTTCATTTCAATGCAAAATAAGTCTATAATGCATAGGTGGCTGTGAAAAATAAAAGCCATGACAATTGTTTTTATTAATCACAGCAGTCAGAATACATTTAAAATAGTTTTGGGTAGTTAAGGTTTTCAAAATGGGTAGAGGAAATGTTATTAGTGAGAAAATTCGGTTACTGATAATTAAATTTTTTAATTCTGGAAAATCAAACTCAGAAATTGCAACTTTGTTAGACTTATCGCGGTACAGTGTAAGAAATATTGTTAGAAGATATAACGTAACTGGTTCAGTTAATATTAAGCCACGATATGTGAAAAAAAGTAGGTAATACAAATGCCGACCGAAGAGCATTCAGAAGAATAATCATGAAATCAGGCATGCCAATTATTTACAATTAAGTGCTCTGTGGAGTGACGCTGTTGGAAGGAGAATTTCGAGGTCCACAACTCTTAGAGGCCCACAAACTGGGATTTAGAACTTGCAAGGTAAGTTTATAAAAAAAGTGAAGTAAAAACCCTAAAGTTGCACAACTTGTTTATAGGCCAAAGAAAAGCCACTATTAACTCCACTGCAAAATTAAATTCGTCTTAGATGGGCTAAAGAACGTAGACAATGGACACCTCAACAATGGTATGCAATACAATGGAGTGATGAGGCCCGATTCGAAGCTTGTGTTGGTGACGTCGCAGTAGAGTTATTCGCAAAAAAATGAAGCATTCCATGTTGACTGTCTGAAGAGAAAAGTGAAATTTCCAGCATCCATTATGGCCTGGGGCAGTATGTTATCAACAGGAGTAGGAAAACTTCATTTTATTGATGTAAATGTGGATACAAACAAATATTTGGCAATTTTAGAAGAATCGCTTTTACCAGTGATGGAAGAATGTTTGAGATCCGGCCAAGATTTTGTGTTTCAGCAAGATGGTGCAGCGTGCTATACCCCAAACAAGGCTATAAAATGGATGGAAGAAAATAATGTACCACTTTTGAAATGGGTTTCTAGCAGTCCAGATCTCTCACCTATTGAAACTTTGTGGCTCGAGATGAAAAGGGTTCTACGACAACATCCTGCTCGTACAATCACTGAACTGAGACAAAAGCTTCAAGAAATATGGGATTGTTTTACACCAAATTTTTGCCAAAACTTGGTTAACACTATGCCCCAAAGAATTTCAGCCGTAATAAAAAATAAAGGTGATGTTACCCATTGGTAATTTTTTAATTGTTGCTTTGTTAACTTCGCGCATTTAGTCGCACATTGTTTATTTGTTCAGATGTTCTATTAGTTATAGGTCTAAGTGATTTCAAATAAGTATTTTTTACGACTAGAGTGTATCTAAAATGTTTTTGAGAAAATAAACTGTTTTAGAAGTAAATAGTTTCGTCATGTTTAGTTTATAAATGCATATTTTGGTACAAATCTTGAAGTGGGCCAACTGAAGTGGGAAGGGGCTCGTATTAAGACATATTTCACTCATCGTAGATTCTCCCGTACATTTACCTTGAAACTTGGAATGATAAAATTATATTTAATATTTGAGACCCTGGCGCGTCGCTTACACGTGCTTCGCGGTCCATCCGATGTATGTATGCGTGTAGCAGTAGGCCACGGCTTCTCGACTGCCGTGGATGTTCCATCGATGCGAGATGTAATCTTAATTTCGATCATGTACGTCCGCAGGAATTGTTCTCAGAGTAAAAGTAGGGCCATCTGTGAGCAAAAGATAGCTTTGTTGTATATAGAAAATCATGGCAAATATGCAAATTTTAAATGTGTGCGCCTGTCGGACTAACTTGATCCATTAATTTCTTTTATTATACATGTTCGTCGTTAACTTTTCTCTCATATTGGCTAACCTGTACCGAACATAATCCTTACGTAGATGCTGATGCCTTAGTGTACTCAGAACGTCGCTGTCTTCCTCGATGTTTTGTTTCCATCACAGCTGCATATTATGTGTTTCTTTATGTCGTGCAAAGGCCATCTGGCTAAGCATAGTTGAAGACCTAGATAGCCCGAAATGTTGCAAATTCAGAAAGATGTAAGCAGAATCGTGTTTTTGAATAGAAGTAGGTACTTCAGATTTCTTACCAAATGAAAAGTGAGTATTTCTTCAATTTCTTTTTTACGTTTTGGATTTTTATTGCCGCAAATTAGCTGCTTCATAGCGGACGTATTAGATGACTCTGGAAAGGAAAGTTCCAAATACCTATATGTATTTGCCCTTAGAATGAAAAACTTTCGAGACCGCATCGAAGGTAACGAAAATGGTAGATAAGCCATTGCGGGCTAGTCGCTGCTGGTAAAATGTCTAGTTTGCAACGCCGTTAGATAAGTGGGGGCTGAGGACTAAATTTTTTTATACATGTTCGTAGTTAAGTTTATTTTTTCCTCCAATTAACTGAGATGCGTGGGAAGTGCAGAGCAAACCTACTCGACTCCAATTTTCCCTTTTGCCTGGAGTCTTTTGTTGGAGAAATGAATTATTTTTCTTCGCACAAGCAGAAATTGTTAGCAGATTATATATATCTTTGGTCAAGTAACCTCGCCTCTAGCAGCTCGATAGACATTCACGTTAGTGCCGATCATCTCGAAACCCACACAAAACAGAGAACTGCTGATGTGCATCTCATTATAACGCCGTTCAAGCGGCCACTCTAATTGATGGGTGTTTCATTACCCTTAGAATCCGAAATTAATACATTTTTTGAAAAAAAAAAACACTGAATCCCGCATAATGATAGGGAAAGTGTCGGCGCTTGATAAAAAATTCAGGCGTCGAACCCTTCAAAGGTATGGTAATGCATGCAAAGCGATGCCAGTAGAAATATTATTTTAATAAACATGAGAAGAGTGGAATGGGTAGTTTCTTGGTTTTATTTTTTATTTACTGGAGTTTTCAAAGACGACGACTTGGGCGACGACATGTAGGCGCCATCAACTGACAAGGCGATCGTTTCCTCAACCTGGGCCAGTATTGCTAATGGCCGTGGCTTACTTATTGCCTTTAGCACAACAGACTATTTTACATAAAAATGTAATCACGTTTTCCTCTTGGTTATGTCTAAGTGTAACATCAATCACTCAGATAAGATAGTTTTTAATGGGTGTTCTATTGTCTTTGTTACTGAGTATCAGTAAGAAAAAATATTTAAAAACCATGCCCACGAAATTGAAATGTTTTCTGTGACTAACATAGGAGCGCAATTAATTCAGCAAATTTGTTAAGGGCTGTTACTTCAGGAAAGTGACTTTTCTATATTACGGAAAATTAAATTGTGTATTGTTTTGACACATATCCCTTAGTAAAACGGGTTCTAAAAGCCAAAAAAGCATATTTGGCATCCACACATCATTGTTTGAAAATTAAGCTAGATCATGGAATCATGTAATTCTTTTTATAACCTCGAAATGATTCTTATCATTTTAGTGATTTTAATGCTCTTAGCTGTTAATAAAAATGTGTGCCCATTATACATTAACAAGCCTGTGAAAATGTGCACCGATGAGGGGAATAAGTGTGACATATGCCCCCTGCCATCTGATTGATAAGGAAAATGTGCCTAATACGGCATATGTTTCCTAAGCAACGAGAGGTGTGTGTTTTTATTTTTGTTTTCAAAACATCTGTGAAAATTAGGTACCCCGATAGGCCTTAATTTTGAAAATGGACCGCTCGCTCTTATCAAAATACTCAGACCTATAGAGATACATGTATATTTAAAAAAAATACAAAAAATATCAATGCAGTAACTGAAAAGACTAAAAAATTGATTGGGCTAGAAAAACTAAACTGAGGACACCTCAAATATCAAAATCGATCAAGCTGTTTAAGCTGTACCCTGTGAAATAGAAGTTTAAAATACGCCATTTTTATTTTATAAAATATACTTAGTGCTACTCGCACTTTCAAGACAAATCTAGAGAATCTAGTATGATTGACCGACAGTTGTAAATTCGCGCCAGAAGGACGCAATATAATAACTAAAAAAAATTGCAATTCTGTTAATGAAATTTTGTTTTGCTCCCGTCTGAGGGCAAACTTGTGTAAAATATTGCCTTCTTGTAAAAACGGTGGTCAGAACCGAAACGATGGCTTTCTTCTCACGTGACATAACTTGAGTATCTTAAGTCTTGTCTTTCATTGCCCAGAGTTGCGTTCTTTTATTTCTACACCGATGGCAGCAGAACTCAGAACTGATGGATTCCATCAGACTTTTCCACTGAATAAAAGAAAGCACCAAATATCCAATGTCGCTTCCTCAAGCCGTTTAAGCTGTAGCTCGTGAATTATGAGATCAAGGTTGTTTCTTATTAAAAGTAAATTAAACGAAACCCTTGAAATCTTCTATATGGGCGCCCGTGTTTGTGAATAAATATTTTATGGAATCAAATAGTTTCTTGTTGTCTTATTTTAAATTCCAATTTTAATCAACCACCTTTCACTAAAACGCATCAGAACTTGCGTCTAATATCAATATCACTTCTTTATTTTTCCTGCCCCACTAAATTACTTTTACACTGCCTAAATCATATACTTCTAATTAAGATTATAGGGCATTTGTTCCTTCTGCAAGTTGCTATTACTGCATCAAACTCGGGGTGGATTTCACAATTTAACAAACCATTATTCTGCACCAATAGGGTACGAGTACCAAACAGTCTGTTAAAAATACCCAATCAGCCTCAAGATCTCTCCGTCCAATTTTTGGCAGCAAATAGCATCAAAGTACTCTAAACAAAACACTGTCAAATATGAAGTAACAGTTTGCTATTGAAATGTGTTCAGGTTATTAAATATTATGAAATTATATAATAGCCAAAATTTTTACAAAATGTCTGAGTAAAAGCCGTTTTTTCAGTTTAGCTGAAGGTTTCTTCATGTTTATTGCAACTTTTGTAATTCATATATGATTATATCACCTACCGTATGCTTATAGTTTATCCTACATTAGCAAACTTGCACTTCCAAACCTTACATGAAAAAGCTTTTTCACTCAAATTTTTGTTAGGTCTCGCGTTTCAACACATTCATACACTTCTTTCCAGTTCCTTAACGATATTTTAACACCACTGGCCCGAAACTATTCAACATTTTCAACATTCAAATACTTACAATTGCAGTTGCAGTTTTTTGTTTTGATTTCAGTGTATAATCAGTCGCACCATCGGTGATGTTACATGGTACACTCAACATAACCACGTATTTGGGGGTTAGTGCAAATTTAACGTGACCCCGACAGTGTAATATATAATTCTGCACAAAAAAATCTTGGAGGTAGCACTTTTTATACGGAAATTTGTTGCTAAAAATTCCATTTTTCACAAATAACAAGACAAGTGACCACAAAACATAGGTAGATACAGTGACGTTGGAGAAGGAGAATAGACCAAAGAAGATCGGCATTGACATTTGAAATTAGTGTCTCATAATGTTACTGATGGGAGAATACATTTGCGATCAATGGAATATATTGAACGGTTAAAAAATATGATTTGAATCGTTTTTACGTTATATCGACTAAAAGACTGGAATATCTGCCCTGTTTCTGTATTTATATTTTTTGTGGTATTGTTGCATAAAGTAGTTTGTTTACGAACATTAGTTCCTAGAACTGAACGCAACTTAATGAAACGAACTAGAAAGCACATCACTATTTCAAGTAATCCAAGAATGGACAAATTGTCATTTCATCACACTAGTGATGGGAGAATCGAAAGCCTGAGGTTCACTTTTCTTCTGTGGCTCAGAGATATAGTTTTTTCTTCTGATAAAACCTTTGATCCTAAATTTGCTCCCAAAACAACATTAAGCAACTCTCATGTCGTGTCGCGTGCAGTAATCTGTCAATGAAGCATATTTTTTGTTTGTTTGTCCTTTTCCGTGTTACTATGATGAATCATAAAAAAATAATAGTAAACCACGAGCAAACAGCATAGCTGCATTCAAAGGTGGAAAACGAAGCAGAATACAGTAGACAATACCAGCCCGAGTTGCTTCAAGTTCTGTATGTTTCTACAATGACTGAAAAACTAGTTCAAAATGGGTACCAAAAAAACATGAATATATAAATTGGTTCTGTTATAAGAATTTGGAATACGCACCAGTCCAACACTGGCTTCACTGAAAGAAAATGCGATTGAATAGCTTGGTAATATTTAACAGCTTAGACCACACAAGGCTGATTTCAGTAGCTTCTATTTTGGGTACTTTCTCCGTTATAATCTCATCTCACTTCAAGTTGCCTCACATGTCAGAGATTTTCCACTTTCCTCCGCACCCCTGGAGCCTGCGGTTCTCGATACTTGCTTCCGAAAGATTTCTGACTCGCCTGACTGTTGGCCATGTGTATATATACGTATTTTCTGAAGATTTTCAAATACTTCAAAGATTTTTCAGACCTTCAGATGTTCTAGAAATTCATCGATATCAATGAAACATTTTTATACTACACTTAAACCTGATTTCGACACATGTTTCATGCGTGTCAGATGGAATTCTTATTTGACTGTTCGTTAGTTCCTTTTGGTACCTGGGAAAAATCACTTTCCCCACTTGCAGTGTGCTGAGTCATTCAGTTATTTTCGTGCACTGATCAGTATGAATTAAATGTCCCACCACTATCCTAGTCGCGACTGAGTGATGTGTCATCTGGACAAAACAACACTCTTGCCAGACTTAGCGATTTTTGTATGCTTTAGCGACTTTTTTCTCCACTTGTCCGTGTGCGATTTCCAGCAACATTTTCGGGTACATTTTAAATTCCATTAAAGTTCGCCTTTTTCACACTTAAAGTCTCAACTAGTGATTATGCTGCGCTATCGCCCCAGCCAACATACAATGGAAGTAGGAAGCTTTTACTGTAGTGTAGTGCGCGGCGGCATCATGGAAGAGAACTATGAGGAGCAAATCCCGTTGGTGTAGCGGTAGAAGAGAACTTGATCGCCGACGGCCGCTGGTGTGAAAGAGTCCCGAGACTGTTTGTTGGAGGAGAGTCATCGATCAGTCGGACAGCCCTCCTCTGGACAACACCGAGCATAGATAATATTGTCGGGGCGGCGGCATCCCCAAACGTGTGAGCAACACTCGAGGCTAGACGTTTTATGGGCCTTGTACAGAGTGAGAAGATCATGCAGAAGTACATCTTAGCCCTAGACAAATAGCCCAGCTTTTTCCCAGCAGCTGCCGCTACTGACAAATTGTGTTCGTGGTGATCTGGGCTACGACCAGCCGAAATGAGCTGCTCTTTGGCAGAACCCGGCCATCCATCGGAACCGTATAGGCGCTAGGACGCTTTTTGTTCATCACTGTACAGTACTGTGTTTTGGAAGCATTACACTGCACAAGATTGTTGCGTCCCCAAGCTGTGATAACCTCCAGGTCTCTCGTCAGAGAGGAAGTCGTCGCCAATCTTCTTTTTTCTAGCTCAGCTGCAGCTTGTCACTGTGAATTCCTGCATGTAGAGTGCTGTCGTCAGCGAAGCTGTGGATTGGGTTGATCGTGCGGGAAATGAGGTCGTTGATATGCAAGAAGAACCGTGTCGGAGCCAAGTCCAATCTCGTGGGAACACCCGCGTTGACCTTGCTGGATGAAGAGGAGATCCCGTCAATTACGACAGATACCTTGCGGTCAGAGAGAAAGTCAGCCACTCATCTGAAAAGCTTTTCTGAGAGGCCATGGGATGGAAGTTTGCATAAGACGGCAGCGTGCCACAGCTGATTTAACGCTTTCGTGATATCAAGACCAACGACATAAGCCTCACCGTAATACTGGATTAGCTCACTCCACAATTGCGTGACGTAAGCTAGGAGGTCCCTTGTGGATCGCTGGTGTCGGAAACCATACTGCCTGTCGCTAATCAAGCCGAGACGTTCGATGTAGTCCAGAAACTCGCGATTTATGCACCTCTCATCACCTTACTTATAACAGAAAGCAGAACTATAGGCCTTTAGCTGTAAGTATCGATTTTAAATCCTTTTTTTTGGGATGGGTTAGACATGAGCAAATTTACAGTTTTCTGGATTCATAAGATATCTGGAAGAGACGCGAAAGAGCTGGAGCAAGCTCCGCTGCACACCCCTTCAGTACAATCAAGTCCTGACCAGAAGCTTTGTTGGGGGTCGTCCATAGAGGAGTTGGAAGCAAAGATCTTGGCAAGCACTTCTGCCTTAGCCTTTGAGTCGCATACAATCGTTCCATCCTGACACGTAAGTGATGGAAGGTTACTGTGTGAGAAGTTCTTTTCAATCTGCTTGGCCAGCATCCAGAAAGACCGACTGCCATTTGGCATCATTTTCAAAGAAATTTGTGAAGTTAGCGAGTTTCACATCATACGTTGTTATCAGACATGCCCAAATCATCTGAGTTGCTGCCGTGATATTCATCCCAACCACTATATTCCCACTGCTAGGCGACCGGTGAGTTAAATTTGTGTTGATAGGGATTAAGCTATAAATCAAATGTCACAGTTTTTGTGCACTGATTGCAATGGTTGGATGATACCAAAAATATTTACATAAATCCGCTGTATGTAGGTATATCAGAGCTTTCTTATATTTGTTCATCAATTTGCTGATTCAACACATCTGCCAAAGATGATCATAATCAGGATAGTAAACTATGACGAAGGTCCACTGTATGTATGAATTTTCAGATACTTCATTTGCAATTGAAGATACAGCAGAGCATGATGGTGTTCACTAGCTACAACTATCATCATTACTATGTTTGTATTCCTACTTTAAATTCAAAACCAGCAAATGTAAAAGATTCATTTCGCACCCTCCACCACGGGACGTGATCGTCGTAAGACTTGGCAACCCTGCGAGTGACAGACAGATATCCCCGCAAGTCAAAAAGGCAATCAAACCAGAAATGTTTCTGATTATTTTTATGATTTTTAGACTTAAAAAATGTTATTTGCGAGAAATTTTTCATAATTTTTTAGTAATTGCAGTATGCATCACGGAGATGTAGGGATTGACAGGTCTTATACATATCATCTGTATTTTAGGCTGGAGAGGACATAATGTTTTTATTGCTTTGAAGAAATTAATTAACCCATAAATTAACAAATGATTACTATTATGATGTCAAGGAAGATAAGGAATTGGTTGGAGTGTACTTTATATTCTATTTTCTTGCAAAATATAGACAGATGCACACTATTCAACAGGTATGTAGCTATAATGATGACATATAAACACTCAGTATATTGAACTTAACAAATTCGAGATTGCCATGAATTAACAAACGTCCAATCCTGCTGTTAAACTTAACAGCTAGAAAATCGACCTATTATTTGCCGCATTCCCGTGGGCTTTGTGGTTAACTGATTGTTAAATGTAAATTTATAAGAGAAATCAAAAAACATGAAAGTTGTTCTGTTTTCTCTGTACAAAAGCATCATGTTGGAATCAAAAAGTGGTCTTGTTTATAATGCAGTCGAATTTTCACGATTTTATTCAATAGTTTAATAGAAATCACTGATATTCAGATACCTTTAACAACTTCCGTCAAATTGCATTTCGATAAGGCATTTTTCCATTGCTCCAAGGGACGGTTAAATATTAATGTTGGTGAAATTGGCCCTTAATGTAGCTTGTACTTTCTTTCCATCAGCCAGTTTGCATTTTTAGACTGTCCAGTTGTCATCGGTTCATCTTTATTTATTGTTTCTGATACCACGCATTTCTGGGAAAATATTGTTTATTGCTGGCTTCCACATATTCGTTACTAAAAATGTCTGCCTCCATGCTTTGTAACACTCTGTGGAAGCTTCGAAAGGTTTTGGCATTGAGCACCAGATAAATAGAACACAAGTAACCTCTACCATCTACTGTTGCATTCTTGAAAGCATCAACCTCTGATGCTGCTCCCAGTTCTTTCGTCAGGTTAAGGTTTTCATTTTCAACTTGTGTTACGGTGAAAATAATATTTCGTTAGCTTTACGTAGATTCACAGCCTAACATAATGCATAAGCAAATTATAATACTATGTATAAGTTGTGTGAGATATTTTCACCAGTGTTCCCCACATAATGACTAGATTTGCTTAGTTTTAGTGTTGATGGTGGCTACATTCAAAATAAAAAGTTCTCCAAAAATGACCTTACCTAAATACCTATAGATGAAGAATAGATTTCTGGATAGTTTGACATATACATTCGTGGCAACAGACTAACGAAGCGTAACTCCCCTTGGCAAAATTTCTCCGGATGCCCATAGAGTCAGGTAGGAAACGCGCCAAACAGTTGGAAACGTGAAGATCAAAGCGACCGACAGTGGCTATCTCACTATACAGGTTGTTACAATATGTTTTTCTCACAAACTAATTTCTCTCAAGTATTTTCAATAAGACCCTTGGTAATTGCTGTCATATCAGTCTAAATATTATATCAGATCCACGGGTCAAGCAGGGAGCAGATCCTTGTTTTCGTTCATATTTTCTAACTAGTAGCCGGTTTAATAAAAAAAAGTTTTTGTAGTTATATCAACTGATTTATGAAGAATTTCTTGATTTAATATGGGGATTATTGACTCATCTTAGACAAGTTGTTCAATTTTTCGCTAGTTTAAGAGATATTTTAGGAGATATCGGCATTTTCTTTAAATCCATTACTACAAAAACACGTTCTAATTTATGAAGTAGTAGATTTTACTATTGACTGGCGGGAATCAAAATTTGGGAATTTGGCATACATTGGGCCAATAAAAAGGAGTCTCTGACGTAATCGATCTAATGAATTAGGTCGATTTCTTGTAAAATGCCACTGCAGATGTCATCAAATAGTATCTGAACGGAGCAAAGTCGACCAAGCTGGTTGGGAAGATAACGAATCTGCTGAGTGAACACAAACTGACAATTAGTGATCCAGATACAAGATGATCATGACCAATACCGATAAAAAGCAAAAGCTAAGAAACGATACAATGACGAAACGAAGCGTAAAACGCAAAATAGCTGCTTTCAAAAGAACCAAAGGGTATTCTATAGTTCTTTGTTAACTGGAGCCAACACTAGTCACGAGACTGTCCATAACGAAATATTCCAAGTTTACTGGGAAAATGTTTGGGATACGAATGCATCTTATAACAACAATGCTATCTGGATGCCTGACATTGAAAGTGAGACAGAGAGGATCAACAACATGGATGAGCTAGCTATAACAGCACAGGACGTTAAGGAGGGTATCAGTGTAGCACATAACTGGAAATCACCAAGCCCAGATAAGATGCGCAATTTCTGTCTAAAGAAACCTCACGCTGTCCACGAACCCCTCGCTAAATAAAGCCTATATGAACGCTTTAGTGAACTCTGCATCCTTGCCAGATTACTTAGCAGAGGGTGCCACGGACTTGATATATAAGAAAGGGGATGCATGCGCTCCAAACAACTATAGGTCAATAACATGCCTTCCCACGATGTATAAGTTAATAAATAACATCGATAATGAACCACAAAATTTATTATCTCTGTGAAGCCAACAAGGTCTTCACATTCGAACAGCGAGGCAGTATTAAAAAGTCCAGTGGGTGTAAAGAGCAATTAACATTAGACGCTATTTATGCTAAGCATGCACAAATCAAACAGAGAAACCTGCTCAACTGCTACACTGATTACAAAAAAGAGTTTGATTATGTACCACACAATTGGCACAAGTGCTGGAAATCTATAAGGTAAGCCCCCTGATTCGTGGGTTCCTAACTGTCTCCATGGACTGGCCAAGTATGCCGTATTTCACATACAGAAGCGAATGGTAGAACCCGGAGGCGAAAAAATATATGAAATCGAGGCTCTGGATCCGGAGGACTACAACAAGTATCTTGGACTACAGCAAAGTGTTGGACTCGACCTCACAGCTCTGAAGGCAGAAGTACGGAAAAGTATATACAGAGACTTACTAAATTGCTAATCACCAAGCTAAATTCAAAAAACATGATGACAGCAGTTAACGCCTGGGCAGTTCCAGTATTATCGTATCCCTTTGGAATTCTTAAATGGAGTGACACCAACCTAAGCGTCCTTGACCGCACAACACGAAGGCTACTTATAAGACTTCGTATGCTACACCCCAAGGCCGCAGTTGAAAGATTATATTTGAGTCGCAAAAGTGGCGGAAGGGGACGTCTGAACATCGAGCAAATGTGCAAATGCAAGTAGCATCTCTTCGTAGCTATTTCCACAACCACGAAAATCAAATTGTCAAGGGGATTCTGCGCCATGATAATAATTATACGCTAATGAAGTTTTTTCACGACCAAGACACGTCCCAACCAATTATATAAACGTGTGGTTAGAATCCTTTAAGACTAAGGCTATACATGGAAGATACCTCAATTCTTTGGAGACAAACAACATCGACAAGAAAGCATCCATTTCAGTGATTCGGATAAAGTAGTACTACGCACTCGTAACTATGAGAAGCATATTTTACACCTAAGCGCTATAACCGCTGATTGCAGCTTGCTCTCGGGCGGAGCCTACTTAGGAGGGCTCAACCAAGTAGATACAGTAATTCACCAGGAACTAGCAGTAAAATATAAGATCACCAAGAACAGCACTTCATCCTACAGGCATACATGAAGCCCAGTAACGAAAAATGAGCAAGCTGTTTTGTAGTAAGATAGACCCATTATCACAGACAAATGGGTCGATTTTAACAGACCGGACATACTGCTGATAGGCAAAAAACAACAAAAGGCTATATAGTGGACATAGCTCTCCCGCTGACGTTTAATCTTTTCTCAACAAAATTTTATAAGATAGATAAGTACGGGAATCTAGCTATTGAACTGAGACGTATCTGGAAACTACAGGAAATTAAAATCATACCATTGGTAGTATCTGTCGAAGGAGTGGTGCCAAATAGACTCTCCACTTAGATAAAGGAATTAGATTTACCACAACATGTTATTAGTATCATGCAGAAAACAGCCAAACTACAGACCTGCCATGTTCTAAGGAAGTTTTTCGCAACAGGATAAAGTGAATTCTTTCCCTAACACGGGTACCGCCAGCGCGGAACGCTGTGCGATAACCGGAAATAATAATTAATATAATAATGTATTTATTTCCATAAGAATGTTGGAATCATGAGCTAAAAATGGTACATTCAAACTTAAAAACAAATTATAATACAGGAAAACTAATAAGTATCACCTACTTAACAAAGTCATTTGAATAATATGAAGGACTATTATAAGAAATCCTCTGAACTTCCTCTTAAAAAGTGCTGGAGATTGGGTAGCTTTTATATGGTCTGTTACCTTGTCATATAATGTAAGTAACATAATTTTGGAACTTTTTGAAGTCAGCGACAGTCTGAGAGCTGCAGTAGTTAGCTGGTACGATAGTCTCAAATGCTGGACAGCTCTTTGAAAATTATAGATTCTTAAATTTTCTCTAACATACAAAGCACAGCTATATCCATCTTTCAATCACGTCTAGCTACTACAATAAGTAAATCGATATTCCAACGGGCTCTACCTCTCCGCATGAGGTGAGATCGCCTAGTGGCGCCCCCTGGAGCGAACTACCGTTTAATTATAATGGGTATTATCCAATAGACAAAAGGTGAGGTGATGTTGGCTTCGTTATTATTCCAATGTCGGTTCAGATCGGACCGACAAAAGGTCTTTTATTAGGATGAAGATTATCATAAACTACTCATGGTGGTATCGGCGCAGTTTAATTGTGTTTTTGCGAGACATGGGTTAGAGAGCTGTTGAGTGTGTATTTGCAATAAGCATTCGAGAGAAAATGTGGAACAAAGGGGATGCCCAGGATCTCAAAGGAGATGGTGGCATTCTTCTAATGATTGTTGTATATCAGAGTGATCTGTAAGAAATTTGTCTACTAGAATACCATACAAAGCAACCTCAATAAAATACTTTTTTCCGCAATCAGCTTACAATACTGAAAAAACTAGCGAAATAAATATTTTTTGGGGTTGAGAAATTGCTACATGCAAGAAAATAATGAGGCCTCATATCCAAAATGACTACGTTCCAAACTAAGATATTTGTCAAGTTTCCTGTTTCTCCCAGGTGATAAGACAAGCAATATCTGCTCTAGATCTCCTCAGGGACGACTATGCATTAAGAAATGAGAAAATATAGCCAAAAATCATTTTTATTCGGAATCCCATATAACGTAAACGTCTATTATATGCTAACCGATGCAAAAGTCAGCTAAGCAACGCACAACTTTAGGCATTCGAAAACGATGACGTCTTTTGAAGTATGTTTGATATCGTAGTACTTACATAGCTTTTGCGTTGGAACTAAATATGTAAGTATCAGTAGTAGTGATAAATACCGTCTATTTATGATGCAACTATAACTAAAAAGTATTACCGATAATTCACAATTAATACTTGTTTGTTCAGCAGGCATGGAAAGGTATGTGGTTGGGACAGCTTGAGCTCGGAAAAAGTCTCAAAACAATTAAACCGGTACCCTAAAAACTCATCATAGTCCTCTCTCAGTTACAGTATGTGGGCAATGAATTACTTTTGTTACTATCACGTCTTTTATTCGACGTGTAGAGCACCGATACTCTTTTCCCGTACGTTCTTACGTCCATTTTAGCAAACATAGCGTATGTTCTAAAAGTTTTGGCACAAAATCTTTATCGGATTCTGTTTTAATGAAGAAATTTATTTAAAAACTAAGTAGTTATCATAAATTACAACTCAATACTTAACTAAAGTATATTATCGAATTATGTGGAGTCGCCCATTCTACCAGACGCAACCCTCTTCGAATATCCCTTATGAGGTTCTTGATCTTGGGCTTCTCAGCCTCTATGATAAACCTTCCTAGACAGTAAATTTCAAAAATCCTCTATTTGGCGATCCTGCGGCAAATTTGGAGAATTATCGTTTTTGGGAACAAAAGGTATTTTGGGTATGTTTTGACTAATGGCTTGATGCTAGGTCAGGCCAAAACATGATATGGTCATCAGCATGATGTTCGTGGACAAATTGAAGCAATTTGGAAAGGCAGTTATCAATATAGTTCTGACTATTCAAAGCCTCACTCACTCTTCCCACAAAAGGTTGGGATAGAGCCCTGTTAGAAATTGCGCACCAGACATTTCGCTTTATGTTTGTATCTAACATTGTCAGGGCATTCTTCTACGTTTTCTGTATAAAGTCCGTCGTTTTCCTTCAATTCAAAATTACACAAAGTGAAATACTTTTAGAGCATCTGTATTGATGAACCAGTCTCCTTGTTGACATTCCAACCTGATTGTTTGCTCTTCTCATCAAGCTCTTTGACCGCTGTGCAGTAAATGCACGTGGGCTTCCGATTTTTGGGAGATTCAGACATGTTATTCCCTCCGCTATTGTTCGATAAATGATTTTGCGTGAAATATTTTCATTCTGGATTATTCAACATATTTCAGCATTGGGTACTCTCCCAACCACCCTGTAGATACTTTTTCTTGATTCTAGTGTATAGGACATCTTAAAGCGAAAACTTCAAAATAAATAAATATCAACTGACAGTAAAGTAAGTAAACCAACTTTTGTTTCAAATTCAACTTGACATTGTTTTGTGTTTGCTAAAATTAAAGCTCATGAATTTTGTGCCACAACTTTTAGAGCATACGTTAATCGTTATATGTCGGTTCAATTTCTTTGGTATCTTTGGTATTGACTGTACGTGAATGTAACGTATGATTTTCAAAATGAATATCTACTATCAAACAAGTTTTATTATGTGTCTTGGCAGTACATTCTTAAGTATCAAGAAGAAACTCAAAAAACAGTACGTAATGCATATTTTCTATATTTCGTATATGCTGAGCTACTATTTGGTTGAAGATTGGCCAAAACGTGCGAAGACAAATACTTGCCTTTTTTAATGGCCACCTAAGACGTATTTTATCTCTGGTAGAAACAAAGATTTCGATCAAAAACTAAATGTCAAAGATCTATACACGTTAAAATCGTAAGAAGCTGTGATGAAAGATTTTTCAGGTATTCGCAGAGCCAAAGATGCTGTAAGCGATATGTTAAGTGAGTATAAAAGGATAGATTGCCAGAGATCATTTTTTACATTCCCATTTTTCCCTTCAAATCCTGAAACCGTGAGTTATGAACAAGAGAAAAGGTTTGATCAGGACGTATAATGACATGAGAAATGATTTCAAGGTCATTGGGAGATGATAGTATCCAACATGAAAGGAAAGCTAAATATTTCTTTTTTTTATATATAGTACTATATAATTTCTACTCAATATTTATAATTCTTAATTACTGCAAATATAAGGTTATATAAATATATATAAGGTGTCCTGACTTTCTTTTTTAGAAACGTTTGTATTTCTGTGGCTGCCAGGGCTCATTGGTATTCAGGGAATTGAGGCTGCTGATATAACGGCTAAAGCAGCAGCTGCACAACAGATAAATTAAATGAAAATGTCTGTTCAAAAAATAGTAATAGATAGAAAAAAGTACGTACGTATTCTTAACAAGCAATGTGTAACAATAAATAAACACGAAAAATTTAAGTGGCTACTTACTTATCCTTTTTTTTTAATTTGTAATGTGGTGTTATAAACGTTCGAACAAAATGGATAGTCATAATTGTTTCCTACAAAACGGATACTTGCTCCTTCGGGTTTCATAGAGCAAGTCAACTTAAGAGCGGTCCACGCCATAGTTTCAAGTGCCCTCACAGATGTCAGCCAGGCTAAACATGAGATCTTAGTAGCCGATAAGCATGGCAGTTCTGACTGAACAGGCCGTCTGTTAATGCATGAAAGACAAGAGTCACCCCCTCAGGATGACTGTGCGCTTCCACGGGTTTCCCGTACTAGCAGTTGGCAACAAAAAGGCTGCAATTAAAGAAACTACTCGAAAAGTTAAAAACAAAAGAAAGAAAATAGCGTGCGATCGGCCGAGATATGAAGAGGACGTCCTGTGGTGGAGATGGAGTGCCATGAGCGGGGCCAGGAACGGACTCAGCCACCACGTCGTAAGAAGGTTCTTCATACCATGTGTTCCACAATAATATACCAATCTGTCGGAGTCACGTATAACACAAAAAGTAATAGGACTAACTGAAACCATACGGTGTTGGGCTTTCCTGGATTTACGCTGTGCCATCTTAAAATTGTAATGATTGTGATATCGGCATGGTACACGACCGCGGGGATATGACGTATCTTGAAGAGTGACATTATGTCGTTTTTTAACATTATATAGGACTTTGTGACAATATGTAGGTTTTCCAATAAGATGTCAACCTTGCTGTTGTTTACCTGATGTACACTCGTTGTGTTACCTGGACGTGACGACGCTTGAGATTCATGCTTTGGCAGAGCATGTAACATCTGCATCAAAGCTGACATTATTGGGGGTCCAATTTGTAAGTTGTATACTATAGCTGCAAGAGAATGGGCATAGGTGCTTAGTGAGGATTTGAGTGGTAATAAAATCTGTGTTAATGCCAATTCCCTTGGTTTCTTGTCTCAAACACACTTACTCGAGGTGTATGCTTCATCCTGAAAATAACATATGCAAATATGCTGAGTTAAAAAATGAAAGAGTTAAACAGAGTAAATCCCTGGTTGATGATGTATAATATTTATGAATCGTAAAAAGGTGTGATTACATTGTACATTATATTTTATATCCATTTCATTTAAATTTTATAGCAATTCACTTTGGCTTGTCAAGTAGAAAAATCAACGCTTAGATGTAATGCTTCTCAAAGTCTTTAAATGCAAAAAACAGGGAAACTCGTAGTTTATAACTTTGAACATAACCTCCCTTCAGAAAGGGCAACACAAATAACCCGTTGTTATTCAGTAATAATTTTCTCACATAGCAACTATCGCTAATTATATACACATGCAGACCTATATACACATTCATCCAGATGTGATCTTGCTATTCTGCTACTCAACCAATTTTCTTTCTGTCACATCTTCTCAGAGATATAATCTACAGACTACAGAGGCATTCTGCAACCATCAACGCATGCCTGTGAACTGACTTGTAGCATGTCGTTGAGCAGGTGACACTCACAACGCTCATAGCGAGCAAGTGTGGAATGAACTATTTGCAGAGCAGGAGCTATCTAGTCAGCAAGTTGACATTTTGTCGGTTTTTTTTGGCATTATATCGGTTTTACTACGTAATAACCTTGCCGTTCAGGTTGTTGTCACAGCACATTGAGTAGTAGCAAAAAAAAATAAACTGTCACCTAGAAGACAGCTATTTAAAATATGTATTCACTGCCATTTGTACTTGAAAAAGGCCACTGTAGTGGCCGGAACGTTGTCAGTAAAATGTAAAATTCATTTTGTTTCATTTAGCGGCCAGACAATCATGAGCACTACATGATAAGTTTCAGGTGTTACATTTACCAAAAAATAATGTCAAAAAATCCTCTAACAAACCTGTCACGGAGCTCTTCGATAGATAATGCTATTGGAAGTCATTTTTGTCCTTGAATAGCTGTATAATTTGAAGATATTGAGACAGCATAATAACCAATTGGGAGTGTCCATTGGATACACGTAAATTCCAAGTACGATCCAGTCCTACCGAAAACCTGCTGAATTGTCTACGCCAGGTATACTAACAACCCTAAAGTAATATTTCTAGGAAACCTTACCTTTTAATGAAAAAGGCATTTATATTCGACTCCAATAAAATGAGTCGATCCTTGATGCTAAGTGATGTTAATATGCGGATTGCTGATTATGGTTTAATCAACTACCAACATCACTAAAACAAGAGATTCCGTCAAAAAGGGGCTATTTTTCAGTTCAAGGATAGTAAGGCGAATGACACACGACCAATATTCTCTATGGTCCGTACCATCAGTATTTAGTAATCATTTCGTCAGTGCCAATAGATTCCCGCTTTAACTTATACTTCATTAATGACTGACGCTTTGGCTACACAGTCAAAAAATATCAAATCTCATGACAAATACTGCTGGATCACAGTAAATACTGTTCGTCTGGCTTTCACATAATGGCTGAAAATTCAAAGTCACAACAAGGCTAGTCCGTTTCTACTGATCCAAGTGAGTTTCTGAGTTAGCCAAGCTCTGAAGTTATACCCAAAGAACGTCAAAAAATCAGCGAGAATGAGGTTTTGCATATTTTTTTGGGCAGACTTTGACAGTAGAAAAGAAGTACTCGTTAAATGCAGGTATACCGTGAAATTTTCATTTCATAACCATAAATTTGCACAAAGACAAGAAAATCTTATTAACCCTATAGGTTTCTCAAATCTGCAAGAAACTATGGTTACATAGTATTTTGGTATTTTTTTATTTCTTAGCTAAAGCGCGTCTGCAAAAACTTTTTCGATTTAGCTGAGTGATTCCACCCAGTCTGCCTGAAGTTATGCAGCTACCCTCATCTTGATGCCTTTGAAAATAACTTCCATATGATGAAATCTCCGCGCAACATACGGTCAGCTTCATCTAATGCTCTAGAACTCGCTTAGCTACGCGCTGCTAGCATACATCCGCTCATCTCTGGCCAGCCGCGATTAAGCCGCTAGTCCCCCATTCGGGCAAGGTTGAGCTGAGCGATTGACTCGCGGTTGGCCAGAGATGAGCAAACGCATGCTAGCAACACGTAGCAGAGCGAGTGTTACTGCACTTCGTGTTTTTTGACAGGGAAGAGCTTTTGTAGAAACTCTGACTTTGAATACCTTCAGAAAATAGGACAACAAACGGTTTGACAAAGTAACAGCATCTTTTATTGGGATTTATGTTCATCCAGATATGGATCATAGGTGCTATATAAAAATAAAGATAGTCAAGTTGTGCATTTCGCTTAGGCGTACATGAACACATTGGTTCGAAGCTTTTCGGTAGCACATATTCTTCCACCAAAGGCCTAGAATCATAACATAAATTAACCAGGTTAGATCAGGTGGGATACGTTAATCAGTGATTAGATACAGTGGAGATGGTAAATGGCCTTTAATTAAATTGGCTGAAAACACTAACATGATTTAGTTGTTTCTTTGGCTTTTGATTAGAAACTTATAATATAAATTTCTTGTAATTAATAGGATTTGGCGTCTAAAGAAAAACAGTTTCCTTTTGCCGAAGTTTCGAAAAAATGAATTTCCTGTTTTATTATTTCGTTTGTTAAATTGATCAGTTGCAGTCTAAATGATATCTAAGATGTTCATTTTTTTACCACCACGGTCTCGAATTAAAAGGAGTCCTCAAGAAGGTAACACATTTTTTCGAATCGTCGGCAACATTGTAACAGAAAAGTGTGTTTCTTTAGACCCCAAATCCAACTAGTCACAATGAAAAACAAAAATATGTTCTGTATACATTCAAAATATGTACTTTTTAGGAAAGGCATGTAAGACGAGGAGGAGAATATGAGACGCAGGATAAAACCTTTTTACAAAGTATTATTATCATTTTGAGATACAGTTCACAGGACGCTTGAATTTCGGAGGCTGGATTTGGCATCGCTGGCTTGAATGGCTGAATGGATGACCTACTTCACTCAAAATCGGCTTCACCTTCTTGTGCGATTGATCCAGGCATGTTGCCACACTGTCCTTTTGTAGCATCTCCCAAACTATGTCATCTGGGATGCAGTTGGGGAGCTGCCCAGCTCTTTTATATATCTTTTAATGCACCTCTCTAATTTAAGAATGTTACTTTTACTTATGCAGGCAGCAGCGGTGGCCGCAGTAGTAGACTCTTCGGTCTCCTGATCAGTTGCTGTGCGCTGTGCGGGTTCGAGTCCCGTCCCAGGAGAAATTTTTCTCTTGGCTATGGATGTTGCGATTGTCCGTAGGTGGTAGATGGTCTCTGACTGTCGAACGCGGAGGTACCACCCGGCGGTTCTCGTAGGCGGAGCCAGAATGTGTGCATGTTGCACGCACACGTGTTCCCTCGCCAGAGTCCGTGTGGCGTCCTCCCTTTCCCATGTATCCCCCATAGCCCCACGGTACCCAATGGGTGCTTAGGCCTTAGGCCTTCGTGGTAGTTGGAATATAAAAAAAAAATGCATGGGACCACAGCATTTAGTCCGTATGTTAGTACCGGGTAGACACATGCTTCAATTATTTTCAATTTCACTTCTATAGAAACATTCGAGCTGAAGACAATGATTGCAGCGGCTCGATTAGCCTTGATGATTATTTCTTTAATGAGGCCATCCGAGCTTACTGTTTTATTAAGATTGAGCCCATGGTATCATATCTGATCGACGACGATGTTTTGCTGTTTGGACTCATTTAGCATGCACAAACCGTCAGCGTATTATGACATCATTTGTCTGCAATGTTCCACAGGTAGGGTCCGAGGATAGATCCCTGTGGTACTACGTAGCGTTGGTGGTATATTTTTGTTTCGGCATGATTGTTTTTGTCGCCTACTTATCGCATGAGCGAATAGCTTTCTATAATTTTGAAAACATTGCTAGTTATGTCCGTTTGCTTTAACTTATAAATAAAAGCATGTTGAGTAATAATGTCAAAGGCTTTTGAGAGGTCGGTAGTAACCGCTGCTACGTGATGTCATTGTCCGGGTGCATCTATGATGATTTAACTGTTCGGAAATGTTGCGTTTGTGTTCCCTTGCCTTTGGTGAAGCAGAACTGATATTCTGGAATGATTTTACTGATACTAGGCATGATTCGTTGGAGTATAACCGTTTTGGCAATATAACCTATTACAAACTGCCGGTATGGATAATTTTTATTGGTCCCAGGGAAATTAGTAACTGCCACGCAATGGACATTTCGTGGAGCATGGGATCCCGAACTATTTCTATTTGATGACTGATAATATTATAAAGAATAAAAATTGTAAGTAACAGTTCGTACTGTTATCTCAAAAAGGCTACTATGGTCCGGACCTGGAGACGGGCGGCCAGTGGAAGAGCAAAGCACTGCAGGTCTGATATCGACAGTAACGCAGAAGAGGGATCTCACTCTGAATCTCTCTTCATAGTTAACACAGTAGTTTGAGAGTATGCTGGCTGCGGCTATGGGAAAATACAGTCAGTGTTTTAGCATTCTTTTGTTTACCATCTTGATGCGTCATTCGCGGTAACGATTTGCTCCAGCGGCGGGTCATTACCCGCTATACCCAATGATAAGGATAAAAATGACTTTTAAGCTTAGTACTAGCAAATAGAAAATTCTGTAAGTATAATAATGGCAGAAGAGCGAGCAATCGTTGTGCAATTTTTTTTTCATCGCTACTTCACGAGAAATCGCAATTTGACAGTTATGCCTTATTAATAAGTACCGTTTGTCACCATAGGTAAATAATGCAAAGAACAAAGCACCTTAAGTTCCTTCCACGGTTTTTAACGGTTACGTCATCGAAGTCATAAGAAATAAGTAAGCAAATCGACTAACAGATCCATGTGCAGAGCTGAAATTGCACAGGAAAATTGAATACTGGGCAAACAGATTTTAAGCGCTTTGCCAAAATACCGATGCCGGCAGTTCTGACTTGCCAAAAACCGTGAATAGGGATATCAACATCAACATAAAACAGTAGGTGAAAACTGGTGAGTATTTGGAAGAGTTTCTTCATGTAATCCCTTTGTTATACATCTTCGTAGTCAACTTTGTTTCATAGGGGCTAACTTGTTCCGAAAATAATCCTTTATGAAATGATGACAGAGTTGCGTGGATAGTGAAGAGTCTACCTATTTGACGCTGTATTTATGTTAGATATACCGCCACGAGTGGTCACCCTGTAGTATCTTACACGCGCCACATAGGCGCCATAAAGGTCGATGGACACCCTCAGCAGCGTCCACTGAGAAATATGCACATCGTCGGTAAATAATGGATAAATGAAATACGAAAGGCTTTCGCGGCCATCATCCAATGCTATTTGGTTGGTTTTTGTGTAGTTAGGCCGTCGTAAAATATCTTTATTTGACGTTTCGCCAACACGAGTGATTGGCATCTTCAGACGGTGCTCACAGTTCAGAATGCTGGGAGCTACTGACATCTCCGCGGTCTTAGCTCATATTTATATGTGGCGGCTCGATTGGTGGGGAGAGATCTTCGGAAATCCTCGGCTGACGTCGCGCTAGAGATGACTTGGCTGTTATTTTACTATTTGAATGACGCAACTTTTGTGTTTTTTAATACTGGTAGCCAGGTTTTGTGTACTTTCAGTGATTCCTCTGTTTTGTTAAAGCTGTCCCTACGTTTGTGTATCTCTATAGCCCCCTGTATAATCTAGCATGATATGCTGGTGTGTTAGCAATGACCTGGGCTTCTTAAAATTTAATGCGATGGTCCGTTTTGGTGAGTGTATGTTCGGTTACAGCAGATTTTTCTATTTGACCCAGACGGCAGTTCGCCTTGTGTTCTTTAATTCTGATCGTTTTGTTGTTCCGATGTACACACAAGTACAAGGTATGCGATAGACTCCCGAAGACGACAGGAGGTCTCTCTTATCTTTTGCCGATCTCTGTCTTTCACTTATGTTTGTCGTTGGTCTATAAATTGTTTTGACGTTCTCCTTGAGAAGTAGACTTCCAATTCTGTCTGTGACTCTGGGAATATATGGAAGAAATGCTTTGGCCACTGGTTGGTTGTTATTTTTGGCTCTGGCACGACTTGATGTCATAGATTTTCTAATTTCCAGCGCTGAGTATCCATTGGCCATTAAGCTGTTTATTAGATGTTTATTCTAAATGCAATTCTTCGGGTTCACAGATTCTCCTGGCTCTTTGTGTTACTGTTTTAATGATGCCATATTTCTGACAAGAGTGGTGATTGGAGTTCCTATCTATAGTCAACGCCAAACAAAGTGGCGTGCACGTCATCAAGGTGGGTGTGTTGAAAAATTTACATTGTTGCCAAACTTTTTGTAAAATAATAAAATTTATTATTTACATATCTAGGTTTATAAGCAATATTAACCTCAAATGAGAACAAAAATAATAGTATAATAAAATTATAGATCTGTACTTGCATAATCATTAAGTATGACAATTATTGATCAGATGACACTATGAAACTACCATATTTAATTGATAGCTTAAAGGTACTGAATAAAAATCCAAATGGGGTCCTCCAAATTTTATGCATGGTATTTATTTTACAGAATTCATACAGAAAAATGCATTCTAAAATTAGGTAAGCTACTGGTGTAAGCTTTTTCTGTACAATAAAGTTAGTCGGAGTTTCTTTCTTCAGCGCTGTCTGAATCTGAATCTTCATCACTCTCAAAGTTGATTATCAACGGTTCGACGTCTGGTCGATCAAAAATTCGTTCTCTTTCATACCATTTAAAAATTTCTTGCTCAGTATGTCGAACACTATTTTTCCACATGTCTGGGGTAACCGTTTGTAGAGCCTCGTTCCACATATCCAAACAGTCTTTTTCACTGTTACCATCTCTACCAATATGTCTGTTATAGTAACCTTTTGCTATGCCCCAAATTAACTCAATAGGGTTAAATATACAATGGTAAGGAGGCAGACGAAGAACTTTGTGCCCATGTTGTTCCGCCAATTCATCAATCACGTATATTTTAGGTGGTTTGTTTCTAAAAAAGCAGTTATTTTAAGAATAGGAATAAACAAAAGAAATATAAACTGTCGACCAAAATATATATAATTAAGAAGCATTATGTACCGAGCAACAATACTCAATAGCTCTGTTTTAAACATTGTGTTTGAAAATGGTATGTTTTGATTTGTCAACCAGTCTTGGATATTTTTTTTTTGTCCATGCATTGTTGGGCACTTTGTTCAATATCATGCTGTGATAAGGGGCGTTATCCAGTATAATCATAGATGGACTCTCCAATTTTTCTAATAACTGATGTTGAAACCATTTCAAAAAATTGTCCTGGTTCATCTCTCCATGGTAATCGCTCAATTTTGTTTTCGAAGAAAATATCGCTTCACTACCCTCAATAAACCCATTTTCATTTCCAGCATGTAATATAATGTATCTAAAATATATTAGTTTTAAATTTTATAGTGCAAATTGTGTAAAAGTACATACCTTTTACCATCTGTTTTAATAGCTTTCACGCTTTTTTGGTTTCCATTTTGCCAAGAGCGACCTATGGTCCCATTTTGAAATATCCAAGTTTCATCGAGGAAGACAAACTGGTATAAGGCCTCAACCTTGGCTTGATTGTATTGCCTTAGAAATTCCACCCTTTTCAAAGCTATACTTGGTAGTTCCATGAGCCCTCGTCGCGGATTGTCCTTAAGCCACTTAAATCCAAGATCTCTAAGCAACCGCCTTAAAGACGTGGCACTACCATCAAATAATGCCCTATCTCTTAATCGAGACCATAAAGTTTGTATCGTAACTTGTTCTTCTGAAACCATGTGTAATATGACATTATAATTTAGTTAACAAATTAATGCAAATTTCTGATAAGTTATTATAATAAGATCTTACTTTTGTGATACATATTATAGATCACTTCTCGAATGGCACTTGTATCCAATGTCGCTGTGTTGGTTACACGTTTAATATAACTCCGCTTTTTCTTGGGCGATTCTAAATTTGCATCACTTTTCACACCCTCGGAAATACGACTAACTGTCCTTAAACTAATTTTTAAAGCAGCAGCAGCTACAAAAAATGAAATAAAATTTCACTATTATTAATATACATTACATATAATTATTAGTAACCTACCTCTTGAACAGCATTTAAAGGCAACAAAGGCCCGTTGTTGTCCCTTTCTTGCTCAAAGTAGTGCATTAACGAGGCCACGAGTTCCTTACACCGACTATTTAACTGTTTGGGCATCTTTATATACCAAAATTGTCTGTATCTACACGTAAAATGAATAATTTTGTTTTGAAACAAACGGTTGTTGATTTACAGTATGCGGGGCCAAAGGATTTATAAAGATTTGAAATGCCACAAATTGATTCAGTGTCAAAATTAATACAAATGTCAATTCCCAGTTTAAATAAGTTTCAAGGTGACAATGTGTCAACGCTGCGAAATCGGTTTAGTGCGTTTACATGTCGATAAGTGATTGGAGCGTTTGCAAAACATTTTATTTCGCATAATGCGTCTAAATTTATCAGAAAGCAACTTATGTGATATTTTAATAACAATGTTTATATGACTATTAACCATAATAAGAGAGTAATGACCATTTTACAATTTATATATCACATTAATATGAAACTGCAATAGAGCAATTGTTTGTGATAGAAACCTAGGCATTAGGTCGGGGAATTTTTATCGTGATGACGTTCACGCCACTTTGTTTGGCGTTGACTATAGATACCGGTCTGTGTGCGTTTGCTTTCTATATACGGTATGTCTCAGTCATCTCTTTCGGCGGGTAAGTAATACGTCCAAGAAAGCCAGTTTGCCGTTGTGCTCTAGCTCCATTGTGAATTTGATTTTGTTATGCATGTTATTGTTATGAGTGAGAAATCTATTAGGTTTGTCGGGTACGTGGCTCCATATCACAAAAGTGTCATCGACATATCGAAACCATATTTTGGGTTTATATGGTGCGCTGCTGAGGGCACGTTGTTCAAGATTCTCCATGAATAAATTCGCTACCACTGGACTCAAAGGGCTGCCCCTTCTGTTTGATCGTATATTGTGTTGTCCCACGAGAAGTATGTAGTCCTCAGGTACAGTCTGTATAAATTGGCAATGTCCTCTGGAAAAATGCGGCTGGTCTGTTCCATTGCAGCATCAACTGGAACTTTCGTGAAGAGCGATACTACGTCAAAGCTGACTAGTATATCGCTTTCTTCGAAATGAATTTCCTTTATTTTTGATTTGTAATGGGCAAAGTCCTTGATGTACGAGTTGGATTGCACAATGTGTAGTTGAAGCAGGGTTGTGAGGTGCTTGTCTAGCTAATATGTTGGTGAGCCTATTTCACTAACAATAGGAATGTTGGCTTTGTGGATCTTTGGTAAGCCATAGATGCGTGGAGTTTTTTTCTTAATTTCATCGTGAAGGCTCGACTTTTGTAACAGTGATTTCGTTGCTCTGACAATGCGTTGGGCTGGGTGTCTGGTCAGCTGTTTGTAGGTGCTCGGATCTAAAAGGTCATTAATTTTGGATTTATAATCGTCGGTGTCCGCAAAACCAGAACATTCTGGTCTCTATCCAGATCTCTTATTGCTCTTAATTCTTTCGACTTTATGTTGCTTTCAGGCGGCTTGGCGTTCTGTAGAATTCTCGCTGCTTCAGTACGGATCCCCTGAGCCCGGTCTTCTGGTAATAATCTTAATGTTGATGCCATATTTGCGATAATGTCTTCCGTTGGCATTTGCATCGGAGTTCCTCTGGTGATAAATTACGGCTAGTTAGCATGTCATCTTAGATTATACAGCGAAGCTATAGAGACACGCAAACACATTGACAACTTTAACAAAATGAAGGAATCACTGAAAGTACGCAAAACCTGGCTAACAGTATTAAAAAACACCCCGAGCGCGACGCCAGCCGAGGATTTCCGAAGAGCTCTCCCCACCACTCGAGCCGCCACATATAAATATGAGCTAAGACCGCGGAGATGTCAGTAGCTCTCAGGACTCCGAACTGTGAATATCATCTGAAGATATCAACCACTCATGTTGGCGACGCGTCAAATAAAAATATTTTACGACGGCCTAACTACCCAAAAACTAACCAAATAAATAATGGATAAATCTGCAGAGGTGGTGGCTCTATCGATAAAAAGGACGCTTCAAAAGTGATTCTCCTCCCCATATATTAAAAAGCAATGACAAACAGCAAGCCTATTAATCCCTTACAAAATGCGAAAATGAAAAGAAAGATGTTAAATTATTTTTGGCTTTGTCTGAATACTTTTTCAAAAGCTAAATGTATAGTTCTCTTTTATGCCGATTTTGAAAGAAGCATTTTTCTGCAACAATCTTCGCAGTTGTATACCATCCCCTACTGTTGTCCAATCACAAACAAATTCTGACAGAAACTGTGTTGCGTATCCAAGTACGACTACGAGATAAAAATGGAATGAAAGAGAAATATTTTGACAAATAGGCTTTTGAACCGAAGCATACCGATATTTTCGTTCTTAGTACCTTTCAATCGAAGTTGGTAATCCGATTAAATTGTTTTCTAATGAATGATGTGTCAGGACTACGCTATAACCTGGGTTCCATGGTTCCATGTACGTTTGTCTGGTCCATGATAATATTTCCCAACTGGTTGGCAAAAGTCCTCAGATCTCATATATCTATGTAGATCCTTCACTTAGAATTACAATATAATTAGACAATTCACTCAGCTTGATATTTTTCAACCAACAGCCATCCTCATTCGTCACAGTAACATGCATTTTGCATTTTGTCCCCAAATACTTATACTTTGTCGGAAATAACATCGTAATGTATTAATATCAGTGATTCGCTGCGGACAAAGTGAAAATCGTGGAGAGCAAAGTACTCAAAGAAGAAGTATCTCTATTGACTAGTAGGGACAAGGAAGATGGATTAGTATAGCAAGTCTGACAAGGACCCTAACCAGGAAGAAGAAAAATATAAAAAAGAGCGAAGGCGGGTAACAGGAGAAATGGTGACTGTGAACGCTACTCAATCATTTCTGGTAACTCGTAGATACGTCGTTTGGGTTTGATTCTTTTGGATAATTTGCTGAATTATTCAGAACAGAAATACTCGGTAGTGTAGTACTAGACACCAAGTTGAATAAATTCTACCAGACAAGCTTCAACCGTAGTTCAAATCGTATCATGTATGAATATAAAGTTGAAAACCGAGTCCTCATGGGAACTGATACAGTTAAGGATTGGTATAACTTTTGATACAATATTAACTTTTAAAGCCCACATTGGAGAAATTACTTCTAAATCATATAAAATATTAGGATACATTGTTACATACAAACATTTCACTGTAGAAGCTCTTAGAATTCTATACTATTTTTCTGTGCGGAGTAAGGTATAGTCACCAAAGTTAATTGGTGACATTAACTTTATTGCGGCAGTGCAAGTTTTAAAACAGGCGGCTATTAAAATGGGTCGGAGTCAGAATGCTTCAGAACTAATGAGTACGTTGAGTACTCCATTAATAACCGTAGGTAAATTTTTGATTTATATTTTCTGTTTAAAATAGTTAATGGTGTCATAGATTGCACATAGTTGCTTGCACAAATAAATCTCAATGTTCATAAAAGACGAACTTGCAATTCAGAACTGTTTACGAGTTCGCACCATTCTACCAATTATGGTATGATTTAACCTGTTGCTAGAATTCTTAGAATATGAAGCATATCAAAAAGCACATGAAGAAATATTCTAGCTTGTTAGGTTTTAAATATAAGTAGGTTTCTATTGTTCTTCATGCTATCGATCCTTTGAAAAGCGACAATGTATTTATGGCTTTATTGCTTTGAAAGTGTTTACATCTCGTATGCATTTTGTGCATTAAGAGAAAAGTAAATAAAATGGGGGTCGTGGATCCTTAAAGTGCGTCGACCGGAAATACAGAGTTTGTCCGGAAAGTAATAGGACTCATTTTCTTCTGCCATGACTGTACTTCGGAGCGTGCGCGCACCGACTGGATTCGGTAGAGGGCGTTCCTAGCTAACGAATGAGCGGCTGGTCAGTTGTCTCCGAGCACTTGGAGAGTCAGGACAGGCATTTTCGCGCGACGTGTTTCTGTGAGTTGTGCAAGCTGAAAATGCAGCGTTCGTTAGAGCAGAGGTACGCGATTAAATTCTGTGTGAAACTCGGTAAATCTGCGACAGAGACGTTTGATATGATCAAGCAGGCTTATCCAGGTGCTGCTTTAGCAAGAAGTCGTGTGTTTCGGTGGCACCAGCCCTTTTTGGAGGGCCGGGAAGAGGTCGCTGATGAAGACCGTGCTGGAAGACCTTCGACTTCGACAAACACTGATAATGTGACTCGTGTGCGCAAACTCAGACCGTCGACTAAGTATTCGTTTAATTGCCCAGATGTTAAATTTACCAAAATCTGTGTTTCATGACATTGTGACACAGCATTTGAACATGCGCAAGGTGTGCGCGAAGATGGTCCCAAAAGTGCTTACTGACGACCAGAAATTGCGGCGAGTGGAAGTGTGCCAAGAAAATTTGAACAAGTGTGAAAGTGACCCCCAATTTTTGATCCCGAGACAAAGAGGCAATCTTCCGAGGGGCACACGACAGCGTCTTCTCTCCCAAAAAAGGGAAGAATGAGCAAATCCAAAGTGAAAACGATGCTCATTGTCTTTTCTGACGTCAAACGCATCGTCCACCATGAATTTGTTCCTCTTGGACAAACCGTGAACGCCACGTTTTACGTGGAAGTGCTCAGGAGACTCAAACGAAGGGTCAGTCGGGTCCGACAGGACATCGCAGCTGACTGGAAGTTGCAGCACGACAACGCCTCGGCTCACACAGCCTTTCTTGTGAACAGCTACCTGACCAAGGCTGGCATCCCAACGCTTCCGCGGCCGCAATACAGCCCAGATGTGGCCCCCCTGACTTTTTCTTGTTTCCTCGCCTGAAAAGGCCGATGAAAGGCAAGCATTTTGAGACGACAGAGGGGATCCAAGCAGCATGCACCGCGGCTCTCGAGGCTATTCCGGAGAATGCCTTCCGTGACGAATTCAATGCTTGGAAATCGCGCTGGCAGCGCTGCATCGACGCAGAAGGAGCCTATGTTGAAAGTTTTTGAAGAATTGTAACGATTGGCTAAATAATTTTTTTTAAATCGACTCAGTCCTATTACTTTCCGGCAAACCCTGTACTCCTATTACTTTCCGGCAAACCCTGTACAGCTTCATATTCACTCCGCAATCGGCATCAAGGCGCTCAGCACCGTTTGACCCATCAGAGCTTCCTAATTAAAAGAATCCCGATAGTTTCATTAATTCACGGATTTTAACGGTTTATCACATCAGAAAGTGGGATAGACTCACTTGTCCTTTTGGGCTACGTGAGTTTCGATTTCGGGCGATCCCAAAATCATGTGCATTGTGTTGAAAAGTACCATGAAGAAATTAAATTGGCACTTTCGGAGGACCCTAGTGGTCTCAGTCGTTGAAAAAGTAACGTGTGCCCTTTCATAAACGCGACGTGGAAAACGTGTAGTGAAACGTTTGGTCGAAACTTTACGGCGTGCAACAGTGAGATATCCAGCCTGATGTTTGACATGAGCATTGAGCAGGTCTATTTAAATCCGCCGATGCGGTGAGATGTATCGATAGTTGATAGTGCTGGTTGCAGTTTGTTGTTAGATCTTACTCGAATTTGAGATTGGATGTTGTTGAGTAAGGACACTGATAAAGTTGATCTATTGAGATACGTAAAGTGAGGCTTATGAGAAAGGGCATTGATAAGATTCATGTGCAGTCCGGTACTGCTAAAAAGTTGTTAAATTGAGTGTATGTGGTTTATGATTGAGGTGTGTACTCCTGCAAGTGGGAGCCGGGAGGGCAATGTAGTTATTGCAGCTAGCAGGCCGGCTGTCTGTGTCATGAGGCCGTCGCGGACCTATAGGCTTGTTATATAGGGATGTCTTGACAATGAGCTCAAACTGAATCCTTGAATATTAATTTGATCGACTTAATTCGACGGTTGGAGACCCTTTGCATCTGATTGCCAGGGCATGTCTATTTTCTGATTTCACGTGACAGTTGTGCAGACAGAATCAAGTACTGGCTGGAGGAATAGCGGGTGGATTTGCAACTAGTGCGGGGGGGCCATACATTTATGTGCGCAAGCTGCAGTAGTATTATATTTCAACTGGTATTCGATGATCATTGAAATTATTATGTGCTTATTTCATAGCATTAGTGATCTTACATCCATCTATATGTATTCATATGTAATCTAAAGGAATAAAAAAACAATAGGTCCCAGTAACATGATGCGAAGTTTTGAGCGGAGCTGGTGGAGCGGGGTGGAACGCTCTACATAATTGGATGGCCGAGTGTTATGGATCACTTCAAGAGCGTCAATGTTATTTGCATCTCGTATGCGCTTTTAATCGAGGGAAAAGGAGGAAAAAAGAGGGCCGTGGACCCTTTCGGTGCGTCGACAAGGGAAGACATCTTAATATCCACTCGGCAACCACCATCCAGGCGCTTCGCATTGTTCGACACGTCAGAACTAATTAATAAAATTCCTAGTATTTTATTAATTGACGCATTTCAACGGTTTATAACCTTAGTTTAATAATTGTATATAGCTATTGTAATCTGCCACACGGAATTTTTTTGTCTGTTATGGGGAACTGCAAACAAATAACTATCGATTGGCGATATAGCTTTGTTCACCTAAATGGTAACTGCCCATCTTTCCCCTTTACCATGTATTTACAGGAGTCATTGCCCGATCCCCTTCAGGCGTCAGGTGATGCGATGTGGCATCGAGCGTCAGGCGTCATGCGGCAAGGAACAGCAGCAGTAGTGTGACAGTTAAAAGAGCGCGCTGCGTTTCCGTTCCGGATTGCTGCGAAGAAGACGACACGGGAGCAGCCAAGCATGGAAGATTGCCGCCAGAACGCCACCGCAACGGCGACCAAAAGCCTCAGCGCGATGAATTTTCGTGATGCCGGTGCACCCAACCATGCCGATTCATATGCATTGTATGTATGCCCTTTTGCACATATGCATACAGATAGTAAGTACTACTACTACTACAGCAAAACCTAGCTACGGAATTAGCAACCTGTATCAGCTTATGAATTACTGCAAATAGTTCAGTTGGTGCCAGAAAATTTTACTCATTACCAATGCCTACCAAAGCGCTGTATCAACATAAAAATAATACTTATCGGTGGAAAGATCTACCTTTGTTAGGCTTGTGCCACCCTTTGTAACTTATGTAAGAAGTAGCATGCCTTGGACTCGTTTAACATCTCAATTATCGACAAATACTCACACTTTTGAAAAATGACACGAACTTAATGAGAGAACTGTCAAAAAACTTAATTATGTCAATAGCACTCTGATTCTCACTACACACTATGTGAATTGCACTCGTTTACAAGAATTGTGACAAGTCTTTAATCAAAAATTATTATAGACCAATAAAAGTTCTGACTGTGATTTGTAAAGTGGCAGAAAATTCCATCTACAACCGAATGTCCAACTATCTCACAAAATTCAAAACCAACCTAAGTACAACATTGACCGATAGTGGTGATAGCTTTAGAGATTATAAGTTGATTTTGCGTGGAGATTTCAAACGTAAATTTTTGAAAACCTAGTTATAAGTTGGACACGTTGTTAGATTTACTATGCTCTTGGGGAATTCAAACAACAATCAGCCGACGAGGAATGTGAGTTTCCTAGACAATGTCTGTGTGAACTTTGACAAAGCTTTGTTATTAATGGAAATAGTATATATCTCAAATTTTAATTGTAAATTCTAACATCAAAAATACAGAGAACGATAAAGTATTATCGGAATATAGGCAGCTAAATAATATCAATAGCATTACACAATTTAATCAGTTCCTCAAAGGAGAAAACTAGCCATCCTTATATGACACTGATGGTGACATACATGAAAAATATAGTATATTTAACGGTATATTAAATTGCTACTTTGAGATATCTTTCCCAGTTAAAAAAAGACCTAATAATGTCATATTGAGAACAAAACCAAGGTTAAACAAAGGGTTGCCAGTATTTGGGTAATAGCTAAAGGATCTGTCTCACTGTATTGTTAACAATGAAACCAGAAAGTATTAAGTATGACGTGTGAGGATATGCAGAAAACTGTTAGTGGTAGCAAAAAAATTATACAATAGATACATACGTAATTATGAATGCAAACAATAAATCTCGCGCAGTTTGGTAAATAATTAAGCCATACAAGAAAAGAATAAAAATCTATGACCTATCAATAAACAATTAAACCATTAAAGATGACTGGATACTGGCAAAGAAGTTTAATAAACATTTTGTGAATGCCCTAAAACAGCTTAGCGGGAACTTGAAACCTAGTTTAGTTCTTTTCTATTTAAACAATTCCAGAACCTTTTTCCTACGTTCAGCTACGGAGAATGTTGTTGTCCACCTAATAACACATTCGAAAAATTCTTCTTCTCCTTAGGGCATGATGGTTTTTGTACTAACTTGCTGAAAAAATGTAGCAAATCCATTATAGACGCACTTGCTTACTAAATCTCGAATTCCCAGATGTCCTGAAGATTTCCAAGATGATACCTGTTTTGAAATCGGGAGACCCAACTAACATTGAAAAACATGGGTCAATCTGCTTAACAGAATTTTCCCAACCTCACAATTTATTTAACAGCAAAGAGTTTGGGTTTTTCAAGGGCTTATCCACAAAAGACGATATAACAGCGTTCATCGACAGGATATACAATTGCATTCAAGCATGTCTCTTGGGATATTTATAGACTTGAATAAAGCTTTTTACATAGTATATCACGACTTATTGTTGCAAAAGCTGGAATACGATAGTTTCATAAGACTTCCACTAAATTGCTATAAAGCTACTTGACCAATAGAGAGCAATACATTCAACTAAACGATAGTCAGTCCAATCTACTTAGCTACACAATCGGTGTACCGCAAGGATCAATATTGGGTCCACTGCTCTATATCATTTTTGTGAGTGATTTCAAAAGCACTTGCCACGTCATGTGTGCCGATGATACATCCATCCTCATCAAATCTCCCACGGTCTCTGGCACAGTGATGAGTTTCAAAGGGTACATGACTGGTACAGGATTAATGGTCTCGTACTGAACAGAGATAAATGACAACAGCCTTCTGATAAAATCGATGGAGGGGTCCATCAAACAAGAGAATGATGAAAAATTCCTTGGCATACATTTCCAAATAACTGCAAATGGGAACTGCATATAGACGATATATGCAAGAAACTCTTACCTCTTGTTTATTGTATGAACCAGCTGAAATCTGTTGCAGATAGATCCGTGATCATTGTGAATAATTATCTGGCGTGCATTCAGTTATATAAGCAGGATATTTGTAATTCAGAAAAGAGCCATGAGAATGACAGTTTATGCAACCAGTAGAACACATTGTAGAGGCATTTTCATTAAGTTGAAGATACTTACCTTGCCTTGCCTCTACATTTTCAATTTTTACTTTATGTTAAGAATAACTACAGTAGCTTTGATGTTCTCAATGCGCACAGCTGCTACAATACACGGAATTCCTCAATATTACAAATTCCGACACATCGGCTGTCAATAACTGAAAGCAGCCCCAAGTACATGGGAATAAAGGTATTTAAAAAACTACCAAATTGCATAAGACAATCAAATTCTCATGTATTCGAAAGTACTGTCAAACAGTTACTCGTTAGTAAAGCTTATTACTCAGTCGACGAGAACCTCTGTGATAATACAATTTAGTTCCATTTTAACGTCTTTTTTTAATTCTGGTATTATGTATTTTCCGTGACCAAGTACATATATTGTGCTGCTTACATTTCTGAATGTATTTATACTTGTTAAAATTTTCTTAAAGCACATGTGTATACTTTCTGTATATTTATATTATTTGTAAGATGGGAGTTGATTAGTTGGTATACTGCATGTTATGTGACCCTGTACATATTTTGTACGCTTTAATGTAAATATTTACACCCATCTTGCAATTTTGTTTGATTTGATCCAACTTCTCATGTAATTGTCGTTCCCAGCGTATTCTATGTCAAAAATGATAATCCGTGAATAAAGATTATTTTACATTTTATCAAACACTAATTTCTTGTGGATATCGGGTATGATGTTGCAGTACCCAGTGAGGATTTTCCCTGGTACGGTAGCCGAACTAATAGCAATCAAGAGTTCCGTTCAAAGAAAAACCTGACTCATTCGATCTATTAAACATGGTACTGCCCATGGTGGTCTCTCAAAATTGTAGATACCAGTCAAAATCATCATCTGATAGCTCTTGAACCAAGGTGAGGATGGAATTGTTCCGTCCTTAAAATGCGATCCACAGACATGTGAGCTGTATTGTTATCTTCAACAAGTGTTCTAGTAAAAAGCTGGGGGTTTTCCGCTATGTTCATTGAAATATTCAAAGCCTTATTTTCGTCAGTGGCTGTTTTTGGACTGCCAGATCGTGGTACATCCTTTACATGTCCTGGTATTTCAAATTTCCTCAAAACTTTTCCAACAGTAGACCTTGTTATAGGATTCCGGTTGGGATATCTGTTATTATAAATATCGCAAGCTCCTTGCTGTGTGCGTCGACTATGGCCATAACCCAGTTAAATGAATCATTGTCAATAACTCTACTAACACAACTAATGGACTTTTGAATGACACGAAATTACTGTTGATAGCGGTCATTGCTTAGGTGAAAAAAATATCTATTATTGCTTAAATAATAATGTTTGACCACGAGTTTTTCAAAAACTATGATGTCTACGTCAAAGTATGTTCGATAAGAAGTATTCAGAATTTTTTGCAAAATACAAATATCGATCAAAATGTATAGCATTCTATAAGAAAAACAAAAGTTGCTATCAGTTTCTCAAAAACTGTAGATTTAGCAACATCGATGATATCATCAACGGATCCGAAGTGGTTTCGAACCTAAACCTACCGTTTGTTAAAAGAAACATGAGTCATTCGTCAGATATTCGATTCGTTCCAAACATTTGTTACAAAATTTCGAACAATATGAAAAACATTCTGACATATCTATTATACGAGTACTAGGACCTGCAACTCTTTCAGATCAATTATGCATCATACATCTATTTATGAACAAAATCCCGTTCAGATGGGCCATAAACTTCTCAAGTCATTGCTGAAATCTATAAGATGCCTTAATGAAAAAAGACTCAAGAGTGTTCTCGTGAACTTATTACTGGATGGTGCACTTCACTTCGTACAGGAGTTTTTTGACACATGCAATTATTTGTTGTTTGGAGTGTCTTGTATGTGGAAAGTTTTAAGGTGTTTTACATGTCCAATTTTTTATCTATTTATGTCATTTACTTATTGACTATGTGATAGGTATATGGTCGTCGTGACTTGTCAAATATCTGTATATTGTAGATCTTTTTGGACTAATAAGCGAACTAAATTCAATTACAAGACGAAATCCTTGACTGGTTGCTTCTACCTACTCTGAAATCGTTGTTGACAAGTGTCTTTTTATTGTTTTCTTTGATGACCCCTATATTAAAGTAAGTGTAATTTCCAATGATGTTGGCATTTACTAAACTCTACGAGGGATTTGGAGTGCTTCTATCGTAGTTTTCGTACCTTCCAAATATAAGCTCTCGTACGCTCAAAAGCAGAAAAGCCACAGCTAGGACCAAACACACAAAAATTGTACGATCACAGCGTTAGTAGGGACGGAAGTACCTTTGCGTTTTCACGCGTGACAGCACCTAAGATTTAGAGATTTACGACAAGTGGTACCACGAACACCGTATCTTGTCAACGCATCAGGAAGGGAGAGTCGCAGTCTCGTCCGGTCTAGCGTCAAGTCGTACCCAACACAGACGGAGGAAGTGCCACGGTCTCTGGTCAGAGAAAAAGACAGCGTGGGACTGAACAGTATCACTAGAACAATAATCATGCATTTATGGGTGTAGGACGGGTACACTCCCAGTTTATAGCATTGGTAAATGGAATGGAAATAGACTCGCATCTATTTGCTATTGTCCTCAGAGGCTTTGCTGTCATGGAAATGAATTAGGATGACTTGAGCAGAACAGATTAACTATGCACGCAAGGTAGGGCTCTCCAAAGTTCTCTCAAGTTTATTATATAATGATGGAAAAGAAAGTGGCAAAAGGGAGACGCACATTCTCACATCTATATTATTGATTTATAGCATGTGAAAAGTAACTTAAAAACTGTTTTAAAAATGTACAGGGTATCAGGCTATAAGTTGAACTCATTCTTTACTCCTGGAAGAAAATGTCTTATATACAAGTTAGAATGTCTAATATGAAGTTTTCCACGGAATATTTTCTTGTATACAGAAAAGTACTATCAAATAAATTTGTATTTTTTAACTGAAACACCCTGTATATTTTAGTCCCTTTTTATGATATATGGTTTGTTTAACTTATTTTTATTAATTTAGTCAAGAACTTGAAGTTTGTATGATTTAATATGTATTCGGCATGGGTATTTTGTAAAAAATCTACGAAACATAAAAAATCCTATAAAATGTCATCTTTCAGACTAGGTAACTTCTAGGGTTCAGTCATTCCAAGTTTGCTCAATTGTTGTGAGCGTCCATCTATGGAGGAGTGGCTCAACTACACGCATTGTTGGTTGCATATGTTTTGTGAAGTAGTCTGTAGTTTTCATCTCTGAGAACAAAATTGGTTGAATAGCAAGATTGCATCTGGATTATGTGTATTGGTCTGCATGTGTATAAAATCAGTGATATTTCCTGTGTGAGAAAATCATTTCTGAATATGCTGCCAATGAAGTATAGCTATTAGCTGTGCCCGACGGGTTATTTATGTTGTCCTTTCTGAAGGCAGGTTATGTTCAAAGTCATAAATTACGATTTTTGACGCTTTCTTATGTTATCAAAAAGTTTGAGGAGACTTACGAGAAATCACCACCGCTCCCGCGTTGTGTACACTTAGCATATCGTCGTGGTTTTGACGAAAACTCCTATATGTTTAGAAGCAGTTTTCACAGAATGACATAGAAACTCATTTAAATTTAAATGATTGGTTTGGCTTTCATTCACGCCGATTTTTGGTAAATCTCTACAGAATTACTAGTCTCTTATTATGGAACAGTGTACAGTGAATATAATTATTGCTTATCTCTCTCATTTTTGAAATTCAGCAAATATGCATATGTAATTTCCAGGATGGACAAGATAATGTGGATACACAATTAATTTCTAGCTTTGAATCTCGAATAAGTGTATTTTTAAGAAACCAATGGAATTATCATCAATATATATTATTAGCACACAAATCCTCACCATGCGCCTATGCATTACCGTTTTCTTCTATATATAATATACAAGTTACAGCTTATGCCTCCAATAATGCCATCTCTGAAGCAGATTTTACATCACATCAGAGCCAAACATTGATAACTGAAGCCTCATGACGTTTATGCAACACGTAGAACTACAAAACGAGTTCACAACGTGTCCATCAGCTAGCGCTAAGTTAACATATTATAAAAAACCTACATAATGTCACAGAAACCCAATACAATGTCAAAATAAATCGACATAATGTCACTTTTCAAGATACGTAATACCCGTGCCGGTACTATACCTGATTGCATAGGCTGCTAGATGGAAACCAAATGATTCAAATAGGTTCGAACTAGGATGAATGACTTCAAGTTTCTGTCCAATTAACGAAAATTGGTTTGTTAAAGCATTTAAGAAAATACAACTTTATTCGATAGCACCTTTCCAAGACCCAAAAAAATATAACATATTAGACACTATTACTTTTATATACAACTTTTTCTTCTAGAAGGTCATATAGAAAACTTTGAGGGGTCAATTTATAACTGGACACCCGTTACACAGTTTACGTTGTAATATTAATAAATAATCATTCACTAACTAAATAATTTTCAAAAACCTTACATAGCAGTGATTTTAAAAATAGGTGCAAAAACTGGACGCCTTGTAAGAAATATCAATTATAAATTACGATTTTATTCTAATAATACTTTGCCAATGTTTTGTTTTCAACATTTCATAGCTATTGGTTGCTAAATTTTGTTGATCGGTACTTGACGCTCATTAGCTGTATTTGCCGGACTGTTACACTATAGGTGGAGAATAACGGACTGTTGACTGTGGTGAAATCTACCCTTAGTACATAATACGAGCGAACCCTCTGTTTAAAAGATTAAAAGCTCAAGATCCTCCCTGCCACGTATTGACGGATCTTCCAAAAGCAAAAAGTTCATGCTTATAGAAGTAATAGCTAGATATTCACCTTATCATTTGCCTCTTCTGATTGGTAACTATTTGACAAATCGATGTTTACCTATTTACGATACAATTTTGTTTACATGATTCCATTCTAAACTTCAATTGAAATCGATCATATTCTGACCGATAACTGATTGAATTAATTGACCGTCAAAATGTATGTGAAATGCACTCTTAAGGAGTTCAGCTTGTGCGATAGATCAAAAATTTGTCTACCCATGAACATCTCAATCAAACATCTAAACAAACCAATTTCATGAAAAATTCGAAACTAGATCCTTGCAATTTTAAAGAATAGATAGGTCGAAAACCCTATTTTAAGACATCTAGGCTGGTAAGTACCTAAGTTACAAGTAGCAGTACATTTTAAATTGTACTAAGAATTGTCCGAATTTGTTCGTTCCATTTGGAAAGCTCAAAAGCAGCCACAGTAGAGGCGAAAGACATTACGACAAGCTACGGAAAAATGTAAGTACTGTGTCTTAGATGCATTAATCTGCACCATATTCCTGCAAAGTAGCCAGCGCTAACTTTGATGCCTTTTATCAGGTAGGTCTCATGTTAAGCACTGTCGTTCGCGAAGCTATGAAACGAATTCGTCATGTTAGTATGAAAACCATTAGTGTGTAGCGAACAGCGTGTCTTAGCGGTGTTACACTTCCACATGAGCTCCAATCAGTAATAGTCATTAGAATCAGAGAAAGAACAGTCTCCTTATCTCCAAAAACGTGCTCACACTAAATGTGTCAAAATGTAAAATAGTAACATATTGTAGGAAACAAAATGTCATGCTTCATAAGGACTGCAGTATTAAACAGGTAAAGTTGAAAAGACCTAGGTGTTATATTTGATGCCAAGTTTACATTTTAATGGTTATATGAATAACAATACATCGTTTGCTTCCCGAGGGCTAGGGTACTTGGTTTGTCCTATCGCGAAATTGGGCGCCGTGTTAATTTTACTGCAATGATGGTAATGCGTGTGTGTCGTGTGCCGATAGAAGAAGGTAAAGGAACACGAAGAAGGCCAACATTTGAACTGGAGAAGAGAACGGCAACATTAGGAGGCAGAATGGCATAATTTCTTCTTCAGTGACGAATCGCGATTCTGTCTAGGTACGCACGATGGTCGTAGAAGGGTAAGACGTCGCCGAGGAGAGCGCAGTGGCACTGGATTTGATGTTGAGAGGCATGTTCACAGGACTGTTGCAGTAATAGTTTCGAGGGCTGTTGTCTATGGTAGCCGATCCCCCTTCACTTTGCTCAAGTCAATATGCCTGCTGCGCGTTATGTTGATGATGTCCTACAAACCACTTTACTGCCGTATCCAGAGGGCCGTCCTCACGTCCTTTTTTCAGCAAGACAACGCACGTCCCCATATTGCTCGTCATACTACGGACTTTCTACAAGTTGCAGGCGTTAGCGTTTTTCCGTGGCTACCCCGTTCAGCGGATTTAAATCCCATCGAACATATGATGGGGAGGAGACTATCTACTTTGCACCATCCGCCCCAGACTCTGGCTCAGCTAATCCACGAAGATCGAGTTGCTTGGAATGAGGTGCCACAACCAGACAATCGATCATCTCGTTTTGTCGATGCCTAGACGTATACAGGAGTGTATTTAGCTGCGGGGTCGCCCAACACATTACTCAATTTTTGTTTGTAACACTTCTAATATCACTGAGTATATTTAATGACCCCAAATCTGGCGGCACCGAATTACCTTGATAAAGTTGTAAGGCAGTATGTTATTGTTGATTATCTACTTATATATTGTTATTCGCATCTATGTATTTGTTTACTGTGCTTTATTGATGTTTATTGATATTCCCTGCAATTGGGAGTATCTGCCTGTTGGAAATAAACTTATTATTATTGAATCGAATATTTCAGATCGGTACGGCCATTCGCCAGTGATGGGCGCTTACTGCAGTCCCACTCTATGTCTGTCGCTGCTGACCGGCAGATCGACGGTGGCTGGGGAAAGATGACACGACGCCAAGACGCCAATGCTTTCAACCGATTCAACGCAGCGCAATAAGACGTTATATTTGTTTGTTACTTAAGATTGTTGGAATATATATTTATTACTGCAAGTAGTATTGATCGACTAACGGCTCACCATCCTAGACAACATCAGAAGTGTGTGTTTTACGGTGGTTCCCAATTTTAGCAAATATTCTGCAGGCTGTTGTTTGCTCAGAGATTGGACAAGATGCCAAAGCAAAAGCAAAGGAAATCCAGAAAACGAAGTAGAAGAGAACCTTCCTCGTCTTCAACAACCAGTAGTTCTTCCGGCAGTTCTAGCAATAGTAATGGGCATAAACATAAGAGATCCAGGTGTAAGTCAAGGGAAACCGTGAGTAGCGAACATTATTCTACTTTTACGAGGGCCGATCAGGGAATACATATTTCGATGGTAATTCCAGAATTTGATCCGAAAATTAATGACATATCAGAGTGGTTAGAGGTTATCAAATATAATGCAGATATTTACAAGTGGCCTGATAGCCTTATTAAGTGTCATGCTTTGAATAAACTCAAGGGTACAGCCAAAACCTGGTATGACAGTTTCATTCAGGGTGACTTGGGGTGGTCTAGTTATGCTTGGGGCCAGTGGGAGGATATATTGAAAAATACATTCCAGAGTACACGTAATGCTTATCAACTGTTGATGGAAATGGTAAATCATAGACCCAGCGAAGGTTGTTCGTTATATGATTTTTGTTTTGAACACATAGCGAGAATAAATAAGTTACGAGTAGGATTTTCAGATTGTGACAAGGTATCATTAATTATAGGTGCTATAAATGACGTTAATATAACATCAGCTGTGGAGGCAGCAAATATTCGAAATCCTCATATTTTGGCGGCATATCTGAAGAACAAAACTTATACTGGTAGGGGCAAACCGTTAAAATCAGAGGTGCAACAGTCAATCAATCAAAGTGATCGATTGGGAGCATCTGACAATATAGTCCGGTCAAGTACGATACATCAAAATGTAAATTGCACCACATGTGGCAACAGAGGTCACGAGCGGAATGATTGTAAACATAGAAATAAGATATGCAATTTTTGCAGAATTAAGGGGCATATTGAGGTGAATTGTTTCAAGAAACGAAAGAACTCAAGTGAACCAGGCAGATGGGATAATTCAACTAAGTCTTCAAAAGTAAAACAAAAAATTGAACAGGTCAAATTAATTAAAAGTCAGAATAGTGCTTCAAAATTTTTCAAAAAAATATTTCTTGATGGGAATTTAATAGAAGCTTTTGTGGATTTTGGTAGTGATTGTTCTCTAATAAAATTGGCAATAGTGCAGGAGCTAGGGTTAACGTTGAAACCTCTTGGGGAGAAGGTAACATTGTCAGGATTTATGGGTATAGGGACTGTTGTTACGCAATTTGTTGAGGTAATGACCCAAATTGATCAGGTGAAACTTAATACAAAATTTTATGTGGTTTCTAATGAAAGTGTAGACAATGATGTTCTTGTTGGGAGAAATTTCACAGAAAATAATACTATTATGTATTATCGTATAGTGTTGTCTAGGATGGTGAGCCGCTAGTCGATCAATACTACTTGCAGTAATAAATATATATTCCAACAATCTTAAGTAACAAACAAATATAACGTCTTATTGCGCTGCGTTGAATCGGTTGAGAGCATTGGCGTCTTGGCGTCGTGTCATCTTCCCCCAGCCACCGTCGATCTGCCGGTCAGCAGCGACAGACCTAGAGTGGGACTGCACGACAGACATAGAGTGGGACTGCACGGCCATCCTGACGTCATGTTCGTCCCGAACGTCTGAAAATATTAAGTTATTTAGGAAACACCTATACCTATTGCCATCAACACCATTTGCTATCGAGGACGACCATTCGTCATCGAGAGCAAAACTTGCCATTGAGGGCGTAACAGTTGCCATCGAGAGCTGAACAGATGCCATTGAGGGCGTAACATTTGCCATTGAGAGCAGAACAATGCCATTGAGGGCGTAACATTTGCCATTGAGAGCAGAACAGATGCCATTGAGGGCGTAACATTTGCCATTGAGAGCAGAACAGATGCCATTGAGGCGTAACATTTGCCATTGAGAGCAGAACAGATGCCATTGAGGGCGTAACATTTGCCATTGAGAGCAGAACAGATGCCATTGAGGGCGTAACATTTGCCATTGAGAGCAGAACAGATGCCATTGAGGGCGTAACATTTGCCATTGAGAGCAGAACAGATGCCATTGAGGGCGTAACATTTGCCATTGAGAGCAGAACAGATGCCATTGAGGGCGTAACATTTGCCATTGAGAGCAGAACAGATGCCATTGAGGGCGTATTTGTCACTATCAGTCCGTAGTTGGAAACCAAACATTACTTCTGCGGGCGTGTTTTGTGTAATACGGTGTCTAGTACTATTCAGTCCTTGTTGTATATGTGAAAGATTAGTATCCCAATTGTCTTCACTTGTTTGCGAACCAGATGTTGCTAAAGCGTCTAGAACTGTTCTGTTCGTCCGCTCACATTGACCATTGCCTCTTGGGAGACCAACAGCTGTTGTAAATAACCGTATCCCTCTTGCAGCAACAAATTCCTCGAAGGCCTTTGAAGTAAACGCAGATCCAAGATCCGTGATGAGTCGTCTTGGGTTACCGAGCATCGCGAACATTTCAGTTAACATTTGATTTACGTATTTTGCAGATGTATCAGGAACTGCTTTTAAATACACAAATTTCGAAAAGCCATCAACAACAACTATTAAATACTTGTTTCCCTGTTTTGTGTTCACAAAAGGTCCTAAATGATCTATATGTAGTGTGTGGTGTGGTCTAGCATACTTTGGGATGGAGTGAAGGTACCCGGGTCTTTTGCCCCCTTTATCTTTATGATATAAACAAGGTAAACATGCATTTATGTATTTTGTTATGAAATGCCTCATTCTGGGAAACCAATACCGTTGCTTAATTTTCTCTAACGTTTTATCAACCGCAAAATGACCTATATCGTCATGGTTTGCTTTGACGATTTGCCATCTACACTTCTTTGGGACTACCCATCTTCTCCCATAAGGTGTTAACTTATAGACTTTGTTCCCCCTTAAATCGTAATTATTAAAAACATCTTTGTGACTCTGAACATCCCCACTTAAAAGAATATTTTTAATTTCCACTATGGATTCATCTTGATCCTGTGCTTCCCTGAGATAGTCATCTTCTTGGATGAGTAGGACTTGTGCTTTGTTTTGAGATTCATTAAAGTTTCGGCTAAGTGCGTCTACATGTTGCATCTGAGTACCTGCTTTATGGTGAATGGTAAAAGAAAACTCTTGTAAAGACAAGACCCATCTAGCAATTCTTGGAATTATCGACTGCTTAGATAATGCGTTCTTTACCGCATTGCAATCAGTAAAAATTTGGAACTGATAGCCTACTAAATAAAATCTGAACCGTTCCAAAGTTTTGACTATTGCTAATAGTTCCAACTCAAAAGAATGATAATTTTTCTCAGCGGTATTAGTTTGCCTACTGAAATACGCTATTGGTCTCTCTTTACCATCTGTACTTTGCATCAAAATTCCTGCAAAACCATCACGACTAGCATCCGTATATACGGTTGTCAGTGCTTTTGGATTAAATATTGCCAAAATAGGTTCTGCACAAATTTTGGCTTTTAAATCTTTGACTATTTGTGTGTGAACTTCTGTCCAAGACCACCGACTTCCTTTCTTTAATAGCTTCGTCAATGGGGCGGTAATTCGCGCAAAATCTTTTAAGAACTTCCGAAAATAGCCGACGAGACCCAAGAACTGTCTCAGTTGATGTTGTGTCTTAGGACAAGGAAATTGTTCCACCGCTTCAATTTTCAGGTTGGATGGTGATATTTGATTGTATGAGATTTGATATCCTAGATAAACTATCTTCTCTGTAAGAAAAGAACACTTTTCGATTTTTATTACAATACCATACTCCTGTACAATTTTCAGTACCTTAGGCAATAAATCTAACCCCTCCTCTATAGTCTTTGACGGTATTAAGATGTCGTCCAAATAAGGAACCACATTAAATTTTCTTAAAGGCATAAGGATTTCATTCATAAATTTCTGAAATACCAATGGGGCATTACAAAGCCCAAACGGCATACGAACGTACTCAAAATGCCCTTCAGGTGTTATGAACGCTGTATACTTCATTGAAGCAGGCTCCATCGGTATTTGATGGTAACCTGATGCTAGGTCAAGCGAGGTAAAATACTTGTAATCACTCAAATTATCAATAATTTCTTCGATTAATGGCATTGGAAAATTATTTTTAACAGTTATTTTGTTTAGCGCCCTGTAATCGACAACTAGTCGTTTGTCATTAGTTCCTTTATTGACCAGAAGAGCAGGACTGGCATATGGTGAATTACTTTCACGTATGATTTTAGCCTCCAAAAGTTCCTGTACCTTACCTCTCATGATTTGTTTTTCTATCTCTGCTAATCGATAGGTCTTATGAGTGACTGGTTTGTCATTGACCAACTCTATTTTTAATGAAACAGAGTGTGCCTTCCCCAAATTATTCAAATTCAAAAATATACAACCTTGATATTGAATTAGAATATCCTGCAGAGTCTTATTATCTTGTTCTGACAACACCCCTGTTTTGACATTTTGCAACCACTGTGGCTTTTTGTCCTTTATTTTGAATATCAACTTGTCATCTATACGATAATACATAATAGTATTATTTTCTGTGAAATTTCTCCCAACAAGAACATCATTGTCTACACTTTCATTAGAAACCACATAAAATTTTGTATTAAGTTTCACCTGATCAATTTGGGTCATTACCTCAACAAATTGCGTAACAACAGTCCCTATACCCATAAATCCTGACAATGTTACCTTCTCCCCAAGAGGTTTCAACGTTAACCCTAGCTCCTGCACTATTGCCAATTTTATTAGAGAACAATCACTACCAAAATCCACAAAAGCTTCTATTAAATTCCCATCAAGAAATATTTTTTTGAAAAATTTTGAAGCACTATTCTGACTTTTAATTAATTTGACCTGTTCAATTTTTTGTTTTACTTTTGAAGACTTAGTTGAATTATCCCATCTGCCTGGTTCACTTGAGTTCTTTCGTTTCTTGAAACAATTCACCTCAATATGCCCCTTAATTCTGCAAAAATTGCATATCTTATTTCTATGTTTACAATCATTCCGCTCGTGACCTCTGTTGCCACATGTGGTGCAATTTACATTTTGATGTATCGTACTTGACCGGACTATATTGTCAGATGCTCCCAATCGACCACTTTGATTGATTGACTGTTGCACCTCTGATTTTAACGGTTTGCCCCTACCAGTATAAGTTTTGTTCTTCAGATATGCCGCCAAAATATGAGGATTTCGAATATTTGCTGCCTCCACAGCTGATGTTATATTAACGTCATTTATAGCACCTATAATTAATGATACCTTGTCACAATCTGAAAATCCTGCTCGTAACTTATTTATTCTCGCTATGTGTTCAAAACAAAAATCATATAACGAACAACCTTCGCTGGGTCTATGATTTACCATTTCCATCAACAGTTGATGAGCATTACGTGTACTCTGGAATGTATTTTTCAATATATCCTCCCACTGGCCCCAAGCATAACTAGACCACCCCAAGTCACCCTGAATGAAACTGTCATACCAGGTTTTGGCTGTACCCTTGAGTTTATTCAAAGCATGACACTTAATAAGGCTATCAGGCCACTTGTAAATATCTGCATTATATTTGATAACCTCTAACCACTCTGATATGTCATTAATTTTCGGATCAAATTCTGGAATTACCATCGAAATATGTATTCCCTGATCGGCCCTCGTAAAAGTAGAATAATGTTCGCTACTCACGGTTTCCCTTGACTTACACCTGGATCTCTTATGTTTATGCCCATTACTATTGCTAGAACTGCCGGAAGAACTACTGGTTGTTGAAGACGAGGAAGGTTCTCTTCTACTTCGTTTTCTGGATTTCCTTTGCTTTTGCTTTGGCATCTTGTCCAATCTCTGAGCAAACAACAGCCTGCAGAATATTTGCTAAAATTGGGAACCACCGTAAAACACCCACTTCTGATGTTGTCTAGGATGGTGAGCCGCTAGTCGATCAATACTACTTGCAGTAATAAATATATATTCCAACAATCTTAAGTAACAAACAAATATAACGTCTTATTGCGCTGCGTTGAATCGGTTGAGAGCATTGGCCCATTGGCGTCTTGGCGTCGTGTCATCTTCCCCCAGCCACCGTCGATCTGCCGGTCAGCAGCGACAGACATAGAGTGGGACTGCACGACAGACATAGAGTGGGACTGCAATAGATGACAAGTTGATATTCAAAATAAAGGACAAAAAGCCACAGTGGTTGCAAAATGTCAAAACAGGGGTGTTGTCAGAACAAGATAATAAGACTCTGCAGGATATTCTAATTCAATATCAAGGTTGTATATTTTTGAATTTGAATAATTTGGGGAAGGCACACTCTGTTTCATTAAAAATAGAGTTGGTCAATGACAAACCAGTCACTCATAAGACCTATCGATTAGCAGAGATAGAAAAACAAATCATGAGAGGTAAGGTACAGGAACTTTTGGAGGCTAAAATCATACGTGAAAGTATTCACCATATGCCAGTCCTGCTCTTCTGGTCAATAAAGGAACTAATGACAAACGACTAGTTGTCGATTACAGGGCGCTAAACAAAATAACTGTTAAAAATAATTTTCCAATGCCATTAATCGAAGAAATTATTGATAATTTGAGTGATTACAAGTATTTTACCTCGCTTGACCTAGCATCAGGTTACCATCAAATACCGATGGAGCCTGCTTCAATGAAGTATACAGCGTTCATAACACCTGAAGGGCATTTTGAGTACGTTCGTATGCCGTTTGGGCTTTGTAATGCCCCATTGGTATTTCAGAAATTTATGAATGAAATCCTTATGCCTTTAAGAAAATTTAATGTGGTTCCTTATTTGGACGACATCTTAATACCGTCAAAGACTATAGAGGAGGGGTTAGATTTATTGCCTAAGGTACTGAAAATTGTACAGGAGTATGGTATTGTAATAAAAATCGAAAAGTGTTCTTTTCTTACAGAGAAGATAGTTTATCTAGGATATCAAATCTCATACAATCAAATATCACCATCCAACCTGAAAATTGAAGCGGTGGAACAATTTCCTTGTCCTAAGACACAACATCAACTGAGACAGTTCTTGGGTCTCGTCGGCTATTTTCGGAAGTTCTTAAAAGATTTTGCGCGAATTACCGCCCCATTGACGAAGCTATTAAAGAAAGGAAGTCGGTGGTCTTGGACAGAAGTTCACACACAAATAGTCAAAGATTTAAAAGCCAAAATTTGTGCAGAACCTATTTTGGCAATATTTAATCCAAAAGCACTGACAACCGTATATACGGATGCTAGTCGTGATGGTTTTGCAGGAATTTTGATGCAAAGTACAGATGGTAAAGAGAGACCAATAGCGTATTTCAGTAGGCAAACTAATACCGCTGAGAAAAATTATCATTCTTTTGAGTTGGAACTATTAGCAATAGTCAAAACTTTGGAACGGTTCAGATTTTATTTAGTAGGCTATCAGTTCCAAATTTTTACTGATTGCAATGCGGTAAAGAACGCATTATCTAAGCAGTCGATAATTCCAAGAATTACTAGATGGGTCTTGTCTTTACAAGAGTTTTCTTTTACCATTCACCATAAAGCAGGTACTCAGATGCAACATGTAGACGCACTTAGCCGAAACTTTAATGAATCTCAAAACAAAGCACAAGTCCTACTCATCCAAGAAGATGACTATCTCAGGGAAGCACAGGATCAAGATGAATCCATAGTGGAAATTAAAAATATTCTTTTAAGTGGGGATGTTCAGAGTCACAAAGATGTTTTTAATAATTACGATTTAAGGGGGAACAAAGTCTATAAGTTAACACCTTATGGGAGAAGATGGGTAGTCCCAAAGAAGTGTAGATGGCAAATCGTCAAAGCAAACCATGACGATATAGGTCATTTTGCGGTTGATAAAACGTTAGAGAAAATTAAGCAACGGTATTGGTTTCCCAGAATGAGGCATTTCATAACAAAATACATAAATGCATGTTTACCTTGTTTATATCATAAAGATAAAGGGGGCAAAAGACCCGGGTACCTTCACTCCATCCCAAAGTATGCTAGACCACACCACACACTACATATAGATCATTTAGGACCTTTTGTGAACACAAAACAGGGAAACAAGTATTTAATAGTTGTTGTTGATGGCTTTTCGAAATTTGTGTATTTAAAAGCAGTTCCTGATACATCTGCAAAATACGTAAATCAAATGTTAACTGAAATGTTCGCGATGCTCGGTAACCCAAGACGACTCATCACGGATCTTGGATCTGCGTTTACTTCAAAGGCCTTCGAGGAATTTGTTGCTGCAAGAGGGATACGGTTATTTACAACAGCTGTTGGTCTCCCAAGAGGCAATGGTCAATGTGAGCGGACGAACAGAACAGTTCTAGACGCTTTAGCAACATCTGGTTCGCAAACAAGTGAAGACAATTGGGATACTAATCTTTCACATATACAACAAGGACTGAATAGTACTAGACACCGTATTACACAAAACACGCCCGCAGAAGTAATGTTTGGTTTCCAACTACGGACTGATAGTGACAAATACCCTGATGACGATATGGAAACAACTCTAGATGTTACAAAAATCCGAAAAGAGACAGCCAAACGTCTGGAACACAATAGAATCGAACAAGATTTAAAATTTAACACTAAACGTTCTCTACCTAGGTTGTACCAGGTGGGAGATGTGGTATTAACTAAAGTAACCAGCTTTTCAGCGAATGAAGACAGTAAAAAGTTACGTCCTAAGTTTAGAGGACCATTCAAGATAGTTGAGGTTCTACCCAATGACAGGTATAGAGTGCAAGAAGATCGTTTCACACAGAGGTCAAGACGACCATATCAAGCTGTGGTAGGTGTGGAACACATGAAACCCTTCAAAGTTCAAAATCAATAAGGTGAGTAATGAACTACTCAAATGTTACGCCCTCAATGGCATCTGTTCTGCTCTCAATGGCAAATGTTACGCCCTCAATGGCATCTGTTCTGCTCTCAATGGCAAATGTTACGCCCTCAATGGCATCTGTTCTGCTCTCAATGGCAAATGTTACGCCCTCAATGGCATTGTTCTGCTCTCAATGGCAAATGTTACGCCCTCAATGGCATCTGTTCAGCTCTCGATGGCAACTGTTACGCCCTCAATGGCAAGTTTTGCTCTCGATGACGAATGGTCGTCCTCGATAGCAAATGGTGTTGATGGCAATAGGTATAGGTGTTTCCTAAATAACTTAATATTTTCAGACGTTCGGGACGAACGTGACGTCAGGATGGCCGTGCAGTCCCACTCTATGTCTGTCGCTGCTGACCGGCAGATGCAGTCCCACTCTATGTCTGTCGCTGCTGACCGGCAGATCGACGGTGGCTGGGGAAAGATGACACGACGCCAAGACGCCAATGCTTTCAACCGATTCAACGCAGCGCAATAAGACGTTATATTTGTTTGTTACTTAAGATTGTTGGAATATATATTTATTACTGCAAGTAGTATTGATCGACTAACGGCTCACCATCCTAGACAACATTACGCGTATACCCTAATTGTCTACGTCTCGATGCATACAATTAGTATACAATGTATACAATACGTATACAATGTATACAATACGTATACAATGTATACAATGCGTATACAATGTATACAATGCGTATACAATGTATACATTGTGTATACAATGCAGCCATTGTGTATACAATGAAAAGAATGTATACAATGATGAAGGTAATGTATAAAGTAGAAAAAGTGAGGTTAGGTTTATTCGCAAACGTCAGAAGGTTGGTGAACAGTGAACCGGCAACTTTAAAAATATATTGTTAGACACCCCAAGAACAAAGAAATCGATGAAACACAGTTCATTCTGTTTGAAAATAGAAAGACGTATTCCGTAGAGTGTAGTGTCCGCAAAAAAAAGTTGTCCAATACCGTTATATCTCGATTGAAATCACACAAGTATTTTGTTATAATTTACTTAAGAAATGTTCCTAATTTATTTAAAATCTGTATCATTGTATACGTATATAGATAAATATTATATATCTATAGCCTTTCTAATTATTTATAAACTGCTTTCACAGTCAAACCAACAATGCAATGTTGCAGAATTTGTAGCGATCTTGAACTTTCAGTTCCACCTAAATAATTAGGATCGATCCCGAAATGGATCCTGAACAGATTCGACAGAAATGTGTATTTGGGCGTAGATAACAAGGCATTGGAGCAATTAACAGTCGTGTTCTGTGGCTTTCATCACTGTTGTACCAGGCAACGTGGTGTGTGGTGCACTCTTTCTACACAAGTCGACTTTCGCCAGCACTGTACGCAAGTACTTGAACTATGATTTGCTATTGTATGCATTGTATACATTGTATACGTATTTCGAGACGTATATATTCACCATTGTATACGCGTATACAATGGTGTATTATACATGATGTATACAAAGCGCCCATCCAGGCAGCAGCGGTGGCCGCAGTAGTAGACTCTTCGGTCTCCTGATCAGTCGCCGTGCGCTGTGCGGGTTCGAGTCAGGTCCCAGGAGAAATTTTTCCCTTAGCTATGGATGTTGTGATTGTCCGTAGGTGGTAGATGGTCTCTGACTGTCGAACGCGGAGGTACCACCCGGCGGTTCTCATAGGCGGAGCCAGAATGTGTGCATGTTGCATGCACACGTGTTCCCTCGCCAGAGTCCGTGTGGCGTTCCCCCCCTTTCCCATGTATCCCCCTATAGCCACACGGTATCCAATGGGTGCTTAGGCCTTAGGCCTTCGTGGTAGTTGGAGTATAAAAAAACTGTCATTCGCCCGGGTTGCCTAAGATTTGTCATTCAAGAAGGGTCGTCAATAGAATGTAACAAACACTATTAGAGCTAAAGTGCAGCCCTGGAAAACACCCGCATCAACATGTTGCGATGAGGCGAGATGGCACCAATTACAACAGATGTCGCATGAAAAGGAAGTAGTATATCTGTAAAGACTTTCAAAGGAATTGGAGAATTGTAGGACTACCTGTGTTAATACCAAAAGAGTAGTGGATAAAGGATAAAAGGATGCATAGGAGTGCAGCATACACAATGGATCGGAATCCTTTCTATTGTTGAGTTTACTCTAAAAATGTAGAAGCTTCCCATTTGATCTCTGACGTCGGGAACCATACTGATTGTTGCTAATCAGGTAGCGATGCTCAAAATAATTATTCGATCGGGATTAGATCTCATTTCGAGATTAGTCGAACATGACAAAATTCCACTGTTCAAAAAAATTACCAAAGCAGTAAGTTATCTTAAAAAATTGCGTCAAGTATATTGACTGTACTTCCTATGCCTTCGTTCACTTTGGTACGATAAATCTTCGACCTCATCAACTATACAAAGCAGATCTATCATATTTCTGTTTCCATGGTAGTTGTAGGTAAAATAAGTGTGTCTAAGAGGTGCATAGTATCACTGAGATCAGACGCTTCTTCATAATACAACTGACACCCAATAGACAACAATATAGAATCCTTCAACAATGTCTGAAAATGAGCAGGAATCTCTGAAACGTTCTAACACTGTGTAACAGCAAATTTACTACCGCCACCTCTGAATCAATTTTTAAGATCTGCAACTACCTAAACAAGGGAAATATTAAACTTGCGATAATATTTGAACTTTTATTCACAAGTTTTCTGTTGCTTAACAATATCTGCATCACACAAGTGCGTGTTTCCGATTTATGTCGGTTTGTTCAGACCATCATAGACGTAACATAGTAACACAAATTGACAAGCTTAGATGAAATAGGTGGTGCATTTTAGGAACATAAAACTCAGGGAAATATATGTGTAGATATGAAAACAGATAAGTTGGGCGTATTGTATACGCCCAAATACACATTTCTGTCGAATCTGTTTGGGATCAATTCCAGATCGACCCTAATGGTTCTCCGATTTTAGGTAGAACTGAAAGTTTAGGATAGATACAAATTCTGCATTATTGCATTATTGATTTGACTGTGGAAGCAGTTTATAAATAATGAAAAAATATATAATATTTATTTATATACGTATACAAAGACAGAGTTTTAAATAAATTAAGAAAAACAAATGAACCCTAGTTCATCGATTTCTTTGTTCTTGGAGCGTCCAACCATATTTTTTTTAAGTTGTCGGATCATTTTTACCAACTTTCTGACGTGGGAAAGAGTGAGGTGTGAAGCTTTGAATAGTCAAAGCTATATTGACAGCTGCCTTTCCAAATCGCTTCAATTTGTCCACGACCATCATGCCAATGACCATATCACGTTTTGGCCAGACCTAGCATTATGCCATTATTCAAGAGATACCCAAAACTGGCTCCCACAACACAACATACCTTTTGTTCCCAAAAACGATAATCCTCCAAGCTTGCCGCAGGGTCGCTCTCTGGAGGATTTTTGGGCTTTTCTGTCTAGAAAGGTTTATCATGGAGGCTGTGAAGCCCAAAATGACAATTAAGACGGTGAAATTACGAAAAACTGAGACAAATTGATATGAATTTCGTGCAGGACCTCATAAGAGACATTCGAAAAAAGTTGCGTGTGGTAGAGCAGAATGGGCCACTCCACATAATTCGATAGTATAGCTTAGTTAAGTATTGAGTTGTTATTTATGACAACTATTTAGTGTTTGAATAAACTCCTTCATTAAAACGAAAAATTCGATAAATATTGTGTGCCAAAACTTTTGGGACATACGTTATTGCTAAAATATATAACTATTTATCCTGTAGCAGTGTGTTAGTAACGACACCACCTCAGACCAGTTAGTGTTTATTACCCAATGCACAGTCGGCAGTAGCCGCAGTTATTGTGAACTATGGGCACATTATACATCAGACTTTTATCATTTAATTTTCCACTTGTTACAGGGATCAGAGGCTTCACAATGATAGAATGTCTTTGTGAAATGATGGATCCAAGCTTCAGTGCGCGGTGGAAATCATATACACATACCAGGAGATCTGCAACTCTAGCAGTTCCTTATAGTCTCTTATTCCTATAACAAGAGCCCCCATTATCCCCATCAGTTATCTGGAAATCTGTTGACGCTGTTGTCTTAGTCAAAAATGGCCATCTAGCTCCTGTTATGATGGCAGGCGAACTATGCAAGCCCTCAAGAGGAAACAATAGTTACCAACCACCGATGACATTCGCATTCTGCTTCGTTATAATAACTCACTCTCATCACTCGAATCGATGTGGATAGCGGCGCCGTGGTACGCCTTGCTGAGATGGTCTGATCGTAACAAGAGTAGTACCGGACAGCGGCAAGCGCGGACGGAGCGATACTCGTTTGTCCGCTAACAAATGACGATAGCAATGCGAATCAAAGGCGGCCGCTGCGGCAGCCGCCCTCGTTTTTGCGACGATTCAGTGTGTGAAAACAATGGCACATCGCCGAGGCCGCATTCTACCTTTGATGAGCCGCCTTACCCGAAGGTATGCAGCCCCGGGCCCTGTAGCGCAGGGCGATGCCAAAAAACACTGCTGAATGCACATCTCGACGGTATGGGATGCCTTCCACATTCCCGGTACTAACGAGAATTGCTGCCGTGTAGTACGATGTCTTCTGCAGAAATATTACGCGGCCTGCAAAACATATCTTCTGCTTTTTATTTCCCTCACAACTGTTCCGGTTTCTACCGTAAAGATTCTGCATTGGAGAGGGGATGACCTGCTAATACTATCATTGAACGTAGTACTAATCAGTTCCTTTGCATTATCCGCAAGATTACTTAGGACTGGATCTTAATCCCTATAAACTAAAGAGATGTTAAACAATATGTCGGAGCTTCTTCCAGACTGGCCTCAGAAAGGGAGCACTGTCTCAGAATATGCAAAGTTAGGACTTTCCTTTTCAGAAACAAGTACGCTTAAAATAAACAAGCTAATGCGTTCATTTTCAGAGAAATTTCAAGCACGGCTCTGTCACTTATAAGAACTGATCGAAGTTGTCGCCGTTGGTATAATCTTTCCTTTTGCCAGCCATAATGCTTCCGCTGAATTGCGATAACCTTATTAATAAACTCATCTCAAACAGCTGCTGAAATACCTACAAGTCCAATGGCAGTCCAATATGAATTTCGTCTTCATTTATAATACGTTTGGCAGTAAACTTGTCTGTGAAGATTCTGGTGTCTTGCTGTTTCTGCTTTTTAGGCGGGTTATTTTCATATTCTCGGTATTGATGAGTTTGTATACACTACAATATCTTCTCCAGAAATATCATGCAGCCAGCAAAAAATAAGTTTTAAATTTTTTTTCGCACTTATCGATTCCAGTGTTTACCGCAAAGCTGCTGGAATTGAGGGAGGATAATCTTCCAAGTTAACCACATTAGATTCCTTATACATCCTTTGCAGATTACTCAATGTTGAATAATTAAGAATACAAAACTAGTAAAGAGAGGCAGCATACATCTCAAGGGAAGTCACCCTCCAAGATGTGACTCTCACAAAGATCTGGCATTCTTCCAGAAGCCACAAGCCAAGTGGTCAACTTTCTCCAATCTTTAGGTGACTATGTCTATAACCATATGAAGCTGTTGTGCATGGATAGATGGAATAATCGAGAAGATCACTAAATACCCCGAATGTTGCGTCTCACAAATTTTAGTATGGTATTGTGGATGCAACCTGTTGACATTGATATTTTATAACCTTGAGCAAATAAATAATGAGGCTCAGCACCGAGCATTTGCTCTTATCATATCTTTGTTAGACAACCACCTGCAATATTGCTTCAAGATTGTTTATGTTTCGTATTTCTGTTTTACTTATTAAAACAACGGATGCATGTAGATTTACATTTCACGCGTCGGTCGATAGACACGTGACAAGTGATGTAATCTACATTCTATACGACATATAATATCTTAAGCCTATTACACACGTTAGGGTGGGTTCACACTTTATTCAAACACCTTCCCCACAAAGATCTAACCGTAAGGCCGTTTGCACACACACCGACAAAATCGGTGCCGGTGCCGGTACCGTTTCCTGTGCCGGAAAACATTTAATTTCACACATACCGGCGTTTCCGTGCCGTCAATTTTATTCGGTGTTTGGCAGTGGTAAAAGAAAGATGTATGTTTCTGCTTCTAATAAACGTTATCTCCTTGGGTTATTGTATCTCAGGAGGAAGTATCGATAAGCTAAAAAAGTAAGACAACATTGGGTGCATCCTCTGCTGACTGTCAGATACTTAGAAGGTAGCTTCTACACGCTTTTTGAGAAACTTAGGAAAGACAACTCGAAATTCTTCAATTACTTCAGAATGAGTATTGATACTTTCGATTTCATAGTGGAACGATTATTAAACAGTATCAAACATCAAAATACTCCAATGAGAGCATGTATCCCTCCAAAGGAAATGGTCGCAGTAACAATAAGGTGAGTAAATATAAATAAATACACATCTTATTGTTTTTAATGTTTATTTGTTAACAAGTTTATAGGTTAGAGGTCTTGAAAAAAGGTTATAGTGGGTTCAGATAAAGTTGAACTGGGATTATTATCGGTAGGCTGGGCTAGATTACCAGGTAAACACTGCTGTTGACTCTGTTGAAAATCATGAGCATGTTGACTATTACTGGAATTATTGGAAAGTGGAAATGTATTGTGTGAAAATGGCGTTGATGATCGAGAGGTTGATGTAGATGTGTGACTGGCAAATGCTGGCGATTGCATTTTGTTACGCATGTTAATATTTTTTATTAATTGAAGTACATTCATGCGGAATTCCAGCTTATCATCTTCTGACATTTTTCGTACTGATGGAGTAATTGACAGAAAGAATGCCTCATCCTCGTCAGGTGGCTTTTCTAGGGCTGTTAAAATTCTCTTATCTACATCTTCTTGCAAGCGAGGTTTTTTTGATGTCTTCCTGTTTCCTGCAGGCATAGGGTTGATATTTTTTTGGAGTTGCACTTGTACTTCAGACTCCCTCTCGGCTTCGTTTTGGGTTTCTTTCAACAGAGAATGCTCGTTATCCTGGGTGTCATCAATACTTGACTGCGTGTCGTCCAGTGGCGGCTCGTGAGGTAGTGCCACGGTGCCATGGCACTACCTTGTCTTCTTCAAAAAGAATATTTTTTTCAATCTTCAATGTTTTACTTTATTTTTTGCTTTTTCATTTTTTTTTGGTATAAATTATATGAAGTGACAACACTGACAACGTGACAACACCGCAAGCACCCGAACCACGCGACGAGATATAAAGCATGCCTTGACCTTGACGTCATCAACTTGTGCCAATGTCGGGCCGGCCCAAATAAAAAGAGAGAAATTTTACCACCATCGCATACGAGCGACAGAGATAACGCTACAATACACATTTTTATATGAGGTGAATAGCGAAAGACAAGTATAATTTGTGCCAGGCACATCATCAGTCGTAATTCGTTATCAAATGATATCGGCGGTGTTTTTGTTCGGTCGGTCGTTTCGTTATGATTACGTCTAGTGCTGATTTCGGTCTTTTTTTACCTGAAAAGTGAGAAATAACGTTTTTGTTTTAGTACGTCTAGTGTTAATGAACTGCTCTGTTTTGTGATCATATTTTTTACTGTTTTATTAAAACTAGTGAAAATGAATAAAATCGGGATATTAAAAAACTCATTTAGTGGTTTTTCGCTGGATCAAAAACTGCAAATTAAAGAATTAGGACGGCCAATACCCGATTTAAAAATTGAGAAACAAAGTGGTAGCGGACAAAATCGCGCTGTCGCAAATTTAATAAAAATGTGTACGATAAAAACAGCTGGATATGTGGTTGTGAAGAAACGAATAAACTATTTTGTTTTGTATGTGTTCTATTTGGAGGTGACGAGACTTGGTCAAAAAAAGGTACAGATGATCTTATACATATATGGGATAAAATGAAGACCCACGAAAAATCTAAAGTCCATATGAATAATGTTTTTAGCTTTTCTATTCTTGGTAAATTAAATATAAGGACTCAACTCAATTCGGCTTATCGCAATGATCTAATTAAACATAATAATCAAGTGGATAAGAATCGATATGTATTGAATAAAATTATTAATTGTATAAGGTTTTGTGGAGCATTTGAGTTAGCCTTAAGGGGTCACGATGAAAAGGAAAATTCGGAAAACAGAGGCATATTTAAGGAGCTGGTGAATTTTAGCGCCGAATTAGACAACGAATTGAAAGTCCATATTCAAAGTGCCAAACTTTTCAAGGGTACCTCAAAAACAACTCAAAACGAGCTTCTTGAGTGCATGCTAGATGTTTATCATGAAGAAGTTAAGAAGGAGATTGCAAATTCTCCTTTTGTTGCAGTAATTGCCGATGAAACGACTGACGTAGCCTGTGAATTTCAGTTAGTTATTATTTTCAGATATTTGTGTAAAGGACAACCAGTTGAGAGATTTTGGAGATTTTACGTCCCCGACGGACACGATGCCAAATCAATCGCTGCATGCGTTTTAAATGTTGTAAATCCATTAATAGATCAAAATCCAAACAAATTAATAGCTCAAAGCTATGATGGTGCGTCTGTTATGAGTGGTGAATTGAATGGCGTTCAAAAGATTATTAAGGAAACTTATCCACTTGCAAATTATGTTCATTGCTATGCACACCAGTTAAATCTAATTATGACAAGCGCATGCTCTGTCAATAAGCAGGCTAGAATATTTTTCCATAATTTATCTGGATTGTGCTCTTTTTTTCGACGTCTCCTCAAAGAACAAAAATTTTGGATGAAATAGTTAATCGCAGATTGCCAAGATCTTCCCAAACACGTTGGAATTTTCAGTCACGAGGTGTTCATACAGTTTATGAAAATAGGAAAGACCTGATTGAAGTTATGGACAATATAGAAAGTACTTCACGCGATTCTTCGTCGATTAATCAAGCCAGTGGGTACAAATTAAAGCTGCAAGATACAAATTTTGTATTTTGGCTAAGTATATTCCATAAAATAATGCCACATGTTGAAATTGTCTTTAACCAATTACAAAAAGTATGCACCGATTCTGTTAAGGTCAAAAATGATTTAGAGAATTTTGAAGCAGCAATTCAAACTATACGAGAACAAATGGATAGCATTATTGACGAGATTGAACGAGTGCAGAGAGAAACTGATGAACCGGCAAGAAAAAAAGGCAAGTTGAAGAAGGCAGCAAAAAACGGGAAGCGTTAGAAATATGCGATGCAGTATTATCGCAAATAAGAACAAGATTTAACTTTTCTGGGCATTTAGTTGCTTCTAATTTATTTGTGTCTGAAAAGTTTTCTGTTTATAAACATCAGTTTCCTGAAGCACATTTAAATGACACATGCACACAATTTTCATTTTTAGACAAAAACAGGCTTAAAACTGAGTTACAAGTATTATATCAGAGAGAAGAATTGAGTACTACTTCTGGAGCTGTTCCACTATCCATTTTATTGAACGAGGAAGGATTAAATTGTACGTTTCAAGAAACTCTTAAGCTCTTAAGTATTTTAATCACTATACCGATGTCAACATCTGAAGCAGAACGCTCTTTTTCAATGCTGAAACGGATTAAAACTTTCCTCAGAAACACAATGAAGGAAGAAAGGCTTAGTGCTTTAGGAATGCTGTCTGCAGAAAAACATTTTGTTAGTGGCATTGAAAATTTTAATAATAAGGTAATCGAAAACTTTGCTACCAAAAAAGAAAGAAGAATGGACTTCATGTATAGAAAACTTTGAAGTTATAGGTACTTCTCCACACTTGTTTTATAATTTGGTGCGCGTGTGTAAATAGTTTTATTTTTGATTTTTTTTTGGACATATAGATTTATTGAACCTCAAGAACTTTGACCACTAACTATCAGGGGTAAGTTATAAGTTATTCTTTACAATTTTGAATCGATTCAAAATTATGGCTTCCATTCTGGCACTACCTCACTGAATTGGCACGAGCCGCCACTGGTGTCGTCTGATTGTACCACTTTCAGCAAGAATGTTAGGTTATCATGGTACATATATTTTTTTGTAGTGGCTTGTCCAAATTTTTTCTTCAATGACTTCACAAAAGAGTCACGGATATTTTGCCATTTCCCACGAATTGCTTCACCTATAAGTAAAATTAAAAATCATAGAAGCGTACAATAAAATTATGCAAAACTAAAATTTTTAGATTTATTTTTTAGTTCGCGATATATTGATAAAAGTGCTTTTTAAATTTCAGGTACCTTGCTTCTGGAGCAACATTTACTGATATGCACTACTACTATAGAATCGGAATAAGCACAATAAGTAAAACTGTTCGTTTGGTATGCAACTCTTTATGGAAAAGACGAATTTCTCCCGCAGCCTACGGAGGAAACATGGCAACGTATAGCAGATAACTTCAAAAAATCCGCACAGTTCCCCAATTGCTTAGGCGCTATCGACGGAAAACACATACGAGTTAACAGATTTCCCCATAGTGGTTCAATGAACCTTAACTACAAGGGTTATTTTTCCATTATTCTTATGGCCGTGGTTGATTCTGATTATAAATTCATATATGTAGATATAGGAGCTTATGGTAAAGACTGCGACTCATCTGTATTTCAACAAACAGTATTTTTTAAATTAATGATGGAAAACAAGTTACATATCCCACCACCCTGTCCATTAGAAGCAACTGGAAAAGATACTTTTCCTTATGTGTTTGTAGGGGACGAAGCATTTGGGCTATCAGAAAACCTAATGCGACCTTACGCTGGACATAATCTTACTGAGAAAAAAAGAATATTCAATTACCGATTAACTCGGGCAAGAAGGTACGTTGAATGTGCTTTCGGTATACTTTCCAATAAGTGGAGAATTCTACACAGAGCATTAAACGTATCAAAACGATTATCTAAAGACATTGTTAAAGCATGTGTAGTTTTACATAATGTGGTGCGAATAAGGAATGCCGACAATTTAGAAATGTATGTAAGCCAGCAAAAGCTACCAAATGTGCAAATAGCTCCTTGTACTAGGCCAACAAAAAATGCAAATTATTTGAGAGATTGTCTCGCAGATTATTTTGTAACTACTGAAGGGATGTTGCCGTGGCAAATGGACAAAATATAATAACTATATTAATTGTGTATTGCTATTGCTCAATATATATGTATATTGACTTACCTATTTTGTGTTGTTCCTTTTTGTCCTTTTCTAGGAAATCTTCTTCAAAAAACGCACACACGTCCTTCCACGCTTTTTCTTTTTCAATCTTATCCTTGAAGCAATCTGCAGTTTTATCCCACAAACAAGGTTTATTTTCTATTGCTTCGATTAAAGTCACAACATCATACTTGAAAATTCTACTCATTGTCAGTACAAAAAAGTTGAAAGGTACAATGAATATCCAACAGCAAACGACCCTATGTATGCACTTCCTACGAGGTTAGCGATATACTAAGAACTTAGGTGCATAAATATCCCCGGCACCGGAACGCGTGAGCCTGTGTGGACAAGTATAGATTGTAGAACAGTGGAATCGGCAAATCGGAAGCCGGTGCGTGGTCCGATTGTCGAGTTCACCACCGACTGCATGAATCGGAATCGGTGACCGGACCGTCAAATAAACCGGGCCGGGCTACGTGTGAAAATATTCATTTTATTACATTACATTCGATGTCGGCATCGTTACCGGCACCGATTTTGTCGGTGTGTGTGCAAACGGCCTTAGGGTGGTTTGCTCACACGACCATAACTTGTTACAATGGTACTGTTGTCATTATATCTAGATGTACCAATTGACTTTGTGATGTACTTATTCTGCTACGTTTTACAGAGGAACTATTGTTTAGTTGATCATTAGCTCCATCATTATCATCTTCATCATTGGGGTACAATTCAGGTTCACATAATAACTGATATTCAGTCTGAGTCCATGAACGTTTCATGTGAGATGTGTTCCATCTTACAATTTTATTATTTTCATTTTTAACCCAATATGATCTTGGTTCTTTTGCCTTCTCAATTACAATAGCCTTTTGCCATATTTTCTCTTTAGGTGTTTTTATGATTACTTTTTCCCTCTTCTTGTACTCTAATGGTTTTCTATGTGCAGATTTGTTATACTGATTTTCATATTCTCTTTACACTTAACAAGCTTATTATACAGGGTGACTTCGAAGTTGAGTCATTTATTTTAACAGTGAGTAGATCTGATCAAAAGAAATGTTTTTTTTCTTTACCATTTTCCTGGTAAAATTAAAGTAACAAAGTTATAGCCCTTTGGAAGTTTGAGTACCGCCTGTCTCAATAATAATATTATGTGGTTGTGTTTGGCGACAACGGATATAATCCGCCGTATCGGTTCATCGCATCGGAAACAAAAAAGCGAAAGAATTTGAAAAGATGTTTTTACAATTATTTGTATACAGTCAGTGTCAGTGAATAGTGGTATCTGTTGCGTGGCTCAAACGAAATAAAAAATGGCACATGTTTATGCGGATCGGTTTCCCAATCGAGTGCAACCAACCCCTCGTGCCTTTGTTAATGTATATAGTACAACGGGCTCGTGAATCAGGTGACTTAAGACCTCACAGGGGACCTCACGATCAAATACAGGTTCGCACTGAAATACTTGTCGGGAGGATACTTTATAAAACAAGGTAAACATTTTTTTTTAATTTTTTTTTATTTTTACACAAATATTTTGGTTTATCTTCCTTCTACAATCATTATCTGAAAATTAATGACTCAACTTCAAAGTCACCCTGTATACATTGTTTGTACTCTTGGTTCTAACATTTGGTTACTAATTGGTAACTGAGCAGGGGTTGCATCAAGATTTACATGCTCTTGTTCCATCTTTCCCGAAATAATCATATCATCATGACATACAACAACATTTTTTATTTGAGCAAAATGTTTTTCTACTTCATCTTGAAATAGATCTTGTGAGTTTGACAGACCACAAGGTAATACAACAAATCTATATGTACCACAAGGTGTGCCAAAGCAACATTTCTAAGAAGATTTTTCATTTAGAACTATGGGGTGGTAACCTTCAGCCAAGTCAAGGTCAGTAAAATATTTTTTCTTTTAAATTTGCACAAATTTCTTCTATATTTTGGCCTAGTTTTGGCTTACGAATGATCTGTTCATTCAAATCAGTTCGGTCTAAGCAAAGTCTGATTTTTCCACTTGGCTTTTCTACAATTACCATTCTATTTATGCCAGCCTCTGCTTTTACTTCATCAGCTTTCACAATTGCTTTGCGCTTTACTAGTCTACCTAGTTCCTTCTTTAGCTCATCTCTAATTGCAAAAGCAATTTTTGTTGGAGGGTGACATACATTTATAAAGTTTTCTTTAAGAGGTATGTTGAGCCTCCCAGGGAATCAACCAAACTCACTAAAAATGTCAATATTCGCCTTAATAAATTTATCTTTTTCCTCTTTATGTATACACTTTAAATTCACATGATCAATTCTTTTTATTAAATTCAAATTTAGACATGCTTGGCCTCCCATCGGTACTTGCATCGTTTACTATCAGAAAATCTTTATATATGTCATTATCTCTATATTTACAATGTAAATTTACAATACCCAAAGGTTTTGCCTCAGTACCTTGGAATCCTTTTAAAACATATGGGGTGGATCTTATTTTAAATTGTTTGTTGATAGACTTAAAGATTGATTGGGGAATCACACTTACATCGGCCCCAGTATCTAGCGTCTAGCCTTACTTTAATCTTTCTGTTTTCAACAAGAATACATTCGGTAAAAGTACTTACAGTTTTATTCTATTACCCTATTTAAGAAAATATCATTTTCACTATTTTCGCCTTCAGCACTATTTTGTTCTACATTTCACATATTTTTCACTCTGCATGGTTTTCGATTCCGCATTTCCCACACTTCTTCCCGAAGGCTGGGCATTCTCGAGCGGCTTGTGTTTTTAAGCTCGTTTGACACTTGAAGGTTTCCTTTTCCTGTTTTACGTACTTGGAATTCTGTTTTCCCTGTCTTTTCTTGACCAAATTTATATTATTTACTGGGTCTTGACTCTGGAACTGCATACTCTGTTGCTTGCTTTGTTCTGAAGTTCTACACACATTTATTGCCTTATTAATATTAGGTCCTCAATTCGTAAGTGACTTTCGTGTAGTGGGATCTCTGATGCCCATTACTATTTTGTCCCTAAGAGGTTTATCTTCATGGCCCTGGTCTAATTTATTATAATTGCACTACTTTATCAGCTGCTTACACTCTGTTATGAATTACTCGAATGTCTCTCCCTCCTTGTGGGTTCTTTTCAGTAATAAGTATCTCTCGAAACATTCGTTTCTCCGTGGATTAACATATTTACCTATTTCTTCGGTCATCTATTCGTATTTATTGACCAAATTTTCTGCCAACGTGAACGTGAGCTGGGAGCATACTGTTCCTCAGGATTGAGAGTTTAACGTTGTCGTGTGCTTGATCCTGCTCTATTGCCACTAGGTAATCTTGGAAGGCTGTCAACCAAAATTTCCATTCATTCGCCGCATTTTGAGCTTGCATGTTGAAATCTGGCGGAAGTTTCACTGGTGGACCCCCTATACCGCCATTTTCTTTTGTCTTGAGACTTGTCCGGGTGCTTTCAACTATTGATACACTTTTACACCTCCGGCGTCACGATTTTACACTTTTGCGCTTTTAAACTTAATCCGCACAATTTTTCACTACTGCGCCATGTTTTGTATTTCTGTTTTACTTATTAAAACAACGGATGCATGTAGATTTATGCAAATCCTTTATTCAAACAAGTTAATAGTGAGCCGAGTGGTCATCATGCTCAAGAAATACTCACTGCCGATTGCACATTATAATTGGGAGCTTTAGCTAAATAAAAAAAATTATATTTATTTGTGAAATACGTTAGGCTACCGTCACTATGGATACGAATTCTGACGAAGTCTTGTTCTGATGAGTACGTCCGAGATCCTCATTAGGGCGGTCGCACTGTCCGCGTTTTATGACATATTAAAAGCTTCTGCCACTCAGCAAATAGAGACAAAGTTGAATTTCATTTCCTTGACAGTAAGATGGTGAAAAAAGCAGAGCATGGCGATTCCTTCTTTTCCAGTAGGGTTGACAAATAGGAGTTTGAAATGTTATGCGAAGAATTGCTGGACCAACCGCAAAAATGTTTCGAGTATTTCAGGACTAAAGTAATGAATGTAAATCTTAGGGTCGATTTCACCAAGGTTGTCAAATTAACAGTCCGTTATTCTCCACCTATAGGGTAACAGTCCGTCAAATACAACGAATGAGCTTCAAGTTCCAACCAACAAATTTTAGCAACTAATAGCTATGAAATGTTGAAAACAAAATACTGTCAAAGTATGAGATGACAGCTTGTCATTGAAACATCACCAGCTTATTGAATATTAAGAAATTACATATAATTCAGTCAAAATTTAAAGAAATCTTTGATTTTTGAATTAGATTCATGTTTTAATTACTATTGTAGATTTTTTATTCATGTTTATATTATTTTCTTCAATTGATATGCGATTTTACTGATTCAACTGGGTGTTTTTCCTATAAACCTCTTGCAGATAGCCATTAAGCACCTACTTGATGACAAGCTCTACCAAAAGATATTGCTCGTTTCCAAACATTCATTCATTTACTTGCCGTTCATCAGAATCATTATGGCACCTTAGATTGATATTCCTACAAAACCATTCAGGTTTTTTGATATCCATACATCCATAAAGTTGAATATTTTTCGTTGTTCAGGAACCGAACAAACATCCACACTATATTCACAGCGATTAAAAAATTCCCAAATATATGCCTTAAAGCTACCAGCAAACCTAAAACCTGCAAAAAACTACAAATTTGCCATATTTTTCTTTTTCCCGAGTACAAAATCTAGGTTATATTATATATCTAGGTTGCACAACATTTGCAAATTCAAATGAAAATTTCAAATTATTTCCATGACGCCGCAAAATAGCTCCGTCGGTACCTCGGGTTATACATCTTGACAGTAAGGATGTTCGATATGATCATATATTTAGTATAGTAAGTATCAATACATTTCACGAGTATCGTCATCTTTCGATCCGGACTGTGTCAGAAAGAGTGACTGCCATTTGGCTGCGACATGACCCTGCCAAATCAGACATATCTTTCATCATTTTCAAAGAAATTGTACAAAATCGTCAAATTTGTGAAGTACCAGACATGCCCAAATCATCAGTTGCTGGCATGATATTCATCCCGACCACTGCTTCCCCACGTCTAGGCGACCTGTATGTTAAATTTGTATTGATAGGGCAGCGGGTTATGCTATAAATCATATATCACAGTTTTTGTGCACTGATTGCAACGGTTAGATGATACCAAAAATATTTTCATAAATAGGAGATCTTTCCCATTCCGGATCGAACAATCCACCAAAGATGCGTATAATCATGATACCTAGTAAATTGACATGAAACATCTTGTGTATGTAGGTATAATAGAACTTTCTTATATTTGTTCATCAATTTGATGATACAACACATCTGCTAAAAATGATCATAATCAGGATAGTAAACTATGACGAAGGTCCACTGTATGTAAGAGTTTTCAGATACTTCATTCGCAATTTGACAACAGAACATGACGGTGTCCACATTTTTCAAATATTCTTCAAGAAGTGTTATCAGTCTAGCTCCAACTATCATAAGTACTATGTTTGTATCCCTACTTTAAATTCAAAGCCATCAAATGTAAAAGATTCATGTCGCACCCTTCACCACGGGACGTGATCGTCCTCAGACTTGGCAACCCTGCGAGTGACAGATGGATAACCCCACCAGTGAAAAAGGCAATCAAACAATAAACATTAATAGTTTTTATGATTTTTGGACTTAAAAGACAGTATTTGTGAGACATTTTTCATAATTTTTTGTAGGGATTGACACGTCTTACACATATTATATGTGTTTTAGGATGGAGAGGACAATACTTTTATTGCTTTGAAGAAATTCATTAACCCGTAAATTAATAAATGATTACTATTATGATGTAAAGGAAGATGAGGACTTGGATGGATGGTATTTTATATTCTATTTTCTTGCAAAATACAGACAAATCCACACTATTCAACAGGTATGTAATGATAACAGTATATTGAACTTAAATTCGAGATTGCCATGCATTAACAAACGTCCAAATCTGCTGCCAAATTTAACAGCTAGAAAATTGACCTTTTATTTGCCGCATTCCCATTGGCTTTTGGGGATAACTGATTGTTAAATGTAAATTTATAACACAAATCAAAATACATGAAAGTTGACCTGTTTTCTCTGTTCAAAAGCATCCTGTTGGAATCAAAAAGTGGTCTTGTTTATAATACAGTCGAATTTTCACGATTTTATTCAACATTTTAATAGAAATCACTGATATTCTGAGACCTTTGACAGCTTCCGTCAAATTGCATTTCGATAAGGCATTTTCCTATTGGTCCATAATAATAATGTTGGTGAAGTCGGCCCGTATCGTCAGTCGTCCCTACAATTGTAGGGCGCCTTTATGGCCTCCTTGATTGTCATAGTTTTCTACTTCTCCGTGTCAGAACTCTATTTTGAGGTTATGTCACAAGCATCTATTTGCATCAAATTGTGCTAGCTTTTGAGTTACTTAATATGTATCCTTCTTTGTACACCCTGGGCTTTATTTCATAAAGAGTAAGACGTAATAATTACAAGCGAATTTACTTATAACTTGTACTAATACGAGATCTTGCGTTCCATGTAAATTTCAAACAGTCCCACTCCATATTTTCCAAATTGTAGTATTGTTCTTGTTATTTATAATACATTTGTTTCAAGTGATTCTAGATTGGTAAAAAAAGATAGGACAAGCCCTTGGTACAAAAAAGGATCAGATGATAGTAACAACACTTATAGAGGATATGAAAAGATATGTTAAAGGTGCTGATTTTTTTTTGTGGATTTAATATTATGGTATACAATTCAAATTCAACATATTGCACTTAAGATACCACTTAAGATAACAACATCATTTTGTCATTCCAAACTAATAATGTTATGTAAATCACAACTCAAGGTACTCTATTTACGGATTCGTCTTTACTTTTTTCAACTCGGATAACTTCTCATTTTTGAGTGGATTTTCTTTCTGAATTATTCGAACTGTAACAGCAGAATTGGCAAAATTCTGGCACATCTTACAAGAAAGTCCTATCAATACCGTCTTTGTATTTTTATCATTATTCAATTATTGGACGTCGAAGAAGTTGTTGCCACGTTTTCCTTTCAGAACGAGCTTACCTGACGGACAGTCTTATTTTTTATACATATGCATGTGCTGTTGTTATTTTGTTGCTAATGCCCGTATCGTCAGTCGTCCCTACAATAGTAATGCGCCTTTATGGCCTCCTTGATTGTCATAGTTTTCTACTTCTCCGTGTCAGCGCTCTATTTTGAGGTTATGTCACAACCATCTATTTGCATCAAATTGTGCTTGCTTTTGAGTTATATCATGTTTTATCAGCATGAAATTTCCTACAATTTAAAAAGAAAACATATCTTCACAACAGGAGAGCGCTGACGCTGACACGGGACAAGTATAATCTAGAAATTTTTGAAGGAGAGAAAGCAGTATGACAATCAAGGAGGCCATAAACGCGCCCTACAATTGTAAGGACGACTGACGATACGGGCCTAGGTCCACAGATAAGTCATTTCTGTGCTTCACCACACCTCTACAAATCAACACATTTACGAAATGTCACTTTGACAGTACTGCACTTGTGCAGGACGACGTTTCTTACAAGTACACTCGGTGATATGTTGAAAAAAATATTATTTGACCATATCTAAAGGTGCTTGTACTTGTAACTTGTAAACAACTAGTCTAGTATTTTTACGGAAGAGCCAGGGGCTACAACTCACTGGTACCGTATATCATTGCTCGACAGCGCATATTGTCACAGGTTTCGGCATTTTCATTTCTACCCATTCTTGGTATTTAATGAAAGTTATCACGCTTTCCCGTTTCCTATAGTTGAAGCCTCGTTTTTTTCTAGAGGAAAAGGGAAACTAAACTTAATACTTTCGTACTTTGAACTAATACTATATCATAGTCCAAAACATTGTAATTGTTCTTGATAAAGTTCTAAATTATCGATGAGTTCATTAATTTTCCTACTTCTGATGCAGCTTAGAGTTGCAATGAACGCACCTCCAACTCGTACAATGCTACATTTCCAGCATCACAGTCATGGCAGCAATGGTATCTTGAAGATGTGAATGCAGTGCAGCAGACATTTTCCTTTCCTACGTTTTAATCGCGAGCCTTTACTAGAAGAACGCGAGGCGCAGCGAGTGGGGATTTGATAAGGAATTTTATTTATTAGGTGTATCCACCTTTGGCATTTTATAGCTAACTTTATGCTGTCATTCCATCGGAGACGTCAACCTTTGGCGTACTGGCGAAGATTGTTCTTCTCTCTTTTGTTTTCTCCATCGTGAGCATTCGAGTTATGAGAAGCGTCTCCAAGTCGTTCCTTGTTGAGGAGCCGCCGAGGATAAGGCCGCATATTTACTGTTTTCTAGAATGTTGTAGCTAGCTGCTGCACGAGTAGATCATTGTTGGATTTCTTTCTCAAAATTTTGTTTAGTCGAAAGTCCTATGGTTTTTCGAGGTACACAGTGTTACGTTTTAGAAAAGGGTATGTCCCATAATATATTTCGTAGATCGTAGATTATGTCGTGGAATTTGAACATTTTTCGCAGGGTAGAGGTGATCGCCACTATTTGAGACTGCTAAAAATGTAATTTAAGTAGTTAATGATGATAAATAACATAAAGGGTGTTCTTACATAACCTGTAGATGACTAGAAAAATTAAAACAATATATAAGTTATCAATGTCTAAAACAGTCAGTGTATTATGTATGAATTAACAAGGAAGAGGAAAAGTACATCAATGAGTTACCAAAATGTCCCGGGCTATGCATACTTCAGGGTCACACCTGTGCTGTAATATGTAACCCTAAATTTTTTGAGTAAGTGAAGTGGGTCATTTGGGGTGCGATTCGATGGAGATTATCAGCACATGGCGAATGGAGACATCGTTCCTACATCATCCCTACCTCAGGGGTTTCTGAAGTTAACACTTGGGGCAGTGTGAAGGAAATATAGCCTTCTCCAATGAAGGAAAGTTTCCGGATGTAGGTAGGCTCAGTAGCCAGGAATAGTCATATCGGCAAGGTAAACTAGTGTATTTTGCTATAAAATGCTCTTTGATCTAACCCTGTATATTGCTCAATAAGCTAGTAGTGATTCCAGGAGGACAGGTGTTTTGAGATAAACAATTTGAAATTCTCAAAATCTACTTGAAAAACCTACTCCAATTTTGTTGTGGTTATTTGGAAGTACAAGTCCTACGTATTTGAAAAATTTCAAATATCTGCGAGAAACCATCGTCACATTATCAACAAGTTCCAAAACCTGCAGATTGCCTCGGTTTTTGGCCATAACTTTTTTGCTAGTTGTCGGACCTTTTTACGTGTGGTCTTATTTTGTAGGTCTCATGATGCCTAAAAATCTAATTTGGAGAGTTTTTTCTTTCCTGTCAACACTTTCGATTGTATCCCAAAAAACACGTTTTCTCATTCTTTGTTGTCAAATAAAAAGTTTTCCCACAAAAATTGTTGTACCCATTTTATGCGTTCATGTTTTGAATACCCCCTTGAACAACTTGCAGAAATAAAAGCAGACTTTACGATTATTCCGCAAACCCGGAAGAATTTTCGTCTAATATGATTAGACTAACATGTCAAAATGAAACAACAGTGAGGTTAGTGCCGAACGAAATCAAAACATTTTCCAGACTGTGAAGCTTCTACTACAACAGTGGAGATTAAACGAAAGATTCTTGAGGAGCCATAGGATTGCCTTTGAGAGTTGAAGGGAGTTTCATCCAAAATATGTTAACTATTGTCATGTTTACAATCTTTGCATGGTCACAGCAGTTGCTATAAGATTTCCGGATGAAGCTCAGGGTTGATCCTACGAACCACCTGGGCACCTGATCTAAAGATTATGAATCAAGCATTGGTAACCGTTCACAGTGTATAATTTTCCAGCCAATAAATCTTAAGTTCTGAGATAAGAGTTCGATCTGATTTAAGCACGTTATAACAGCAATCAATTTTCTTTAGCAAAAAGCGACACTAGTCTAGTTGAATTGTGTTCGTTCCTACAAATATCAATTTTTTTAACCTGGTTTTTTCAAAATACAGTGTTGTTTTTTCTTATGTTGTGAACTCCTCATGAAAACTATTCTACTGCAACATTTTGATGAAAACCAATTTGTACGTTATACTTTAACACCCTGTATTAATTAAAAAGAAATAGGATCTTCCTGTCAAATACTTGTATATTTAATTTGGTTGTCAGGATGGTAGTATTTGCTAACATTTTTTGGCTATTTTCTTTTTGCATCAATTTTAATGGAGGGTCGTCTTATTTCTTGAATATAAAAGGAATGCTATATAATACGAATAAGGAGTAAGGGACAGGGATGTTATTTGTCATCTTTCTTTGGCTCATTGGCCCTGCACATTCCAATAAGTCATCATTTTAGTTTGCGAATATCGCTTAGAGAGATTTCGTAACAGGTATATCTGATTTTAGGTAGCTTATTTTTTTAATGCAAAAATAATTTCTTGTTCAGAGATTAGATATAAGTTTATGCCATCATGGTTACTCAAAGTATCATCATTTTCACTATAACCTTCTGAACTAGGTGACGCAAAAACACTACTGAAAAAGAGACAAATCCATAAACAATATATTTTGGAGATCTGAGAAATAATATTCTAGTAGGTAGGTATCCGTGAATAGATATTTTACTAAAATAATTTAAAAAATATTGGGGGTCACTACATATTGACTCCACTTTGCTTAAATACTGATTAATTTAACAGATACCTGATAACAGATCCTATTCTACAAACTTAACATAATGATATTTAGGACCTGTATTTTTAAATTTTGTAAGGTATTTGACTTGATCCTGAATATTGTGTATAATCTCAGCAGTCTACCAAGATAAGTACATTTATTTGCTCGATTTGAAAAGTGGTACATAACTTTCTCATTATATTCTATTTTTAAAACGTTATATTTATATTGTGTTTTTCATCCATAATTAAGACATACGGCTCACACAATAGTTTTCAAACAGAGAAATGGATAAAATATCTTTCATCGTATTTTGCGCTATACCTAACCTATTCTGATAAATGCACAATTCATTAGCTATGCAGAGCGCTTTAGTCAGTTTTTTAAAACAGGCCTTAACATTTTTTTAGGTGAATTGATCATACATTCAAACAAAAAACTTTTTTGGCATTTGACCAAAATGTGGGCTGATTTTTTCAAAAAAGTAAGAATTGAAACTGACCTATCGAAACTTTCTCTCTCACAGTATGCACCTTGATAAATAAAGCGTTTCTCAGATTTTTTTAAAGCAGAATGCGTCGCACCGCCTAGTAATGTAGATAATCATTTTTTTAAGGAAAGGTAAATCCGAACTGAATATCTTCACAGCTATTGTGCTTCTCACAACGTATAATTATCCAAGTGGTGCAAACGCAAGGCCATCTTGGCAGCTCTTTGGTTTTGGTCAAGTATGGAAGTTTACGTTTCGTCATCTAGGCTAGAAAATCTAGCACAATAAATTGAATATGTACTGGGAATTTTAAATTTTGATAAGCTTCATTTCGAAGAAGTGCTACGTGATACTTGTTGTAAAAAAAAGTTGATTAGGCACACCTTACAAAAATGGGCTGGAATTAGGAAGTGTCGGTTCTGCTCAATAATGCCAGAACGTTCAAGCAACAACAAGAAAAAAACATATACCTTAGAACAATTTTTTAAAACAGACCATTCAAATCTTGATCAATATACCTAGTAGATTAAAAAGCATGATTTATAACAAATAGTAGCAACAGGTGTCATTATGTGACCACTGCCTATCTTGCTATAGGTAACTGAGATCTCCTACGGTGGTCCTACTAAAATAATTGGCATTTCGTAGCGCAACCAGAGCTTTCAGACCTCCCGTAAGCCAAGTACGACGCAATATATTATATTGTAGATCCGGCAGTCGTTAATGCTTCAAGCCGTATTCTCCATGTTTACTCGTAAACGTGAGTCTTTTTACTCTTTTTCGATGCAGATATGCATAAGTCGTGTAATTGATCATTCAAGTGTGTTGAGAAGCACGTTGGTAATTATCTATTATCGATGCTTGTAACTGCCGCTGAAGTTAATAGAATATCAACTTCGATCAAGCTTGTGAACATGTTTGCCATGGGGTGTTTGTCAAATTATGATTTGATATTAGCTTTTTTCACAAGAATACAAGACAATACTGGGCATATCCGCAATAAAGGAACAGGAGCAGAAATAGAAAGATGTTTTTCATCAGGTTATCTCCGTATCCAGATCAGATGAGCATGTTTTCACTTCGGCGTTTTAGATGCACATCCGTTTGGACCTGATCTATTTCTGATCGGGTCCTCACGATTGCGCTTTGTCTCTTTGTGTTTCCCGCAAAACTACTGGCTTTTCTTTCCCCTCAAGGGCTTGAAGTACCACGGCAGGTAGCTATAGTTGGCCTCCGTGGCGACGTTAGTTGATACCTTGTAAACACGATATCCTCTGACCGAAACCTGCTAGCTTTTGTGGTGGCTTCTAGTTATATTCCTCCTTCCATCCTTGTTTTCCTTTTAGGTTGGACCCCTATCCAGATGTGATCTGCATACGTTTTCACTCTGGTGCTCGGCCAAAAAGCAGAAACGTACGTCGCTGTGGTTACCAATCCTCATATCTAATGATTTTTCTTACAATGTTGCTATTATTTATAATGACCTTCCTAAACTATATAACGAATTTTCATTAACTGTCTTTCGACAAAAAGTTAAAACATTATTACTCAACCCTCCAAACGTATAATTTACGTAATCATTCATTTCTTTTTTATTCCGTCTTTAATTCAGATTAATATTTTTTGGTGTACTTGGGTTTGGAAAGTATGCCTTTTTCTCTTTTTTTTAATTCTTACTTTAGATGTAATGAACCAAATCTGTTTGTGGATAGCGTATTCTTGTGAACATCTGCTAGAAACTATATTGTTTGTAAGAGTAGCAGCATGCTAAACTCCGCCATGTAAGTCTGACATTTGGCTATACTACAATGTAATTGTGGATAAATAGAGACGTCTATTATTATTATTATGCTCTCGTAAATGGGACCTTGAGTGGCGATGGTACGGCTTTGGAGAGTCGACGCTTATGCAACCAGTTAGGCGACCGTGCGTGAGTGCCCGTGGAGATATAAAGTTTTGATCGAGGTTCAAGATTAATCTACTGCCACCGCGACGAGGCATGGAAAACGCTGGAATGGTTCTCGACTAGTCGATAGGGGAATAAATATCCAGCCAGATGGCGGATCAAGGCAACCACAGTCGAGCAGTCGATATCGGATGATGACTCACGACCCGACGCGGAACCGTAGTCCAGTCAACATGGTTATAAGTTGTCATTCATTTGTACGTTATAAATTAGTGTAGAAGTTATAATTCATTATCGGTCCGTCGAGCTGAGTAGACGTGTTTTGTTGCTGCTGTTTCTTATTATCTATCAGTATGTTAGATATTAGAGATGATGGTGCATGTGAGGTCGACTTTAATGAAATATTAAACAGTGACGTAATTAAAGGTGCATTCAGCGAAGCTACACGTCCAGCGATTAGTGAGGTAGTGGCAAAAGTGCAGAATCTGCAAGAAGAGGCGGTGATTCTGCACGAGTCAAATATGAAGCTAATTAACCTATTGACAAATAAAGGTGCTACTCATAATATGGCACATCCGAACAATCAAATTGATCACAATAAAACATCTGTTAATTGGAACGCTGAAGAAACTAAACATCCAGCATCACACAAAGACAACAACGAACCATCGCAAAAAACTAGCAACTATAAAAAAGATATATCTGCAATCAAACGGAAATCCTGGATATATGTTGCTGGCATAAAGCAACATATGCAAATGTTTTTTGGCAACTCTAACGGTGAAAGCTTCCCAAGTAGAAGAATACTTAAACTGAGTTGTTTAAAATAAAAGTCAGAAGTAGTAAATGTAAAAAACTTTGACCCTGGTTTGTCAGATCATTTCAGACAATTTATTTTTTGTAGCATGTATCATACCATAACAACCACTGAACACCCAACTACACGTGTCGTTAGAAATTTGAACAACAATTCATTGGGGAAATTTCGCTATTTATTACTGAAACATGGGTTCAGAAATGTAATATAAGTGACTATTTCGATGATTTTCTAGAAACGTGCTTGTGGTCATTCAGTATTGCCTTTAAACGTAAGATTATTCATAATGCGCCAAATAACACTATTCATAAGAAAATTAAATTCTCAAGAAAAAAATGGTCAACTGAATGACCTAGCGTGGCTAAGTAAAGAGATTAAAGATACTAATTTGGAAACAAGATTCAAATATTTTAAAGAAGAGGTTGATAAGAATATTCGTGATGAAAGGATTAGTTACTATCACTGGATAATAAGCAAATCTTCAAACAAACAGAAAACTACTTAGAATATTGTCAGTTCAATAAAAGGTAAACAAAAAATGCAGTTATTATAGAATTAGTCTGCGATAACGTAACTATAACCAACCCTACTGATATCACCAACTTTTTTGGAAAATATGTATCCACTGTAATTGGCAAGAAAATGACAATCTTACGGATTTGTCGGATTCCTGCGCTATTGGTGAAACAGCCAAACAATCAATGTTTTTAAACCATGTCACTACTGATGACGTTATATTTGTAACATGCCAGACAAGAAATCAACAGGACCGGATGGAATTCCAATATATTTAGTAAAAAAAAACCTGGATATGTTTGCCGCAGTATTAGCAAACATCATTAATAAATCGGTTGCTGCTGGTAAATTTCCAACAGCCCTCAAACTGGCGTCATATGATATTTAAGAAAGGTGAAAATTCGCGCTATTAAGTATTTTCTCGAAAATCATTAAAAAACTGGTTGCAATGCAAAATGACAATTACTTTCTTAAATCTGCTATTATTACGTATTCTTAACATGGTTTCAGGGCAGGCTACTCAATTGAAACAAGCATTATCGAGTATGTTCAGTATGTTTGCGATAAACTTGATTTAGATAATTACGTAGCGAGTATCCAATTTGACTTGTCTCAGGCATTTGATTGTGTAAGTTCGTCATTTGTGGCCGATAAACTTCATGATGTCGGCATTCGCGGATGTTTGAATCAATGGCTGATACTGTTGCTGATAAAAGATCTGATGAATTTAGTTTAGATTGGGGCACACCTCAGGGCAGCGTCCTTGGACCACTTATCTTCTCGATTTTCATAAATGATTTGTCTGTAGACTCATCCTACGGAGAATTACTTTTGTAGCAGACGACACAAATATCCTTTTAGCTGACTCATCGCAAGAGCGTCTTCCAGAAAAAATAATGATTCGGTTAATGAGGTCAATCAATTGTGCTTCAAAAACAGAATAATAATAAAAAATGCAACAAAGACCGTTTCAGTTGAATATTTTATGAAACCAAAAATTCCGTCAAATTTCAATTTCAGTCTTCAAAGCCAGACAGTTGCAACTTCTGAAAATACTGTGTTTTTAGGAGTAAGCTGTGATTGCAATTTAAAATGGACAGAGTAAATTGATTCCGTATGTAAGAAGTTTGGAAAAAGGTTGTATCTAAAACTTACGCTAGGGAGTATGTTAACTACCTCAGCATCAACGGATCTGTACTATGCGTGTGTAAACTCTGTCATTTCATATGACACTACTGCGTGGGGTCAGGCTAGTGAAATCTCAAGACAGTTTGTCTTAACAAAAAAGAATCATTCGCATTATATTTGAAATACGGTCTAGATCTTCTTGCCGTGAGCTATTCGTAACACAAAATACTTACAGTAGCATGTGCATATCTTTATAAACTTTTAACATATATTTTTCAGCACAGCAATCATTATCTTAAGCATGCTGACCTCCATGATTTCAGCACTCGTAATAAAAATAATATAGTTAGACCTGTGTCTTATCATACATTCCATTCAAAATCTCCTATAACACCTCCGGAGATTAAAGACGTAAACTCCATAGGGCTTTTCAAAAGAAGTTTGCGGAACAAGCTATCGGATTGCGCTTTTTATGACCTGAGTGAATTTGTCACATTCCACAATGCTTCTTAAAGATCTTAATAAATAATTTATTGCCATCTGTGTGTGTATCATATTGCTTATTTATGTTTCTATTGTACCTCATTTTATCTATATTTTAATCTGTATACACCGACGTATCCAATGTAGATCAATAAATGAATCTGAATCTGAATCTAAATTAGACTTTGAACAAAAATACAGTCTTTTTGTTATAAAATGAGGTACCGTTGCTTCATCTATGAAAATTTCACACGTTTGTTTCTCTGTTTTCTTTCACTTTCAAAACGATAGGGTCTCATAGACGGCGCTGTCTATAAGAGCATATAGATTAAACATATATGGCTATAGCGCTATCTATGTGATGCTAAAAGCTATTTAAAAAGCATATAGTGAGTAGAGAAATAGTGGAAAATTTTTATAGATGTTGCTGCTGTATCTGATTTTATCTCGGATAATATATATAGGCTCGCGTCAATGATAAATGAAAGTAATTTGATCTTTCATGAGACGCGTGTGATGCGATTTGTTTCATCAGTTTGTCACTGTATAGGTAGGTACGTTATCTTTAAATTGTCTGCAGTATTAACTAAAAGTTTTGAAAACTGTCGATCCAAGTCTCCTCACAACATAACTTCAGTCGAGTAGACTAATACAGATCCGTTATTGATGTAATGTTACGTGATAATCTGATAAAAAGGATGCTTGAATTAAATAAGTAGTTTCACGTTAAAATTGTGAGGGGAAGGTAAGGTCTCCTGGACCGCCTCGAGAAGAAACGAATATTTATGAAAAGTTATAGGTACGGAACAAAACGAAATTAATAAAGGAGTGTTGGAGTGTTTCAGAAGTGTCCTTTACAAAAGTTAATTAATCAGGGCATACACAAATGGTGCTCTTGAAGACATTGTCAGGAAGACATAGGAGTTTGTAAAGCCAACGAGAAAAGCAATATTTCTTTCCATATTCATCAGCAGCAGAGCTTGCATAGGAAGAGCAATGAGTACTATAACTAACCCTTCTTAAGAGCATTGTCCCTGCAAAACTATTTTTAAATAAAACTGCCCAATTAGAGTTTTGCAGCAAAAGATCCGCATGTCGCAAAATTGTTATCTATCAGAATATGAATGTGATCCAAAGAATATTGTTGGAAAATGGACGTCTCATTATAGTTTTATATTTTCCAAGTTCCTCATAGCTCTTTATAGTTTATTTTATTGATGCTATAAGTATCTGTATCTAATTTAACATATGCAATTGGTCCTGTGGCTGCCTAAGTAATGAATCCACCATGTAGTGACAAAAATGAACTGTTACCTGGAGTGCAGATAAATTAAATATCTTGTCAATGAGGGTGCTCAGCCGACGTAAATCGGTCCAGCGATGCAGCGCTTTTATGCCAAGGAAAAGCTATGTCATTTTGGCATTAGTTTCATTTGATTGTTTGATTTGATAGTGTGCCAACTAAAGGTTGCGATCTGTCAAAGCTATCCCACGGCTATTGCTATTCAGCATAAGCTCCCCCTCTGGATCGCCTTACGTTGAATCATCTGGCACATTGACATTTTCTTTTATTTGTACGTTGAAAAAGGACACCTGGACGGTCGAAACATGAAGATATACCTGTATGCTTGCAAGAATTGTTTTAGGCTTGTATAGATAAGCATTTACTTTTTGATCAACATTTTCTTAAAACATGTTTGAACATGTGTTGTCATTGAAGTTTGCTTAATAATTACCCCTAACTACAGGAAAATAAAGTAATAGAATGACTGAAATAGTGAGTACTGCTACTATTTACAGTATAAGAAAGTACAGGTGGCGTTTTACGGATATCTTTTATCATTCTTCCAAACATGCCTGAAATACCAACTGATTAGGTATTCGCATTTGAAGCAGCCAGTAGAATTTGGAAGAGAATTCGTACATACAAACCTTATGATGTAAGCACTATACTGAATGCCGATACTTTCATTTCAGTCCTGCTTTATTTATATCGCGATAGCGCTGGCAAAGGTAATATTGTTAACAAAGAATTAGTTTCCATATTGTAATTTCCAACACGACAGACAAAAATGTGTAGCTACGTAAACAAAAAGAAGAAATTGGTTCACATGCGCTATACTTCTATAGCTTATAGTTTGTATGTACTGATTTTAAATATCTACTAGTTCTTGGTGGTGGAATTTTTGTCATCAAGTTCAGAAGTGAGATTTACCTGTTGATTTCTCTTTTGTATATTTGATTTGTTGCATTTCAATTTAGGTATAGTTACGAATTTTTATACTTTTTAGGTACCTACCTACTCCCACTATCAAAAAATTTCACAGTTTACCAAAGAATTACGCTCAATTCTACGGAAGACAGATCATGTTCATGTGACAAGACGGGTTAAACCTTTTTTATTACACCTGCTTTTTATAAAAGTTAAAAAAAGCAGATGTACCTACCTACTCATACTGAGCAAAACAAGTCTGCATTCCTGTCGATTTAAAACTGCTTGCAATACAAGCCTTGTGGCTGTTGTGACAGAAAAGGTTCATCTGTGATTTAATATCGTCAAAACATAAAAATAACTACAAAAAAATAAGAATTTAATTTGATTAATCCAAAGTAATAATTGTCGTGCCACCTAGTGGTGTGTAGTAGAAGATCGGGCTTTGTCCGCTTTAAAGCTCCTCTTTCAACTGCAGGCACCGATATAGAATTCACGGCTACAGTTTCCTACGCCATAATGTCCAGTGACGAGGGAAGTCTGAAAAGTGTGTAATCACCACCCATTCTAGGTAATTCGATAATTTGGTCGAAATTACTGACAATGATTACAGCAATTCTATTTTAATTATATACGATAACGATATCGCTACCTCAGAGTTATATCGCACATCAGAATGAAAAGAAAATTGGGCGCACAATCAACGAGTCGTTGACTGTGTTGTTGATATTATTAAGTTAAACGTTCCGTTAATTCTTCCTAATGGTGTTGTTAAGATTGACGTAATTAGATCAGGTGTTCATGATTTACATAGAAATGCGATTTCGAAGGCAGCAAAGGAGTAAATGAAGTTTTTGTATGAATCATTTGTAAAGTTTTTATGAGACGACAGCAAGTGCTTGAGAAAGTAAAAGTAAGAAGATAGTTAATCTTAATCTCCTGTAAACTTGGATAATCGTACCATCGTAGGTAGACCTATATTATGAAACAACCAATTAATTTTTAGAACCTACTGAGTGGGCGGTGGCAAATGCATGTCTCAGAAGTTGCTGTACTCTGTATACAACTTCTTACCGTTCAAGTGATTGTACACGTTAGTACCGATTGCCGGGTGGCGGTACAATTCCGAAAATGGGCCACATTAAGTTTATTTAACACGCAAAAAGAAGGCGGTAGACAAGGACCAGTCAATCGAGGCGGTACCACCCGATAGCTTTTTCCAGGGTGTCTTAAGAATATCCACATGCTTCCACACCTAAGCTACGCAGTCGGTTATCTTCCCCAACACAGAAACTAATGATGATGGATCCTCCGAGTAGTAAGAATTCCGGATGGCAACTCTCTCCAGTCTCAGGTGAAGGGAACAACATCGATGATAAAATTTGTTTCACAAACAGCTGCGGAACTAACAGCAACATTGATGCTGTTCATCACTGCCTGCAATTTAATCGTCCCGCTGTGTGTTTTTTTAGCTTAGACAAAAATCTCAGCGTCTGCGTCGATTAATCACCTTAGCTTCCCAAATTGCGAGGTGTGCTCCAATCTGAGAAAGAACGGGGGAGTTGTGGCTTTTGCCCCCAGCAGTATTTCCTGCTTCAGATACGTTTCTTATTTATTTAAATTTATTTGCCTTTATCGCTCTCCCTCGGACCATGACTGGGATGAAGCCTCGCTCAGAGACTTCTTCACTTTTCCTTGTTTGTTTCGCTGACGCGGATGCGTCGACTGTTTGTTCGTAACCAAAATTATCCACGATGACATGGAGGAATACATCTCTCATACAGTGAATTAAAGTGCCTAGACCACTGACAAACGGCTGGTTCAACAATTCGTGCGACACTGCTCGTTAGCAGATGATCAAGAAACAGAATCTTCCTGCAAAAGCCCACTGTAGAGAACAGACAAGCCGACATCGAGTCCACAATGCCAAAGACCTGCACGGTATAAAAGTTAGGCACAGAGTAATATCGCAGCGCAGTCGGTATTTCTGGACGCTGGCCAAGCAGATTGAAAGGAACTTCTCACAGAGTAGCCTTCCACCACTAAGTACGTCTCAGGAAGGAACGATTGTAACCGATGCGGGAGTACTTACCAAGATCTTTGCTGCCAATTCCACCATGGACCTACCCCCCAACGCTCGAGTGCCGTCGATTCAAAGGATTCCTTATACTATGGGGGAAGAAACATTCAGATATAAGACCGTAGGATGGGTGCTTTTGTCGCTCGGCATCAGCCACGCTTCTGGTCCGGTCTTGATTCCTATCGATGTATTGAAGAGGTGTGCAGCGGAGCTCGCTCCAGTTCTTCCGCGTCTCTTTCTGATGTCTTACGAATCCGGTAACTTTCCAGGATACTGGAAATTTGCTCACGTCCAACCCATCCCAAAAAAAAAAAGAATCTACGACCGACCCTTACAACTACAGGCCTATTGCTTTGCTTTCTGCTATAAGTAAGGCGATGGAGAGACACATAAATCGCGACTACCTCGAACGTCGCTTGTTTAGTGACAGGTAGTATGGTTTCCGGTACCAGCGATTCACAGGGGACCTCTCAGTTTACGGCACGCAATAGCGGAGTAAACTCATCCAGACTTACGGTGAGGCTCATGTCGTTGCTCTTGATATCACAAAAGCGTTCAATTAGCTGTGGCACGTTTCCTCTTATGCAAAGTTCCAACCTATGACCTCCCAGATAAGCTTTGCAGATGGTGGATGGACTGGCCGCAAGATATCGTACAACACAAGGTCAACGCGGGTGTTCCTCAAGGTGAGCTGGTGAGCTGACTTCCTCTCTGACGAGAGACCTGCAGGTTATCACTGTAGTAGTTTCTCTACATGACCTCGTCACTCTATACTAGACCCAGATAAGAGCTAGCCTCGAGTAGTGCTCACGCGTTTGGGTTGCTGCCACCCCGACTACAGTATTTATGCTTGATGCTATCCAGAGGAAGACTGTCCAACTGATCGATGACTCTTCTCTAACGGACAGTTTCGGGACCTTTTTGCAGCGCTCCTTTGCCCCGAGGTCCGGTCCGGGTGTTGAGATTGTGGAACAATCTACAAGAGGGAGATTTTCCCAGTTCTACTAACCGTAAACAGTTCAAAAATCGGATTAACAAACTTCTTTTGGATCGTCATAGCAGCCGCGGTGCTCTGGCATTTAAGATTCTGCCTCCGCGGTTGCTTCGGTGAAAAAACAATTAATGACTTGTTTGATCTGAACGATAATTTATAGCGAGATTAAGTATTTTACAAGTTGCTATCAAAATGCGCAACAAAAACTTACCCAAATACTGAAAGCTAGAATAAAAAGCTTTTCGGAAAAAATGCGGCAAACAGTACAATTTATCGAACCGATACAACGCACACGACTTATTAAACTGTTCAATTAGTTCAGGTAGTTCAGTTCATGCAGAAAATGCATTTAAAATGAATAAACATTTTAATACAAATCATGAAACCGTTTATTTTTTAATCGCGTCGGCAGGACCACGGCTCTTCATTCGTAAATGAGCGGGTCGATGACGCGCTTCTAACTCCTCAGTTTCATTTGTGATTTTTGTGACGGGCTTCATATTCGAATGTTATCGTTGTTGGTGTATTAGGTGTGAAGTGGATCAATTATGGCAAATTACTTGAGCAAAATGCTCTTACTGACCCATACCATGGTAGAAAATGTATCGCTTTCAAATGGGAAGAATTTTGAAAATTGTTAATTCAGCCATATTTAATATAATATAATAAATCGTCTTTATTTAGGGAGCGAAGTTGAGCATAATGCTACTCTGCCACTTAACCCAAAAAAAAAGAAAAAAGAAAAGAAAACTGAAAAAACAACACAAAAACATAAAGACATTTGATAGGTTAGAAGTTTAACAATGTAGGTGTATAAAAAATATATTATAATGTATATACATATATAAGTGAAGGCTAGTCAATTATTTCATGAGTTAAAAGTATACAATTATTGTAACAGTTACAGTTATACAAAACAAAGGAATGCTGTATTGCAAATATTTTTGTGTGAGGTGACAGATAAATTTGATCAACTAACTAATGTACTCCTATTCAAAATAAATTTCTTCATACGTATTTTAAATTCATCATATGATAGCAATTTTGTGGATCGAGGTAGAGCATTGTAAAAAATAATTGCGTTGTAGGTGAAGCATTTCCGATAGAATGATGTCATCTGAAGGGGCATTGTGAGTGTTTTCAGTGAATCTAATATCCCTAGAATGGATATTGCTTCTCGATATCAGCTTATTTCTCAAAACTACGGAATGTATGATAGCAAAGGCCTGTGGGTGTAAGTAACTAAGTGTAGCTAACACAGTTCATGTACTCTCAACCACTTCGTATCTTGAAAAAACGGCTGATATCATATTTTTTCAAATTATTGATCAACCTACAAACATGAGCTTAGGATTTTTTTGGAGACGTGCCAGAGATATAGAGTTAAGAAATGGCAAATCGCATAACTAATTTTGGACGTTACCAAAGATTCACACAAAATTTGTTTAGTTGTAAAGTCAAGAAATTGTCTATTAGGATGAGATATAATTGAAAAACAACTCTTACTGATATTATTTACATGTGGTATAAATTTAAACATTCATCTAAAGTTACGCCCAAGTTTTTCACTGACTCACTTACTTCTATAGTCTCACCATCTAATTCTACGTTAAAATTTCTTTTGGCATCGCTTCTAAATAGTTTTGGTGAAAAATAATGACTTTCGATTTTAAAGGGTTCAACTGAAGGTTATGACTTTTTGCATATACTAATAGATGTTATATCTTCATTAACCTGAGATTCAGCATTCGAATGTCGTGATTGTGGAAATGACTGTAGATCTGTGAATCGTCGGCAAAGAATTGGATACTACAATATTTAACAGCTGCGTGGAGATCAGAAATATAAAAAATGAATAGGAGTGGCCCAAGTACAGACCCTTGAGGCACTCCGGAGGAAATGAGGCACTTTGAAGATAGAACCATATCAATATCTACCCTTTAATATCGATTTCCTAAGAAGCTCTGAATCGTTTTTGAGGCAGAATCAGAAAAGCCAAATATTTACACTTGGCTACTAGAAGACGATGATTATGGTATCGAATGCCTAAGAGAAGTCAAGAAGATCTAATGATGTGATCATATGCTGATCCCAGGGTCTAACAATGTTATCGGTTAAGTTTAGTAGGGCGCCTGCAGTGTTATATTCTTTTCGATAACCGCATTGTTTGGAAGGCAAAATTTTATGTTAGAGAGATAATCGTAAATTTGGGGTATATTGCTTCTTCTAATAATTTACACAAAACAGGTAAAATACTAATTGGTCTTAAATCAGAATATAATTTTGGTTACTTATTTTAGCTAGAGGTAACACTAATGCTTCTTTCCATGATTCTGGAAAGAATCTCCTTTCTGAACAGGTATTTATGATGTGTAAAATGTGACCTGGGATCGCAAAAAGCATAGTTTTAGCATTCTGAGTGACACGCCATCACTTCCCAAGGCATTCGATTTCAGAGACTGGAACATCGATTTAAATCAGTCATGTCGTTTGGTTTTAAACTTGAATCGATCACGAGAATAGTGATTCTTTTCATAATGCTCAATCTTCTCTGTGCATGAACAAATGGCGTTATTGAAAATGGAACAGGAAATAACTATTAATAACAGTAGAGTTCTTTAAATGTAGAGGAATATCGGTATTTTTGTGACTGTTGGATACGCATTGATTTTAAGGATCTATAGCACATTTTTGAATCATTTTGTTGACGGAGGGATAATAAATATGATGCTTTTTCATATCTAATTTGAATTTCTGAGCGCTTTGTAGCGATTCCAGTAATATTCTGTCTTATTAATTTTAAACTGATATAAAGCTCTGTCTTTGTCTCTCACTGGAATGATAGCCAGGGTGCATGCTTATCAAAAATGAATTTTAGCCCATCTGTCAAATATGAAATTTTGTGATCAATGCTCTCTATGGAATATATAATGCTCAGGAAAATGTTTAAAACATCATCTTGAATGGTTTAAAATATCAGAATTCTTAAGGTATCTGAATTTAACGAATTTTTGCTTAGGTTTTTTAGACTGCAAAGTATTTCACAAAATACTGAAAAATGATCGGTAAGTAAATCCATATTTATGGTCCAAGAATTTGAACAGACTTGAAGATCATTGATAAATATGGATCCAGTAGGTTGCTCGAAGGACTAGTTATTCTAGAGGGTTCTATAATACTTGATGGAATCCATAGCATTAAACAATTTTCTAGTTTGTTGTCTGAACTTAAAAGATTTATATTCATATCTCCAAACAACTGCAACATAAATTCAAAGCCCCTACCAGAAGAGAGAGAGAGCAATATCAAAAAATCAATGGCCTAATCAACATTGTTATGGGGAGGTCGGTAAATTACCCCAAGGCAAGGGTTTGACCAGAT